>OY720210.1:12216863-13466863 GCA_963082605.1 Rhodophaea formosa
AATGTATTTTTGGCTTTTTAATTTCATACATTTATTCTGTTATATTTCAATTCATTTCTAAGTTTTGTGTCACACATATCTATCAAAGAGATAGATACTCTCTTAGATTATAAGAGCATTTAAAAGAACTTTTGCCAGTCCGTGCCTTTAAAAAAGCTGTTGTCAGTGCCATTATGTGTACAGGTCACTCGATTTTGGCGGGAATAATGAAGTTTGGAATTGCATGCATTTACTACATAATACTTCTTGCAGAAAAATCCACTAGTGACTTCACAAAGTTTTCTATCACGAAGCCTGTATTGGTTGATGAAAATGACTAAGTCAATATAGACTACAGGTAGAGTCGAGTGGAATTCGAAATTGAGAGTTTTTGATTATTAGTTGTACTCTTAGAACCGTTTTCTAGTACATATAAGTAGATCTTACTGTTTTGCCAATAGTAAAATATTTGTATTGGCTGATAAATTTTAGGTATAGAGTTACATCCATGACATCGCACCGGTGTACTACAGTCTCGCTTGTAACCTCGATAAATATAAAGCCAGGTCCTGATATTCTATTGAATTTATGTATGTTAGAAGTGAGAAAAAAATAATTTCAACACCAGAAATTGTAATGCGCAGAGTTGAGACACCCTTTAGAACATAATACTAAAGGTTTCTTTGAACAATTTAAAATATATAGGGACGAATCACACAAATTAAGCTAGCCCTACAGTAAGTATGAACTTGTGTATACTTACAGAATTCTAATTAAAATGTTGTTTGTTTTTCGTATGTGTAAGTGGCCAACACTGGTGTCAGATTTTATAAGAGTCAATCATACTTAAATGTATTTATTTAGTAATTGCCACAAGTTCGCTGAAGTTTTACTTCTTGTTATCTTGGAACTAATTAAGTCAGTAGGAGGAAGCAAAACAGTAAAAACTGAGAGCTGAAAATCAAACTGATAAAGAATATCATTTACATTAAGGAACTTGTATTTACATATGTAAGTATGTTTCATCAGTTAGTTAAAGCTATATGTTAAGAGAACTGACAGTATTTATTTGCACTGGGAATCGAGTCAATTGAAAAACAATCATGTCGTTTTATTGCGACTTATTTTCAATTAATACATGCTTGCGCCCTTATCTGCGATAATTTGTGTCATAACCAGGAAACAAACTATTAGTGAGCCAAAATTCATCCAAATCCTCAACAGAACGATAGAGGATGAGATAAAATAATTACAAATAAAACGGTGCTCAAAATAGTTTATTCGTTTGGAGTTTAGTTCTATTTGAGATTAATTTTATAAAATTACAGCAGAGTGATGGAAATTGTTTATCGAAAAACTGATACAATTAAAAAGAATGTTTCAAAGTACAATTGAAACTGATAAAATAAAATACAATGTTACAAAATAATATGGATATACCATTTTGAGTATAGTTCTGTTTGAGATTAATTTTATTAAATTACAGTAGTGTTGGAAATTGTTATAGAAAAACTGATTAAATAAAATACAGTGTTACAAAATACTGCCTTGAGCATGTATATCAAAATTCAAATATACGAGAACTTTATTTGAGAACGGCAGGTAGCTGGCCACGTCATACAGTTTGTAGCAGCAATATTACCTTGCTGAATAAATCTTGTTATTATTCATAGCCTGCAACCAAAGAGACTGATGTGTGGTCGCTGGCCGTCTGGATTGCAAGGCTGAAAGTGGCTTGTTGCAACTTTTGTAGGTGAATGTACTTATACAATCAAGGTGTACTCTTATTATAAGTTTCCCTTATATTATACATAGTTTATTAACTTCTTTGTAGTAAGTAATAAATCCCTTAAATAGTACTTGGTTAAGAAGCAATAAGAATAGGCATACTGCATTGGGGAGTTGCTGCTTTTACAAGTAATGGCTAAGGTATATTCTTTGTTATAATGATTGCCTATAATTTACTGAATAGTAAATGCGGAGCACTCCCAATAATGCAATCAATTTGTGTGAGCTTGTAAACAAGTTGATTAACTCATCAATGTCCCCTCCAATAAACCAATAACTACCTACAGAGCGCACCTTCACGTTTGTTTACAAGCTCATGCAGTTCGATGCTTAAGCCCTTAAAATATTGGCAGAGCAGTATCATTTCAGGGCTTATTTCAAGTCACTACAACCTCAACTCTTCGCGTCAAAGAAATTTATAGGGAGTCGAAATACTGTTGCTTATGCATACTTTACATTTTACGTGGAAAAATCTATGCATCATGAATTGCTGTGCTTTTTGATTTATGCAATTTTGGAAATACTATTATTGATTGCAATATATAAAAAAGTATCAATTGATTCTTCCTTTTATTATTATTTAAGAGCCAGGCTTTTGTTGGTCCGCCCATGTGGTTCCCGGTGGAGTAGAATAGGACCACTCCACACCAAGTCGTACAAGTCGCAGAAGGCTACTTTGGAAAAAGTTAATCAAAGCTTATAAAGATCAAAGAGACCTCTCCAACCCGTCTGGCTTGCGTGGAGATTGTAGGCCAAATCCTCTGAATGCTCTGGCTAATATATGTCTATGGTAGTACAGGGAGGGTCCTGTTCCTGCAGTGGAGACTAAAAAAAGACATGGTGATGACGATTTTGTTGGTGGAGTGATTTCAAGATTTCTGTATCCTTGTCTAATTTTTATACTCTTTTTATTACAGATGCAGTGACAAGATGAGATGAAAGCGTCGCGGATGGAGCGAGCGGGGCGGCGCGCTAAGGCCGGGTCGCTCAGCGGCCTGTCGGGGCCGGCCGGCCTGTCAGGCCCGCCGGGCGGCACGCCGAGCGTGCGCCGCCAGCGGTCGCTGGAGTGGGGCGGCGACCGGTACAGCAGCAGCGACGATGACCGACCGCCCCAAGCGCCCCCGCTCGCGGATAGAGTGTTCGCTTCGCTTCTAGCTCAGGCCACGCAGCAGTTTGATGGTATGATAACGCGTCATAAGTGTTGCTGTACCAACAAAAAAATATAGGCTATAACTATAAAGTTATGGCCTATATTGTATGGTAGTATTCGATGTCTTTCTAAAACTAGTAAATATTTGACTACAGTACAGGCTTTGTGTACGAGAATGATTGATAGAAGGATATTACAAAATCTTAAAAATGCAATGCGTGCACTGGAGTTCGTCATTCGAAGGTCAATGGAGATCGCGTCTTCAAACTTCAGGCAATAGTTTTACACGTGCTTTTCACTCGATTGACAATACTTTAATTAACTCCATTATTCAGTTCAGTTACAAAAAAAAGCTTTAAGATTACACAATACAAAAGAGTTTAAAGCAACCTTAATATATTTAACCGTCTTCCGTGAACCTTGCAATTCGACCGGCGCGGGATCAGCCTAGAATTTGTTATTCATTCAGTGACACGGCCGAAGGTCCACGCAGAGCCCTAACAAGTGGGATCATTAGTGGAGCGATCCGGGGGTTGGAGGGGCGCGGCAGAGGGAGGGGTGGTGGCAATTGATAGGGGAGCACCCTGCGGTGAGCTTATGAGGAAAACTTTACACGTAAACTCAACCTTCCTATCCTTCTGTCATGCCAACTAAGGAGTTGATGAAGTCATAGACAGCCTTGCATAATTAGAAGGGTGTCAGAAGAAAAACTTTAATATTCATAAAGTCCAAATAGGCAGCTTGGCTATGGACGTAACGAAAACAAAATGATTTCTGAGAAATAATTAAGGAGGGATTTATTTATTTGGAGATGTTTTTAGATACAATCTAGTAAGTGTAACTAAGGATTGCTTTTACTATAAATAGAAACTATTTTAGGAAAACTTCCAAGACGAGTCTATTATCTCTCATGACTCATGACAATTACTCGTTGCTTTCAATATATTTTCAACCTACCTGTCTAAAATCAAAGTGGTCTACAGATACTTGGTTATCTTCCAGATTATAAGACACCAACACCATAAATACAAATACATAAACATACATACAAGAAATTTTCCAGATGTTTATAAACTGGAATAGACTAACATATACAAAAAGTGGGCAATTCTGACAATATAACATACCTACCTCTAAAAGAGTATGCGGATCGATTAAATAACCACATTTTTATAAAGTCTGTTAATATGTTAGTGTTAAGAGAATGAATTGCCTCGTTCCAATACGTCTTGCTTCATTTCTTAACGTCGACAAATTCTATAATAAAACGCTTATGTAACTGGTAAAGAAAAGTGTTTAACACACGCTTTATTAGCCGATTCCGCACTTTAGAATCATTTCAGTTGCGTTATCTTAGAATATTTATTTTTATTGCCTTTTACCTGTTTGCTTAAACCAAAGTGATTTGTAATTAGTATTTTAGGTGCTTTCATGCATTCAACAATGCTATTCTAGAATATTTCCTCGTGGAATTTTTTCCCATATCGTATTCTTTAATGTAATTTTGTTGACCTATGACGACCTCTGTAGTGTTAACACGCCACAGTGGTTAACACGCCAGCCTCCTACAAGAGTGGTCCCGGGTTCAATCTCCGGTCAGGTCATAATAGAAAACGATATTTTTCAGATTGGGTTGGTTCTTGAATGTTTATCTATACATATCAGTATAAATTTTAAATATAATATCGTTCAGTTAGTATCCTACGACACAAGTTCACAACTTACTGGTGGGCTAGCTCAGCTTGTGTGATGTGTTCCTATATATAATATATTGTAATGTCACGTGTAAGGGAAATTGTTCAGCACACCCTCTATAAACTAATTTGCTATAACATAATTTAAGTGTAGTACTTAGCTTTAGTGTGTATTTTTAGTATACCGAATTATTTTAAGACGTTTTAAACAAAGCATAACTTGTACGCACATAATCTTGGATTGCTATTAATTTACTTCTTATCATCTTGTATTAACGCTTATATTATATATAACTTCTCAATTATTTTTAATTTTAATTTTGAACATATATTAGCAATAGCTCGATCAGTCAGCTGATGATCTAATGGATACAGAAAATAAAATATTTTTTTGAGTTAAAATATTTTCACAATGTTCAGGGGTGGCTGGTTTGTTTAGTATGATTATAATATCGTCCACGGTATTACTTGGGCAAGTTTCGGGAGTTCCCAAACAATCTTTTAGGTTCGGCGCATACTTTCAATATTGGCGAAGTTTGTCTACGCGCTGCGCCGGCCTTACCTGGCTTGGAATATATAACACAATAACTGTTTCGAATACCAAAATCGTCTGTAATACTTTTCGCCTGAAAACAATATGGTCTTAATAAATTTACACATCACAGAAGTAACTAAAGAAATAGTGGAAAAAAATACATTGTTTTGATTTTAGATCTATTGGTTAAAATTACAATTTGTGTGATGATTGTTATACTATACAAATGTAAGATCTAACATCGATGGAAGATGTTGTTTTCTTGTGTGGAATATGAATTTTTTACCAATTATCCCTATCAATTGAAATATCTTGCGTCCTTCGAGTATAAGTGCCTTTTCATACTTAATACAACAAACAATCCAAAAGTAATAAGTTGACAATAGAGATCAATGTCGATAAATAGGACAATAATCTTGTCTTATCAATCCAAATGAGATGAACCTTTACTATTCGATTGCGGCACAATGGGCCAGATTAACAATGCCTCGCTATAACAGTCTTCCTGAATTCAATTCAAAGGTATACCAATTTAACCCTTACTGTACCAACATAGAGTCGTATTTAGACTGGTTGATTGGATAGAGTGTTAGTTCAGGCTTATGACGAAAATTTTGTCTGTCGCAGCAATGAGAACAAACGTGTGTTGCCTCAAAGGCCTATTGGTGTTAGCTGGTATCGATTTTAATATTACGTAACTTTGTGCGAGGGTTTTGTTAAGCATTGACTTTCAAAGTTAATGATCGTAGCATTTACCTAGGCATATAGGTATCGCAATGACTTAGTTATTATAAACGTATTAATACAACTGTTATATTAAGAGTTAGTAGGTGACTCAAACAAACATTGTTCATTTCGATACAGCGAATTGACGGAGTTTAAAAAAAGACAGGAAATTTTCAAATTTTTCGAACATATTTATCCGAATATTTTATTTACAGACTTTTTTATTTTTTAGCTCAAAATATACGTCTGTTAATATTCAAAGTAAATCCTAAGCCATTTGGCTCTGATTCCATATACCACTTTAAAAACTATACTAATTTTTGTATCTTGGAAGCTGGAAATATTAAAAACTGGATAAAAATATTACCTTATCCTATCCGCATACTTCGCGCTCCATGTAGTTTCATATTTGTGCGATATGCTTGACTCGGTTAGAAATATTTACCTGCGCGGAACGAGAATGTATACATAACATTATCATAAAGGTTCATGTTATTGCGGCTCAGATATTGCCAGCTAAACTTTCTTATGTAGCCCGATATAATAATGACGACAATGGCTGGCATTACCCCATCCTGTCTCTATAAAGTTAAAATCTAAATAAACACGAGGGCTTTTGTAGCATAGTATTTTCAAGTGATTAGGTAGCTAAAATTTTGGCTCTTACACTCAATAGGTGCGTCATTTTGATTTTAGCTATAATATAAGTAGTAACGGCGACATAATACAGTCCTACCAGCTATCCCGATCTTGTCTTACGTATACAAAAGATATGGTGCTTGTCTTTAGTGCGTTCTTAACTTTATTGATATTCAAAGATCTTAAGCACATTATAGAAGATCGAACTAAAATCGATTTTATCTTCGTCGCCATAATCGATAGACCTTGCCGACAAGACAGGAATGAGGGAGCTAAAAAAATCGTCATCTTGCAAATTTCTCCACTAATGAATATCCTTTTGAATCGTTATTACTAAAAGTTAAACTGTAGGATGGATTAATGAGCATCTCAAAATGGGCACTTCTAATCCGTTACCGCAAAAAGATCCCTTATAAATGTAAAAATGAGTACGCCCGTCATTCATACCAAAAATGAACCACGGTTCCAAGGCACTGCATTCATCGATAAGATTCTTAACTAATAGAATAGTGGTCCCAGTACACACTTACTGTATCTCTTCCTCATCTCTTCGAACTTCTCTGCAGTGAAGTTAAAGTCAAAGTCACGCCATCAGTCAAGTGTAATTTATTCATCATCGAACACTTCACTACACACTACAAACTTTATCTATGCAGGAAGGCTATTATATACAGGAGTATAACTACGTTACGAACATAGAAATGGGACTATGAGAAACAGTTATCCCTCGTTGTCGTCATTAATGGGAGAAAATCCTGGGACCACAAGAAAACAAAAATTACCATGGTAATGGCGTGACTTTGATACGGCTTTAAATTTTATATAACAATAGAATTGAAATGTACTCTACGTTTCATAAAAATAGTCAAGATTATTTTTAGCTGCAAGGTGAAAGTGTAATATTTCCATAAATCTGTTCTGGGCTTAGTACCACATAAATTGTGTTGTTCTGAACTTGTCAAAGTGTAGCCGAAGCGTGGTTGACTGGTAAACATGTGTTATGATTTACGCGTAAAACCTATTCTAATTTAGACCTGTAGCAGACATGTTTATTACATTACTTACCATGTTTATTTTAAAAAGAGTAATATAAGATAAAATCCACGTTTCCACGCATAGGCCAGTCAATATCGGCATAAAAAGCAAATATTGCAAATGCGCGATCTTTTCATATATTCTGGAGACCGCTTAGAAAGCCTACACCCAAGTTTGAAACTTATCTATATAGTTTACGCACTCAAGGTGGTAGTAATTATTCTCATTGATACACACTACTGCATGAATTTCATCTAAGTCAACGTAATGAAATGCAAGAATGGTATAAAAACTTTAGATGATTTGTTTTTGATCACAACTACCTCATCACCTAACATTACCAAACAACACGCTGTTTAGTTTTGTTTTTAATTGCCATAATTTTGTCCTACGAGTTTTGTTGTATATGTGGAAAGAAACTAAGTCTCAAAATTATAAAAAGTGTTTTCGGTTTCAAAAGAAATACTTTTAATATAAAGAAGAAAAATATATATTTATTCATTATAGCCTTAAATAACGTTTCGTATTCCAAACCAATATTTTGCAATCCGAATAGGCTGTAATTCGATTAGGCTTATCGAAACCCGTTAAGAAGGCAATGAATTGTATGAAAGAATTAAATACTGCGCCGAGAGAGTGATATTAGAAATCCGATGACGAAAAAAATGTGAAGCATCTCAGGATTTTATTATGGGCTCAATATTGATGTTAACGTGTGTAGTGATTTCACGATTGCTCGTCGTTCTAGGGTTCCGTTATTACGGTACATATAATTATTATCAGAAAAGCTTTTATTTATCTTGCACATGTCTGCATAATTTTTTTCAAACTGAAGTTTGATATAGACATAGACATTTATTTGCTAAAAATATCTTAGTTACATCAATTTTGTATACGTAAATCGGATTACAATGCAAACTACTATACATATAGGTATAGTAACATGAAGTTGGTCTATTAATGGAGTCGAAAGGTAGCCATTTGGACTTCTAAACAAAAGAAACTCGTCGTATTAGGAACCATTTGATTTGCCTCGGTCACAGTAGCATGTAAGCAAAATCGCTCGACAACGGCGGTAAAAATCAATAAGCGGTTCTCGAAACTCAAGTAGGCGAGGCATCACCCATTATTGAACAAATTTATGAAATTCCTGCTAAATCGTTTATTGGAAGAAGTAAAAGTAATATCATTAGAAATTCAAGTACCTACTTACAGATGCTTTTACAAGTCATTACTAAGAATATTTCACATAATATTCATTAGAATAATGAGTATTTCTAAATATATAAAGGTTAATCGATGTCAGAAGTCAATCCATCAGATCCTCATGAACTGTATCTGATGGTTTCGAGCTTGTAAATGTCGAAAATCTCTAAAGTGAGCAAGCAATAAATATTTATTTCTATACCATATAAGGTATCTATTTTTATCCTTTCTTGAAATTTTTAGAAAACCTTTATGTTACTTTTATTTTAGCCAATCAACTCAGATGTGATTCTCGCTATGTTTTCAGTTATTATGTAAAATATTGTATCATTATTATTCACATCCAAATGTAAGAGCACTAGTTACACGGAGGTAGACTTTAACAGACGCCAGTCTCCAAAAAATATTTTTTTAGAAATATACTATATGTTTTCTGGAGAAAATAAATACTTCTTTACTTTTACCTTCAAAAATATTTCTAAATAGTGAAAAAGCTTTTAGCTAAAGGCTACAAATGGAAGTTGACTCGTAAGTTACATATATGTATTTGTACGCTAAATGACGGGTATTCCTAATGCACGGATTTTCGTCTGTGCTCTCGGCAATAATGAAAAAACGGGGTGTACACGTACAACCTTCTTAAAGCAAAAGGTTTGCATCATAATTCATCATTATGTGGCATGTAATACATACGTGTTCAAAAAATATATGTATAAGAATGGACAGGTTCGCATTTGATCTTTTTAATTTGAATAATCGAATGTATCTGAAATACATTTGATTATTCAAATTAGTTATCATCATCATCAGGTCTTTTTTAGTCTCCACTGCAGGTCCACGACTCTCTCTGTACTACCAGAGCCATATGTTAGCCAGAGCAGTCAGAGAATTTGGCCTACACTCTCCAAGCTGGCCAGACGAGTTGGAGAGGCCTTTTGATGTTTAAAGGCTTTGTTAAGCTTGTTTCCTAAGTCGCCTTCTACGACATCCACGGGAAGACTTGTGTGTTCCTATTATATGCAATGCTCTTTCGTTCTTCACATGGGCAAGAATCTTTCGCTTGGTCGCTGAAGCTTTTATTTCATGACCACTTTGAGGCAAAGAAACTAAATCAAACGGAGTGAGCGTAGGAGGAAGACATGAATTTTCTGCCACCATTTGAAATAAATAATCTTATCCTGCGTGACCCTAGATAAGCCTTCAAACTATAAACTGAACGACTGTTTACAGTTAAAAGTGTGAATGTGAAGCTTTATACTGAGCATTTTCTCCAAAATTGGCCGTTTTGAACAAAACCGCTAAGAAACGCTTCACTTCATCAGTTTGTATTATAAACAGTACTTCATAAAATATATCAATTGGTTATCTAGGGCCTTGTAGTCAAAATAACGAGTGATGTGTTAAAAATAAGAACGTGTTTTCACTTCACTAAACTCTCTAAATATAAGAGTTACTGTAATAATTATTTTGTAATACTTCTGAAGATTATTTCACTAGTTATTAGTCATTAAATATAAAAGAGCTTATCTAATTTTAACAGTTTGTTTGAGTTGTCTGTGAACGATGGAACATGAGATCTACGAAAATGGTCAACAACGCCTACGAATCTACGATCGCTTTGTAATTAGTTGTAGCGTAGCGGTTTATGAGTTACGAAGTCTGTAGCAGTTTATGAGCTACGCAGCGTAGCGGTGCTACGAGGTACGAGCTACGATCATCGCTCAAAGTGCCCATTGTCGAGAATAGGGAATTATTTTTAACCCGAATAACTGATAATTATATTAAACAAAACAATATTTACAGTTAAACTTGCATCGGCGTACACTGATATGATATAATTTCGCACCGAAACTAGCATCAGTTATGTATATATTATTATCTCTCGTCTGTGTATCATTTCGCGTGAATAATGTGTAAAGTGCACTTGCGTCCCGCTGCATCCAATACGTACCGGGTGTAAACACCCCGTAATTTGTTGAAACCATAAAATGGTTGCGCTGCAAGCGCTGTATTAGTTCCGACAGTTTGTGAAGACCTGTTGGAGTTACCATTTGTGTATTTTTCGACCGTTAATCACAAAGGAATGTCATAATAATTAAATGTAATACTTTTAATAATTACTTCCCAGATGCATTCTGAGCTAAGATGCATCCGGTCGGGATCCACTATAGAATAGTCTTTTATTCTCGTAAAATTATGAGCTATTATGACAACATTTATGCAGTTATATAATATGCCTAACGCCAACTCTCCTTTGGTATATATATCCTTTGGTACATATTTACGTGTATCTGTGGTTCTGGACCACAGATACAGTGTATGTGTAATACATATGAATTACAAGTATTTTCCTGTGCCGGGAACCAAACTCAGTGCTCGTCATGTCGCAGGCTGTTGAGTTAACCGCCGTGCCACGGAGGACGTCATCAACTTTTTAATTCATTTCGTATTGTAGTGTTAAAAGTTCCACAACTTTTTATACAATTAGGCAAAAATTCGTTGATATTTTTGTCCAGCTGTTCTCCTCCACAGGTCGCATTTCTCAAATGATTCACGTTAAATTTGGTGAGCAATTAGAGAGAAAATTACTCGTAATATCCCTTTTTATATCGATTCTAATTAAAATAAATTAATATGGCAGAATATCTGACAAGAGCTTCGCGATGAGCTCAGAGATACTGATTTATTGGATTTGTTCTAAAAATTATATCAACTGTTGGGTCAATTTTATAAAGGAGTCAAAAATTCGTCTTTTCCTAAGTTTGTATTGCGTAAGTGAAATAAGTGTGAGATTTTAGAGTAGAGGAACGCATAGAGAGCTTGTTCGCTCGATCTGTTGTTCGGGCCTGTTCATTTAGCTGTGTGGCTAACTGTTCGAAAAGCTGTTACTGTTTAGGATGTTTGTTGGCTTCAGTGCGAGGTGTATATACTTGTCTGTTAGTAATATTAATTTTTGATTATTATTATTGACTGAATTTATTATATTATTACTATTGATTGAAAGCAGTTTTTTTTTCACATCTGTGTCAAAAATTTTGCTATTACGTAGAGTCTATATAAATAGAAACAATGGGAGGGAACATGGACTATAAATAAAAAAATGTACATGTTGACAAAAACTTATACAAACATCTTGTTATCAATACCCAAGTATCTTTTACCAATATCCAAGTTTATATACCGAAGGAAGATTGGCATAAGGCAGACAGCCAGCTGTAAAAAATATATATATAACTGCATAATTACTTGTTTTCTAAAATATTACACATAAAATCCCGTAGCAAATGACCAAGCAACGAAATTCATACGAGATTGAATAATTTACATCATTGCAGCAGACGTGGGGCTGCGAAGTGAGCCGACATGCTAATGGCGGCTTTTTGGGGTTGTTACCGACATTACCTTTGCGATGGAGTAATGTGATTAGTCTCGCCGCGTTAGTACTTTCAGCTTTTAATGCACCGCTGGACAACCTAAACGCGTTTTCATTTTAAGTAAGCCATCGATGGTTATGTCGCAAAACTTCACTTTCCTAAAATGTCACCACGAAAAAATTGGTCACTTTTGTAGACTGTCATTTACGCAATAAGCCTCTTTAGCACATGGTCATTAATAAATCTTACCGTAGATAAAAAAGAGGTTATTGAACTCTCTATTCACACACGCTTATTCCTTGTAAATATTTTAAATGTGAAAGCCTTTGTGACGGTGACATTGTGCGAAAGTGATATTCTGAGCAGTGTCTTTTTAGGTTGATGTCGTTTTGTGAAATTGAGCAATTTTACTGTGCTGACATTTTGCATAAGTGACGTTCTGCGTCACAACAACGTCAATAAATAAACAGTGGTCGAGTCTCTTGACACCGCGTGTGTTGCATTACTGCTCAATGAACATCATCGGACATTGATCGTGTACTATTGCTTGTCGGGTTTACTTTTTGTTATGATATTAGTGACGCCGCGTTGGTAATTCCAGCTTTTGACAGGGCCCTGAACGCAGTATATGATAATTCTCAAATTATGAAGGCATGCGCGTTCAGGGCCCTCTTAATGCACCGCTGGAAAAACTAAACGCGTTTCCATGTATATGCTACTAGCTGTTACCCGCGGCTTCGCCCGCGTGATATATAGCCTATATCCTTCTCAGTACCCAAACCTATCTGTATGCAAAATTTCATGATGATCGGTTCAGTAGATAGGATGTGAAAGCGTAATAAACAAACAAACTTACTTTCGCATTTGTAATATTAGTTAGGATCGATGTGTCCTTCATCATCATTTCGTGTAGGTGACACGGTCAGTCGACCATGCACACCCTGGTGGCAGAGTTCTTCGGATGTGTCCTTATCCCGTGCCGTTGAGTAAGCTTAGCTACAACCACGGGTAACTATCCGGTGGACCTGGGTGACTTGCACTCACGTAGAACCTTTTTTCAACGTCAGCCCATCTGAAAGAATAGAGAGTTGCTGCTCTCCATAGGTTTTTGCCATTGCAAAAATAATAGGCCTATAGGCACGGCCCTTGAGGCAATATGATAGTTGCAGTTCTCCAAGCCAAGCGCACACAGGTAACGCCCATAGCCGTTTGGCGAGTCTAGAGATTCTTCGCATAACGTGTTTTAAGAGTTTTGCTTTATCAAGAAATCCAACTCCCTATAAATGTCATACATAGAAGCGCGAGTTACCGGTTGACAAGACTTAAAATGTTCGCTCCAGAACAATCCGCCTATGCTAATTAAATTAGTTGCGAGAGCCGCGCTACACATCCCGGAATTATTAAGGAGCCGGGATTTGGCATGCGACTGAGTTCTTGTATGTGTCTCGTTTGACTCGCATGTCAAGCGAATGGAGTTCTTGTCTTAATTACTTCTGTAGAAATATTGCTGTTTTTTGTTGATACTACTTTACCCACGTAGCCATACGAGCTTTGATATCCCCAGAAGCAGGAAGTACAGATTTAAATTGATCAGTACGCTCAACAACATTTCCGCCTGTGCTTACTGTTATCGGAAGATCGGGAATTGTTCCAAATGTCATAAAACATTTTCTGTGTACCGCCCACTTTATGATGTCACAGGTACTACCTCCACCATTTTTGCACTTGTCATCTTATATACCTATATTTGGATTAAGCACATCATACTGAATGCACTGATATCAAATATACCGATATCCGAGATACTTCGACGGAAAATAACCTAAAACCCTATTTGCCGACCTATTATAATGTTTGAAACTATTCAACATTATTATAATTGACAAATAAGTACTATATCAGAACAGTATGCAGCAGCTGTGGTAGCTCTTCAACTTTGTCCGCGTGAATCAAGGACTGGCTGTGTTTATCAAATCTCAGAAATATGTCTACATCTTTATTTTAAGAGCGCGGCATCTGCAAATATATCTATGTTTAGTTTGCTGATTGTTGCCTATAGGCAATTATTATGGCTGTTCGATGTTAAATGCCACTGTACGTAAAAATCTGATCTAAGATTTTTGTTACACTTTTGTTATTGTTTTGTAAGTTGGTTTTAAAAATAAATGACAATTAATATTAATACCCCACTTTAAAAATAGTATTGTACAACAAGGTGTCACGTTTGTAAATTATAATTCCAAACCAAATTTTTAATTTTTTGGTAAAATAATTTTCTAGTCTATAGGTATTTGAATTTTTAATACATCGAGTAGGTACAAAACAAATGTAAATTAACTCTTGTATATTATTGAAAACCGATACTGTTTCATCAATAATATTATAATGATCCTGAATATAATATATTTAATCTGTCTGGCGTCAGGTCATTTGACATAATTAGACTGATTATAATGAACGCCATTCCGCTAATGGGGCTTTGATGCAAATTGGCGGCATTTTGATTGGCCAGATACAACGGACTGCCACCGCGAACACTCGATATTTACGATTCCCAAATTGTGTCCTTTGTTTTAAATTAATGTAAAATCTATTGTTACAATACCTTCAGTTCTAATAATATATGATCATTCTAGTTTTATTTTTTATTTCACACCAAAGCTTTATATCAATATTGAAGTTTAAGCATATTCTTTACCTTCAAAGCCAATTCTTTTATCTGCGAGAATCGGAGCCAAAGAGACGAATATTAAAGTAAGAAATAAGCTCGTAATGTTAGCTGAGATTGGAAACCATAAGACCGGTAGTTTCCATTTCATTTCGTATTTTTCTCCTTACACAAACGGTATCGGTGGTGTTATTAGAGGCAAGCCCAGTAAGTACGCAATATCTCCGCCCGCTCAGAAGATTCCTGGCCGGGCTATGCCCCGTTATTGCATGGAAATTCTTCGGTGTGCAACTTCATTGAGCGACTCTCTTTTGTATAAGGTTCTCGCGCAATGTTCCCGGGTTATTGTTTTTCAAAAGCGGGCCACCTGATATTACCTTCGCTGAATCACAAGCAGTTAGGTTTATTCAATTAAGTTGTTCGCGACCCTTTGTTGCTGTGAGCTGAGCAAAAAGATAATTCGCTGGAATTGTTGACTGTCTGGTTAACTCTAGCTTTGTGTTTGCCTTTGAGTGTGCACAGCAACAGAGTCGTCTTAAACATTATATGTCTTTGATAAATAATAAATCTGTTTATACCTATGAAAGGCAGCTGCTACTGACTGATATATCAAAGCATCAGCTAATTGGAACATATAACGGATTGCGTTGAAATTTGAAACGTTAATAGTTATCCCGACGTTGGCATTCGCTAAGAAAGGATTTTCTAAATTTTACCCTTAAAGAGGGTCCAAAGTTTATATTTAATGCAAGTAAAGCTGCGGGCAAGAGCTCATGTATTACAATTTTTATTTGATAAAATAAAATATTATTGTGCGTTGTTTTGTTAATATTTTAATAACTATAAATTGTAGTGCCTTTGATATCTATTTACAAAAAAAAAACATGGCTTACTAGGCATTTTGGCACAAAAAGCATAGCGTCATAGCGTTTGCGTCAATATTCTGAATATCACGAAACAAATTTTTAAGTTATAAATAGCAGGGTCCTTTTATACGGGCTTGAGGCGAATTGGATGCAATATTATGATAAATTTCTGCTTCGTGACAGGTGGTTTTGTGCTTGTGGCAGGTGAGACGCGGTTTACAAACATTATTGACACATTATTGAGTCTGCCGGAGGCCTGGGTCGCGGAAGCCCACTGAAAATATTTGTATAGACCACGGAATGTAGTGTCGGCGTTCATTAATAATAATCATGAGCGGTTATGCCTGCCATGTTTTCATGTCACATTTCGCTCAAATTGAATGACTAAATGTTTTATGACGAAGCATTTTACAAATATAGATGTGTTCGCTATTGTCGCGTGTAGTTTATTGACCCAGTCCATAGATTAACTGATAGACATATTAGTCCCTGTATCCCACCCGTGTTACATCAACACCATGTGTCTGATATCCCGTCACTTAGCACTATGTATTAATCTATGTCCAGTTTCAATCATCATTTAGCTCTTGACATGACATTGATAGCTGAATAATATATTGTACTACCTCTATTACCTATTTCATAAACTCATGTTCAATTAGAACGTAGTCTAGCTAGAAAGATAAAAGCATCCTTGCAAATGAATAAGTAAGTACCATTGATACTTTTGTCATCTTAATAAAACAATGTTCCAAGTCATAGAATTTACTACTGCATCAGTTAAAGCTAAATATTAATTTCCAGGACTAACTGAAGCGTTAATAATTGACAAAGCACATCGCGGTGCAGACAAAGAATTATACCGAACGTCTCGTCTAC
This sequence comes from Rhodophaea formosa, assembly GCA_963082605.1. NCBI lineage: Eukaryota > Metazoa > Arthropoda > Insecta > Lepidoptera > Pyralidae > Rhodophaea > Rhodophaea formosa. The sequence goes on from OY720210.1 coordinate 12,233,403, forward strand.
CCTCATCAGTCGGATTTACGTAGCCTCAAATGAAACTACACTAGTTGTAGTGTCGTTGCACTTTGCCGACGTCATCGCTATGCGGGCTGTTATCACCCCGATAAGCTAACGCTCCTACAGTTAGACATTTTATGGGGTATTACGGCTGGCCCCTTTGAAGTAACCTTTTTAAGACATAGATTAGAGTTGATTCGAGTTTCTGTTTTTGCGATGAGTCTGACAGATACCTTTGTGGTTAGGGAGGTCAGTACGATCGTTTCTTGCTGAGTCACGGAAGACTTACAAGTATATGGTTTTCTCCAACAAAGTAAGGATACTTTTTTTTTATTAAAACTAACGTGAGATGTTAACATTATTAATATGTAAAATACGGGTCACTCACGTATGAAGTCAGCTACAGGCCGACATGTTTCAACCTCATCCGGAGGTCTTCCGCACGAAGTCATCCCAGTTCGCACTGCGTGCGTGACGACGACGACTTCGTGCGCGCGTCTCGGTTCACATTCGCCCTGAGAAAGACCTCCGGATGAGGTTGAAACATGTCGGCCTGTAGCTGACTTCATACGCGAGTGACCCGTATTTTACATATTAATAAAGTAAGGATACATTTGTATATTATATTTAAATACTATGTATCCCTGCCCTGCATCAAGTTTTACTTTTTACAGGACGGTCCGAAAGGAGTGTTTTTCTTTTAGAGTATATGTTTGTATGTATAAATGAATGCGAGTTTCTATGTTCTATCATAACTTCTACATGCACAGTTATGGACGTATTATATTATCTCACGTCTTGGAGTTCTTGTTTTTTTTTTAGAATAAACTTATTAAGGTTCCGTCTCTCTATCTCACGGTTATAGTTTTTGAATCGTAATAAGTGAGACTTGTTATTTTTATAGAAAATGTATATTTTTTGCTGCTTTAAAAAGATAATAACAAATTAAAAAAATATTTAGGAGTGCTAATATAAGGAATTAACACAATGTTAGTGATTTTTGTCAATTCTGTCGAAGCAAGAAAAGTTTGATCACACCTCTTGTTTACATGGGTTGCATGAAAGAGGATTGATAACTTAAAGGATGGTGTTTGTAGTTAAATATTGTACGATAGAACGGAACCTTTGGTGTAATATGATCTTTTATTTGTATCGCTAACATTTTTATTGATAACATTATATTTACCAAAAATAAACACACATGGTTTTTATAAAAAGGTTATCTTAACTTTTTGTTGGAAATTCCTAGGATTTAATGTTGTTCGGGCTTTTACAGCAAAATATTATACTATACGAGGGGAAAACGAAAACCTAATGAGTTTTATTTCAAGTGTCATTAAGCCTTTCAGCACAGCGAAAAAATAGGAATGTAAATGAAAGCTCCCTGAGAATACGCGTGGAGAGGAATCTTATAAATCTCGTAGAGTTCAATAGCGCAGCAAACACTGTCTTGATAGTGCGCGGTAAATGCAATAAACCGTTAAAAGTCTGAGATATTTCTGCTTAAAGAAATAAAATATATGTTATGTATAAGAATGAAAAAGAAAGTGCTCGTAAATTATGCGAGGAGAGAAATCTTATAAATCTCGACGAGTTAAAAAGAAGAGAAAAAACTGTTTTATAGTGTTCGCAGAATGCATTTTAGTGACCCGTAGACTTTTGTTCTAATTATAAGACTAAAATTTAATAGAAATTATAAGAATAAGATTACGACTTAGATTTTCATAAAATGGCATAAGGCAAAGTGAGTTCACACACTTGCGCCACCCAGCAATTAATTCATTTATACTTCTAAATTAAAATCAAATTTAAACAATCTAATAGCTGGATTGCCCTAGTAAATTACTTGTAGTATTCTTTTTGTTACTTTTCATAGATATTACAATCTAAGTTTAAGAGAACGAATTTTTACCGCCAAAAGTGGCCACTTTTGGTGGTAATAATTCGTTCTCTTAATTCATCAAATTAAAAATACTGAAAACTTGTACCAATAATACTACAGGTAATTTACAAGGGCATTCAGCTATTACTTTTTTAAAAATTGATTTGATTTAGGTCTTAAAGAATTAATTACCGGGTGGCGCTAGTGTGTGAACTCACTACGTTTTAAAATCTTTCAACTAAATAAAAAAAATGGGGGAAATATTATGAATCTCGTAAAGTTCAATAGCGTGGCAAGTGTTTTGATTGTGCACGCGTTGTTGCAATTTACTGTACTGAACTGAAATATCTGGTAACAGGTCGTGAGATTAAATAAACATTCAGTTTTAGTCACTTTTTTTGAAGTAACTATACCTTTCAACAGTGATAGTTAAAGAATAGGATTGAAAAAGAAAGCGCTCTGTGAATATGCGTGGAGAGGAATGCTATAAGTCTCGTAGAGTTCAATAGCGCAGAAAACACTATCTTGATAGTGCGCGGTAAATGCAATTTACTGCAGCGAGCTGCAATACCTGCTGTAAGGAGACTTAAGATTATGTTTATTTCTAAAACTAGCTTTTGTCCATGGCTCCATTTACGTAAATGTCAATCACTTGATAATATTAATGATCGTAGTTTTTTCTTCTTCGTATCTCAAGTACTTAGAAATTTTCATGATGTTCAGTAACTAATTCAGTGAAATTCCGTAGTTAAGGCGTGAAAGCATAACAAAAAAAAAATACTTAAGCATTTATAATATTAGATAGTTAGGAAGAATTTGTTTACGTTTTTTCTATATATAGTGTTAACTGTATGAATAGTAGACACATAGTGTTTAGTGAATAAGAATATAATAAAATAGCGTAATTTACTGCACTATTAGTGTAGTCTTAAATATTTAAGGTTTATTTCAACGAACACAAGACCCGTAAATATTCTGATATCTATGACAAGACCTTTAATTATTGAAGAAAGAAAAGAAAGTGTTTTGAGAATATGCGTACAGAATCACACTATAAATCTCGTAAAGTACAAAAGCATAGCAAACACTGTCTCGATAGTCACGGTAAATGAAATTTACTCAAGGTGCAGTACGTGATGTGACCGTTTTTTCGACGTCATAATTATTGTGATTATTATAAAGACGTATATTCCTTTATGTCTATAGCGGGATTTTTTTTAACTTCTGTTAATCATCGTAAGAATATGAATACAGTGTCCAAATACGCAAACAATTATGTATTTTTAAGATGAAGATCTTGGTGGCACCTGCTTCTGCCTTCATATGCCTTTACTGGTATCCTTCCCGGTCCTGAATTACATTTTTCAGTTTATGCATTACAAATCTTACTTCCATCCCTGTATTTTCTGACACTTTTAACAAGTTTGCAGAATTGGTTGCATAGGAAAAGTTGTTCATATTGACAGGCTGAGTCACCCTTAAAGTGTAAACTATAAAGTAATAATGTAGACAAAGTGATTATTAATAATGAATACAAATAGCATGATTTACTTCATATGGTATAAAAGCTTGATTACTAATATTAATTAGGAAAACTATACTGATATATTTGATTGCAATAATTTCCAATGAAATAACAATTTTCTTGAGGAAGATGAGAAGTGGAAAAAAAGTACTAGAGAAAATACGTGGAGAGACATCTCAATAAAATATTGTGAATTCAACAGCACGGCAAAAACAAAGCTGTCTTATACTAACGTGTTTTATTTGAAATAGCATTAAACGTTTCAACATCGATAGTGGAAGAATTTTTATAATTTCTATCCTTTCACTGAGTGCTCTGAGAGTATGTTTGGAGAGGAATCCTATAAATCTGGTAGAGTTCAACGGCAGAGAAAAAGTGTAAATGCAATTTACTGCTGCACACTGCAATACCTAAAATAAAATGGTATATTTCAAGTTAGGTAATTTTATTCAAACTTTTCGAGTCAATAGTACCTACTCAGAAACTTTTGTTGTTTATTCATACAGAACTAACGAAATTTTACTCTTCTAATCTTAGTATTTCTTTTTATGACTATGAAAGTGTGTTTGTTACGTAGTCATGCTTCAACCACTGAATGTGTCTCAAGATTACTTTAGATATATGAATATTTACGCAGATGGAGTCATAATTTAAACCTTATTATAATTATGCCTTACAGTTTATTCATAGCTCCATCTACTTACACACCTAACACAAATGTTTTATAGAATTACAATTAATTTATGTTAAATTAGATTTGATCATGTTTTCATTATCTTAGTTTATATGCTATTAAAATCATCGGGTTCTTTTAGACTCCACTGCAGGAACACGACCAAAGTCATATATTAGCCAAAGCAGTCAGAGGATTTGTTTGACCTACACTCTTTACGCTGGCCAACGTGTTCGAGAGGTCTTATGTTTAAAATCTTTGTTTAGCTTATGTTTCCTAAGTCACCTTCTACGACATCCACAGGAAAACTTGGAGTGGTCATATTCTACACTGCCGAAAACTAATCAAAATTCATATTATATTCTACGTGCTTATACCAATTATCTTAGAATAACGTTGAAAATTTTCATCAAAATCCATTCAAACGATTTTGCGCTAAGAAGTAACAAACTTTCTTACAATCATCTACTTACAATTTTGTTTTCCATTTATAATTTAAGGAATTTTCCTCATATGAACAAGTTATTCCTCTCGTGTTTATACCTGAAGGAAAGAATAAATCAGTTTATTATTATAGAAAATCGATGTAAGATTTTTTTATGTCATAGGACGGCAAACGAGCAAGTGGGTCGCCTGATGGTAAGTGATCACCGCTGCCCATGGACTAATGTTTGCGTTGCCGGCCTTTTTTACCTCCCCAGAGGGGAGGGGGGATGGGACTCCGGCGCTCTCACTCACCGAACGAAGCATAGAAGCTGTAAAGCTACTACTCAAACGTCGATTTTCTGTGAGAGTGTGGAACTTCCCCGGACGAGCCGGCCCATTCATGCTTCCAGCAAAAGTGATTTTCACCGGTAACAAGTTTTAGTTTTAGTTGTGAGAGAGCCACGCCTCTCACAACTAAAACTTGTTTCTTCATAGTACTAAGTAGTACAGTAGAAATTGAGGTTCAGGCCACTTAACCTTTTTTCATGGCCATATAAATAAGAAGTTAATAAACAACCAGGTGTTTGCATTAATCGTGTACCTAACAACGACTTACAAAATAACATAATACTATGTTGGTCCTAAATCTTGTCAGGGCATTCGTTTGTCTATGTCAGATGTTTTAAGACAGCCTGAAAGATAGGAGATTAGTACGTACATACATACTATCACGTCGGAGATTAGTGTTGGTATAAAAAGGATAAAAATTCCAAAACAAAACTTTACGCCAACATAAAGAGATCCGTAGAAATTCTTTGTCGTAACTCTGGTGCTTAGTACATAAATATCCAAAAATATTCCCTTTATCATTCAAAAATAATTCATCTACTTAACTTTTTTCCTTTATGCTAAAATTCTTTGAAGTCGAGGAAAGCTCCCAAAAAGTAATTTTATTAATTACGAGTCAGGAATTCAACAAAGTTCCAAGCCAGAGAGGTCCTTTTCTTTCGCGGAGCGATCCATTATCTTATGAAGATTTAGAAATTCCTGCGGTGTGCGTCTCGCAGCACCCATCCAGGGCTGTCATCCTCCGAATTATTGTATGACAATGGAATTCAAGAACGATACGTTTGAAATTTTAAAGAACAAAAAACGAATATATTTTTTTATTCTTAAAACAAAAGAAAATGTTTGATGACCTCTGGTTGCTCAGTCGTACCGCGACACCGCGAGCACTTTTAAACCGCAGGTTGGAGTTCGATCCCCGGTCAAGTCAAGACGGAAAACTATATTTTTTAGATTGGTCTGATAGTATTGTATCGTAGACTATTGTATTCACTTCAAAAATTTACACAATGTGTGAGGTTTATTGTAGAGGCTTAATCTGAGTGATTTGTCCCTATATATTTATTTCATTATCTTTATTTAATTTTTGTTTACAAATTAGATTTAAAATTTTCCAATTCGGTGTCTCATTTTTTGAAAACCCTACAAAAACCGTCCGCTCTGTAGAGCGGATGCTTCGAGGCACAGAAATTTTTGCATTCTTCTTAATTTAATTCCTTTTCACAGTTTTAATCGGATTTCAACTAGACAAACATGGAATGTTAGGTGTAGGAAATGTGGATTTTTGATGTGGTAAGTAATACTTACTTAACTTTTCTCATTTGACTGATACACAAGGGCTGATGAGTAGTAGAGACAAAAGACATAAAGGTAGTATTACAATTTTACTATGTGGTAGTCATTATTGTTTATAAATAAGATTAGGGCTTAAGCCTGCTGTTAGGTTAAAAGTACGCTTCACAATTTGTGATCATGGCTTGTAACCTGAAAGTTCTCCAACGAAAGGTTGCCTTTCGATTTATCATTGTTGGTCTCGTCTAAGTAATAGAGAAATAGAACTGGTTTGAAGCCTCAAGTGGGCCTTGCTTGCGCTAATCGACGGTGGCGCAGCGGCGGCGGTGAGGCAGGAAAACAAAGGGTGCTTGCTGCCCTCCGCCCTACGGCTATTCTATCTGCAAATGTTGCTGTACGTCTCTTTGTAGTTTAGTTCAGTGAGAGGTCACGAGAGGGCGCCATAGACAACCTCATTTACCCTCTTTAACTCAGCACTCACGGTTGACTCCGCCAAACCACAACCGTGGCAGTAACAGGTAACTTTAACGGGTCATTAACATTGCATTATGTTGCTCTAAAATACCGTTGATTAAATGAAAATTCTAAGTATTTTAATTACGAAAGTAATTCCATACACCGATAGAAAAGTTATTCGTGATGTTGATTAAATACCTTCATCTTTTAAGGTTTTCGCCAAAGTTTGGTGTTTAAAGTAATTAGATGAATTGTTTATTTAAATTAGGTAACAACTTTTGAAAATTAAGGCCAAATAATATCTGTAATTAAGTTTACAGATGAAATATACAGTGTATAAGGGAGGGGTTCGTGCCTTTACACTAATGGGGTAGTTAGTTGGATGCTCAGGTCATAGCGTTTATTTTTTCTTATAGAATACGCACGGCATTTTAAACAATTACCACTAATGATACCCAAGTCCATGCGTACTTATATATATTTTTTATATATGACCACACACCTTTAACAGAGTAGGTAGTCCAATTTTGATAATTCTTCTTTATTAGAAAGGGATGCCCCAGTTTGGTCCTAATAAATCCAAACTTAAGGGTAGAAAAATAGGAAATTATTGTTTTTTTGCTTTTCAGTATATTACAGCGGTTTAAATTCTTTGTTAAAAAGTTATATGGGCAACGAAGTTTTATTTCAAAAGTCAATCCTTTGTCAATAAAATGTATCCATCAGTCAAATTGTATTGAATACTCACATTATGACGGAGATAATTAAAATGCACTTAAATTAAAATCCCTCAAGAAGTAGGCTGCTTTTAATGCTTCCAAAATACACATGTACTAAAAAAAACCTCTTTTTGATGCAGTCGAGTAAAAAGAAAATACATTGACCCCGTCCGTCGACGCTTTATAATTCCCGCTGAATTATTACACACTGTCAGATGGGCTCGTAATATGTGTTTAACACCCCTGTATGACAATAATTTACATGTATCCTTTAGCAGGTAATGAATATTATGCACGGAGCGCCTAATTGGTTATTCTGTTTAGTTACCCAACACGGTTGATTGAATATTTCACAAGATTGCTTGGCGGACAGGCGCCGGGATTTGGTGGCTTATACATATTTAATTATCACTCGCGTATTATTGAAGCGACCCTTTCTACGACTATATTGTAAGGTCCTTTAAAATATCCCAATTACTTAAAATGCTTTCTAAATTGTAATGTACCTACCTAAACTGTTGTCTTTGTTATACTTTCGTTTGATATTTTTTCAGCCCTAGATTTTCCAGGAATTTAGTAGGTCTGAATCTATTCTTTCCATTTTATCATCATTTTATACTTGTTAAGCTTTTGCCTGCGGTTTTGCTAGCGTTAAATCTATCTTTGGGTGGACGACCCCCGTTTCACCTTAGGGGATGAATTTTAGAAAAACTTTTTTAGCGAATGTCTATGTCATAATACCTATCTGCGTGCCAAATTTCAGCCCAGTTCTTTTTGTGGTTTGACCTGTGTGTTGATAGATCATTTACAGACAGAAGAAGAATCATATATAGAGTTTGCTGAGTATGTTTATCAAGGTATTTCGTACATGAATTTAATATTAGTTTCGCTTTTATGTGAATTTGTTTTCTATCAATATGATCTCAATTAACCGCTTTTATGTCTTACGACCTTTGGTTTCAGCGGCCCTGTTAGATAGACGTGATAAGAAATCTTCAAAATAAAATCAGCAGCGTGGATCAACAGATGCATGTGCAAATGCTCAGTTCATAAACCTCTCGAGATATCGAGATTGTAAAGTTTGTTCTTTCCCCTCTCAACTTATCCCTAGTTTTTGTACTCTATGATGCGTAAAGGAACAAAAACAATACACACTCAAAGAAGGGTGCATGCAATTAATATCGAAACATCTGTATTAGTTCATCGAAAGAAAGAAACCTCAGTTTTGTAATATCAGATAGGGATTGGAAATTATAGCTACGGGCTAGACAGATATGAGCGAAAGCAGGCATGCGTAGTGTATGCGGAGAGAAAATTTCAATAATCCCCATAGGTTTGCGAGCGCGGCACGCACGTGCCTCGGATTACCCGTAATTGATGGGGCCCGTGTCTAATCTCTGCACTTTGCTCTGTGAGCCCGGCCGCCGCTGTCGCCACGAAAAATTTGGGTGGTACAAACAACGGTAATATATGCGTCATACGTCCTGTTCTCTCAAATGCTTTGTGACGTGCTTTAGAATACCAATTGTTTTAATGGTTCATGCAGTAAATTTCATGCGGTTTTTACCAATAGATAGGGTGATTCATGAGGAAAGTTTTAAGGTATAATACATGCCCGGGTGCAGCCAGGGAGGGCTGCTAGTATTTGCTAATATTTTCTTTTTGATAGACCCGGATCTTATTTTTTTAGTTGGCATGAGAAACTGGACCTTGCAATGATAGTCATATTGATGAGTAGATATAATTTATACATAGTTATTTCAGTTGTTTTCGTATCTAAACATCCAATATTTACCGTAAAAATTCAACATTATTTTGAAAAGCAAATTTTCGTCGCATAATCAGACTGCTGAAATGGCCTTAAAATCAACAGTAAAGTAACATAAAAACGCGGTGCACAAAAGACGAGTCAGTGATATTTATGTATGCGGAAAGTTACTGGATTCTTAAATTTCACGAGGAAAAATCCAATAGAAATATCTCCCTTAGCGTTTATTCGTTAAGGGCTTACAGGGCCTACAACCATGCCCTTGTACCATTTTATTTAATTATGGTTTATTGAGTAGATTTTTTTATATTCTTAAAGCATATTTAAGAATTTTATAAGGTAAAGTAGTATTATCATGGGTTGTGTTAGAAATAGCTATGACAGCTTCCCATACATCATTATAGTAAACAACCAAAGTTAGCGTCCTTGAATGAGATATTAGCCTTGTTTTATAGAACATATACTGGCGATTCCAAAAAAATATCTTATTTATAAGAAGCCAAATTTTTGAGATATGATGCTTAGAACTTTTATAGGTTATGTCATTATTAGGTATTAAGTACCTTTGCACCAAACAATACTTTATTACCAAAACCTAAAAGAGCTCGATGGTAAGATAATATATCAGGACAATTATAAATACGACGTAAATATCGAATAGCGTTTAAAAAAATTTAAAGTTTTTTTGGTTGCAAAGAGTTTTTAAGACACTTTTGGTGCCCCGAACTAAAAATCTGCCATAGCTCTTTTAGCAATATATTATCTCAGTGTCTGTCAAATAGGTAAAAAAATAAATTGAAAAATAAGTAAATTTTATACCTTCCTTTTCTGTTAAATTTATTTCAAATGATGGCAGCACTGGACCCCGCTAAATTTCATGTACCCTCTTAAGAGCGTAATTCAGCCGGCGCGGCGCCGCCGCCGTACTATTCGCGTGAGCTTCTTATCTGCGGATATTTAAATTCTCGCCCGAGCCTCAAAATAGTTCAAATTAAATGGAGCTTGTAAATTAAGTGTTGCTATCACGCAACGCCGGGGAAATAGCTCTAAGTGGTTTTTGTGCGATCTATTAATTTATCTGGTATTTCGACGCTATCATTACGTGTAATTGCTGTTTTGGACAATTGGTTTGAATTTGAAAACATAATTTAGGTATCATTCGAGGCAACTTGTGGTTTCAAATACTTGATATAATTTCACAAAAGAGAAAGAGGGAAGTATACGTAACTTTAACGGTACTTTTTATCATTTTCAGTTTTCTTGCATATAAGTAAGTATTGTAGTCTGTACTTTAAAACTTAAACTAGTGGAAAATGATTGAAAATTTTAAGAAACTAATGCTTTGGAGCATTACTTTCTTAAAATTTTAAATATAAAAACTTTTGTCTTAAAGCCATTTTCATAAACGCATCATCATCATCAGGTCTTTCTAGTACCCACTGCAGGAGCACGACCCTCTCTGTACTAACAGAGCCATATACTAGCCTGAGTAGTCAGAGGATTTGGCCTACACTCTCCACGCTGGCCAGACGGGTTGGAGAGGTCTCTTTGATGTTAATAAGCTTTGTTTAGCTTGTGTTTCCTTAGTCGCCTTTTACGACATCCACAGGATGACTTGGAGTGGTCCTATTCTACTCTGCCGGGAACCACACGGCATAAACGCATTATTTAATAATTTAAGTATTTAACATAGCTTTTGAACAAAGTTCTCACATCACCCTTACAAAATACTAACGAAGTGACGTCACTTGTTTGTTGATTTTGGTTAGCGGGGTTTAGGCCGAGCGGAAAAATTGTGACTTTGCAACCCGCATCTTGAAGAGTTTTTAGGTCAACGAGGTAATTTTTTCACTGATTTGCCTACATTCATTCATTCATTCATTCACTCAAAGCACAACGAAAAAAAAGCGTGCAAGCCCCCATTATTCCTTAAACCAGCCATGATTGTAACATGTAAACTAGTAACCTAGACAAATAACAAATTTTGATTTAATATCAAGATTTTACTAATCTCTTCTTAGTTTTATTAAAAAAGAAGAGCTCTATGTTGAACAATAAGCAATGATTAATATAAAAATAGATATAGGTGGCAGCGGATCGACAGACGCGGCGGCGGTGGTAGCGATCGCTCTCAGGGGTAAACACCGACGATTGAATGTGAAAATTTAATTCAGGTCATTTTCATCGCGGGAGTAATGGAATCTATTACTTTCCCCCGAAGAAACTCATGATTAAACAAGCGTTTATTAAATAGAAACCTCGAGATTAACGGCGATTCTATTATTTACCGCTGCTGCGGACTGTAAACTTTTTTCTCTCCGTCCATTAGCATGGACATCACCGCTACTCGTTTCTATTATTTAAAAGTAGGAAAAGCTTAAGCTCGACACTAGTTGCCTTTGTGAATACAGTTCACAATAATTGTGCAGTTGAAATATTTTAAGAACAGAAGAGTGTCTGAATAGAGTACGTGCCCATACTGTTCGTAAACTTATAGCTATGTCGGAAATGCATCCAGGTTTAAGCCCGAGGCACAAAAGACTTTGAAAAATGCAAATTTCGCCGAGGGCGGTGACGGCCGCAGCCCCCCGAAGCCCCCTGCGGCTTCGCCTGGCATTTAAATGCAACCTAACTTGTCAACGTTTGGCGCTTTGCAAATGAATGCTAGGTCTCAGCTCAATTTATTCCAGGATTTGTGCAAACCACTGATTTTAGTTTTTCAGGATTCTTTGCATTAATGTTTCAATTCAACAGATTTTTAAACGACTTAAAACTGAGGTTCTTTATTCGACCAGTAGGAACGTGTGCTTCAGTAAAGCGCTATCATGAAAATAGAAATGTGTTTCCTATTGCCCATACCTGCAAATGTTAAATAACACTCCTCACTTCTGAGCTATAATTGACAAATTATTCATATTTACAGCATCATATACAAAGACGAGTCTAATAATTCAACCGTCGACGACGGGAACATGGTATCTCTCTTCGATTAAATTAGTCGATTAAATTTTCATATTCAATCTTGAGTTGTTTACTAAAGGGAGGCATCGTGCCGGTGGACTGCGACGTCTCTTGTTGCCTTTTCGCCCTTATTTTCAAAGCAACAAGAGCCAAAATCAATTTGTGTTACGAGAGTGAGCGGTAAAATATTCATGATCTATGATAAGAAAAAAACAGTCCAAGTTGTCAAATATTGTCCAAAAAAATTGGATTCAAGCACGATTTCAAGCTTGAATTCATTTAATTTGAGTAAATACTACAATGAAGTATTGATTATGGTTATGTCATTTTCTTCAAAGAGAAGATTGTTGTAAATTTCCGCGATATTTTTAATTTGTAAAGCGAAGATCTACAGCAGTAAAGCAGTATTAATTAATGTCAACATTCTACTCGCTTCTTTAACAACATAATTACCTAGTAGACAATAAGTGAGATTTCATGTTTGTTATATCTGTGTGTAGATATGTAAGTAGGCAAGTTTCAAAAACTAATAGACTTTCTTATGCAATCATATTAAAAAGCAAAGGTCGGCTACTTGAAGTCGGTAATAGTTTTCAGAAAAGCTTGTGCTGGATTAAATTTGAAAATAAATAAATAAATGTGTACCAACATACTTTTACTACTGTTATAACAATCTTCTCAGAAACTGAATGCACGTTCACATTTATTTAATTGTTCATTGCTATAAGTGAATCCAATTAGTAAATTAAATAATACAATGCATTTGAATTATTTCAATAACGAATTACAATAGAAATCATTCAAAGAGCGTAAGTGCTCCAATAGATACGCTTTTTCACGACTGCCCGAAAATAAGTTTGGAATGTTTTAGGATATATCTAAGAAGGTACTCTTATAAGAATTAATAATTCCACCATAAGTGTAGATTGACTATACAGATTTGAAACATCATTCAAAACCTTAAATAACTTGTTTGTGTAAGGTGTTTTGATTGTTAGTGAAAAATGACAATGTGCGTGTACAATTTTTTTTTACTATATCGATGTAATTAAAATTTTATAATTGCAAATTCAAATTGCATACCTATCTGTCCGAAAATGTAAACTAAAATTGAAATGTACACTGCATATAAGCTGCAACTAGACATTGATAGCCAATAAACTTCAGAATATCTAATGACGTACCGGAAGCGCTTCATTTTGCAGTATTTGTTGCCCAACTACCCACACCGCACCTGTATAAATAAATACCTTCCCTGCAAATTGTATTTCATAAACGCCAGTTACGACAACCGTAATAAATTGACGGAGATCTTGAAATAATTTTCCGTAATACTGTTCCAGGATGAAGTTCATTGTTTGTGTAATGAACGAGAATAGTAGCAATCGTTTTGTTCTATTGCCAATTAGGAGCGAAGTATCGAACACTTTCTTTTTTTAATCTTATAATAGCCCATATTATACAGCGTGTAACAATTTAAATTCAATAATTTCGACATACCCTTAAAAGGGTGCTCAGTCTGCCAATATGAACAACTTTTCTCAGATCAATACTCGGAACTAAAAAAAAAACGACATTTCGTACAGAAGTGTGCAGAAATCCGGGCATTTTAGTAGGGGAAAGTAAAAAAAAATCGTGTTCCCAGCATTGGTCCCATAAAAAAAGTAGTTCATATTGCCGGTCTGGTCACTCTTTTATGGAAATGTCAAGGGACAAGTTACACTATTTTTCATATGGCAAATTTTCATAACTTGTGACTTATGTGATATTGTTGGACGTATATTTTGCTAATTTAGCTTAAACCTATTTTGCCTATGTAGTTGCTTAATTATAGGTATAAACAACATCTTGAGTATATCAGAATTTTTATGACCTCTCACTTTAAATCTCATCTAATAGTTGGTATTAAACTACTTATTCATGATGGATATTATCGAACGAAGTTGCAGTATGTCGGAAATTTTAAGATATACCTTTCTTCTTAATTTTTTACATTTTACCATTTACAATTATTATAAACTAGTTGTTACCCGCGGCTTCGCCCGCGTGATATATAGCCTACGTCCTTCTGAGTACCCTAAACTATGTGTATGCAAAATTTCATGATGATCGGTTCAGTAGAAATGACGTGAAAGCGTAACAAACAAACAAACAAATAAATAAACAAACAAACTCACGTTCGCATTTAAAATATTTGTTAGGATTAGGATAGGATAGTTAGGATTAGGATGTTTTTTCCCCTTTGATTGTATTTTCAATAAACTACTTAGATACATTTGACTATACTGCTACACATTATCATATTACTCCTAAATTGGTTTACCATCCATTTAGAGTCGTTTGTTAATTTAATTCTAGCAAAATTACTTACAATCCTAACAAAATCTGTTATTACAATAAAAGCTTATGATTTACTAATGGTTTAAATAATAATACAAACAATGACGTTCATATTAATTTTTATATAATTATTATAATATTTTCTCTTGATAGTAAATGGAAGTTTATTGCAGAAATCAGTCAGTTCTCAAACCGATTGATATCTACAACTAATTTCCATATCATGCCGCATTTCACCACTTAAAGTTGTAATTTCCGGAATAAAAATATTTTTTTCCCTGGATTCCAAATTATCTCCGTACCAATTTTCGTCTAAATTGGTTCAGCTGTGTGTGTAGGTGTCACATAGTTACATTGGTAGATAGTTAACTATATTACTATGGATATAGTTTATTAAAAATTTCCACGTTCAAAAAATTTTAGAATATGCTGCAAAATAGAAATTCAAAGTGATTTTTTATTTTTTTGTATCACACTACAAAATCGCTCTTCTTTGCGGAAAAAAAAGTCTGGTGTTTACATTCCAAAATACAGCTTCGATAAACGTAAATATTGCTAATCTCGACAAGAGTGTGCCGAAACTAACAATATTGCAAAAATATTCCGTTAAAAGTTGTGAATCAGAATTTAATTATGAAATTACTTGCGGCGGAGGGCTTTTAGCGCTGTCCATGTACCGAGTTTACATTATGCCATTTATGCGAAGTACCTTTCTGAGGTTGTAATACAAATTGAGTTTGCAGAATCGTTGAGTAAACTAAAACAAGGTGTTTAGTTTCGTATCGCCCGCGGCCCCACACCAGACCGTGACTTAACTTTCATTAATGTAACATTCAGAACCCTTAATATTATTTCAGTTGTAAATTTTCAACTCTCCAAATTGTTTGTATATTTTGACCGTACAAAAAGTTGTTAATCAAAGACCCTTCTGATGTTACCGGAATATTCATTTTGAATGTTTGAAAATATGAAGTACTTATTAGTTGAAATGTTAAACTAAATTGTTGGGTTGAAACTGAATAAGGAGTACACATTTGTGTATATTGTTGACGTTTTGGTTTTTCAACTAAGGTGTCTTGATGTAAAAGATACGCCTATTTTTAAATGTCATATAATTAAGTATTAGTACCTAATAAGATTTGTATTTTTTTTAGTTTTCAATAAAACCTTAATAATTGTATTTATCTTAGTAGCTGTTACTCGCGGCTCCGCCCGCGTGATATATAGCCTATGTCCTTCTCAGGACCCTAACCTATGTGTATGCAAAATTTCATGATGATCGGTTCAGTAGATAGGGCTCGAAAGCGTAACAAACAAACAAACGAACTCATTTTCGCATTTACAACATTAGTTAGGATGGTTAGGATTGTTAAATGCGTCCATGTAATGCAAAAGCGGTTATTTTCCTTCAATGGATATTACATAGCTCTGATGACATTTCACGGCTGACTATGTAAACAATACGAGTTTTAAAAGAATTTATTAAAGTAAGTATGAAATATTGGGATCTTTACCATGACTAAGAATATACCTATCTATGTTCCCCTTCCTCATTCATAGCAAGCACGGTTTATATCCTATTAAGCTTTTCCTAATTAACCGTGAACATTTAAAAAACCCAATTAATAATAGTAGATCTTTAGATTTACACAAATGGACAAACAATACAATGTTTCGCTCACATTTGGGTATCAATCGCGTGAATAATATGTGTTTGATCTACTTTATTGCGGAAAAATACTCGAAAATATTATAATGGTATTCGGAGACTGTTTTTATGTGAGTTTGTTCAGCATGTTTGGCGAAGTAGTGAGGCAGGCCTCGCCCCGGGCGCCGCAACTTGCGCGCCCGCCCGCGCTCGCAGAGCTTTGCACACATTTGTTTGTTATTGTTTAGAATTACCTATCCAAACAGACCGCCTCATAAATTCCGAACTTTCTGCCCGCAACTTTTATACTGACCTATTCGAGTAAAGTGCTGAAAATTATGATCCAGACATGACTGTAGCCGATAAGTCACTTTGTTTTTCTACGAATAACTATTATATAGATGAAAAAGTTCGCTGTCTCTGTTTGCTTTGTTTAGGGCGATTTTTATGAAGTTACTTTCAGAAACGAGACGTGACTATATTGGCTTAATCTGGTTCTAGGAGTTGGTGCGTCTATGAAAATAAATAAATAATATTGTGTTAGCTGTCTAAAGAATATTCTCGGTTTCGTGTCTAAATTTTCTTATAGAATTAAGAAGTAATAATTGCATTTATTTACTAGTATTCTGGCTTTTTATTTATCAAATATTTTAAATGGTAATAAATAAATAAATAGCAAAGGAACCCGGCTTTGACTTGTCCCGAATTGTGCGTGATAATGAATTGTATTGTTTTGTCTCCTTAATACTACTGCCTAAAATTATTAAAAACAAATACATATCTACTTAATTACTAAAGTCCAGTACTGTTGAATTTTGTAAAAAGGTGGATGCTCAGCCCTATTTACTAACTCAGATGTCAGGTGCCGATGCCTATCAATCTAAAATTTACTGTTACAATGCGGGTTTTGTTTGCTCGAACTTTTTATTTGGAATACAAAAACCGCATTGTAACAGCAAATCGTAGATTGATAGGCATCGACACCTGTCATCCGAGTTAGTAAATAGGGGGGCAGGTCCAAGACAGGTAAAGATTCAATGAGCAGGATATTTTTTGTCGATTCAACTTTTTTTAAATGGCTGAAGTTGGCATTTCAAACTGGCATTTTCGCTGAAATACAATTTCAGTTTCGTAATGTGAAAGTTTCGTACCTTGATAACCGAAAGACAATTCAGCTAGATAACTTTAAAGCAGAGTACTAAGAAAAGGCCTAAGTGATTAATGTGAGTTGACTGTCTCCAGCTCCCAGGTTTAAAATTTCTTAGGCTATGTTCTAACTTTGGTTAAGATTCATCATCATTAGGTCTTTTATAGTCTTCACTGCAGAACCACGCCATTCTAAGTACTGCCAGAGCCATATATTAGCCTGAGCAGTCAAAGGATTCGGCCTACACTCTCCACGCTGGCTAGACGGATTAGAGAAGTCTCTATGATGTTTTTTGTTTAGCTTGTGTTTCCTAAGTCACCTTGTACGATATCAACCCGAAGACTCCGAGTGGTCCTATTCTTCTCTGCTGGGAACCACGCGGCTGGTTAGGTACACAAAAATACTAAAACATTCAAACATTGTTGTACAGATGAACAGCGTCGAATATACGGCTCGGAGTGCGGGGAGGAGTTGCCGCGTTACGTCAGCAGCCCTCAGCGACAAGCCTCCCCGTTCCCGCACGAGAGTACCAACCGCCGGTACTACAGAAGAAACAGAAACTCTAAAGGTAAGAATTTTTACCATAACCATTTAGATATATCCCTGGGGCGCCAATACCTTCTGATTTATGCAAAAAGCTATGTGTGTTAAGTTTTAATAAGATCTATATATAAAACAGTTAATACAATCTGGAACACTAGGTTCACTTCCTGGTAATAGAAAGTATTATAGATGCAATAGAAGTGTAAGATATTTCTGAAACTTACATAGCAAAACAATCGCACCGTAGAAAAGGAACATGTCCAAGCTTTACGCATTTTAACAGAAATAATTTTTTTTGTGTCGTTTATTAGTCGGCGTGAATAGTAATACCTATTCTGTCTTTAGGTGACTTGTGAACAACGTATTAGGTATGCCGTCGAAAGGAATTCCCCTTAAAGGGAGTCGGCAACAGCGCTGTAAAAACTTTGTCAACTTGCTGTATTTAGCAGATCCTCAGATGAAGGTTAATAATAATTTTATCTTCTTTCAGGTGAAGAGATGTTCAGCGGAGATGCGGGCGGCACGATGTCGAGGCGCCGACGTGCCGACGACTTCACGCTTGATAACGGACGCACGCGCCACGCGCTCACTAACGGTTTGTTTGTTTGTTTTTCGAATGTGTTAGTGGACAACACAGTCGTCAATTTTTTTAAGCTACCTTAAGTTGCTGCATCTGACAGATTTAACGACTGCCATCAATGATGACAGTCGGGACCAACGGCTTAACTTGTCTTCCGAAGCACGGAGGAGCTTGAGATATTTTGTCACTTGCGGTCACCCATTCAAGTCTGGGACTGAACCCAGGGTTGCTAAAAATGTACACGGTCACTAGGCCATCGGGATTCTCACTAACGATATGATACCCGTATAACTCGTGTACTTGAAGTTGTCTGGTGGTGCCGTATGGCTTCGACCTAAAATTGGTCCCTATAACTAAAGAAAAAAAAAACTTACACATACTGTAGTAAACATAGGTACTTACGGAGAGTAGGCTTCTTGCTGGACAAACTGCCAAATAGTTTTACAACATTAATCATAACTAATATTATGTAGGAGTGAGTTAATTAGCTAGTTTGTTACACTAAACTTATTGATGAACACTGCACGTCTATGAAAGAAAGAACAATAAAACTTCTATTATATAAAAGTCTTTGTGAGTTATTTTTAAAAGAGATATCTTTGTTGATACCATTTAATAAACTAGTAATCATGTCACCGCCCACACAAAGTCATGACACAAATAACAATATTGTCATCCAAACACATCATTATATTTGTACATACGTCGCATTCTCGAGGGTTAGTTCAATGCTATTCCGAAATGTAAGGAATGAATAAGGCATTACACACATTCAGCTGCCGGATTCCAGTTTAGTTATTGTAGTTAGGCATTCTATGTCGTATATCCATTATAAGCGTAATACGGAGGTGGGTGCATGCCTTTGATAAGGATGCCGCGCATAGTTTCAACAGACGCACGTGGTTAAGATGTATATAATAGGCAGTCTGTCTTAGGATACTCACTATCAAGTCATGTTTTGACGACGTCTTTGAAATTAATTCCGTTGCTGTAAATAAAAGGCCATGTCGCGTTCTTTACTCGATTTGGCGGGTCATTGCCGTGCCTCTAGATAAATTTTTGCGCATTATTTTATTATCATGCGAACGTAATTACTTTCTACACAGTTATGTAGAAGATAGTAACGTTCGTATAATAATACAAAAACTGTTTTTTTTTTCATGAATCCATCCTCATGATCATGTGTCATCACATAATCATGTAAATCCTCCTACATTAATCGTCAGCCCAGTGACATTTGCTTTGTGCTTCTATAGTAAAGTTAATAAATATAGAATGGACAGAATTGCTTCTTTTTAAAAAAATATTTTTATTAGTCTCGCTTTTCTATGAGATAAATTGTATCAGACATTTACGAGGCGTACGTGGCGCAGAAGTTAAAACGCCAGCCTGCTATACGAGGTGTCTCCCCAACCAGGTCATTATGCAAAACAATATTTTTCAGATTAGCCTGGGTCTTATAAGTTTAACTTAATACATCAGTATCTTTTATAAAATTCAGTTATATTCAATCTTACGACACAAGTTTACAACTTACTATACAGTTCAACAAAGCCTAGGGCCATGATAGGACCCAAAAACTATATTTAGCTATTGTTGGGTATATAGGTGGAAAACGGTAAGTGTATATTTACCGTTTGATATTAGTTTTCTTTGATTTTGATTCTGTGTCGTTGATTCTTAAAGTGATATTCTTACAGGTCCTACGAACGGCACTGGCAGTGAGCGTGACTGTGATTCTCCACCAGAACCTGCCCCGCCGGAGGTGCCACCACGCGGGCCCTCCTTGCACGTCACGTTGAGACACCGCCCTGCGCCGTGCGAGCAGCCAGCGGAGCCCGACCGCCTCTACTTGTCTGAAGGTAAGGTGCTACCTTATGAAGAGTGGCAATGATGATGAATATATGAAATTAAATTATGTGATACTGTGTACGAGATTCGACGCACAGCCATCTCAGGACACCTACTTCTAAGCGATATTGTGGATTATTATTTAAAATTGAATATTAAAAAAGAATTACACCACATTTATAATCTGCTCGACTTTTTTTTCCAATTTTTGTAATGTGATGATTGAAATACATTTTGTTTCACTATTTACTTTTATCCCTGTAGATGAATGACGAACTTTCGATTAGTAGCAACTAATCGAAAGTTCGTCATTTTACGTCTTATATGGTCAGAGTAAAAAGACAGAACAAAACATTTAGACAATGTGTGTGTAGAATTTTGTCAGAATTACACAAAGTGGTAGCGTTAGGGGACAGCGGTTTTGTCGCGGGGCTCCTGTACTCGAACACTCGGCTACAGCGAGCAGGCCGCTCTCCTGATGAGTTAGCTAATTAAATTTCCGCCGTAAATGTACAGACTACAGCCGAGTTGCGTTAAGTAGGCTCTGTTCTTGTGTATGTACTTTGGCAGAAGTTTAATCGAATTGCAGCGTCCGCGGGCGGCCGCGCCACCAACTTTGCTCCCGCTGACAAATTAGCCACTTGATCTTGCTATGCCCGAGGCGCGTGTACGTAAAGAACTCAGACTTTAATTCCCTTTGCGATGCTCTCTCAACTTTTTTATTTACACTTCGCTTTTACATTACCTTTAAAAGTTAAAACCATTCGTGTGACTTTTTTCCAAGTCCCTTTGCTGGGCTGATTTTCCGGAATCAGGTGTCCATCAAACCACAGGTCAAATGCTCACCACATTTCGGATGTAACGAAAGAAGGCTAAATTTGATTTGGACGAAAGCCCGACGTTGGATGAGGCGCTTTGATGTGGCGAACCCCTCGCCCCCGCCGCGTCGCTGAAATGGCGCGCACTTACAGAGAAACTCTTATCGTAATTTAATTTTTATGATAGCGCATTGTAAGTGTCCCGGAGTGACTTCAATTACGATTTGTTCTACCACTTAGGGGTCGATGACTCCAATAAAAATATCAATAAAAGCGGTGCAGAAGGTGTCTAGTAGTAGTTTAATATATTTGTTAAATCATAAGATCGTCGACTTGAGGGTTGATCGAGAGGGGCGCGGGTAACAGTCGATAATACCTACACTCGGCTGACTGGAGCTTTGATAGGCATGGTAATGAATTAGGCAAATCTTGATTCAAACAAGAAAATAGCTTCAAAAGGTCTTGAAAGTTTAATGGAATCGAACAGGGCCCGGCCGGAGTAGTCGGAAGTTTGCGTGGGTGACAAATTGGGCACTTGACCCGCGCGCCCGGCCAGCCTCCCGAGTGCTTGTTTCTCGAGGACCGTAATAAGTTTAACTTAAAGTAAACTATATTCACCATTCCCTCTAATTTGTCCTTCTGCTCCGCTTCCGCGACACTTTTTGCAGTTTCAAATTAACATCTGTTTACTTACTCCGGCAATTTACAGGTATACAGACGGCAAGCTACCTTTGATTGAAGCATTTGTTGATTTTTGGACGTTTTGCTTTATTTAGAATTAACTTATAATCATTGCTTTTCAGTTATCAATACAATATTTATTATTTTTGCATTAATTACTAACTAACAGGCACAATAACAAATTTTGACTGCCTCTGTAGTCCAGTCGTCAAGGCTTTTGCCTAGTGACCCGGAGGTCGTGGGTTCAAATCAGGGAAGCATACTTTTTGAAAGTTCTTTCCAGTCTGATTAGGATATTGCAGACTTAAACACCTTATAAACTGAAAATGAAGATGATTCCGTGCTTTGGAAGGCACTTTAAGCTGTGGTTTGTTTAAACTTCAGGTCTGGTTCACTGTGGGTTGCGGAGGTCAAATGCCAGTCGGTCCGTGTAAAAACCAACTAAAAAACAACCGTCAAATTACCCAGGATAAGTAGCGGACTCCGCGGGCTCTAATGCGTTGTTGAGGATGCAACCGGGAAAGCGCTCAGATGTGAGAGAAAAAGGCATAATAACAAATATATGTCTGCTTAATATATTTATTTTGTTCTTGTATTACGTATTTCACTATTGTTAGTTTAATAAGAAAATAATACTATTGGAATAAAAACATAGAAAATTAAAAGACATGTCTGTCCGTACCTACAAACTACAATGCTTAAAAGGTAACACATCTTAAGATTAAAAACATATAAAAATGTTTAAAAAAGTATCGCAAATAAACAGTAAATTCAAAATCACTATGAACATTAGTGTAAGCGAAACGAAACTTGTTTAATTAATAAATCAGCGTCCGCTTGGATGCAAGCGGTGTCGGCGAGCGGTGAGCGTCGTACTTGCGGATGCAATATTATTTCTCGCAGAACGCGGCGTCTCAAGTCTCGGCTTCTTGCTTGAAAATTGAAACCTCCCTGGAGATTCGCCGTAATTTAATTTTTACGATGCCGTATTGTTAGAGCTTCCGGGAAGCGCTGTTTGCAGTTAAAACTCAAAACACTGCGTCTCTGGCCATTATTATAATACCTTGCTACGTATTAAGCGAAAGATGGAACCGCTGGTTGTTGGGATTTAGATTTAACACCGACAATCGTATTACTGTATATTCTTTACAGTGATTAATTAATAAGAAGTTTATGAATTGTTCTACGTTAAAAACAGGGTACACCCTGTAAACTGACACTTGAATATATAATATTTTAACGAATATATAGTTTTTAACTTATGAAAGTCGGCTAGTCTCCCAATAAAATGTTATAAATCCGTCAGCAAGAGAACCTAAAAATATTATACTAGTATTAATTATTTTCAAAATTAAATAGGTAATAAAGACCCATTAAAATTCCTTATGACATCACAGTTAGTTCCTTTTTTAAGCAAACTTTGACGTTGCGAGCCCCAACTCATGAACTTTAATCCTAATCCTAACTAATATTATAAATGCGAAAGTGAGTTTGTTTATTTGTTTGTTTGTTACGCTTTCACGCCGTATCTACTGAACCGATCATTATGAAATTTTGCATACACATAGTTTAGGATACTGAAAAGGACATAGGCTATAAATCTCGCGGGTGAAGCCGCGGGTAAAAGCTAGTGCACGTTATATTTATCATTACGGCATGTATTTAAATGATCGTCTAATTTTGCAAAAATGGTAATCAAAAAAAATCTAAATGGTCATCTATTTTAATGATTGATCCTCTTTCTTTGAGACGTAAAATAAATTAAGTCAATTTACATTTAATTCTCTTTTTATTTCATCATCATCATCATCATCAACAGCCTTCTGCATCCCACTGCTGGGTATAGGCCTCTCTCAATGCATGCCATCCATTGCGATCTTGTTAACACTCTCTTTTTATTTACACAAAAAAAATTGAGATCAAGAAATAATGTTTGATCGTTACTTGTTTGTCGCTAAAACTAAGACAATCGAGCATTACTTATTGAATATAAGATACTTTTTATATAACCGAGTTATCTTTTTTTTTTTGGTTTATCGTTTATCACTTCAGAACAACGCTGCAATTTAGTTTCTGGCGCTTCGGCGGCCGCTGCCGCGGCACGCTCGCTTCGCTCGCTTGCCTTGCGCATGCTTGGTTCATGTAGAACCTAACGCTCGTCGCTTCGCTCCTCGCAACCTACCCCTAGTTTCCATTAACCAGTTCCTTCCTAAAACCATATTCATACCCTTTAGAGACGCGGTGATCGGACATAGGTGATGAATATTGGAAGGTCAACTTTATATAAAAATCATCAAATTTACAAAATTAAAGACCATTAACTATAATAGAGTATCAAATATTATTTTTGTACCTGGTGATGCGGGACGATGAATTTTGAACAAAATGTTGCGAATCCAAAATTACTGGGGGTAAGGCCTGCAACGCGGCGACTTTGCCATAAAATAGCAGTGACCTTTTCTGTGATCCTGGCGAAGACAGGCACGCCGACTATGTTGCGGGCTGCTATGACGCGCGAAGCGGGTTCCCAGCGAATTTTGGGCGTGTGTTTTTTCTCGAGAGAAAACTCTCAAGCAAGCGGCGAGTTAGACTGGCTCGCGCGAGGGCGGTGTTGCCAGGGTGCAGGTACTATTAATACCGCCAGCATAGACAAAGTCGCGCGTCCAGTACCTATATTAAATATTAAAAGAGTATATTTAAACATAATTATTATGTTACCTTAAAAGAAGTTAACTTATCATTTTTTTGTAGATCAACTGATATGGACGATATAATTAATACGAAGATTTAACATGAAAATAAATATCATTTATTTTTAAAAGTGCTCATGTAAAATAGATCAATTAGTTTTAAGAGGATCAAAATATATTGTCCCATTGTTTACCTTATAAAAAAAATAAACAAATACGTGTCCAATATTTCCTGATTTGATTGACGGACTAATTTTAATATTATTATTATATCCAGAAAAGTATTTTACAGTTAATAAGATGTTTATTATCGTAAAAGTTTATTGAAATGAGTTCCAGTCTTTATTATTATATACTGACAGTAGCTTTTATATATCCATACTTATTTTTATTGCCCCGCCTGATGGTGGAATAAAAAGGTTATTACTTCGCTTAACATCGCGGTAAAATTGATATAACTCGGAGTATTCTTTGTCGGCGCTCGTCTGTTTCATTTAGAGAACGTTAAAACTGCAAGTTTAATTCCATTACGCTTTTTCTAGCAACTTTGATATCAATTTACTTTGAACATTGAATATCAAATAATTACACAGACTATACCTAGTTCGCTGTAGCCGTACTGAAACATGCTTCTTCTTCTTAGCGTGTCGATGTTCACCAATTATGTGGGTTTTTGGCGAACATCGTAGTAAAAGGATTGGTCAGCCTAGACACTGCGCTACCGTGTCTAGCTGCTTCCAGGGTGCGCCGCGTGAAGGCTCCTTTTATGTGCCCCGTATGTGTATGTGAAACATGCTAATATCATAAATGCGAAAGTAACTGTCAGTATGTTTCTTCTGGAACCGACTCAAAAAAGGAAAAGTTCTTAATTCTACTGTATAATTGTTTGTTTTTGTTTTTCGTGTGTGTAAGTGGCCCGCGCTTAGTGACTATCATCAATGATGACAATCTTGAAACTATGTCGGATACACGGCTGACGAAGACAGACTGCTTAACATGTGGAAGCGCTAATTATGCTTGCGACACTGGGCCAACGGGCTCCTCAATTTTTTTACGAGCTTTTATAAACTTGCAATGTATGTATCGATCTTGTGTGTTTGGGTCAAACCTTGCAACGAAATGTTAAACCTATTATCCTTAACCGATTGCGCTGAAATTTGGCAAACTTGTGTTAATTGGATTATAAATAATACAATATTTATGGGAGTCAATGAGCTGTTCTGATGATGAAGCTAGGAAATATTCAAGAGAACTCAGTAATAAAGTATAACATAAGCCTGTTGTGTTTTTGACTTATACGATTTATCTTAACGAGTACTCCATCATGGAGTATATTCAGGGTCTATGATTATGGAGATAAAGTAGTCGACGGCACTCGGTAATGAGACCACATTTTTCAATTCGTTTTGGTTTTATTTGTTAAATTGTATAAATTGTTGAATTTAATTTTTTTAAAGAATTTATTAAACTGGAAATGAAAAATAAAAGTGGATTCGTTGGCAAATACTACTTTAAAATAAACGAAATTAATTTTTCATATTTTGAACTAGTTTCGAGAAAAACTACCTCGTCTTAAATTTTGATATATAACCATATTCTACCTTTTTTCGGAGTTATACAAGAGCGATACAAGTTATTTTTATCTACTTTTTCTACCCAATATCCAATACAACCGAAAAATGGGCACATCATAAATGTCGTAGACAATGTGAAACCGCGGATAGCAAATAAAAAAGAAGAAACGGATCTGAACGGATACTCATATGAGTGTTTTATGAGCACTCAAGTGGCTTTCGAGCCGGGATGTTTAAAACTCCCAGTATCGTGGATCGAGTACGACATAGACAAACATGCTAATAGATCGTGGAAGAGTATTATAAACCTAAAAGCCAAAACCCTACCTTATTGGGAGTTTAGGTTAAGTTGAGAAACAAGACCTCGTTTATTATCAAATTAATACATGACCGCCCTGAACGTCCCAATTCCATTGAGGCATTTATTAAAGAAACTCATTTATATACATTCATTATTTTCATACGCTTTTTTTCAGCAGTCGAGCAGAAATTTAAAATTTATTTTTATTTGTATATTTATATAATATTTTTCGTAAACATTTCATGTCTACCTTCTACCATTAAAAAGATATATCCCTGTTCCAGTCAGACGGACGAACACCGGAAGCTTAATAATTGGGTTAATTTTTGAGCGTTTGTAAAAATGTTTCTGTACAACATTTTAAGGGTTCCCCTTAAAATGTTGAGATGGGAGAAAAATGCCTAATTCAAATAGAAAAAACAAGAAAAACTCTTGTCATGTTATGACATCTCTATTCTTAAGTTAATCTGTCTCCCACTCAAAACATTACAATGTCGAATTTGATCGCGAACGAGTTCACTTTATGAGTGGCTAGAGTTTATGAATGCGCCAGCAATGTTCTGGAAATTACGGCGGAAGGCGGCTTTGATTCAAATTTTGACAACAGTAATTTAATTTATTTAGTAGCATACATGTTCTCTGGCTTTCAAGTTATATTTCGAAAATACAAAAAAGGGGGTACGGGGGAGGGTTCCGTTGGCGATTTTGAGCTGCAGCCCGGCTTTAGCGGTCAGTGACCACTTCTTGAATTGTCCAAGCTGAGCGAATTGCCTTTTCGGAAGATTATTATATTATTTCAAAATAAAAAGTAATATTCTATACAGAACCTACTTTTGTACTGTCTTTTTTTGAAGATATAATTGACTTCTTTCTGTTCTATCTGGTCTATTTTACACTTTAACTGAAGTATCATAGTATAAAAATACGATAGGAAAGAACTTAAAAAATCTAATTACATTAATTTTAAGCTAACTTTAGACGCTACGAAATGTAAACTCTATTCGAATTCAAGCAGGACACAAAATGTGTCGGCATCGCTTAAATACAAAAATGAGTAGAAAAATTAAAACAAACATTTGTATACAAGGCGAAATTTCGATCGCTTTGGATACTTAAAGGGGTAATTCAGCCACTCGATATGAACTAAATGATGTAAAAAAATTACATTTTCATATAACAATAACCAGCCGCCCGGTCTATTTGTATGGGAATGTAATTTTTTTTTAGTTTCTCACAGAGGAAAACTTGTTCGTATCTAAGGGCTGAATCACCCCTTTAAAGTCCAAAGTGATCAGAATTTCGCCATATATAAATAACGTGTAACTAGCAGGGCACCAAGTGACTGGGATACGTCACAGCGTCGCAGTAACTCGGCGGAACACTTTAAAGTTTTCCCGCGTACGGCTCGGATCCGCGGACTCAGGATAAATGATTGATGGCCGCCCTCCAAGTATAAACTCGATTATCCGACGAGACGCGAACAACTTACAACTTTTATGTAACGATGGATCAGGATTATTTGAAACTTTCCCCGGGTAAAAAAAATCGACTCATGACAATCATATTTGAGTTGAATATCAATGATGGAGGGCTTTTCTTCGAAAACTCCTGTTGTGAGATGTTTTAATGAAGTATTTTGTGATGCGAATTTTAAATTTGAATGAAAGAATTGAATTTCAAGCATTCATTCACATTTGGTACATACAAGTTATGCTTAGATCATGAAAATAATAACTATCTTATCGTTTGTTCACGACTTCGTCCGTGTGCGAATACAAGTCAATGTGTTATTGTTAAAGGATGACTTTGTTTATTAGTGGTACCGCAACGCAAGTGCCTTTATATCGCAGGATCTTGGGTTTGTTCCCCAGCACGACGATAGAAAACGACCTTTGTAAGATTGGCCTGGGTTTCAGGTGTTTGATGACTTTTAAAAAATACATTTATGTATAGATAATATCGTGAGCCTACGATACAATTTCACAATTATTAAGGGGTGTTATTATTTATTGAAAATTTATTTCTAGATATACTTAAGTATACTTTGTAATTTTTCATTAAAGTTGAAATTAATTATTTTAGAAAAAAAAGAGAAATGTTATTTAAAATTTTATAAAATACTTAGTCAAACGTAATAATATCGTCATTAAATAGCTTCCTACTTGTATTTTCTTGAAAAATTAGTAGTTCGTCACGAGCATTTTAATCAAATATCTCATAAACACTAAACTGATTGATGCCCAATGAACTTTAAAATTGTACTAGTAGTAGCTTATCACATTAGTTTAAATTTCTTCTAATTTGGAGCTCCGGTTCGAGAGTTATCGCGGAACAAACATATCTACATACATATATACATTCAAAAATGTGTTTTTACTCCAGTTACATTTGCAGATCTTGCTCGTTTCGCTCGCCCGGTCAATAACCTTCTTGTGAATTTGAAACGCAGTACTAGCACAAACCTCTATTTATAAATACTTCAGACCCTCGCAGCCCGGAGGGATTCGGATATCTGTTGAATTTGATCATATCTGAAAATTACAGCAGAATATCCACTAATGACGGGCTAGGGCGAAACGAAAAACTGTGGACTATCCTCCGCTCTGCTGAATTATTAAATTTTCCAATTTTCCAGCCACGCGCTAGGTGCTATACGAGTTGGTAAGTACAATCCAATCTCGATTTCTTATTTGAATACATTAACCTGTTTTCGACTTATCTTTCCACATCTAAATACTGTTTATGACTTTTTAATTACTCGTACATACAGTTGTGTACCAAATGATTAGTTGGATTAATTTGTAGAGTGTATTTAGGAACGGTTCTCATTAAGGTATATTTACCTCGATAAATATTTTATGAAAATTGTTATTTAAATGCTAGGCAGTATGAATAGGTAAATTACAAAATGAGGAAGCTTCGATGTGCTCTAATAATATATAAATGTCTTGTATCTATATGGTGGGAGTTGAATTACTAATGCCCATTCTTTCTACTGTTATATTTCTTCCCACTGTTGAAACTTTTCAGACATTTTACTTTACTTACAACAAATTATGATAATACAAGTCCAGGACGTCATTTTTCACACTTCAATATTAGGTTCGTTCTTTGTTGGTCTTGCGAGACGGCAGGGAGGCAAATTGTTTTCGAGTTTATTATTCCCGGTTTTAATTAGGAAAGAAGTTCCGATTCCCGCCGTCTGGGAACTGTCACCACTGTCGCAGTAATCCGCCTAGTCTACATTAATCGTGTGTAAAATATCCGGCAAAAAGCTCATTAGGAGCTCGTTTCTTCCACGCTGCACTGGACTTTGAAACGCTTGAGTACGTCACTTTGTGAACATGCACTAAAAAGATATTACTGCGTTCTGAAATAGTTTTAATTGAAATATAATTATGTTGAGTGCAGTTCATTTATTTTTGTTGTATATTTTATGAGCTTCAATGTGGTAAAATGAAGTGAAAATATAAAATCTGTAAATTTGACGATAAGACAGTTCTTTGGGTGAGTTAAAATGATTATGTTTTGATTGTAAGAGTCCAATATTTACGGTCTAAAATAACTAGTGGTGCTTATTAATTGTTAAGAGGTGTATCCATTTTGATGGAACAAATTATAACGGATTTTGCCAAAGAAGTCTCTCGAATGACTAAAGACTATATCACAATTATACGATAAAAATAAAACTTTTTTTCCTTTATTCAACATCATCATCATAATGACAGCCGTCAGAAGTCCACTGCTGGACATAGGGCTCTACAAAGGATTTCTATCTTTGGAGGGGTTTTGCCATTCTCACCATGCTTGGCAAACGGGTTAGTTAGCGTAAGTTGTTTAGCTTATATCAGTTTTGACGATGCTGCCCATCGAAACCGAATTTTAATTGAGGGAAGAGGAGTTCGTTGTACTGAGGGAACGGGATGCTTCTTGGGTGGATGGTTTGGGAATGAGAAAGTAGCAGCTCGGGAGGCCTGTTGTGAGTAAAAAGATTAGGTGAATATGGATGTATAGGTTTGATCAACTCTTGTTTGTTCATTATAGTGGAATAATTCAAACGTTTGTGCAGTCGTCTCCACGCCGCGACTCCTAGCCCTCAAACACAATTTGAGACACTTGCAAATTCTATCCACATTTTTTTTCGTGTCTGCTTTACATTAAACTATTCAGTTTACTTATTCAGGTACCAACTATTACCTGATACCTATTATAAACATTATTCACAAAACATTCGGATTGTACCTATTGCTGATTAACTCAAACTATTTTTTTTTTGGAAATCTTGATAAAAAACGTATTTGCAGTTTCATAAATTTTAATAAGTGATAAAAAATCAATCCCTCAGTATCTATTCCGGTCATGTCGCACAACAAAGTATCAGGCGGTTGCGCTACTCTCATTTATACTTAATCCTATTTGATATATTGGTCCATTAGGAGCGCTGTCCCAGCTAGCTACTCGCCGAGATTGTAAGAAAATGCCAAGTAACGAGGGTGATACCTTTGCAGACAATATCATCGGTTTGTTAACGATTTCCGAGGCAGTAAGCACCCTAGTTATATATGGCCAGATTGCTATTTAATAGCACTATTTGTGGCAGTTGGAAAATGCAGACAACACATGTACGCAACAAATGATTTCCACATAAATATGTTTCGTATTGATTGATAACACAATTTAGAAACAATGTCTCGAATATGCGCTTCAATAGCACAAATAAAGGATGATATCACAATTTAGTCCAGGATGCCATTTTGAGACGGCTTCAAGTTATTAGGTACTTGGAATCCAGTGATGGAGTTGTGTAAAAGGTGCGGAACAGTTCTTGGAGCGCATATTTGCGCATTCCAATATCTATTCCCAACGGACATCGTCAATGTTGTGTGTAAAACTTGAACAATAAAAGGCGTAGAAAGAGATTGAACACTGTTCCAACACCCACCGCAGCTCTTCAGTCAGTCTGTGAAGATGGCAGCTTCAATGCTGCCGTAATATCAGATCTCAAAAATAATCGTGGCAAGTCCCGAAGTGATAATCATAGTGCTGTTAAGAAAAACTAGTATCGCACTTAATGGAAAATAATACCCAGAAGTAGAGTGCAGGGAGTCGGTAACTAGATACAATCACACTATCTTTTTAATAGTGCGCGGCGCCCAGTTTGCTTTTCCCTCTGCGGAAAGATAATCGCGTCGTTGAGAAACACAATGTTTATCTCAACGTATTTTTACTCCATACCCAAAATGGAAATTGAAATACATTATCGTAAAATGAGATTTCTTTTCATACAAAAACAACCTCGAACCGCATTTGAGCACAGATAAAATTTGTGAAAATAAAACTCAATATGCGCTTATCAAGATCCGGTATCAATCTATTTTGTTTGCACGCTTCCTTTCACCTAACAATAAAGCGGCGAAGGGGAGCCATTTAAAGTTGGTTTTAAACGTGATACATTATCAAAGTGGCGTTGCTTTAGAGCTTTTCTCGGTATCGTTGGAAGCGACTCGCGGATAAATGATTGATGGCGAGGCCGCGACTCAGTGCGCTATCATGCGCGACTTTCACTTACAACGAAAATATTTTACACATTCCGTGCCAAACGCGCAGTGAAATGAGAGAGCGTCCCCGATACGCCTTACCCGGCTATGACAACGCAGTCACGGCCATTATTTGCCTCATTTTTCCGGAAAAGCGGGTTAATACGCAGTATGCTGATACCCAAAACATACACATGTTAGACGCTGTTCCTCTTACCCCAACTCGTAATGCCATAAATAGGGATCGACGAAAAACTTTTCCGACATGAATTCGAGTTTGTTTGTTCATCATTTACTTATTTCAAAATATTCAAATTTGTTTGTTTCATATCACACATGGAGGGTGGAATCTTTGCTCGCGTATATCACAGAGTTAGCTTTGAGCGAAACTTTAAAGAGCCGCAAAGGTTCATTTGAATGGAACTTGGTGTATAATTTGCATACTTATTTACATTATCTCTGCAGCACACAAGTGGGGCCCTTTCATTATCAAATTCGTAACAGGGGAGAAGAGCACGTGCCTTCGGAATACAAAGTTGAAGTAGAAAGTGATTATCAGCAAATTGTATGCAAAAAATACCCCCATTAACCAAGCAATAAAATAACTCAGCACGAGACAGAGAAATCAATGATGCTGTCGTTTTGTTTTTGTTAAAATAAACAGAATAGGGTAGTTTTAAAGTTTTTGAAAATGTCAAATTGTTAATAATGGCATAAATACATTTGCATACTGAACGATTCTTTGTGAATTTATTTCCTTTCCTTTTAAATCAGGATTAAAGTTATAAATAACTGTATGTAAACTTCTATTGTAGCTGTCGGGTGCGTATTATTTGATATAATAACAAATTATATATTTTTATTTCAATAAAGTTCAAAAGATATAATGTTTACTTGATATAATTATTACTGTTTATATTCTTAAAAGCTATAATATTCATAAAATTTTCAATTCGAAAACCATAAACTCATTTATTATAACGTTTATGAACACTAAACATTACCTGTCATACAACTCGTTCAGTATACATGCCATTAAATATAACAATCAAAACGAATACTATTTAAAATATATATCAATAAAAATCTAGATCAATCAAATTGATTATGATAAGCGAGCGAGCGACGACCTTAGGTGTGATAGTACCTGATTTGGATACGCAACTTGGTAACAAAAGGTAGGTTAGGTTATGGTTAGACATAGACCACCATATGAGCAAGCGAGCGAAGCGAGCGAGCAACGACTGGGTGTGAAAGTGACTGGTAACAGAAGGTAGGTTAGGTTATGGTTACACATAGACCACCACATGAGCGAGCGAGCGACGACTGGGTGCAAAAGTGACTGGTTTGGATACGCGACTTGGTAACAGAAGGTAGGTTAGGTTATGGTTACACATAGACCACCATATGAGCGAACGAGCGAAGCGAGCGAGCGAAGACTTGGTGCGAAAGCGACTTAGTCACTGAACGTAGATTAGGATCTTCTATAACTTTATTTGTATAACCAATGATTATTATGATTGCGAGCAACGAATGGGTGCGAAAGTGACTGGTTACAGAAGGTAGGTTAGGTTATGGTTACACATAGACCACCACATGAGCAAGCGAGCGAAGCGAGCGAGCGGCGACTGGTTTGGATACGCGACTTGATAACAGAAAGTAGGTTAGGTTATGGTTACACATAGACCAACATATGAGCGAGCAAGCGAAGCGAGCGAGCGACGACTGAGTGCGAAAGCGACTGGTTTGGATACGCGACTTGGTAGCAGAAGGTAGGTTAGGTTATGGTTACACATAGATCACCATATGAGCAACGAGCGATGACTGGGTGTGAAAGCGACTTAGTCACAGAACGTAGATTAGGATCTTCTATAACTTTATTTGTATAACCAATAATTATTATGCTTGTGAGCAACGACTGGGTGCGAAAGTGACTAATTACAGAAGGTAGGTTAGGTTATGGTTACACATAGACCACCATATGAGCGAGCGAGCGAAGCGAGCGAGCAACGACTGGGTGCGAAAGCGACTGGTAACAGAAGGTAGGTTCGGTTAAGGTTACACATAGACCAACATATGAGGATACGCGACTTGGTAGCAGAAGGTAGGTTAGGTTATGGTTACACATAGACCACCATATGAGCGAGCGAGCGACGACTGGGTGCGAAAGCGACTTAGTCACAGAACGTAGATTAGGATGTTCTATCACTTTATTTGCATAATCAATGATTATTATGCTTAATAATAAGTATATATTACGTTTATTATACGTAACAACAAATCGATTTGTTAAATTTTATAACGATAAAACGGTTTATGAAAGGTTTGTTATGTTGAATGATTGTTATAACAAGACTTTATTTTTTTCAAAATTATTTCTTCCAATTTTTATCTTGATTGATAATTATACTGACCAAAATTATATATTTCGTTGGTATAAATCTTAAAACATATATATTTTGTGTTTATATGTTATATTACTTACCCCATGGTCAAACGTGTAGATTTAATTATTTTATTTATGATTTCTAAAATCATACATGTGTATGATTTTAACATGATTTAGAAAAAAATATTTCATTTTATTGTATTAACTGCTCGACTATGTTTTAAACTTTACAACAATTCTTTTGAAAGTACATCAGTCCACCGAAGTTGGCAGTTGAGGGACTTAGGAAAATGTTTTGCCAAGGTACTAACAGATAGCTCAGGGAGCTGCCTTGCACCCTAAAACCGATAGAAATGGAGCTGGGAGTGCTCGAATGCTGAAATGCATACGCTATTGGCGTCAAATTCAAATGCACTCCTTTCTATATCAAGTCTATTTTCTACCGAATACGCTTCCGATTTAAGATTTTTAACTATCTTAAGATATTCATGTAGAGTGTGAGTACTCTTATTTTAAAACATTTCAGACATTGTTTTTGCACTAGAGGGTGTGATACGAGATAATTAAATTTGCAGACATTGAAAATATGTGGCGATCTTGCTAGTTTCAATCTAAAATTGAATGAACTTTATTGCTTTAAACATGGCGATAATTTGGTGTTGTAAAATTAAAATGTATATTAGTAGGTATTTATTTTTACTGCTTGACTTTACAAATATGTAATAACGACTATGTTTCAATCTTTATAACATTTCTTTGTTAAGAGTGCATCAGTCTACTGAAGTTCGCAGTTAAGTGACTTAGAAAAATATTTTGCCAAGGTACTAACAGACAGCTCAGGGAGCCGCCTTGCACCCTAAAACCGATAGAAAAGGAGCGGGGAGAGCTCGAACGCTGAAATGCATACGCTATTGGCGTCAATTCCAAATGCACTCCTTACTATATCAAGTCTATTTACTACCGAATACGCTTCCGATTTAAGATTTTTAACTATCTTAAGATGAATGAATATTTAGAGTGTGAGTACTCTTATTTTAAAACATTTCAGACATTGTTTTTGCACTAGAGGGTGTGATACGAGATAATTAAATTTGCAGACATTGAAAATATGTGGCGATCTTGTTGGTTTCAATCTAAAATTGAATGAACTTTATTAATTTAAACATGGCGATAATTTGGTGTTGTAAAATTAAAATTTATATTGGTAGGTATTTATTTTTACTGCTTGACTTTACAAATATGTAATAACGGCTATGTTTCAATCTTTATAACATTTCTTTGTTAGAGTGCATCAGTCTACTGAAGTTCGCAGTTGAGTGACTAAGGAAAATGTTTTGCCAAGGTACTAACAGACAGCTCAGGGAGCCGCCTTGCACCCTAAAACCGATAGAAAAGGAGCGGGGAGAGCTCGAACGCTGAAATGTATACGCTATTGGCGTCAATTCCAAATGCACTCCTTTCTATATCAAGTCTATTTACTACCGAATACGTTTCCGATTTTAGATTTTTAACTATCTTAAGATATTCTTTGTATATCTCCACGCTTGTAGAGTGTGGGTACTCTTATTTTGACTTATTTCAGTCATGTTTCGGCAACGAAAAGTTAATCAAGAAAATTAAATTTACAGACAATGAAAATATGTAGCCATCTTGCTGGTTTTAATCTAAAATGGAATAAACTTTATTGCTTTATACATGGTAATAAATTGGTGTTGTAAAATTAAAATGTATGATGGTAGGTATTTATTTTTACTGCTCGACTATGTTTCAATCTTTTAACAAAGATTTTCATGTTAAAAGTGTTTCATTTCTTTCTTAAAAATGCATCAGTCTACTTCTTGTTTTTGAGTCGATATGGTTACATTTGTTTAAAAATCATATTGATAAGTCTAATGAAGTTCCCAGTTGAGTGACATAAGAAAATGTTTTGCCAAGGTACTAACAGACAGCTCAGGGAGCCGCCTTGCACCCTAAAAGCGATAGAAAAGGAGCGAGGAGAGTTGGCGTCAATTTCAAATGCACTCCTCCTTATATCCTGATTGCTACCTAAAAATCTAAAATCGGAAGCGTATTGCTTCCGATTTTAGATTTTTAACTATCTTGTGATATTTTTTGTATATCGACTTCGCAAACGTTTTGCTAAGGCATCAACAGGCAGCTCTGAGAGCCACCCTGCAGCGACAGACGATAGAAAGGAATCGGCGAGAGCGTGGACGCTGAAATGCAAACGTTATTAGCGCCGATTCCAACTTGCACTCCTATCGATGTCGTGCCTAGTGAGTGAATAGATTTCCATTTGGACTCTAATTTCCTACAAATATAATTTGTCATATATGTGAATGTATATAAGTATACATTCACATATATGTTCACTCAAACAAACCGATGATTTGTAGATATTTTAAAAACACGTCACCTTTATTATTGTAATTCCAAAAATTAGAGAGTGTGACTCTGGAAAACGTAACTTTCAAGTGTTTTAAATATGTCGCTGGTATAAATTTTTATTCGTCTTGCGTTTTATTTTTCGTGCCATTTCCAGTAGCATAGCAAAATATATTTCTAAGTCTACACTTGGTCTACACACAGCTCTGAGAGCCACACTTCAGGCTATTCCTGAAGTGATATTATATATTATAGAAAGGATCGTCGACTAAAGATAGTAAAGTAATATTTTTTTTTCAAAGGCACAATAATTCTTCCATATTATATTCTCTATTTGGTCCAAAGTTTTAGCTTGGAGAGAATGCCATATGACATTAAGTCCACCTTTTGTACACATTTTTTTAAAAAGTTGATATAAATAAATAAAACTCTTTGAGCCTACACGCTGACATAAGAATGCAGCTATGTAGAAAGGGATTGCAAGAACGCGGACGCTGAAATGCATGCGCTATTGGTGTCGATTCCGAATGCATCCTGCTATCTTTGTCGCGTTTCGACGAACCGGCGTTGCTTTCCATTTGCTAGTGAATACATATAAATTGCAATTTCCTAAAGGTATTCTTTGCCTTTGCACAGTGTGTATGTTCACTTCAATAAATTGATATTTTGTGATAGTTTTAAGAATGTATACTGATTTTTAAGATACAGCCATGTTTTATACTGAAAAAGTAATAGAAATTTTGCAAGAAAATAAATTAATAAGGAACTTGGTAGAATCGCAAAAATGCCTTCTACAAGAACACAGTTATGAATAAAAAATGAGTGCTAGAAGAACTTATTTTCAGTGTCATAAAATGCTGGCAACTGTTTCCCAATATATGTATGTAATACGCAATCAATTCTATAGAAATAGAAGTAAAAATAGAGCGATCTTGTCAGCATCAGTTGAAATGCACGGGGCACTCCGATCGATCCGCACACCCTCCAGATATGATTAGCGGCTAATTGAATCCGGGGTGAGATCCGCACAGTTTAGTTTTCTAATTTACGACTTTCCTTTACTCAAGGGTTGAATTTAATTATCTTCACGTCGGCGCCCTCAACTACAACTCACAAAAAATTGATGGGATTGCATTTGAATTCAGAAAATGTTCTCTTAATTTGTGGGTGCTTTATGTCATTATTAAAGCTATTTTCCATTAAATTTTGAAATTTTGTATGACTAACACTTTACAGAACCTGACTGAGATGATGAAAAATGCATGCAAAAACTGAATTCATAAAAAACTGTATCTTACTTAATTATATAATCTGATCACAAAATTATACGTGAATCGGTTGAGAAATGTGACCTGTAGAGAAGATCTCAAAGACAACAGTAAAAAAAAACATCATCCAAGCGGATTTCCAGTTGCATCCTCAGTGGTAACGCTTCAGAGCCCGGAACCTGCTATCTATCCTTAGTGATTGATGCGCTTAATAATTATTACCCTACCGTCTTACCTACACAATCCAAAACATAAGTTTAAATAAACGCTAGATTAGTGTGATATCAGGATTAGTAGCCTACAATATCCTAACTAGATGGGAACAACTTTTACAAAGTATGATTCACAGTGGGATTCGAACCCAAGGCCTCCGAGCCGCACCTTGACCACAGGACCACAGAGACAGATCGAAACGAAGTCAATAATATTCAAGTTTATATAAGTATTTAAAGACTGCCAAAGTTAATGTAAAAATAATTCACATAAATTATTACCTAATTGTTTTTATGTTGTCACTCTGTGTTGACTCGAAAAGAACACTGTGTGCTAAGATTTGTGGTGATTGGAACACAAATTACAAGTTGTTTTTGCACCCTCTGGAAAACTTATATTGTTCTGTCCTGCCCCACAAATTTATCAATATTCTGAGAATTACAAGGGAAAGTCAATTTTTTTCTTCATTGTGCCTTATTTTCCTGAATAGTGGAAATTGAATTGCAAGGAATTTCAATATCAACCTTGTATATGATAAACTATATTTATCATTAGACTCATTATAAAGACAGCAATAACAACTTTTAAAAAATCTGCATCTAAATGTAGGCAAAGCATCATTGTAGCTTGTAGCGTTGCTACGAAAACGGCACGCGTAGATCGCTGTAGACATCGTAGCTCTTAACAGCGCTACATTCGTGGATCTTTGGTCGTAGATCGTAGGCTTTTGTCAGTAGACCTATTCGGCGTTTATAATGTGTTTAGTATTAAGCTACCGATGATTTAAATTTACGTTCTTAACATGAAAAACGAAAAGATTTTGTTCTGCGAACAAGCCTGAAATTTAGAAAAAAATATCAGCGCCTCCATATATCTTGGGTCAGTATGTATTCCATGTACTATGGAAAAGCTCATTAATTTTTCTCGATTTTAGATTTGGTTAGAGCAAGATTTGTTCGTGTTTATGGTGAGAACGTGAATTTAAATTATCGCTGGCTCAACATCAACAAATTGTATAGGCAAATGGATGGTCGTAGCTGAATATTAGAATACCTACTACTTTTTCATCGGATTCATTTATTACGGCAGGCTGCCTTCTTGAAGCCTTAAGCATATTAGTATATAATTGACTTTAAAGTAATAGACATTATCCAGGAGTATTGGTGTATGAAGTTAGTTTAACCAATAGTATTTCATACATAAAGTTATAGAATCGTATGATATATTAAAGAAAACTTACAGTAGTTATTGTTAAACGATTCTTCCAGCTTATTTGATTTAAAAGTTGTTTTCGTTTCAAAGACTTACGCCGTCCATTTTTCAGCGCTAACGCCTGTCACAAAAAGCAAACTCACATGTAGACAGACAGTAGATTTTGCAGCACAAAATTATACGTGAATCGGTTGAGAAATGTGACCTGTAGAGAAGATCTCAAAGACAACAGTAAAAAAAAACATCATCCAAGCGGATTTCCAGTTGCATCCTCAGTGGTAACGCTTCAGAGCCCGGAACCTGCTATCTATCCTTAGTGATTGATGCGCTTAATAATTATTACCCTACCGTCTTACCTACACAATCCAAAACATAAGTTTAAATAAACGCTAGATTAGTGTGATATCAGGATTAGTAGCCTACAATATCCTAACTAGATGGGAACAACTTTTACAAAGTATGATTCACAGTGGGATTCGAACCCAAGGCCTCCGAGCCGCACCTTGACCACAGGACCACAGAGACAGATCGAAACGAAGTCAATAATATTCAAGTTTATATAAGTATTTAAAGACTGCCAAAGTTAATGTAAAAATAATTCACATAAATTATTACCTAATTGTTTTTATGTTGTCACTCTGTGTTGACTCGAAAAGAACACTGTGTGCTAAGATTTGTGGTGATTGGAACACAAATTACAAGTTGTTTTTGCACCCTCTGGAAAACTTATATTGTTCTGTCCTGCCCCACAAATTTATCAATATTCTGAGAATTACAAGGGAAAGTCAATTTTTTTCTTCATTGTGCCTTATTTTCCTGAATAGTGGAAATTGAATTGCAAGGAATTTCAATATCAACCTTGTATATGATAAACTATATTTATCATTAGACTCATTATAAAGACAGCAATAACAACTTTTAAAAAATCTGCATCTAAATGTAGGCAAAGCATCATTGTAGCTTGTAGCGTTGCTACGAAAACGGCACGCGTAGATCGCTGTAGACATCGTAGCTCTTAACAGCGCTACATTCGTGGATCTTTGGTCGTAGATCGTAGGCTTTTGTCAGTAGACCTATTCGGCGTTTATAATGTGTTTAGTATTAAGCTACCGATGATTTAAATTTACGTTCTTAACATGAAAAACGAAAAGATTTTGTTCTGCGAACAAGCCTGAAATTTAGAAAAAAATATCAGCGCCTCCATATATCTTGGGTCAGTATGTATTCCATGTACTATGGAAAAGCTCATTAATTTTTCTCGATTTTAGATTTGGTTAGAGCAAGATTTGTTCGTGTTTATGGTGAGAACGTGAATTTAAATTATCGCTGGCTCAACATCAACAAATTGTATAGGCAAATGGATGGTCGTAGCTGAATATTAGAATACCTACTACTTTTTCATCGGATTCATTTATTACGGCAGGCTGCCTTCTTGAAGCCTTAAGCATATTAGTATATAATTGACTTTAAAGTAATAGACATTATCCAGGAGTATTGGTGTATGAAGTTAGTTTAACCAATAGTATTTCATACATAAAGTTATAGAATCGTATGATATATTAAAGAAAACTTACAGTAGTTATTGTTAAACGATTCTTCCAGCTTATTTGATTTAAAAGTTGTTTTCGTTTCAAAGACTTACGCCGTCCATTTTTCAGCGCTAACGCCTGTCACAAAAAGCAAACTCACATGTAGACAGACAGTAGATTTTGCAGTGTTTTTCTACTATAAACCATTTATTTTAATGTTGTCGCAGACAACAAGGCGCTGTTTATATTGTGTTACTTTTATAAATACTGTAGAGTGAAGACAACGAGGTATGCGTCGTTGCGAATAGTTTAAAAGGAACGTGCTGTTATCGCACGTCGCCGGCCGGAATGCGAACGATAGAAAGTTCTCGCTCGATTATACCGCGCAAACTGTCGGAACACCAAACTATTGACCTGAGCCTCCACTTCCACATAGATAGCTTTTAATATTGCGAAATTGCCTCAACATCATTTAGACGCTGCAAATATTACTTTAATCCCAGAGCAATAAAGTTTAAGCGTCTGAGCTTGCGGGGAATGCAATAAAACCTTTAGAAATTAAAGACGCGCGGTTAAACTCTCAGTTGTTTCTCTCACACCAAGGTCACAGCCGTAAGAGTAAACCCGCCTTCTCTCTGTCTCATGAATGTCACGGTTATATTGCAGAGGCGGCTGCAAGACGACGGCGATGAAAATTCTTGGTACCTCAATGTTATCTTATGAGGCGGTTTACGTTTAATATTATGTTATCACAAGCCCGTAATAAAATTGTATTCTTGGGTAATGTAATATAGTTTATGAACTACAAATTCTATATGGCAGATTAAATTATAATGAGGCCCTTAAACACACTCATAAGTCCGTGTTACGCTCGACAAAGTCATAAAAATAATTTGATAATCACATACATTTCTAGTACAACGCTCAACCACAGATGATTATTAAAATTAACTGTTTTATCCAGTCAAAATAATTTAATAATTAAATTACCCAGTTTAATTATTAAATAATTGTTGCCTATTCATGACTTGAAGACAATCAGTACCAGCTACATTCTTCGTTATTTTGTGCTATATGCTGCATTTACATTTAAGCTGTACAAATCTTTATTAATAATCATAAGACAAAATTCGATGGTCCAGTGGGTGTGAGCTCT
Organism: Rhodophaea formosa; assembly: GCA_963082605.1. NCBI lineage: Eukaryota > Metazoa > Arthropoda > Insecta > Lepidoptera > Pyralidae > Rhodophaea > Rhodophaea formosa. The sequence goes on from OY720210.1 coordinate 12,275,307, forward strand.
GTGAGCGCTTACGTATGTTAAGCAACCCCTGTTGCAGTCCCTACTTGGATGGGTGACCGCAAGTGGCATAAAAATATCTCGAGCTCCTCCGTGCTTCGGAAGGCACGTTAATCCGTTGGTCCCGGCTGTCATCGTTGATGGCAGTCGTTAAGCTATGTCAGATGCCTTAAGGCAGCTTGGAAAATCTGACGCCAGTGTTGGCCACTTACACTTACTAAAAACAAACAAACAAACAACCATATAATAGTCAAAGGTAAGTTATGGACCTATTTGTAAAGCTGCCAAAGACATGAGTCTAGAAAACTCATGTTTTCTCTACTGCTATATAATTATATTCGCGTGCCCCACAATTACTAAATTCCAATTGCAATGAAAGACCATTTCCCGTTGTCAAACTAACAATAGTCCGCACTCTCGTCTCGGCCGTAACACACTGTTTACTTTTCGTCACCTGTATTAAGTTGATAAAAAGGCGGCAATGTGGAACCGCCTTAACTGCCGGCGTTTTTACGGCGACGGCTATCCTATATAGGGCGGGGTTGGCGGCCCTGTAAAAGCAGGTTTATGACGGACACGTGCCGACCCCAAAGACGAGACTCAGCGTTCAAAGCGTAGGTGTGTCATTGTATCTGTGATCTAAGAAAAAATATTGTGAGGATTGACGTGTTAAGGATATATTGAATTTTTTTTTCATATTATTTGAAGCTCTACAATATCGGAAAATTATCAAATTTATACGATACGACGATTTATTGAATAGATTTTGTTTTTGTAACGTCAATTTTAGGTAATATGGTTCGATTAAAAATCCAGATAAGCTTAAGTTTGTCTATTACGATCAAAAGAGTAGTAACAGCTTCAAATGTTTTTGTTGATAGTAGATTAATGAAAATCATAACAAAATTCAATTCTGCTGAAAACCAAAAACCATTTAAAGTAGGGTTTAACGAAGCTCTATCCGTCGGCTCAAATAAAGAAATGAAATATTTACAAAGTCATCGTCCACTTTATTGCAGCATTACTGTCTGCGACCGGTCTGCGCGCCGCCTAACAAAGCCGCTTCCTAGCCGCTGCAACTCCTATATCTGTTCTGTGGAGGTTTCTATTGCCCTTCTTGTATTTTTATAGGAGGCCAGACTTCATAGACTTACTTCTAAATAGACAACTAAATATATGTTTTATTCCTAAGAATATCTTATTCTCTATATTTGTTATTTTTTTTTGCCAAGCAGAGGTTTAGGTTGAATTACCATGTTCTAATTTAACTTAATTGCGCTAGTTGATGCTGGCGTTATAAAAAAAAATTGTAAGACGTAGCTTACAATACCTTCTCTGGTGGTGGATGGTATAATAGTATGCGTAAGATCACATGGCTATATTGAACGTATTATTGATTATTGTTGGGCAGACATCTAACTTAAATACTTATATTTCTTTTTTTTATAAATTCTGTCTCAGAATTTCTAAAATGACCTTAATTTCAAAATTTGTGAAGCTAGGCTCTAGTGGGTATCATTATAGAAAAATCATGCACATAACGACCCTTTTGGCGGGAATCATCATCATCAGGTCTTTGTTATTCTCCACTAACACAGAATAACATACTCTTTATAATGGGTCCAGGCGTTGGAGGTTTACTATTGCCCTATACTAGTGAAAAATATATTAGTGTTCAGTTTCTCTCACGATATTTTCCTTTACTGGACGCAGTTATTGGCAGATGACTATAACCGTACTTGAGTCAGATTGGGCTATAAACTCAGTACAAGTCGGCTAGATGAGATTCCAACATAGCGCTGTTGCGCTCTTAGATGACTGAGGCATTTTTTTATATAATATTAGAATTAGATTGGGATAATATTCCTAGTCTATTCCGCTTTGTATCAATACCCTTCTTGTATTTTTATAGGAGGCGAGGACGTAATTGACACTTCTGCACACTTCATTAAGTGCGCCGCCCATTGTGGGGGCGGACACACTATATATTTTGTGGTTTATTACACTTTTATTTTTAAATATGGTGGCTTTTACCATTAGTGAGGCTTTGTTGTACGTTTGTTTGTATTTCAATCCTCCGTTTCTATCTGATATCGAGTAATAGCCGGTTTTTAATGATCATAAAAGCTTTATATGGCCCTTTTAAGTGAAAGCTAGGTTTTTGTCAATAACTAGTCTTTAATTTTTTACTGTTTTTATGGCTAAGAAATAATACAAATATAAAAAAAACATACCTTACAAATTTCATTGCCCTGTAAACATTATCTGATTGCTCCGTTTAAATGAAATGGCCTTTGTTCGTTTTTGCATGGTTATTATAAACGAGAAAGTTTGAGAATCTACGCAGTAAATGGAGACCCAAAACAAATTAAAATGATGTTATTAGTTCGGTACTTTAACTATACAATTAACACGTTTTGTATTGGTATATAAAATGTAAAGTATTTATCACATATACAGAAAAGCATAACTACTTATAGGGTAATGTAATTTTGTCAAAACCGGAAAATGATGGATCGGTTATAATTTATTTTGGTGTAGGTACGTATTCGCCGAGCCTCCGCTATACAAGCAACGTCGGCGAAATATTGGTTCCTCGGGGACTTTTTCTCCAATTATCGGTGAGCGCCGGGGTCGGCATTGTTGATCGGTATAAAATGCGATACGAAAACCAGTCTTTGTACGTAGGTATATTGAACCGATGAGGGTAAACAAATTGCAATACTTGTGAGCCTTATTACCCGTCACATCAATCATAGAACCCCTAAAGAGTACGATTACCCACTCCTTGAAGCATCCAAATCGTAGACCCTACACCTATTGCGTTTTTCGCAACGTGATTTATATCGTCGAGCAACACTGACGAATTACGTTTTGATGGAAGTCAATTTCATCGTAAATGTGTGTTATGTGATCAATTTCCCTACGCTATACTCTGGGCGGAAACTAACGTATCTAACTTTTATATTTATAGTGATAAGTCCATCAAAGTTTTATAACGGTCAATGCAACAAAAAGTAGAGTGGATGGACTTTATGAGTGGCTGTTTACTGTAGCAGATAATAAAAAAAACGTAATCGACGGTGTGACGTCACGGGCGAGTGAGCACGAGGGGGCGGCAGGCGGCCGCAACACTCCGCAAATACGAGAGATAGCCTCGGCCGGAAATTCAATCAAGCTCGCACGGAGATTCGATCAAGATTGGGGTAATTAAAATACCTAACTTTTTACCTAAACATCACCGAAACATTGGGTATTTTGCCGGACGACTGCTTACAGAGATATTCAAAACTTACTCCCAGAGGCAATTACAGTTTGAAACTCGTTTTCGCTGTAATAATTCACCTAACTTTAATTTATAACGTCCGAAGTAATTGTGTGCGGCGCAGTAAAGAACAAAGATAGGCCAGACATGACTTTTTAATTACGTGGCGATATCATACGAGGTACAAGTGTGCTAGTTAACGGAACGTGAGTCCGAGGCGCTCTCGACTTATTTATGTCCACTATAGAAATTCAAAATGGAGTCGATCCGACGATGTGGTCGTCGGTAATTAAAAATACGTCACTCGCAGCCGACCTTTCAATTGAAGCATATGTCGGAATTCGGAATGAATCATTTCCCGTTATATTTGTATGTTAGCGATGAATTTAGCTTCCTGCTTCGCAAATGTTTTTCAGTTATTGGATTATTGCGTTTACTTTTGTAATTTTATTGGTTTTAGTCCTTGATAAGATTGGAACGCAATGTAATAATATACTTACTCAGCATGTTATTATTTAAATAAAGGTGCATTCAGGCTGAAGATTCGGATTTTTTTACGAAATTTATGAATCTTTGACGGGTAAGTAAAGAATCTGAAGATAAGCAGATAATTCTATTCTAATTCTTGCTGACGCTAAATTTCTTTATCCAACTAACAGCTAGGCGAATCCCGCCTGGATATATTTGTGTATAATAGCTGTCATATCAATATTAGATCGCGGCCTGGCTTGCGTTGTCCCGCGGCGCGCGTTGTCGTCACTAGGGAGATGTCTTATTATTCACCGACTGGGAACGTCTCAGTTTTGGTTTACTAAATTAACTATAGGGTAAGGGTACGCCCTAAGGGGTATTTCCTTACCCTGGTAACAGGCGACATGCAGATTAATGGTATTAATAAAACATATCCGTTAATTGCAGCGGTTATTAGACAAAGTCTGGATTCTATTACAGCAATAAAGAGGCGTAACAAAAATATGGGGCGCAATGTTTCACATTTTTAGCAAAATAAAAAGGCGAAATACATTTTTGAGCGATTCAGAGAACATTATGCGTATAAGTTTTTTATTATCTGTAAGCTGTCTATCGCTGATGCCGGCTTTCATACATATTTATACGAATAACTTTACTTTTAATATTGAGCTTAAAAAAGAATGGTTAAACCTTTATAATATTTGCATGTATTTGAATAAACGATATCTATTGCGAAATGCAAAACTCTTAATACATGATACTTGATATAAGTGAAGCAACTACGTTTTTAATTAATTTGAAAATTACAGTTTGATTAAATTTTGAACAATATAATTAAAACTAAACAAATTACCGAACTCGCCACTTGTGATTTATCGTTCGTTAGAAGTGATTTCGAGTTGAGGTTGCCCAGCAACCCGGAGCAATAAGTTGAAAGAACTAAATGACCTCAAATACATTACAGGGGAGGGGCGCATCTGGTCATCTCTGGACGAGTGCCGTGGCCTGATTTATTTTCAGTATCCATCACTCGGCTCAGCTGAGATGTCTTCTCCCCTATCCATCCCATCGTTTGCACTTTTAGAGTAATTAACCATCCTGCGATATCACTCGAACTCTTTTAGATTTCGCTCAGATGGACACATGGGACGCAATATTAATGGACTGCTTTATGTGAGACTTTCTGGTAATAGAAAATAACATATTTTTGTTTTAAATAGCCCTTTTTCCTTACGTTAGTCATTGGGATTTTTAAACAGATACTTACTTATTTTCTAATAACAAAAATGTGTTAAACCTGATCAGATAAAGTAAAAGAAGGATTTTTTTAAATATCACTAGAGTAGGACTTGATCGTTGCAATTTTATAAACATCTTCATCATCATCATATCAGCCGTAAGAAGGCCACTACTAGTAACAGGCTTCTCTTTAAGATTTCCAATATCACCTGTTGTTCGCGGACTGTATGCACTTTGACTGCAGACTGTTTTTCTGCGAGCTTGGTGATGTAGTCTGACCACTTGGTTGGTGAATGTCCGATGATGCGCTTGCCGAAGACTTTTGATTGTCTGCGAATATCCTCGTTTCTGATTCGATCTCGCAAAGAAGCTCAGAGAATAGCTCTTTTCATTTGTCTTTGAGCGACAGAGCGTAACAGCGGATTACTCGTGTAAAAAGTCAGCTACCAGCTAACATATTTTTATTTCATATTTGAGAGGAATTTTATCAGATAATAACAAAAAATGCCCGAAATTACTTGCTATAAGTGTATAATTAAATTAAAATTACTTACCTATACTACAATAGAATTGACATAATAACATAACAGTTTCAACAATTTATATAACTACGATGGATTAATAACAATAGCGACAATCACACACTAGTTAGAAATAGAAATGATGAAATGAATAAATGCATGTGGCCCGTAGATTACCTGCCCGATTAAATTCCCACCCGCTGTCCGCTCTAATTCAGCGTCAGTGGCACAAATTCGTTTAACATTTAAATTATATTCTAGCCACCAATTCAAACAACTGTGTTCTGAATTAATAATAGCGAAAATATTTAGTGGCGCACAATTTTGCAAGATTTTCAGATTGCAATTTGCATGTTGAACGTCAATCCGGCGATGCGTTGAGCCGGCGCTGCATGTTAATGTGACCGCGAGATTTTGTTTTACTTTGCGGAACTTTGATTATGATGCAAAGTAGCCGACAACCAGGCCCAGTGGACCCCACTGATATACACGTCAACACCTAGATGAACTCATTTTTATACTCCGTGGTAATTTTGCTATCCTAATGTGGAAATTTTCATGTATGAAATGTGTTTTCTCTTACCCATCATCTAGACCAGAGGCAAAGATATAGCTTAAGATGGAGTGAACTTTTTACTATATTTAATATTTTACAGCTTTAAAATAATTATTGGGAACGTTTTGTCCTCTACAATAGTTATTTCAAAATGGTGAGATTTAAAAACTTTGTTACAAGAAATCCGTTTAAATGCATTTTATATCAACTGTTTTACTTTTGTTTTACTTTGCGGAACTTTGATTTTGATGCAAAGTAGCCGACATCGGCGCAGTGGACCCGACGCTGATGTACGCGTCCACACCTAGACGAACTAATTTTCATATTTGGTGGAAATTTTCCTATTATAATATTGTTGGCGATAGAATGATAAGAAAATGCACCCCTATATAAGGCAGCGCGTCCCTGATACGCGCCCATTTGCTCGAGAGCCGTCGCCGTGTCAACATTGTGCATCGCCTTAGTGACCGATATTTTTGTGATTACGTAAATTTTGAAATTAATTCGTTTTCTTGTTAAAAATCATTAAAAGTACTTTTGTTAGAATCAGTTATTATTTTTAAAAAAATAACTTGGATCCTTACGACCAAGATCAGTGCGTGGGATAAAAAATCCGCGTTTACGCCCACATTTGTTTGCATATCGGATACATTAAAGAGTTTGTGTTAATTTGATCAAAAATGTCGGATCGCGAACGCCATAGAAGCCGTCGTCATAGCCGGGAGCCAAGCAGACGACGTAGCAGGTACCGGGACCGCACACGGACCCCGGAGTGTGATCTGAAGCGTGAAATGCAGGTATTGCGAGCTCGATTAAATGCTTTAGAAGATGCAACGTCGCTGCACCAGGCACGATCACCGGAACGACGAATGTCGTTTAATGATTCGGTGCGGGCCGAGTGCGCGTCACCGCCGCGGCCGGCTTGTCGCCAGACAACCCCGTCTGCGCGGCGCCAGTCGCGTTCACTGGCTACCCGCGCAATTTCACCGTCACCTGCGCGTACGCCGCCATTGCCGTCCTTGATGTCTGCGCCATGCAGCGAGTCGCGTGCTGATCCTCTGCAGCTAGGGCACGCCCAAGCAGCCAGCGACGCTGATGCCAGGACTTCGGAGACGGATCGCATAGTGGATGCTATTCGATCAATTAACTATCGGGTGAGATCTGACCAACATTTTTTCATTTCTAATTTTGATCCTAATTTAAATAATATTAGTGATTGGTGCGAAGAGGTTAATCGCGCGAAAGTTTTAAATAATTGGAGCGATCATGAGTGTCTTTCGCGAATAGGAAACTGTTTAAAAGGTGATGCTCGTATGTGGTTACGTGAGTGGGTAACGAGTGACCGTACGTGGAGTAATTTCAAAAAGGAATTTACACCGTTATGTCCGAAGACACCAGATATTGCAAATATTTTATTCGATGTGATGAACACCAGTTCTGATAATTACTCAACGTACGCGGAGTATGCCCGCCGGTCTCTTTTGCGGTTACGTATAGTTCGTGGGCTCAGCGATGAGCTTATTTCGGCGATTGTAGTACGTGGTATTAAAGATCCCCACATTAAAGCATCAGCAACAAATGCCAAGTTGTCGCCTAACGACATTGTGGAGTTTTTATCAATTTATGTGAAACCTTCGACTTCAAAAAATCGTTTTGGGTCGCAAAATAATCCTGGAAAGTCTAGTGATACTAGTAATGCTACTAGAAAGCGTAGGCTTGACGAGGGCAAGTGTTTTTCGTGTGGCATTCCCGGTCATAGGCAGGCTGCTTGCAGTAAGAAAATTAAAGTTGACTCGAATGAAAATTCTAATACCGGTGGTTCAAATAGTTCTAATTCAAAACCTTCTTATGTTAAGTCTGAACCATGTTCTTTTTGCAAGAAGCCTGGACACAAAGTGGATAATTGTTTTGCAAAGCAAAAATCGGAGTCACGTAATAAAAATAATGTTAATTTTTGTGCCGAAAATAAGACTTTGCGTAATAACGACGTAGTAGTAGCCGTTATACAGGGCGTCCCAGTAGATGTGTTAATCGACAGTGGATCAACCATATCACTAATATCATCTTCGTTACTTAAACACTTTAATTGTGCGCATAAGCCTGGTTTTCGAGTTTTACGGGGATTGGGAAGTCAGGAACTCTAAAGTACTTCTTATGTTACCCTACCGATTGAGTTTGACGGAATCACACTCGAAGTAGACTTGTTTGTTGTGGCATCTGAATACATGAATACGCCAATTATTGTGGGTACCGACGTGCTCAACAGGGAGGGTGTTCAATACATTCGAACTCGTGATTTACAATCGCTTACGAGAAAAGTAGATAATGTGAACGAAGTTATGGCCACTCAATCTGGGAATCCGATATCAATTAACACGCCCCTAGTTGGTGATCAATTACAACGTTTGCTCAATATGATAAGTGAGTTTTCTGAATATTTGATATCGGGTACCGCGACGTCTACCGTCATCACTGGTTCTATGACCATAAGATTGAGTAGCGATACTCCTGTAAACTACCGGCCATATCGAATGTCTCACGCTGAGACACTACGCGTACGTGAGATTATTAACGATCTTATTGGCAAAGGGGTCAAACGTGAATCGGAATCGGATTACGCAAGTCCGATACTTTTAGTAAAAAAGAAAGACGGGACCGATAGAATGTGCGTTGACTTCCGTAAGTTAAATGAAGTGACAGTCAAAGATCGGTTTCCACTCCCGCGAATCGACGATTACATTGATCGATTGGGACGTAACAAGTACTTCACCAGCCTCGATATGGCTACTGGATTTCATCAGATCCCTGTAAGCCAGGAGCCTATACCCCTCACCGGTTTTGTAACTTGCGAGGGTCATTTTGAATATTTAAAGATGCCTTATGGTTTGGCCAATGCGCCTGTAGTATACCAGCGCATTATTTCGAAAACCCTTCGGAAATTTATTGATTCTGGTGACGTGCTTGTTTATATCGATGACGTCTTGATTTTGAGCTCTACAATTGATCAGGGTTTCGATCTTTTACACGAGGTGCTGACAGCCTTGACAAAATCAGGGTTTTCGATCAACTTGAAAAAATGTGCTTTCTTGACAGAAGAAATTGAGTACCTAGGCCGTCAAATCAGTCAAGGTCAGGTACGACCGAGCCCCAATAAGATCAAGGCTCTGATTGATTCGCCAGTGCCGAAAACTGTCAAGCAGGTACGTCAGTTCTTGGGCCTGGCCAGTTATTTTCGCAGATATATACCCGGCTTTGCCCAGAAATCTGCTTGTATCGCTGCTCTTACAAAAAAAGGGATTAGTTTTGACTGGGGAGACGAGCAGCAGGCCGCTCGTAATCATATTATTGAGTGCCTCACTAGTGAACCTGTTCTTACTATCTATGACCCATCATTGCCGATTGAAGTCCACACGGACGCTAGTTCCATCGGTTATGGTGCTGTATTGATACAGGTACACGAAGGTGGTCATAAGCGAGTGGTCGCTTATTTCAGTAAGCTCACGCAAGGTGCCGAACATAAATACCACTCGTATGAGCTGGAGACCCTTGCAGTAGTTAGAGCGCTGCAGCATTTTAGACCTTACCTTGTGGGTGTTCGTTTCACTGTCGTTACTGACTGTAACGCATTGAAGCTCACACAACGCAAAAAGGATTTATTACCGAGAGTAGCCCGGTGGTGGGTTTGCCTCCAGGATTTTGATTTTGGCCTAGATTATCGTAAAGGCACACTCATGTCCCATGCCGATTATCTGAGTCGGAATCCCGTCAATGTGTGTACAATTCAGAAACCTCAGAATTGGGCACAGATTGCGCAGGCAGCCGACGAGGAAACTCGCGAACTTATACAAAAACTGACTGACGGACAATTAGATGCCTCTCGCTATATTGTTAAAAACGACGTACTTTACGTAAAATATTCGCCTGTCGGAGAACCTTCTCGTTTTCTCTGTTATATACCGAAAGGTCATCGGCTGAGTCTTCTCCGCGTGTTTCATGATGAACATAACCATTTAGGGGCCGATAAAACAATAGATTTGGTTACCAAGCATTTTTGGTTTCCCGGGTTGCGCAATTTTGTTGCTAAGTATGTCTCGCACTGCCTCGTATGTATTGCTCATAAAAAGGTTGCGCGAGCTCCATTTCAACCAATTCACTCCTGGGAGAAACCTGATTTACCTTTTGAAACCATCCATATGGACGTGTTGGGACCTCTTCCTGAAGCTGATGGGTACCGCCATGTTTTGATAGTCATAGATGCATTTTCTAAGTTTTGTCTACTCTACCCAATGTATCGACAAGACACCAATGAGCTAAAACGTCATTTTAACAACATGGTTTCCCTATTCGGTACACCTAAATTAATAGTCGCTGACAGGGGTCGCATGTTTCAAAGTGCTGAATTTCTTAACTGGGTAAAAAGTATGGGTTGTGATACGCATTTCATAACTCCGGAAATGCACCAGTCAAATGGCCAATGTGAGCGCTACTGCAGAACGGTATTAAACATGATCCGTGTTGAAACAAACTATCGACAAAACGCGTGGCCGAGTGTTATTTGGAAAATTCAGCTGGTATTAAATATTACCAAGCACCGAACCACGCAAAATTCCGCCCTTAATTTACTAGCGGGTATTGAGGCAGCCACCCCTCTCATTAGAAGCTTGGTCCGCGATGTGGCGCTCGAGGGCTCTAGTCCAAACGGACAAGCTCTTCGTGAGATGAGCAGACAAAGAGCTTCAGAACGACTACGGAATAATCAGCATACTCAAGACGCTTATGTTAACCAAGGGAGGAAGCCTCCCAGGGCTTTTGAACTAAACAGTTTGGTTTTTGTAAGAAAGCAGGCACAATCGACTGGAAAGTTGGACTCGTGTATGCGTGGTCCCTACCGCATCGTGAAGACGCTTCCGCAGGGACGCTATGAGCTTCAACTGCTCACCGGCTCCTACGGGAAGTTGACTCAGGCGGCCGCGGAATACATGATTCCATGGCATGGAGAGTGGACTCCTGAAGTATGTGCTGCGTACTTTGATGGTGAGTGCCCTGGGCATTTGCATGTTATATATGAAGCTTCATATGTGTTGTATTGGTGTTGGTATGGTCGGGACAAGCTTCACGACGTGCCTCTATCCTGACCCGAAGTTGAGTTATGCCTCACGTCGAGCCTCTAACTTAACTATGCTGAGATATGCTTCACGGCGTGCCTCTATCTCAGTAGAATGTCAACACACTCGCTAATTGTTGAGATACGCTTCACGTCGTGCCTCTTTCTCAATAGTTAGTGCGTGTCCTGTTTCTGATCTTGATTTTAACTCTCTCGCTAATTTATTGAGATACGCTTCACGTCGTGCCTCTTTCTCAATGGTTAGCGCGAGTTATGTGTAAAGTATAGTGCGATCTCAAATACGTTTATGGCGTATTTGGAGCTGCACATGTGTAATGTTCTGTGCAGAATCAGACCATGATGGGGAGGAGTCTACATCTGCTGCTGCCGAGCTACTCTCGCCAGCTGACCAACCTGTCGCTGAACCTCAGCCGGGTTCCTCTGGGATTCAGGGGCAACCGCAGCTGATGAGTGACACTCACTCTCAGGTGGTTGAGGAACTGCAGCACCACGTCGAGCCTGAGCTGCCACAGCTTCGTGTTGGATCTGAGGGACCAGCAGCCGCAGGACTCTCAATGCCGATGCTGGATACGGATCAGCAGAGCTAAAGTACCTATGGAGCCCGGGACGGTCTCCTGTCAGGAGAGGCCGTGTTGGCGATAGAATGATAAGAAAATGCACCCCTATATAAGGCAGCGCGTCCCTGATACGCGCCCATTTGCTCGAGAGCCGTCGCCGTGTCAACATTGTGCATCGCCTTAGTGACCGATATTTTTGTGATTGCGTAAATTTTGAAATTAATTCGTTTTCTTGTTAAAAATAATTAAAAGTACTTTTGTTAGAATCAGTTATTATTTTTAAAAAAAATAACTTGGATCCTTACGACCAAGAATATATATATTTTTATATATAAAATGGTTTTTCTTTTTCCCATCATCAATAGCACACAGGCAAACATATTGCCTTAGATGGAGCGAACTGTTTACTATTTTTAATATCTCAAAGCTACAAAATTATTAAGAATGTTGTTGTGCTCTACAAAATTTATTTTAGTATGGTGTGATTTAAAAACTTGATTGCAAATAGACCATTGAAATGCATTTTATACCAACTGTTTTACTTTTGTTTTACTTTGTGGAACTTTGATTATGATGCAAAGCAGCCGACAGCGAGGTGCAGTGGACCCGACGCTGATGTACGCTTCAACACCTAGACGAACTTATTTTCATACCTCATGTTAATTTTGTTATCCTAATTTATATATTTTCATTTAAGACATGGGTTTTCTCTTAACCATCATCTAGAACAGAGGCAAAGATATGGCTTAAGATGAAGCGAACTGTTACTATATTTAATATCTCAAAAGCTGTAAAAAAATATTAAGTATGTTGTTGTTCTCTACAAAAGTTATTTTAATATGGTGAGATTTAAACTTTAATTATGTTGCAAAGTAGCTGACAACGAGGCACAGTAGACCCCACGCTGATGTACATCAACACTTAGACGAGCTCCGTGGCGCAGCGGTCAACACGCCAGGCTGCGACACGGATGGTCCCGGGTTCGATCCCCGGTCAGGTCAAAATGAAAAACGATCTTTTTCAGATTGACCTGGGTCTTGGATGTTTATCTATATATGTATTTGTTATAAAATATTCTATCGTTGAGTTAGTATCCCATAACACAAGTCTCGAACTTACTTTGGGGCTAGCTCAATCTGTGTGATTTGTCTGTATATATTTATTTATTTAACTAATTTTCATGCTTGGTGGTAATTTTGCTATCATATTTTATCTATTTTCATATATAAAATGGGTTTTCTCTTGACCATCATCTAGACCAAAGGCAAAGATATGGTCTATTTAATATCTCAAAAGCTATTAAACTATTGAAATGCATTTTATACCAATCTTTTACCGTTGTTTTACTTTGTGGAACTTTGATTATGATACAAAGCAGCCGACAACGAGGCGCAGTGGACCCCACGCTGATGTACATCAACACCTAGACAAACTCATTTTCATGCTTGGTGGTAATTTTGCTATCATCATTTATATATTTTCATTTTGAAATGGGTTTTGTTTTGAGCAATCAGTTGTTATCTAAAAAAGATATTTTAATATAGTAGGATTTTTTTAAAAATGTGAAAAGAATAACATTAAAATGCCCATAAGTAATTAAGCTCACATCTATATATGAGGCAATTTAAGAGGTTCTGATATTCAATCAATATGCAAAGGTCTGCTCACGTTTGAAAAGCTACGACTCGTGCAACTCGACTCAATCTTTATTCTCTTTGTCTGGAGAGGAGGAGATTGAATTGTAAGAAAACTATTCAATGGGTATTTTTAAAAGCCATTCTTAAAATCAATGAATCTTTTTCATAAAATAATACACATTTTGATAAAATATATGTAGTTAACACAAGTCGTTATTGTACCAACTATTTTATTAACTAGTTCACTTAAGTAAAAATATGTGATCGCAATAATGGCAGCTCTTAAAATGTTTTATTTGTAAAATTTATCAAGGTTAGCGGGTGTGAACATTTCTCGCGCCCCGACTATTCGTAATGGTGTTTACTCCTTGGGGGAGAGGTCAACTACTATTTAATCTAGCGTGAATGATTTATTGATGTTTTGAAATACTGTAAGTAAAGAGATTACGCACCCAGAATTATGTCAAATGAGACTGTAAAAATAAAAGAAACATCATTCATTTCACTCTGACGGACGATAAAAAGCGTAGTATAAAGTAAAAAATAATATATTTTCAGACCCAACTTTTCCTGAAAACAGTACCCTGGAAACTAAATTTCTTAAATTGAAATAAATCATAAAATTAATCACAGAAACAAGACTGTACTGGCTCTGGCTTATAAAAAGAGGAAATTTTGGTTGATCAAAATATACGTCTCTCTTAATGAAATTACCGAAAAGTTTAACCACCTGTTCCGAGGGATGAACATGAGAGGGGGTATGAGGAGGGGCGGCGGGGACACGGCTCTTCCCGAAATTTACCTACTTGCTTTAATTAGGCTTGTGTAGGCTTACGGCCGGTCATTTTTCTTGTTTAGTCGTAATTGATAAAGGGCGCGCGCAAACCTGAGCCGACCACATCGAACGCGAGGCCAATTTTGTGTCCGGTATATTTGCTTACGCAACTTAATCATTCTTAATACTTTAATTTATTGCAGAACAAGTTTGAAGGTTTAGTCACCCTCAGGGAAATTCCAACTGAGCGCAATTTTGTTTGACAAAGATTGGAATTTGTACTTAGACTTCGTTTGTAGTATTACTTAGACTTAGAAGTCCAAAAATATGCTGAATCCAGCTGGATTGCGGCATTGAAGCATTGCAATCCCTATTCGGGAATCAGTATTATCAAATTCGGTTTCAAATCAAATCGAAGTTTCTTTAAAACTTTAAATACAAAGAAGATACTTTCACATTATAATATCAGTAAGAAAATGCTATTTTCCATGACAGATAACAATATGGTACGCCTCTCCCCATAGAAAACTAAAATGAGTAGTTAGTCATAGCCAATATGTACGTAATTATACACGTATATGCAAACACAGGCAGGCTTTTAAGTGGATTGAATGAAAATATTAACAAATTGGCCTGCAGCTGGATTAAACAGTAAATTCTCATATCCTCGTATTACCGTTCCCCTTCGAAGGGCAGCCCCAGCCGCGTAGGGGATGCAACCTCAGCAATTGCGTTAAATCAGAAGCACTATTCGATTAAACCCGTCTCATCGAAATTTAGTTTGTGATATAAAATGCTATGAATATATTTGGATTTTGATGATAGGGTTTTGATATTTTAAAATAAAGTATAATGCAGGGATCAGGGTAACATCAATAAGTTATGGGCTTATTACGGCCAGCTTAAGCATTGGTATTATTGATCCAAAGCGCTCGTTATTTATTTCGTATTAGTTTTTTGTCAAATTTATTAACTAACCCTTTGCAAAACTAAAAATATATACATATAATAAAGACTATAAACTAAACTAAAACTATAGTAACCTAGAAAATAGTAATAATAATAATTTCGTATTATATAATAATTTCTCATTCACCAAATTTATAAGTCCAAAAACTTACATACATACATACATACTATCACGTCTTTTTCCCTGGCGGGGTAGACTGAGCCCATGTCTGTAAAACCTTGAGGTCACGTTTAGCATGTTAGTGGGCTTGTAGGTGAGAACGGAATCAAAATAGTGATGAGTTGCTAGCCGCATCGCCTATAGACATGATTCCTGACGCCCATTCCCAAAAACTTATACGATGTAAATACGTTTTCAATACATTTGCTAATAATACGGTTCTTAAGACATCGAAATCTGTATCGTAATGATATATTTACGGCACTAATTATTATTTGCTTTTTATTTTACACCAATCACAACCGCTCAATAGCCCAATGCCACAAATGCAAAATTTTAACTTTTTCATAAAATCCGAGCAAAGAGTTTCAAGTTCAGCATGAAAACTCTTTTCTAATTCGTGAGATGTGATTTTTAACCGACTTCGAAAAAGAGAAGGTTATCTATCAATGTGCTTTTCTGGAGAAGATAAACCGGAGTAAATGTACCTGATTATTATAAATGTATTTTTACAAACTGCTTAAGTTCCTAACTTTTATGAATTCCTTATATACTGAACTTAAATCTTGTTTTTGTTTATGGTAATCGCAAATGTATTGAAAAATGTCGTATAATATTCGTACGGTAAGCTATCTATTATAGTCGTCGGTTTATTATAAGCACTCGGATTCGCCTCGTGCCTACAAACACCTCGACTATAATATCCAGCTTACCGTACTTGTATCATAATGTACTATTATGATCTTCCATATGTATGTACTTCAGCTGTGCGATAATATTCAGTATAACTTATAAAGTCCAGAAAGTAAAAAGACCTTTAAAACTTCTGAATTCAAAAATCAGGGTAGCGCCAACATTAACAAAATGTGGACCTAACAGCAAATACGCAAACTTATTTGTAAGTTTTCCGAAGAGATCGATAAGGTCGAGTGATTTGATTTGGTCGTCGCAGGCCCGACTCGAGAGTTTCTTTTTGAGGGAGACTGCCGACGCCCGCCGCCGTGCCTACGGAACTGTCGCAAGACCAATATTGCTAAGGAAATTAGTTTATGTAAAATGTAGAGCAGGGACGAAAAATATCTAAGGCAAAATGTGCAGAGAATATTGGAATCAATTCAGTTTGCCTGTTGCTGTTCCGCTGTGAGAAGTCATCTTTCGTAAATAGAACTACAATGAAATTATAGGGTCCTGCTACAGCACGTTCAATTGTCGAAACTAAATAACTTTCTCTGAGGTATTATCAACAAAAATAATAGAAATTATGAAAAGAGGCGAAGGTTATTGCTATCGTTTGGTGACCCATGAAAGGCGACTGGATGCAATGGAGGTGGTGAATGACATAAAAAAGCTTGTTAAATGAAGAAAATAACAAAATTCTGAGAAATAATAGATAAATATAGATGGTACGTGTCTACTGTCTATGTTTTGCAAAAGGAAGAAAGCCACATTATTAAGAAAGTATTGAATATTAGTGACTGGGTATTAAAGGTAGCCCAAAGACAAATGGTGGTGGTATTTTGGCTAGATATAGGTAATCGGTACGTTTAGTGGGTACCCTAATCTATGCTTGCTAGTACGGAACCCTACATGGGCGAGTCCGACTCGCACTTGGCCATTATTTACTAATAAGTTTATATTATGAAGATACCTTTCCAGATTTATAAATATAATCTTTGTTTTCTTTCCTTTTTAGGTACTTTAGGATTTTTAATTTTGGATAATTCTGTTTGTAAGTTTCTTCATTTTTAATCGTAGTTATTATTAACTAGCTGTTACCCGCGGCTTCGCCCGCGTGATATATAGCCTATGCCTTCTCCGTACCCTAACCTATGTGTATGCAATATTTCATGATGATCGGTTCAGTAGATTGGGCGTGAAAGCGTAACAAACAAACAAACTCACTTTCGCATTTATAATATTATTTAGGATTAGGATAGTTAGGATAAATATATTATGATGAAATTTACCTAAACACTTTAAATATCAATAACTGTGTAATGGTTTTAACGGGCCAACAAATTTCAATTAAGGCTCTGACTATGGATGTGGAAAATTCAGGTCACATCCAGTATTAATTAATTTCCATTCGTATTTTACATCAATTTAAGTATCACTGATATCACTGACGTTCAATCTCACTTACTCGTACAAAGAGTAGTATTTTTTCCACATCAATCACTCGTTTAGACACCTGTTGAAAATAGTATCCTATAGGTTGTTTACGGCAAGAAAGTGCAAATGTAGATTAACACTATTATCAATAGTATCATTTTGCTACCTATACTTACTTAAGTACGTAGGAACTTTATAAAACATGCTATTATAATAATATAGTATCGTTGAGTTAGTATCCCATAACACAAGTCTCGAAATTACTTTGGGGCTAACTCAATTTGTGTGATTATCCGTAAATATTTATTAATTACTTAGCAGTACCTTCACTTACTTACTTCAGACTATTTTTTTACTATTCTTTAAATATCAGCAACAGTGATCTCTTTTATTTCCATTTAAAAATACAGCACGCAATAAAATACTTCCAATGAATTATTGAGTGATGAAAATGACAACTGGTTGCTATCTGATCGGTTTATTTTACTGAATATCTCCTGAATAATTAACTTGATAAATACTGAATAGTTGAGTAGTTTTAAAATAGCGCGAATAGTAAATCTGGTTAAAATTTGTTTTGATTATTTAGGTAAATGTTAAAATAACTGAATATTTATTGTTTCAGGTAAGCTTGGAATGACATCGCATTGGATTCATCTTTGAAGGTAATCGTGATGGGTACATTTAAATAAAAATAACGCTTAACCATATATGATAGCAACAATTTAATAAACCCTTGTGACTGAGCCCACCCCTGAAACCTCGTTCGTACTAAGTTTCTTCAAATTCATGTATATTTGCGATTATGTAAACTTCAGATCTTAACCGTACAGTTAGTCAAATACGGGTATTAACAACTATCTTACGCCCACGGCGCGGCGCTTCTCGCGCTGAAGTGGATCTCTCTGCAGGTTTTTCATGGAAAACAGGTAAACTATGCATAAACAATGGTTAACATCACTATTGGATCAAAGATCAAAGTATGAAAAGGTAACAAACGGAGCTTATTTCGCATTTATAATATCAAATATTTACAAAACGCATTTTTTATCTTTGTTTATTGCTCAAATAATTAAATTTTGAAGATTTGCAAAAAATGTGTGACATTCCGATGTATCTATTAGTTGAACATTAAATTATGCAAAGTCATGGCGTAGTGCCAGGGCCCAAGGCTGCATTCAGATGCAGCCGCTGTGCATCCAATTATATTTCAACCCTAAAATATTAAACGTTGTGCCCCGCATATAAATTAGCAAAATAAATCAATAGGAGTGCAGGATGGAAAGAGTCGTTTTGATTTAAATTTGTCTCTACCCTCCGTGGAAATGACATTTATTTATATGTAGACTTTAGAATTATTCTCTAATATAAAAATATCTCTATCTTCTCATTTCTTCGTATAACTATAGGTCTTCAAGGTATATCATTTAAAAAAAAAAACATTATGTAAAAGAATATTCACTGAACCTTTGTTTCAAATGTATGATGATGTAATTCTCACTATACTACTTGAATTGGATGTTGTTGTGATTAATTAAATTTATCTATGAACAAAACCACAGCTAAATGTAACAATCCTAAAAAAATTGCCTTGTCTCACTGACTGTACTAAGCGTTGATGAGGTTTAAAACTCCATACAAAAAAATAATGGGACGAGTTGCAGGATGAAAATATAGTAAATTTTGATTTTCTCCAATTCGTCCCAAATGGGCCGTAGGTATGTGGGACGAGTTGGGGAATTACTCAGTATACAAGGTCGATTTCCCAACGTCATAACATCTATAGAATGGTTGAATGAATCGGTGAATCTGTGATGCTTATGCGAAGTGCTTTTCTATTGCAGGGTTCGATCCCCGGGCAGATGAAGATGAAAAAAAGGATCTTTTTGGATTGTTGTTGAATTTAGTATTCCCTACTCAAGTTCACAATTAATAGTGAGGCTAGGTCAATCTGTGTGTTTATCCCCATATATTTATCATTGTTATTTCTCCGAAGTTACTCGCGACGTTATACCCTTTAACATTTTCACACTTGAAGCAACAGCTTTCACATCTCCTCTATGGTCGGCCGGCTTAAGCAAGCCAGAGTCGAGATGAAGACACGTCGAACGCAAGTGGTATCGACTCACTTACAGATCGCCACAAACTACTCTGCGGGCAACTAATAACCATTATTTTATAAATTTTGGTATGAAACTTATGATTTTCGTGTGTGTAAGTGACCAATACTGGTGTCAGAATTACAAGTAGCCAAAAGGTATACTTAAGCAATTATGGCAGCCGGGACCATCGGCTTAACCTGCCTTCCAAAGCAAGGAGGAGCGAGCGATATATTTATGTCACTTGCGATCACCCATCTAAGTGGGGACTGCGACTGGGGTTGCTTAACATGTGTAAATGCTAATATTTCTCACGTCCATTAGGCCGTTTCCTTTCTCCTTTAATGAATGCCCAAGTCATAAAATAGGATAACTATATAGAACAATCTTAAAACAACAACTCCAGCTCACTAGAATAGACTATTATAGTGACACCGCTTTACTGGGCACTCTATGAGCAACCAAGTTTCCCAATCGAAGTTCGCTCTACCGCCACCTAATAGCACTTCAGAATCAACTCATATTATAAGTGAAGTCAGCTATGTACGTGAATTCATTACACTTATCAGTTACTTACTTACTAGAATATTTTAATTATGATCGAGAAACTTCATCATCATCATCAGCCTATTGCAGTCTATTGCTGGCCTGGCTGCATAAGCCTCCCCAAGGGTACCCCAAATTGTGCGATCTTGTGCTTTCGTCATTCAGTCACTACCAGCGACCTTTCTCAGGTCATCGGTCCACCTGGCAGAAGGACGTCCCACACTGCGTTTGCCGAGACGTGGTCTCCATTCGAAAATCCGTCTGCTCCAACGTTCATCGGTCCTACGACAGATTTGGCCAGCCCACTGCCACTTCAGCTTGCTACACTTCTGGATTATATCTATAACATTAGTCTTAGAAATACTTATGTTTAAAAAATTATTACCTGGAGGTAATAAATCAATATGACCATAATGTATTTTTTTTTATATATATTAAATGGGTTTGCTCTTGACCATCATCTAGCCCAAAGGCAAAGATATGGCCTAAGATGAAGCGAAATTACCCAGAAGAAGCCTATTCACTCTATTTTTAAAAAGATTGAGGTTATATGCACTCGGAAATACAGACGCAGGCAATGCGTTCCAATCCTTAGCTGTGCGCATAATATAGTTAAAACTTACCCAAGATTAATCCATTATAAAATGGCGGTCTTACTCACGGTTTTTCGTAAGGTTCGCCGAATAGTTTTGGCCTATTACGAAAAACAACATCGGCTATTAAAGTGTGTTATATTTTTTTTGCTATAGAAACTTTGCTATAAAGTATCCTGTAGTTTATTCGTTATTTATCTACTGGAACATCTTTTTCGTGGTAAATCTTGTCTGTTACAGCTATCATGAAGCATTTGCAAGAAATCAGGTAAATAGTCGATGCGGCTAGAACTCATCATTATTTTCGTCCGCTTTCCACCTTTACGCCCACTAATAGGCTAAACGTGACATTTGGGTCTTATGATTTTGGACTCTGTTTACTCCACAAGGGATAAGGACGTGTTAAAATGTATGTATGAGTTCCAAATCAATGACGCGACAGCGTTAAAGTCACCGGCATCACATAAATGTCCTCCAACTACCATTTTTTTGGAGACTTGCAACAAAATCTTGTATTTTCGTATCTGGAATATCTCATGATATAAATTGAAACTGTTAAACGTTTTCGTCACCTGATTATCGACATAGGAGCCGGTTGTACGTTTTAATTAAGCGTTGTCATCATGGTCGATATTTGCGAATCGCGCCGTAATGACGTTAATCCCTCAAACGTAAAGTTAACAACATCCGCTCTCATTAATTTTTGCTCTACATACTTGCTTTTTATCTCTATAATCCTGGTACAATTACAATATGTTGTGTAAGTATAATGATTATTATGGAAAGCCAGCTGCTGTTTGCTTGCCTTTCGAGCATGTAAGTGGCCCTAGTTGGTGTTTTTTTTTCTACCCATAAAGGTTTAACTTGAACCACGAAAGACGCACGAAAGCTGAGGCCATCGATTTAGCAAGGCCTCCGAGTATTACGCAAGAAGTCACTTTACTTAATTTACACTACACTTTAATGCATAATCACATCAGTGACACCAGAAAAATTTGACACCAGTGTTGGCCACTTAAACACACAAAAAACAAAAAACAACACAAAACAAACATCAGTAATAATATGTAGCACTCTTGTAGCACTTTAATATGTATCATTCTGATATGGATGTTTCATGTTAATAATTTTTAAATGCATTGCTTTGTGTAAAAATATTTAGATATAACATATATAACATGTAAATTTTTGAACTAAACATGTGATTCGCACATTTGCACTCTCATGTTATAGCACAGACGAAAACTGTAAACTTAGTCGTTCCAGTTAGTGTTTCTAGTTCAGAAACATTAAATTCATATCCTGTAATGTAATGAATTTCCCCGTTCATTGTAACTTTGCCCACGAATTAATACTTTCGCTTTCGGTTATTTGATAATTGTTTTTACCCTTGATTGTAGAATTAACTTATAACAAAATGCTTTCAAATTATAAAGACGATAATTTTTGCTCGTAACTCCGATTGAATTGATACAGTACAGTTTCCCTCGGTAAAGTATTTTTAGTTGAGAACAGGTACCCTATGTCCAACTTCGAACCCCTGACAACGTGTATTAAAAATATAATAATTAGTTCAATGGTTAATATTTAAAAGGTACACTCGTAAAAAAGGTAACAGACACAATTAATTTTACGTCTATAATATTAATAGTACAGATAGTGTAGATATCTCAAATATCATCAGTAAAAATTAGTATAATGTCTGCTGATGTAATCAATTCAATTCAATTTCAATTTTGGAATTATTTGTGGAATTTTCAGAAAATAACCATTTTAAAAAACCCAGGAACCAATATAAAGTTTTAAAATATAATCCTTTTAGCTTTTTCCCGCTACTTTGTCCACATAATTTACAACCTACTTGCTGTTGTGATGTTTAAGCAATCACTAACATTTCTTTACATTTTCACAAAGCTTGGTGGGATTAATATACCCAAATTAAAGATTAGTAGGCACTTTATAGTATTTGTGGCTATTCACCCAAAACAGCCACACGGACTGACGGCCATCCTCGTTGATGGCCGCCGCCATTGTCTCCTCGCATACGGACACACGTAATCAATTCCGGGGATTTGCTACACCTCTACACTAGATTGCTAGATTGTGTGCTTTCATATGCCTGGTGACTCCGTAGGAAAATACCAATTTAAACTTGATTTCTAGTTATGACCTACAAAAACTATGGGTAACTTTTTTTACTAAAAAACTCAATCCAAAGAAAAAACAATTTTTCATATCCCGGAAAATATTTAAATCACAAAGCTAAAGCATATAAACCAAGTGCCAAAATAATTGTAGACACTCTACATATGCAATTAAAATAAGAATTCTAGATAAACACTCAAACGCTCAAATTTTTATCGAAAAGTAACCGTTTTCCCGCGACTTTGACCGCGTAAATTATAGCCTATTTTACCCGTTGATAATGTATAGCTTACTATAAATAAAAGAATTTTATAAAAAAGAACAGTAGGATTTTAGTTTATCAATTACAAACAATATTAAAGACAATCAAATCTATTCTCTTAGATGTATACCTAAATTAATAAAAGTAGAAAGTGATGCAAATATGATAATAAAATAAATAACAACATTCTTATTTTGCTAACGAAACGAATGTTAACGAAACGTTATATTTATAAGAACAACGCTTAAATTTAAATAAAAATATGCCACAGCTTATGACAAATTGATTTACCAATACACAAACCATATTGCTTGGCATCAACGTCATTGATATTCAACGACCCGCCCCCATACGCGGGACCTAAAATAGAACTCAATATTGAAGAATCAATAAGTAATTTGAGTGCGAATTCTTTATACCAGGATTTAAGGCTTCACCACATAGCTGGTTATTATTGAGGTAAAATTGTTAAACCAGTAAACCCAGTAAAGCGCGACCTGACGTCCTTCCTGGTGAAGTAGTAAAGATTCGATTCCCGGTGTGGCAAATACTTGTTCTCCATTTTCATGAATATTTGTCGGCGATTCTGAAGGTAAGCCAAGGGTTGGCAACTTGGCGCCAGGTTGGTGGTTAGCTATAAAAACTATGCCAAATCATAGTTACGGTATGAACGCTGTCATAATAGCAGTCCCGGGCTCTCACGCGTCACAGTTGAGGAAGGATTATCATGACTTTTTACACGGCTGTATTTTTTTCGTCCGATATTTTTCATATGTACTCCTAAAAGAGATTGGGTAGGTATAAATCATTTTTCTTAAAGCCGATATAAGTATATAAGATCATTTGAGTCCGAAAATTAATGTTTTCCCAGGGACAACGAAATACATATTTGAAAAAAAAAAAGAAACTAAATGATATTATAGTAGAACAAAACATAGTTCATTACCAAGAAAAAATCTTTAGCAATATTATCGTTAACATAATCGCTGTCTCTAGAGGAGCCTTTAAAGGGTCATAAGTACGAGTTATTTAAGCTGACGTTTATAAAAGAGGGCCAACTTTACATGGCCTGACTGTCTAATGGGCCCCTGGCCCTCCGACGGCAGTCCACGAGGCATTTAATCTCGCGTTGAATTATGTGTTGATGCCGGGGTCCCGGAAAACCTTCCTTGTCTGCACCGGTATTCACATTTTTTCAAGCTCTCTTTTTTGTTCGGTATCTCCATCGTTCTTAACTTACAAAGTATTCTATTATTACGGATAATTATACTAGTTTATCTATGATATCCTAATGTGGTTACTTTAGTCTTAACTGTGTCTCTAGAATTATTAGATATAGATATGTGGTTTGAAAGCGTTGTTATTCCTTCTTGGTTAGTTATGTAGTTGTATATATTATGATTTTACTGTCATTTTAACGGCTTAATGTATCTTTTAAAAAATAATTATGCTTTAGATGTGTTTATGACAATCCACGTGCCGCCTTTTTCCGAAGAAGAACTTGCGTAAGCTTAAATCTGAACTGATAAATATGAATAAAACTGCTCCACAAGTATTACTACTAACATTTCTTTGTTGTGGCACGTAAAACTGTTCCAAATATAATATAGTGCTATTCCCCGAAATTCTCTTTTGTCTAAAACACCTCGTGACCGCGTCCGTTTATTCATTCCAGTTGGAAACTATGAGAAGCTCTACAATGTTAGCTTTTATTACCCTCTCCACATATCGGAGTCCTATTTGGCAGATACTGGGAACGGGTAAAAACAAGGTTCGGTACGTGTGTAGAGCCGTATTCCCTGATGTAATTACTGCGAGCTCGCCTGGGCGGCCCCACTAACACAATGACCGATGCTCGATAAACGCGTTTCCGCTCTCGCTGCCGCCTGTAACGAGGCTGAAGCTGCTAACACTAAAGTCTTTGATAAACGGGTAGAGTACATGGTAGACTGAACTGGCCTGTTCCAATAACGTTAATTTCCTTTTTATTTATTTGAGTTCTGCTAAATAAATATTAACACGTTTCTTAACAATATAATAATAATATGTATTGTACTATATTACTTATTGTCAGTAAAGTAAACTAAGTCTCTGAATGGTAATGGTACACCATTACACTATATGAGAACATACTGCACCGAGGCCGGCTAATGATGTGGCTCCCGACCTAGATAGAATAATCACTCCATCTTTTTGAAGAACGGATATCTTCCGAGGCAACTAAAGTACAACTTCTTGTAAACAAACGCATACTCCATTAGGGAAGTAAGAGAGCGACAAAGTACTTTGCCACCTTAGATTAATGTTCCTAAGTTATAAAGTGGTACTGTACTAGATCTTTTCACTCTACACGTGTACCACATTATGAGACTAACACGTTGCGCTTGGTCCAATAGTGATAAACCCGGGCTCTTGTTTCAGCTATAGCTACGTAGATCTAACAAGTTTATCTTCACTCAAAAAATATCATCTGCAGCCGAAAGTAGCTAAATGTGGTTGTTAGTTACTCTGCCGATTTACTATGCCGTTACTTTCCTGGTGTACTGCCGTAAGCGACTTAAGGTAGATCTAACAAAATTATCTTCACTCAAAAAATATCACCTGCAGCCGAAAGGAACTAACTGTCCTTGTTAGTTACTCTACCGTTTCACTATGCCGTTACTTTCCCCGTGTGCCACAGTAAGTGACTTGTTACGCTCGGTCCAGGAGCGATAAACAGCGCTCTCGTGTCAGCATCTAGTTAGTCCTAACAAGTTTATCTCGACTTAAAAAATATCGTCTGCAGAGCTTGTTACGTGTGGGAGTATGGCTAAAGTAGCTTTGAAGTTAGGATACAACTTCAAAGTCACTTTAGCCATGCCCCTTGACATGTAAATTTGATAAAGTTACGTTTTATTGTACGTATTTTTTTCCTCCTCATTTTTCTTTGGTTTTATTAACCTTTTTTACTTAGTGTTGTAATTATGATTTGTTATTAATTTAAAAGCTTTTTAATTATGTATATCAAGGTTTTTTTTTGGAATATTTGTAAGTTTGCTCTGTTTGTCTAAGGTCCCCAACATGTAAGTTGCCACACTGCATTAGATCTCATTTAAAACTACGCTGAATTAGTAAATAGAAAGTGTTATTCGCTATTCACGTGAATAGACATTTTTGTTGCCTTTCCTCAGCTTTCCTACGGTGATTCAAAAACTTGCAGGAAACACAGTTATGGCCAATTAGATCTTTAGACACACCAAAAAAAAAGAACAAGAATGCTGATTAGTGGTTAGTTAAACTACATCTCTTCTCTCTCTAAACTCTTTTTTTTGGAGCATCATGAATCTGCCTATCTTCTTAGGAAACAAGGCATGTTACTAGAAGTTCTGTAAGGTTTACCTGAATAAAGTGAACTCCGCTGCTCAAAAATTTCATGACGCTCGCTGCAAATGCAGTTACGGCCAATTAAGGTTTTCAGATATGCTTACCACTAGATGGCGGTAATAAGATGTTGACCACGATAAGCCGCTGTCATTGGATAATATTTGACAAGCAGCAACAATTGACAGATTGTGGCCCCATCACAGCATACCGGATCCTACGCGCCAGTATGGTATCTTGACGCTTTCTATGCTGTAAGGAGAAAGGGCGTGATGCTTAAGTTCCTAGGGTTTATGTGAACAGAATCACCTCTTCTATGTTGATTCAATAACGCTTTCATGTTTGATGAAAAATTACGGCCAATCAAAACTGCGCTACTTTCACCGGCACACAACGCTTCTCATACAACGTGTCTACCGTGTTACGAGAAAAGGTGTAATGATATTAGTAATTTAAAGTTTACCTGAACAGGCTGACCTCCGCTGCTATCCGGTGATTTAATAATGGTCGCAGCAAATGCAGTTACAGCCAATTAAAAGTACGCCACTTTTACCGCCACACGGAGCATGATGACTCTGTCTACCGTGTAAGGAGAAAAGGCGTAATGCTATTAGTACTTCAAAGTTTACCTGAACAGTCCGACCTCCACTGCTCTGTGGTGATTTAATAATGCTCGCAGCAAACACATTTAAGAGCAATTAAAAGTGCTGTGCTCCACCTTCACCGAAATACGGAGCATCATGACTCTGTCTACCGTGTTAGCAGAAAAGGCGTAATGTTATTAGTACTTTAAAGTTTACCTGAACAGGCCAACCTTTGCTGCTCTCTGGTGATTTAATAATGCTCGCAGCAAACGCAGTTACGGCCAATTAAAAGTGCGCCACTCTCACCGGATCGCGGAGCGTCATGGCTCTGTCTAGCGTGTTAGGAGAAAAGGCGTAATGCTATTTGTACTTTAAAGTTTACCTGAACAGTCTGACTTTCACTGCTCTCTATTGATTTTATAATGCTCGCAGTAAACGCAGTTTCGTCCATAATGTTTTCTTATGTTTTCACGACTGTTACACATTTAAATAAAATTATTTTAATACGGTTTTTATCGCGTTTATTACATTATTTATACACCTAACGTTTCGAGCACTTTACAGTGTTCGTGGTCGCAGGTAGACTAAGTTGACATTTGTCTAGTATTTTATAAGAACTGCAAAATCTACCGCCTAAAATATTTATTGATAACGTTCCGGATGTACGCAGTATTGGCTCACGGTGTCTGAAGGTCTTGCAGTATTCTGCTTAGCTTGAGATTTGATTAAATTGATGACTGGATCCCAAGCTGGTGGTAACTGCCAACCATCCTCTCTATTGAAATTAGGATGTTTTTTAATTTCAATAGCTATTGAAATAAAAAAAAAACCGTATTAAAATAATTTTATTTAAATGCAGTTACGTCCAATTAAAAGAACGCCACTCTCATCCGCACATGAAGCAATAGACTCTGTTCTGTATACCATGTTACGAGAAAAGGCGTAATGCTATTGGTACTTTAAAGTTTATCTGATCTGGCAAACCTCCACTGCTTTCCGGTGATTTAATAATGATCGCAGCAAAGCAGTCACGGCCAATTAAAAGTGCGCCACTCATCGGAGCGCGGAGCCTCATGATTCTGTCTACTGACTTAGGAAAAAACGCTTTATGCTATTATACTGTAAAGTTTACCTGAACAGGCTGACCTCTGCTGCTCTCCGCTGATTTAATAATGCATGCAGCAAACGCAGTTACGGCTAATCAAGAGTCCGCCACTCCCACCAGAGCACGGAGCGTCATGACTCTGTCTACCATGTTAGGGGAAAAGGCGTAATGCTATTAGTACTTTACCAGAACAGGCTGACCTCTACTGCTCTCCGCTGATTTAATAATGCTCGCAGCAAACGCAGTTACGGCCAATTAAAAGTGCTCCGCTTTTACCGAAGCGCGGAGCATCTAGACGAACCTGGAGACAGCAAAAAAAATACATTTAAAATTACTTTGTTTATATAATAACGAAGAGTGTGATTTTTAGGAATTCGGTTATGTATCTGTATACAAAATTCTTCTTACCTATTACGTACTTAAATGTGCGCCTCTTTCACCGGAGCACTTCGCAAGAAATTACAAGAATGCTGGCTAATTACAGTACTTTATTGAACTATTTTCATTTGAAGGGCACGCAATAGATCTTAGTTATTATGGTACGATATCGTCATCATCGTCCTCAGGTCTTAAGTCTCCACTGCAGGAGCACAACGCTCTCTGTACTACCAGAGCAGTCAAAGGATTTGGCCTACACTCTCCACGCTGGCCAGACGAGTTGGAGAGGTCATGTATGGTACGATATCATAAACTAAAACTTATAGGAAGTTTTTTTTCTAAATGTTGGTGGGTAGTACCAATGTTACTTTATTTCAATGGTTGTCATCTATGTAAGTATGCATCGCTCCGATCCTTCGTGTTGCAGAAATCAACTTTAGCCGATACCAATGCTTACACAAGCGTGAGAGTGAGTGTGTATGTTATTATTGAAAGTTGATAAACGCAAATAAAAATATGTTATCCTTTTTCATTTCAGCAATGTGCTCTTGCCGAACTAAACAATGATTTATTTATTTAGTCATTCAACGTATTTTTCATTTTACTTGTTTGCTTTTTCACATAAAATATTTTATATACGTTGACTTTTCTGAATTTTTGAAACAAAATTTACCAAAAACGATGTTAGTTTAATCAATTTATGACTAACCGCATTGCAACTTTTACAAAATGAATGTATAAAATAAATATTGGATGACACTTTTTTGTTATTTGTTTTATTTTAAATGAATAATTTTACTTGCTCATATTTCAGTTTCGGCTTTCAGCAGCTTTCATTCGGGTTGAGTAGTACTTGGTTGTACATATAATGTGTTCGGTAATAAATTAGTGATAATTTAAATTCAGGTTCTCAACATAAAAGGAATTAATGAACAGCCCATTTATTTTTCTCGATTTCAAACTTGTTCACAGAACAAAAATTGTTTGTATTGATATTGAAAACGTGAATTTAATTTATCGCGAGATTAATACCAAACAAGAGACAATACAATAACTTCCATGAAAAATCTTTTAAGAGTCGCTTGGACGCGCATGTCTCCATCCATACAAACGGAAATAAGGAACTGTGGCAATATTTGACAATTTTGGGGTAAAATTTTAAGCATTCAATCAATTAATCTCATTATAATCTACGTACGTTCCTATACAGCTTGATAAAATTATCAATAGTTTGAGAATTATTATTAAGAATTATATACGCCTCTGAAGATTTCCGTACAAATTTGAAAAGGCTTGTATTAAACCATTGTATTTTAACCAAGTTGTATAAGAACGTACGTAGATTTTAATTTTACTCCAAAATTATCAAATATTGCCACAATTCCTTTTAACGTTTGTATGGAGACATGGGCGTCCAGGCGACACTTACTCGTAAAATAACTCGCCTCTCCCAACTGCCCCGATTCGTACGAGTAGAGGTAAATACGGAATACGGCACGATTGTGGCTCAGCCCAATTAGGTCAGTAGACTTGCGACATGCATTGTCAACACGGGGCCAAATGAATTAGTATTGATTAAAAGCCCGATGTTCAGTGACGCTGAAAGTAGTCTTTTCTAGATTTATTGAGACTTTACGTTTTCATACATTGTTATATATGCCGTGTGGTTCCCGGCAGAGTAGAATAGGATCACTCCAAGTCATCCCGTGGATGTCGTAAAAGGCGACTAAGGAAACACAAGCTAAACAAAGCTTATTAACATCAAAGAGACCTCTCTAACCCGTATGGCCAGCGTGGAGAGTGTAGGCCAAATCCTCTGACTACTCAGGCTAGTATATGGCTCTGGTAGCACAGAGAGGG
The DNA here is from genome assembly GCA_963082605.1 of Rhodophaea formosa. NCBI lineage: Eukaryota > Metazoa > Arthropoda > Insecta > Lepidoptera > Pyralidae > Rhodophaea > Rhodophaea formosa. Next base: position 12,305,623 of record OY720210.1, read on the forward strand.
TCGTGCTCCTGCAGTGGAGACTAGAAAGACCTGATGATGATGATGATGATGATGATGACATTGTTATGCTACGTTGCTACTTCTTTTTAAATTGCTTAGCAATTAGAAATGTGTGCTATACATAGTTTTTTAAGGAATTACTGTTACTGAAATTGATTGATTCGCAGACTTATCAACATCATAGTTGTATTTTAGGTTATTCAGCAATACTTGCGACATGCATTGTCAACACCGGACAGAATCGGTAGGCAACTATTGTAATTTTTTAATGTTACGTTAGTCAATTTTACATTTTTTTTTGTTTTTCACCCGACTAACCTACCTAGAAGGAGGGTAATGATTGACGCACGTATGTATGTAAGTAAGTATTGTCTATTCCATAGTCGCTTCCTACAGCCAAAAGAGCTTGACCGATTTTAAAATGTGAGGTGTCATTAGATCTGTTTGTCTCTCCGGAGTGTCATAGGCTATGTAAAGTTAGCAATAAATTAATATTTAATAAATAATGGTGGACGTAAACTAATAAAAATGGCAGTCGGGATGTATTTTTTTTTAAAATGCATCGTGTTCACTCATGTATTTTGAACAAACGTCAGTAAAACCGTTGAATACTAAAGATGGCCTTCTGATTTTCTGAATTGATTTTTTTTCCCTTGATGGCGGCACTGAGACGAGCGGTATTTTTGACAGTAGCTGTCAAAATGCACCAATCATATTTAATCATCATATTTGGGTTTTGTGGTGGGAAGTCAAGGGGTACAGTTAAAGTTTGCCTTAGACAATTTTGCAAATTGATTTTAGTGGACTTTATAATATGAAATTGGTGTAGTTTGGTGTTATAAATGCTCGTGCTCGTGAACAATTTGTGAAATAGTTAAAGTGGACTGTTATATGGACTCGTATAGACTTGTCACCATAACCTCCCGACCACGAGGCATCAAAGAACATACGCCATCTTTGATGCTACTTGTTACAACTTTAACGTACAACACCGATACTTAGTATCTCAATTTACTGGACATTGGCAGAATCACTGAAATCTCGGTGGAAGCCATTTTATAAAACAGAAGAAGAAGAAGAAGAATCATCATATTTATGATTGGTGGATTTTGACAGCAGCTATCAAAAATACCTATCGACACAGTGCCGCCATCTGGGGAAAATCGATTCCAGAAACCCTCATTGGCTGATACTTGTCAGCGACACCGACTAAAAATACGTTAGTGAAACCATTTGTTGTAATAGGAATTAGTAATGATTAGTCAAGCGTTACTTTTTGATAAGACAAGCCCCATGCTCAGTGACGCCAAAAGAGGTGTTTGCTAGATTTATTACCTTCCATTTCGATTTGTTTACTCAGTTGTTCAGATCCAATTACTTGGCACTGTTTCTGTACTTAATTAAAGGGACGCTTGATTACTCGCCCGCTGTGGGGCTTTGTATAATTGCTATTGTTTAGCAAATGAAGACAAATGAAACTTTAATTTAATGACACTGTCTTATTCAGACGCACAAGAAGAAATCCTGTTCGCGACTGAGAAGCTCTTGTGAGTAGTTGACATGCGCACCTTTGCGATGCAAGGATCTTACGTCGAGTAGTGCTGTACTTCCATAAATGAGCTATTTTTCTTGGTTACTTCAGCAAAGCTAAAAATTTAGCCTGAAATCTTTAAAAAAGGTTTTATTATTTAATAAAATCTGTTGTTCATAAAAAACTAAGTTCAACCAGACTGAATGACTACTGAATTTTAATACTATCTAAAAATCTATGTCTGTTAATATATGAATTTATTCAATAACATAATCATACAAACATTATTTAAATATCTGACGGAGCCCGATGGCCCAATAGGCGTGAGCATTATTAGCGCTTCCGCATGTTAAGTAAACTCAGGCGCAGTCTCTACTTGGATAGTTGATCGCAAGTGGCATAGAAATATCTCAAGCTCCTCCGAGCTTTAGAAGGCACTTTAAGCCGTTGGTCTCGGCTGTCATTATTGACAGTTGTTAAGCTTTGTCAGACTGTATCACACCGAATTTAACACAAATTTAAAACTGGATTTTTTAAACTGTAAAATTTCTTTAGTGCGATTAAGTGAGTAAATCCATTGATATATTCAACTTTTTATGACATGGATTAGTAGTACCAAATATGTAAAAAATAGCGTTGACTTATAACTTATTTCTTAAAATTTTAAGATACTAAGTTAGGAACTTGTAAATATGTCTCGAAAATTTAACTTTTTATACAAAGCTGTTATTTAGTATTCGACTGTTTAAACCAAAGCTTGCTAATGATATATTGTTGGCTAATAATTCGAGTGTTCTACACAAAGAGTTTTAACAAATGAGGACGAAACACGTGCGGTATTCCCGCAAATGGAGTTTGTTTCTAAAACGTTAGACAGAACTAATAAAGAATGGAGTTCGTACTAAATTGTGAGTGCATTCCCCTTGTTGAGTGTCCGGGAGCCTCAGTTGCCCGGACCGGTGTCCTTCCGGCATCCATATTGCCGTCCGGTAGCGTACGGCACGTATATTGCGAGGGGTGTATTCATTTCCGGCTTCTTGCATTTTTATAACCTTCATAGAGTCGCTGTTTGCTCTGTAGGCTTTTAGGGTTGTGTTGAATTTAAAGTTTAAAGTTTTAGCTACATTAACTATGGGAAAAATGAAGATTAAAAAACTAGTGAAACCTAGTCAATTTTGAAGTCAAAAACGTAAAATAATATATAGAGTTCATGCATAAAAACAAAAGTAGACGACATTACTATTTTTAAAAATATCTTCCTTCTGGGCGTAATATATGCGATGAAAGGTTGTATAAAACAATGTCATTTTTAAGTTAACGGGCATGCGCTGCGATAACTATTGACGATATTTAATCTCTTTGTCACCCGATTGTATTTCCCACCCATTTTCCATGAAGGGTTCCGTAGAAGCAAGCTTTGATGAGCCAAAAACCTCTATAATTTTTCGCCAGCAAAGCTAACTTTTTTTTTCATAGTGTTTGTATTGTATTAATGACAAAGTTATTTTTGCGGTTTACGAAAATATGCCATAACTTTTTAGTTTGTACTTAGTACTTAGTTCTGATAGTTTTAATTTCGTTACATATACTACAATTGTAATTTTTTTCACGTATCTATATATAACCGTTTAGCAGATAGAGCGGGAGACATTTACCTCTAACAAAAATTTGCAAATATTTTTTAACCAAATATCTCAGAATCTGATCGCTAAATCGAAAAATGGTGTTCTCAACCTCCCAATATTTTTAAAGACCTATTCAACATTACCTACGTTGAGTTAGAAGAGAAAAAAAATACTCCCCCACTTTAATTGTATGGGACCTACACTAAAAGAAAAATATTTTCAAGATTTCTTTCTACCACTTTTTTCGCATGATTAATATACATACCCATACCAAATTACAGCTTTCTAGTACTTTAAGTCTTTGAGTAAAACCTCGGACAGGCAGACTGACAGACAGACAGACATGGCGAAACTGTAAGGTTTCCTTGTTTACTACGAAACCCTAAAAATACAGTTTGTCACTATAGTTAGTAAATAATAAAAAAAATATATAATCAGAAGTCCTATCTTCTAACGCTGGAAAGTTACTTCTTTGTCAAGGAATCCTTTGGAGCTTGTGCTAAACTTCAAATTCTAAATTGAGCATTCATAAGCCTCCTGTCTATTATACTCCCTAAAATCCAACACAATTTTCTATAAGAGCAACTCAGACTGGCATTGTGATTTGCTCGCGGTATGCAATTTCATTCATGACAAGCCCCATTTCTTTCATTGCCCTATATTTCGTGTTCATCACATAAATAAGTAATAACTGCACGTAACAGCCAGAATCTCATAAGGGGCCAGCGGGCAACCCTGCGTCGCAGTTAAGCGACATCGGGCCACACCCGTACATATTTATATTCATGGTCTGAGAACCTTTTTATCCAGCTACGGAATAGTTCCTCAGCTATTTTCATGTATGTTCCCTGAGATAGCAACAAACAACCTTACTTTTTTCGCTGTTCGCGATTTGATTGCTGGGATTTATTTTTATGGTCAGATTTATAGACAGTTTCAGCGAGATTTGCTGCTCCGCGGATTTTATACAAGCGGGGACGTCTTTTTAAACGATATGAATAAAACAGGTTTTTGTTACGGCTATATTGGGGTTGCCAAATTTGTTCACCCACTATGTGTATTTTGTTCGTTTTCTTTGTTAGAACAATTTCATATTCTTGTTACCATAGTACAGATAACAAAATCAAGATATACATATTTGTTTATTTCATGGTGCGTCACATTTATGTTTAGAATAAATCTTTGCGACAATGTCACATAGTAGGTACGCTTAAATTATATTATGAAAAGATGGTACGAAGTCACAAACACGTATTTTTAAAGAAACCGTGAGCTTACAAAATGGCATATAAAGTCCTATAAAAATCAATCCTCATCATACCTAAGCCCAATTGTACGCACAATTTCACCCAAGATGGATTTTCAAAACACTATTAAATATGCGGACATAAAATTTAAGCCCTTGGAGCAATCTCGGCAAATGGATACCGCTTAGCAGCCATTTCGCCATTTGGATGCATTTCCGCGTGGAAATGGCTATCATTTGTTGAGAGGACGAACGCCGCTAAACTGGTCATGAGGCTGTTCATCAATCAGTCGTGCATAACATTGACGGTATTACAGTCAGTTCAAACTGAAACTGTCGTTTTAATGGAAAAGTAACGTTTCTATCCTATTTTCACAACACAAGTTGAATTGTGATTTTGTGAGTAGGTAAACAGTCCCGAAAATTATCTTCATCTAAGTGTAAACGTTGTTTGGTGAAGAAAAAAGCTAACATAGTACATATATCATAAGCATAAGCTAACATAGTACATATACATCATAATTATTAGCACGAAGTTTAATGCTAAACATTGACTTCACCCACGGATATTCAAAACGACCGGTAGAAAGCCTGCCTCCGGCATCTTTCTAGGCCTTTGTTTTCTGAACTCATCGGCAGATGTTCAAAGCTACGCTTGCCGGTACGTAGTAGCCATTCAAGGATCTTTTTGTCCCATTGGTCATTGGTTCTATATATTTTTTGTGCCCCGATTACTGCATCTTCAAGGAGCTAATCCACTGAGCTATGTCGGTGACTTTTGCTCTTCCACGTATCTACTTATATCTGGTGTCGTGGAAATACCAACCATAGCTCCATAGCTCTTTGAGCGGACCCGCAAACTATCACTGGTAACACACATGGACTTTCATCTTTAGGCACTGAGGTATGTTGATACAGATACATAGATATTGTGAAGCTTCCCGAACGCTACCCATTGCAAACATTGTACAGCAGTCAAGCGAGCATTATTACGTATGCATATCGGTTCTTACGTAAATGTGATAAAAGGCCTAAAATGTAATACTAGTGTACATATATAAATGCTTGTGGCCCGTGGCTGAACAGTATTTGTTGTACATGTAAATGTTTAAATTAATTATGATGATTTTCTCTGAGAAGTACTGAAAGATAATTTGAGATATTTTTAACAAAAAATAAAAACAGACTGCAACCCTATCAATTTGTTTGAATAAGCATAAAAATAAAATCGTAATAAGTGTAAACCGAACGCATCCTTGTACATATATATTTTTTTGGTTTTTGTGTATTTTTCAAAAAGTGCTCGTCACATTTTGATAAAAATTTAATGAGACCACCTGTAAAGTATTACCTATCAAACAAAAAAAGAATTTCTTAAATCGGTCCAGGCGCCTTCGAGAAATTCTTCTAGTGCCAATGTAACGGTTTTTTAATCCGTTTATTATAGGTATACTACGATATTTATGTGTGCATACTGTTAAATTAATTTATAGTATTTTGATTAAATCTTAGATAAGATACTAGCATTATTAAGTAAAATACGCGCGCACGAAGTAGTGAATACGGACTGGGGCGACCTCCGGATAAGGTCGGATCATGTCGTCCTGTAGCCAAAACTAAAATTAAATGTACTTCTTAGTTGATTTTACCAAACCGCTATTTTCTTGTAGTCAAATAACCAACATTTGATTGTCACCTACATTTTTTTGTATATTTGATTGACCGCATACAATTCAGCAATCAACGAATTTAAATTTGCGTAGAGAGTGGGATTTTTTATTTGTTCCTCGGTTTATGTATATTCCATAGGGAAAGTAACTTAGTTTAACTTATAATAAAATGGGATTTTTTTGCAAATGTCGATATATCAGTGTCACAGGTGCTACGTTATACCTCAACTTGCTTTTTAAACTTTATTTATTCCTATCGTAAAAGTAACCTTTAAGTGTACAAAAACCCCAAGGAGTTCTAAGGTAAGTAAGTTTATGACAACACTTTGTGTATTTTAGAGCATCGGTAACCTAGATTTAGTGTAATCTGCGATCAACATTATATTGTTGTTGTTGATAGGGATTTATCGGCAAATAGATACACATTGCCACATCAAATAATGTATAATATCCTCCTGCGGCCAAGCGAACTATAAATCGTCTATTGTAAAGATAAGATCAATTTTTAGATATAATATAGTAGGGCTGAGTTTTTGCCGATATTAATGTAGATTTCAGATTAAAGCGAACATTTTTTTAAAATATATTATTATTCAAGTCCAAATCCAGTTAGTTATTACAAAGAAGAGAGTGGTCGTAATTTCCACGCGTATGCAGGGAGTCAGTCCGTGGCATTGTAGCTGACGAACGGATTGACAGACTTTGATGCGGTTTTCTTTATTTGATATAAGATTTAATGAGCAAAATTGGATGTGTTGATGTTGTGGATTCGCTATCATTGGAACATCCTTTCATACTACAAAAATCAATTCTATTATCTAATAGGTACAAATCATACGTTATAAAACAACACGGCCTCGGCTTCGAGGGTACAATCGTTGTGTTCATACCACGAAATCATCACATCTCAACTTTTTCAAATGTTTGAAAACGTGAAACCGTATTAAACGTAATTTTATTTCAAAGTATAACAATCGCGAAAACATCAGTACTAATTAATCAACATCTATAAACGAGTATTATAATAACTCAAAAATATTTCGGTTATTATTATACTTATTTATAACTTACAACTTTTCTCAAAGCTTGAATTCAATATCTCAATTTGCGCCTGAGCGTCTCAGCGCGGAGCGTACGTACAAATAGAGGCAATTTGCAGACTTGCAATATAAATTGAAGGTCCGAATGCAGGCTCCAGCATTAATTGAATAGATACATCGGCTGCCCGCCTCAATCCCGCCTTAATCACACTTGAAAAGGCTGCCCGGATCCTCAAGGAGGCTAATATGCTACACCGTATCGCACTCCGTATTTTATTAAGTCACAAATCTCTGTTTATTGTTTTCTTTCCATAAATGTGGTAAATATGTAAAAAAAATTGACATTTATCAAGAAATCAATTTGATGGGAATAGTGATGTGCCGTTTCCGGAAACGTTTCCAAATTCCCCAGATTTCCAAAAACATTTCCGGGAACGTTTCCAATAAATGGAAATGTTAGGGAAAGTTGTAATTTTATTTATGAGACATTTTTTTTATCAATACAAATATATTAAACTTATATAAATGCATTACTTGATATAGTCATATTACAAATATTTCCAATAATCTATAACATTTCCAAGAAATGTGGGAACATTCCCTGGAAATGTTTCCAAATTCTTAGGGAATGTTTCCTTGTTGCCGGGAACATTCCTTTGATGCCGGAAACGAGACGCGTTTCAGTAGGTTACGACTTATTAATAAAAAAAAAAACATATATTTAATAATCAGATCTTTTATTACGTAAACATAAAGATGGGCTAATATCATTATACAACATTAATAATCAACAAGTGAATAAAATCAATAATTCGTAACTTAAAACTAAAACCAACATTTTGAATAAAAATATATTAATTTTAAAAACAGTTTTATAAATTTGACATATTTTTTCATGGCTTTTTTCTATATTTACTTTACATTATATGGTTTTTTAAAATGCTAAGTTTCTTTTTTCTTTTATCAAGCCTTGTCCCGTAAGTTGCGGTTAGTTTCTATTATAATGTAAATAATTATTGAAAATCTAGAAAGTATTGATTTTGTAATATTGATGAACTTCTGTTCTTGTATTTCCAGCAATGGAAACGAACGTAATTCTTACGTTTCCTTACAAGTAGTAAGGTGTATATAAAAATAAATCACAAACTTAACTAAACAAACAGTAAATACTAAAAATCAAATAAAAAAAAATATTTAGGTAAACAAACCTTAAGAACTATTGTTGGGTTATAAAATTACTTAGTCGCTATCATCTGATCCTGAACTGAAAAAGTTTCTTATGTCCCTTGGACGAGTCCTACTTGGCTTTGTAATGCCCGTAGACGTGCTAGGATTATTAATTAATTCTAATTCCTCATTTTCATTACCTGCCTGTAAAACATTTACATCTTCTAATTCAGAACAAAAATCTTCAGAGTTACATGTTGATATTTCTGAGGATAAAATGGTATCTGACTGAGTTGAAGTAATACATTTTTGCTTTATTTGCATGTTTATCAATTTCCAATTATGAGATATAAATGTAAGTTTACCAGCTCTTACTGTATTGAGACGATTGCGCTTCTTTGTATGTATAAGTGCAAAAGTGGAAAAAGATCGTTCAACTGCGGCAGATGTCGCAGGAACGGATAATATTTTTGTAGCGACTATTCCTAAACGCGTTTTCGAAAACATGGTTTCCCACCACGTTAACGGTGGCACTGATTCTGCCATTGTCCATATAAAGCTTTTTTCCCATAAGTTTGTATGATTTTTGTACTCGGCTAGCTCAGTTAATATATTTGCTGCTGTATGAAAACTATCACTGTCAATATTAACAATCAACTCACATGCATCTATATACTCTTGGCTTGATAAAACTTTACCCTGATCTCGAGGATCCAAAACTACTGCAGCTAGATGAATTGGTTTCAATGCATTTTCTTTTCTATTCTCTAAATTTGTCTGAAGGGTTGAAATGTCATCATTTAAAAGAATCTTTGCCTTTTCATTTTTAAATGTTTGTTCTAATTCCTTAAATGCTTGATACACAAGATGTACACAATAATAATCTCCTTCTAATTTGATAATCCATTTTACAACAGGTTCCAAAAGGTATTCAAGGTTTGATGATTCTATCCAGAAATCGTCGTTCAGAATATTATTTCTATTTTGAGTCGAAAATATACTTCTATTATTAATAACCATGTTTTGAATTATTATTTTTGATTTTAGAAAACTTTGAAGGCTAAACAAATAGCTTCCCTACCTTGTTTTTACTGGTAAATGAAGACTAGTACGAAGTGACTTTTCATTAGCAACTTTTCGCAATGAATAGTTTTAATTATTGTTACAATATCCGAAAATAAATTACAAATTTTGGGAATTTTCAACACATCTCCAACAAAAAGGTGCAAAGTATGAGCTAAACACCCTTTCCAAGTAGTATGATTATATTTGATTTTCAAAAGTCTTCCAAGTTTAACCATATTAGATACATTATCAGTGACTATAGCAAAAAATTTAGATGAATCAAATTCCTGTAGCGGGTTGTAACTTACAACCCGCTAACTAGTTGGACGTTGAGCGACGCTTGTTCAATCAACGTTCGACCTAGTCATTCAATTAAACGTGGTCATTTAATGAACGCGCTAGTCATTCAATCAAATAGCAGATTCAACCAGATGACTGCGACATATATAATTTTTAACTTTACAATTTATAAAAAAAACATTCACATGATTTTTCTGACTAAGACGGAAACGTTTCCCTAAAATTGGGAACATTCCCGGAAACATTTCCAGAAACGGAAATAAGGAACATTCCCCAGAAACGGGAATTTGGAAACGGCACATCACTAGATGGGAAGCAAGTAAACAAAAAAATTTACATTTTAAAAAACCTGTGGTGTATTATATAATTAGTCAATTTCAAAAATATAAAGAAGGTAACCTCAGAAGAAAGTACCTTATTTCAATCAGAGACTAAATTGAAATTACTTGTAAAATTGAATTGTTGAAATTACTAATAAATAGAATACCAAAAAAGACTACCAGGTTAACTTTTAATTTTCTTGCTTTGGCAAATAAGTTACTATATATGCAACGATCTAAATTCATGTCCAAAAAACATATAGATTTCACATTCAGATACGCAATCAGCCCAAAACCGAATTGAATTAATTTTCAGTCTTCGGATAACATATAAAACCTATTACAAAGTAAAATCAAACTGCAAACACGACGTATCTGGTATCAGTGAAAGCAATTACATCTGCCATAAGTGTTCGTTCACATTTGCAATTAGCGACTGGTCCAAAAACGTGCAAATCGTTAACCGCCGCCGCTGAGCGCCGTGTCTTTGCATATTCATAGCCTGCTTAAAATATTTTAATACGGGTCGTCCTCACGCTTATACCTACGCTTTCTACTAATGATGATTTCGCTATGGAATGAATAAAAATTTTGGGACCACTTTCCCTGTCTTTTTTTCGTAATGCGATAAAAATTACTCGCCTCTTTGAGAGCACCGTGCTGAGCGCGCCATGCCAGAAATTTGCAACATGCAAATTTAAAAGTTTAAAGTAAAGCGTCTTTTTATATTTCAAAAATATGTGATCCTTCTGCAAATAATCATTAGAATCCCTAGTATCCCTGCTACCCTCTGAAAGATTATTAACGAGCATACTGCTTCAGAATTGAACGATTATATTTCCACTTTAGACGGTGTCTGGGCTGTCTAACGATTTATAATTTTCCACTCTTTACTCCCTGTTATCGAGGATTTCTTCCGCTCGCGCCCTCTTCCTTCCGGGGATCCACTCTAAAGGGTATTTAGATATAAAAGATCCTTAATTGGTACTAGAAATTTATTTTACTACGAGTTTTCTGTTGGAAATTTATATAAAGGTTGCAAACATCTAAAACGAAATAATTTTGTCAAATCCTCAACCGTTTATGTAGGGCGACGCATTTGCCAAATTAGTCACGCAAGCCCCAAACTTTATAGTTCCTGATTTGTGACGAAGGTGAAAGACAATCAAATTATAGTCAACCTTAATTTTGAGTGGCATCGTGTCTCCTGTTGTCGATAGAGATTTAAATGAAGCTGACGGGAATGTTCAATTAGCGGGGACACTGAGCGATCGCTGACAATTGTCTCGGCGCGCCGGCAGCTCACCCATCCATCTACATTTGAGTAACCAAGTGAAAAAGCAATGAGCCGCGCTATTACCTCTCTTAACGCATAAATCCTAAAACAGATTTTCGCCGCTTTTACGTAGCCGTTTCCATACAAACGTTTATGGCTTCCTTTAATGCTTTATTTAACTCGACCAGCGTTCAATTTCCTGGTAATTCTGCTCGTCTTTAGCAGCTTTATGAAACTCGTTTTCAAGATCAAAGATGGCATTAGGCCTCTCGGGCTAATCGCAATGTCTTACTCCAGTGAAAATCAGATGTATGCGATAAAACCCGACATGTCTCATGTGTGTGATACATTTATGAGCATTAGCTAATTATGAGCCAGTTTTCCGTTTCCGCAGGAAAGCTTAACTCCACACGCACATTATTTACTAACATACAGACCGTTTTCCCGTCTTAGGCTTAATTATGTCCCCTCTGACACGTAACAACACCCTATTATGTCATATTTGGACTGTAATGACATGCCACTATCAGAAAATTGCCTCTATTGCAAATGAAATGGCTCGTAGTGGTCCATGATGGTGAATAAATGCAAATGCTTGACGTAACCCACTTGACATGTAGAGGGATTTCTTTTATTAGGTAGAGGAACTTTCACCAAGCTCTTTAACAAGTAATTTGAAATCATTTAACATTTATTAACAAACTGGAAATATATGCCTGGTTTTTAAAGCCGGATAATGAATGACACGGTCTGTAATTAATTATTTTGTTTTTCGCCCACAGTTCGATAAATTACGCGTTGTCACCGCTGACGCCATCGGCTTGTGTAAGCAGCCCTTTGCTCGCTCGGACTTCATTTTGCAGCGGACACATGTCAGCCGCGTCACACCATATCCACGCCATTACCATACGCTCACAAAGTGAGCCGCCGGAAGGATCCCCTTTACAACTCATAAATAGACGACATGACAGCAGAGGCGTGGTCACTGTTTGATTAAAACGTAACTTCCAATTGCGCCCAGCGCCCTCTTTTACAGAAAAGGTTTGCTGTTTGTTCGCATAGACGTTGACGTCGCTTTTAATTACTTTTGCTCGGTATACATGCACGCTGTTATTAAATGCCGCCGCGGCCGGCTCATAAGGGATTGTGTTGTGACGGTAACTTTTCAATAAAGATTACCCACCAGTCGATATTGTTTTCATTTACATTGTGAGCGCAATTTCTATTTACATAATGCCTACGCTGTAAAGTAATTTAATTCTTGTGTGACACGAGTATCTTTCTAGACGTATATAGTAGCTGGCGCCAGCTCTAAAACAGTTCTGGCATACCTAGGACCAACACACATTATAACATAAATGGCAAAAATATAAATGCTAAGTGAACCTGAACTTCAAGCATCCAAAAGGTCTCACAGTTGAACCTCAACATCCGGCAACATGCTCGGATGAGACGTAAAAGGTAAACATGATTTGCTAAGACGGACTAATCTTTTAAAGGTGATATTAATAAGGCTTCATATGGTATGCGTGAAAAAAAAAACAATGTTTTACGAGTATTCTATGCTGAAAACAAAACGGTGAATTAGTGCTATTCTTGTATTTCCGATCTTTTTTTACCCTAACTAATATTAGAAATGCGAAAGTGAGTTTGTTTGTTTATTTGTTACGCTTTCACGCCGTATCTACTGAACCGATCATCGTGAAATTTTGCATACACATATGTTAGGGTACTGAGAAGAACATTGGCTATATCGCGTGGGTGGAGCCGCGGGTAAAAGCTAGTATATAATAAATCTTGTTTACAACTTGATCAAGATCGCGAATAGTACAGAAAAAACTGGTAGCAGTATTCGACTTCTGCTGCTTGAGATAACGAAGTTTTGCGCCAGAAGGTATCTTGCTAATTCTAGCGTTCCATCAAAACTGGCGTCAGTGACTGGATAACTATAAAAAATATTCAGTACAATTTGTTCCAAACCAACTTCGTACATAATGATCGGTTTACACAACGATTAAAGCCTCCACCTATGTTTCGGCGAAGAAAGTTTGTAATGAGTTCGAATGGGGCTCAACTTTCCTGACTTCCGGTAGAAACAATATATTAATAGTAAACCGGCGGATAGAGGTAATAACGCAGTTGTTTGCACTAATTAAAAACTGTTATCTATTTTCAAAGTTTGTAGTGTAACAAAGCTCTTGGATTCGCGCTCCGGGTTAATTTTAATTTATTTTGAATAATAAAGCTGATCACTTGAGCACATCGTAAAACATTTCAATTTAAGTGATTCTTTTGCAATATGAAAACAAAATATAATATAACCTAATCATAAAACTGTTCTTGACGTTTGAGAGACTTCACCTCATCTCAAAGCGGTTTCACCTTTTGAAAAGTAATGCTTTTGACTTCTTTTGAACCGTACGGAGACGTTATAAGCATAAGAAATCGTATAAAGAGCTTTGCTATATAACAGGCGACCTGTTGCTACGTGGCGACGTCGGAAAATTGCTCACGCGGAGGCCAACGCGTGCAGGCGTATTATAAAGAGAGTATTATTAACCATGGCAACTGGGCCCTCTCCCCCGACAACTTTTTTCAAAACATCGCCCAGTTGACGACGTCTGATCACCTATACACAGCAGTCTATAATCTGTTTCGCCGCTTGTAGTTACTCCCCGCTCCCCAAATTTGCAAGTCGCAAAAGGCTGGGGTGCGCACGCCACACAGATGACGGGATTATTTTTGTATTTGACATAATCATAGTGACAAATTTCTCTTTAGACCTGTCACGTTGATGCATTTGTTTTCGTGCATATGTTGTCACCGCAGAATCTCTTGGGGTATCAACCTTGCTCGTAGTTTAGTTAAGACAGATTTTACGAAGTGGAAATCAGATGGCGGGTAAATAAAAGTGCAGATGATATGTATGTACGTACTTCTTTATGTGATAGAAAATTAGGAGTATTACGATCACAATAATTTGTATGAATCTAGAGACTGTTACGCAAATATAAGAGTAGTAGGACCCTTCTCACTTACTCTAAAAGTAGATCTATTGTAAAATAAATTCGTACGAAAGGCAAGCAATTCTCAAACAAAACCGAGAAGAATAGGAAGGATCAAACTTGGTGCACTATGTGGCTTGTGTGTTAACTTCACCAAGCAGACCATCTCATAAATAAAATTCGTAAAGCCTATGTTGTATTTATGGCTTTAGGATATTTATGGAAATAATGATATAGTCAAAATTTATTTCTAAGTATACCTAGAAAGGAAATCGAGGATTTTACGAAATGCCGTTGTGTAAAATAGATAATAATCCGAAATTACGGAAGATTCGATTATTTTTACGTCTTTATGCTAAAATATTTTGTGACGTGACAAATTTCTTGTAAGTACATGCATGGTATTAAAACTTTACTATATAACCAAACGTTTTTAATCACTGATATGTTAAATCACTAAATTTTACTAGCGACGTCTCAATAGTCGTCGCTAGTAAAATATAAACATTTTGGTTGCAGCAACGCATGTCACGTTCACAGATTATTGTGACAAATAAAAAGAGAATAACAGATGTTCGAGCTATTTGTAAGCGTCACGTCATAAAATAATATTAAAAGTGGGATAAGTGTAGATCGGGTGGACTTAGCCCATTGATCGCGAGAGCCAGTGGCCGACCCTCGCTCGGAGAGATTATGTCGCAGACTCGCATTCACCGCCTGACAGTATGAAGAGCAAACATCATTGCGGTCTGCTTTCTTTCTTTTTCGTATGTGTAAGTGGCCAACACTGCGGTCTGCTGTAAATAATGAGTACATTTTCAACTTGCTCTTATGTTTTTGAACGCTTAATAAGTTTATGAAAATGTTCATATGTATACAGAAAGATCTGCGATGTTATTTTTATGCAGTTGCCATGTCTGATTTGATTATTCTTATTTGTACGAGTATGTTTGTTAAAAATCTTTGTATAAAATATATAAGATAATCATTACAAAAACGAGATGTAGACTCGTACAAACGGTGAACTTATCCCAAGAGAGATCTCTTCCAGTCAACCAGATTGAAAAAAAAATACAGTTAATTAACCTATGCAAGGTAGAAGTATGAATAATAATTATGAAGGGACAAAAAAAGTTTTGGGGAAAAGTGGCCAAAATATACAGATAGATAAGTAGACAGTTATTACGAATCTCCAAGAATTCAGTTTTTTTACCATTTGGTTACGGAACCCTAAACAAAAGTCGGATATTTTATTTTTGACATCATCTTAATACTAATTTTAATCCTTTTATATATACTTAACAGAGTAGGTATAGTATTAAAAATAAAATTTGACTTAGCTTTAATTGCGTCACAAAATCCACAACCTGCCATTTTTTGCCTGCCTTTTGATTTTTTATTAAGAAGTTTTGTTTACTAGAAACCCAATAAATTAACAAAACATTAATAATTCGACTGTATCTCTCATAAGTTTGAAATACTTCCCCTCACGCTACAGCTTCAAGGTTCTTAGGCGCAAAAGTTACTATGGCTCGTTGCTATCAAAAGTTAATTTGAGGAACATGACAGGCAGGTACATATCGTTAACCTCTCGGCACGAAAATTGCAAAATTATCTCTCATCTTTATCTTCAAAGAGATGTCATCCCCATCTGCGTTCTGGGCCAGTTTCAAAGTTGTTTGCGGCGCGGCTGGAGGTCGCTTATTATAAACATGCTGATATTTATACGGAACCACCTGCCCTCTAATGAAACGGGGATGTGGGATTTAATTGGATGCGAGGTTTATAATGCTGTGTTTTAGTTAAAGGACAAGGTGACCTTAAAAATCTTTAAAAACTTAAGTTTAAGGACAAATGTCCTTAATCTTAAGTTTATTAATTATTTACTAAGTAATTGAACTTAGTGAATAATTAAAAGAAAAACACATATTGTATAAATATCATAATATTTGTGTTTTACGAATAATAAAAAAAAAAACACTTCTTTATTCCTGAAGGTGGAAGACAGGGCTCAGATAAGCAGACACTAAAGCAAAGTTTATTGAATTAAACAAGTTGCATTATTTAAAAAAATTAAAAAACCGACTGCCTTTTGTGGCAGTTTACGTCCGCCATATTGAGTTTATGCTAACGTTTCATAATCTATGATACTCCGAGGAAGAAAAAGAATTTAATGACATCAGCTATCATCAGCCATGAAAATCAAAATTGGTCAAGCCGTTTAGGCTACACGAGGCAACAACGGAACATAAATACATATGCCCGAACAATATACCCTCCTTCTGCGTGAGTCAGTCGGGTAAATATGTGTACAAAAATGTTGTATAAATAAAATAGTTAGGTGTGCATACGTCCTTTAGTACCCTGGGTGGTCCGTGTCACAAACATTGGCTGTCAAAAATTTTGTGCGCAAAGGGCAACACAGGGGAAACTAAAATGAGTTTTATTTCTACAACGCTCTTGTGACGGGCCTTTTTAGTCGCCACGCTGATTTTTAAAACTTGAAAGGGGTCTATTTTCGGCTACAGTTTTTGCTCAAACGATATTTCTTTTTTGTATTATTAGCAGCCGTTCGCACTTAACGAATTTCTTTAAAAAAAATAATAATATGATTGCGTTGGACATATACAAAACTCAATATTATTTTGACTGTTTTTGAATGTATACTACAAATAAAAGTTCCAGGAGATTTTCTTAAAATTTCATGCAATACTACAAAATTCATAATCGAAAAAAACATGTTTCATATAAGTATTTTGTTAAAATTCTCATTTATAGACCTTTGTCGTTTTGTTTTGCTAATAATCATATCATATTTAAAATTATCTCATTAGATATATGTATTTATTAATTGTTCAAAAGCTACAGATTACTAGCGTTTCGGAACCGACCACTGCAGAGAAGAAACGCCGAAAGAAACTCTTATCATCAGTTTTGGTCGCCTACTCGCCTGAAGGGCTTTATATGATTACGAATATTTATTCCTTATTGTCTTTTTCTTTCTTTTTTCTTTCTTTTTTCTTTCTTTTTTCTTTCTTTTTTCTGTTTTCATGTTACAATTTGAATATACATAGATTTATTATTTTTGGAACATGTTTATGTTAACGATCGAGTGTGCAAAGATAATAAACGACATTTGATACTTAAAGTAGTCTCAAAGAGGCCGAGCAGACCAGTCCCCCCTGACAGCACCCGTTCACGAGTTGACGTCATATATGATATTTTCTAAGTTTATAAAAATCCTGCGTTGCTAATTTACATAAGATGCGCAGAACACTTATACAGGCTGATTTTGAACCTATGAACTAAATACGAATCTATCAGAATCTCTAATAGAATACAGAATCGAAAGAAAAAAAGGTGAAAATTTAAATCAGACTTTCCATAGAAATTCGCTCGGCTGATCGGCGACTTTGTATGGAAGGTCTAAAATTTTTTACGTTTTATTCCTTATTTATCTTACATTTCTGTATTCCATTAAGGATTCTGATCCCGAGATTACAATATAGTTCATAGGTTCAAAATCAGCCTGTATACTAACAATTTCCATGTTTATCCCAACACCACCGCATATTTAGGTCGCTTGAACTAATTTCACATGCACAAATACCTGCATCAATAACGATTTTGTTCAAGACAAATCTAAGTTTTGAGAATTAATTCGGTTGTTTGGCCCTTTCGGCTATTACACAAACTGTCAAAGTAGGCGTTCACTCAAATTCTCGAACTAATTTGTCTTTCAGGTTACTAAACTAAATAACGACGTTGTGCCTTTGAATCAAAGATTTGTTCTGTGATACATAAAATGCACTTTGCCGTTGTGCTACTGCCTACAATTTGACTTTGATTAAGTCATTGCTCATCTTTATAACTAAACGAAAGCTTATGTTTTAAACTGCATTTGAGATGTTTAGACACTGATTTAAAATATTTTAGATACTTTCTCACTTTAAATAATATTTTCATACATAAATTGATTAGGTACATAAATAATTTCCATTTTTAATTATATAAAAAGAAATTGGCAGGAGGAATTATTTGTTTTTAAATGTACTCTGAAACCAACGCGTTTCGGTAGCTTTAGGTGCAAAACTACCGGCGTCAAAAACTATTTTGCAGAGACAGGTCAGAGTTTTGAAAATTAATTCGGCGGTTCCAGACTATAACACGACCTGCCAGAGCCAGCGTTCACTCAAATACTTGCAGTCATTTAACTTTCCTCTCAGCTAACTCAAACTAAATAATGGCATTTAAAGTCGAGGACATACATTGTGATAATAAATAAAGATAATGAACCTTCATATTATGTTTCAAAGGTCTATTTTTTTACTTGTAGGCGTGCAAAGGCTACTTTTTAATTTCATTTATTTTTAATCACGTGTGGGATATTCGGACTAAATTAAAACCCTTAATTTTTTTTTTAATTAGGAGCCAAACTGAATGGGGTCTTTTTGCAGTGAGTGAACAGATTGCCTGGATCTTTTAGACGCTGAATCTAATAAGGTTGGTATAGTAGTCAACCTTCAGAATCAGATGGTACCGTCCACTCACTTATCTCGCATAAATTTATTCTAGGGTGCCCCTAGAATTTTTAGTCAAGCAAAGTCAGATGTGCAGTCATCCACAACTATTCGACAGACCGGTCCCTCAGGAAAACAAAAAATCCAAGCACATAGGAGGTAAACGTACACGGGATGCTTCGCCATAAGACCATCATGACAAACTCTAACAAATACCCTTGAAGTAACAAATGAGACAAAAAGCGCCACATCATTCTTTCAAAAGGTCGCGGTTGAAAGTTTTCTGATTCTCATCCCTTTTACATATTTAAAGTATTAATTAAACACCGTCTTGGGCATCAAATATTCACCCTCAACCTTCAAAAGTACTGTTTATTACATCTCTATCTATAGAATATAGGAGCCTACCTTCGCAATTTAAGGTTTCATTTGCGTACACACACCCACGGAACAAATTAAAGCCATTGTGTTAGACGGATCATGGAGCGACGTCCATTTATATGTAAAATAGTGACAGCGCGTTCAAACGCCAGACATGATGACGAACATTTATAAAATTTTCACGGAAATCGATGTGAAAATATGCTATCATCGATGGATCTAAGTGGAAAGGATACCTTAGTTAGCGTCAGTGTTTTAGAGTCAAACATCATGCAAAGGTTACATTGACGTGTACCTGCTAATTGAAAAATATTTACGAAAAATATTCTCAACCTCCGTGATCGAAGCTCCGAAAGCACTGTTTAATACTTCTCCAAATTCCTATGTGACGAATATCTATGCAATCGATATGGAAATATGATGTCATCGTTAGATATGCGAAGTAGTATGACACCGTGATTGTGCTAGCTGACACTGATCAATATGAATAAAATCATTATTCCTATAAATATTAAAGGTTCATCTTATAATTGGATTTGTTAATGGCTTTTTCGCAAAGATGTCTAAGTTATTATATAAATCCCAACATCTTCTGTATCTTAGCATTATTTTATAATCTATCATTTTATGTCTAATTCGGATCCAAAACATATAAATATTCTACCTCAAACTTCAAAAGAATTGTTTATACATCCACTAATATTAAACGAGGGCAAATATTTGCAGGTTTAAGTTTTATTTACGTAATTTTTTTAGACGAATTTCAGATTACAATAGTGACGCACTTGAAGTAGCCAGGTGTACGCGTGACTTAGCACGTTCGTATGCCAGATGTGATATCAAACACCTTTGAATTTCCAGGGAAATCGATATGGAAATGTGCTGTCTTCATTGAACATGTGGAGGAATGTGACACTCCCACGTGATACCAAAATATCTTAAAATGAACTGACATTATATATTTGCGTTTATTATTTGCTATTTAATTCTGACCACGCAATAGCTGTGTGGTTCCCGGCAGAGTAGAATAGAACCACTCCAAGTCTTCCCGTGGATGTCGTAGAAAACAACTTAGAAATCATAAGCTTATAAACATAAAACAAAGCTTATAAACATCAAAGAGACCGCACCAACCCGTCTGGCCAGCGTGGAGAGTGTAGGCCTATTCCTCTAACTGCTCTGGCTAATATATGTCTCTAGTAGTACAGAGAGCGTCGTGTAGTGGAGACTAAAATATAATCCTGCAGTGGAGACTAAAAAATACCTGATGATGATTTTGACGATCATTAACGTAGCTTAACGCTCTTTCCGCATCTAATATTATAAATTCCATACCTTAGAACTTAAGGATTCATTTACACACCTGCGGAACAAATTAAAGTCATTTCATTAGATAGGTTATGAAGGAAAGTCCATTTATATGTAAAATAGTGACGCTTTACTTGCAGCTAGGCGTTCGCACGTTGCATCACGTTCGAACGCCATCAGCCGTCATGACTAATAGCTATAAATTTTGATGGAAATCGATATGGAAATATGCTGCCTTTATTAAAAGTGTGAAGGAATGTGATATTTTTACGTGAAATAGTTATTGCAACTATTTCACGTATTTATCATTATCGCATAAAGTTATTTATATTTACAAGTAAGTAACCTCGTTCTCTTTGTACATACAAAGATTTTTCTTTTATAATGAATCGACCACAATTTGTATAAAAATAGTATAAACAGTCAAGTATGCGCATGAATAGTCACGTTTCCCCGTCATGCAGGCGTCACGAATACGTATAAATTTTCCAGGGAATCGATATGGAAAAATACTGTCATTATTAAAAGTGCTCAAAGATTTGCTACTTATTTTGTGCTAGCTTTGGCTTTAAATATAAAGAGAAAGAATGGGTTCTACATTTTATAAAAGATAAGTCCTTAAAAATTCGATTTTCGAATGGGTTTATCTTAATAAATTGCTAAAACTATTTTTGAAATTAAAAATTGTAGATATCATGATTATTATTTTTTTTTTACTTTTTAACATCATCATATTATCTAAAGCTTTGGTACCTACTAATTATAAACCACCTCGGGCGTTTATATTCCCCCTGATATGCTTTTGAAGGTTCAGATCCACCCCCAAATTCTATATGGAGCATTCCTTCGCAATTTCAGGTTTCGTTTGCGTACACACACCCACGGAACAAATTAAAGCCATTGTGTTAGGCGGATCATGGAGCGACGTCCATTTATATGTAAAGTAGTGACGCGCTAGGAGCCAGCCAGGCGTACGCACGACGCAGCGCGTTCAAATGCCGTCAGTCGTGATCACGAATACCTATGAATTTTCCAGGGAAACCGATATGGAAATGTGCTATCTTCATTGGACTTAAGGTGTGACTCTCTTACGTCCCATTCGTGTTAAAATCTTCAAATCATTATATTAAATAAATGTTAAATTTGAGAAAAAATTCACGGATATGCGTAGTTTGTTTTCATCATCACGTCTTTTTTTAGTCTGTCTGGCTGCACTACCAGAGCCATATATTAGCCAGAGCAGCAGTAAGAGTTTAGTTTATAACTTGCAATTTTGTAATTTCATAGGGGAAATACCTTTGCAATTCAACAAATGAAAGTTGACAGATTACGGGGCGATAGTGACGTACGCTAGGATCAGCCAGGTTGTAACTAAAATGATATAGAGTACTTACCGCTAAGTTTTTTTTTATAATTACATGACTGCGCTAAAATGAGGTATTTTTAGAGTATGTACATAATGTGTAAGTATATATGTATATATTCTTTATTCCACCATAAAATACTTAATGAGGATAATAAGGGTTACGTTAGAATTTTTACACCAACCCAAGGCAAGATATCGTGCCTTAATTTTTTCAAAAAAAGTTTTTGAGTACAATCAGTACTAATATCGCATTGAATAGCTAATAATAATTCATGTTAGGCTTTAGTTATAAGATTTAAATTCTAAAGATTTTATATTTAGAAGCACCGAGACAATAACTTGAGTTTTTTGTTGAGAAGAAACGATTTTTTATCGAAACAGAAAAATATTGAACTCGTCGTATATACTCAAAAAAGTGTGATAAAAATCGTGAGAATCGTTTCATCCAGAAAACAGCCAGGCTTCGTTATTTGTTCGCGGTGCTGTACGTCAACGTTCACCATTTTATGTTCGCGTTGAATTTCCATTGATATGTAGCGGTAGTGGGAGCGTTGAAATGTAAATACCTATGTGCAGCGCCAGGAACAAGCGGCTAACGAACGGAGCAGGAGGCGACGCGATTTGTCTGCCACTCTACACGACATAGAGCTGCAAATTCCGTAGAGAGCGCATAATAAATTGGCCCGCCGTTTGGACTGGTGGCTAAAGACAAAAGTGCAAAAAATACCCTATTCTGTCTGAACTTTTGTCACTGTCGTCTTGTCGTTAGAGTGAGTTTTAGACTGGATTTTGATATGAGTATTACTCGCAGTTGTAATACTTGTAATGCAAGTAACTTAATTAAGGACATGACTGCATTCGAAATTGAATACTTATCTACTTATTTTATTTTCTATTCTAATAAACCAATAAAGATAAATAAAAGCAGCAAAGTGAATAAAGACAACCAAAATTATAATTACTCATTTGAAATGTGAACACTGTCCTGAAGAACTTTAATAGCCTTACCGCAAACAACGTATGCTGTGTGGTGCCGCCAGAGAAGAATAGAACCACTTCAAGTCTTCCCGTGGATGTCGTAGAAGGCGACTTAAAAAACATAAGCAATAGCAATAATAATAACAATGTAAGCTATGGAATTGTTTTCCATGATGGCCAAATTGTTTTTCTTTATTGTTTTATGTTTTTTTATTTCATTATCTATGCGTAACGTACGCATAAATAACACTCTTACGTGACGAAACCGTACGTGAGAAAGTAGTATGAATCAATATTCATACTACTTTCCAACCCCCATAAAGAACTTTGTTCAAAAAATCCACTATGTACTTCTACAATTAGTATGAATATTACATACAGATGAACTTAAAATAACTGTAAAAGTGTGATTAAAAACTGAAAGAAAAATCTAAGTTACCAAGTTTTCAGTGTAATAATTGGAATTAATTATAAGAAGGTTAAGCACTTTTTAGTGAAATCAAATAACCTTAGACCAACTTGAATGTTAGTTTGAAAGTGTATTCAATTTACAGAACAATTAGGTATGCACTTTAGTTTCTTCGGGGTCAATTAGGGATAGTTGTCTATTGTAATTAAGAGAAAAGTTAGACACAGATGAGTGCTTAAGTTGATTAACAAAAGAAAAAATATTTTATGTAAATTGAGCATTTCTTCAGTGGGCTGATATAACAATAGATTTTCAAAAATATTCATACAATAATAAGATTCGGTTTTGCCAGTGACTCAACTATATTTTCATATAAGAGTCATATGCCTCTTTGTATTTTTTTATATTAAATATTTATTTTATATTTGTATTTTGTCGAATAAAGATTTTCTTTCTTTCTTTCTTTGTGCTAATGATCTGCTAAATTTCATAATGGTATATTGAAAAGTAAAGATTGAAAGCTAACAGTTTCTGCTGTTGTAAGCTTGTGACGTTATTCACTCAACTATATTATATTATATAATAGATGCTTCTTATACAGGGTATTAGTAAGTACTCCTTCAAACCAGTAAAAATAAACAACCATAACACTGGTCCCAAAAGAAAAGTTGTTGGTTATTATAATGTTAACTCCTGCGACTTCTGGTCCTGCGAGGTTGTAGGTGTTACAAGTCATCCTGTGGGTAGGTATAGATAAGCATCCCAGACCCAGAGCCACCCTCTCTTCTTCTTTTTGTCGAAGCGAAATAATGTTCTTTAAATATCTTTTGCCCAATATTTGGCTTTATTGAGGTCTTCAACTGTGCAAAGAGTGGAACAGTTTAGGACACGTCAAAAGATGAGTCATGGATTGATTAATAGTCAAATTCAAAAAGCATATAATCGCTACATTCTTGTCAAATTCATTAAGTCAATATTCTCTTAAACCAAAAAGAATCTACAAAACAAATATACAAAACTGTAACCTTTGCCGTTTAATCACCTTTGGATATGATTCTCAGTAAAAATAAACATTCATCGGGTGTTTCTGTCGCATGGCGTCATTGTCCGCGACGCCTGCAAGTGGCGATATTCGCTCCCGGTTCTCCTGTTTGTGAAAACTTTATTCGCGTCAACATTGCCCTGTCTGTCAGCTACAACAGAATACAGTGCGCTGCATACAACTTTACTGATCCGTGTTCAAACAAATATCGTGTGACTTTTTTAATAATTGTGGATATGCTACGTCGTTTGCTACATTGGTGCTGAAATGGTTTCGTTAGATGTATAAAAAAAATTATATATCTGTAATGTATAAACAGAATATTGTTGCTTATATAGAGAGAAGGTTACTAATCAATGAAATACATAAATACATTTCTTTGCCAGATTGCGGTTATAAGTCGATGTATTTTTTGTATGCTTATATGTATCGACTAGTAGTTTTTATATTATCATGTAGCCAAAAGAAAAAAATACTTAAATTCAGAGGAACTCAATAATTTGAATTTTTGGTCAATTTTTTGCTGTTTTAGGTACCTAACTATCAGATTATGAGGAACGGCAAGACATGGCACTGGACAGGATTAGGTAGAGAAAGGTAGGCTTTTGCTCAGCTGGGACCTAAATAGATAGAAAATAAAAGATATCTGTCAAATTGATCTCAGTTACGATAGGTACACAATAAGCATAGATGATATTGGAAGTGACGTGGACATTTTTTATTTTGGAAACAAATGATTCCGACAGTTGCGCTATCTGACTGTAATTTTGCTAGTGTGCGGCTTTCGTGACGCACATGAAAACAATAGTTTTTGGCGGCGCGGCGGGGCACGGCTCGGTGGCGATAGCGGCTCCATTCAGAGCCACTGATTTCGACTCTCAACAGAGCTTACTCGAGATATGACAGAATCACTCATAATGGAAATGTCGAGTGCCCAACTTTGAAACTGCTGTGTAATACCCGCTGAATCGGTAGGCTCCAATTCGAGACTGTGTAGACTATGTAAGATAAGCTCGATTGTGTGAAAGTTTGAACTCAAATTGGGATTACTATTAAAAATATAATTAGAATTGATCCTGGCCGTGTAAGTTTATTCATTAGATGATGATGTGTTTTGATACAACGAAGTATGGTCTGGAGAGAGCGCGGAGGGTGTACGTTTAAGGATGGACAATACTTCTATTCTATGTGCGGTGCCCGGCTGTTCTCTTCTGCAGCTCGCATTTCTAAAAAGATTTTCGTGAATTTTTTGAGTAAGTCTATAAATTACATAAATGGATTGATAAGACATCTTTAATAAAACAACAACTTGCATGCAAGGGCTTAAACTCTCATGGCAACGCAACACATAATCATGCTCTGTTTCTAAGATTTTTTATATATTATGATTATATTCAAAAAATATTTTAATCAAACCTTATACAATTACACATTGATAAATCGGAGGCAAATTACATTCAACAGCAGATGCACTAGTTTAACGCAAATGGTAACTTCCAACGCAAACCAAAACAAACAATGAATTCGAAATCAATTCGCCTGATAATTCCGCGCAAAATATTCCAATCCATAAAACTAGATAACGAAACGAATAACAAAACGTTATCGCACGCGGTATCGGATGTGCATTATAAAGGGTGCGATCAATTCGCTTATCCAGACGGTTTGCAACAAATTACCGCCATCGCACCGCGATGGATTATGTAAAGCGACGCCTATTTGTATGTAAACTAATGGTGAGTGTCGGTGTATGGGACGCCAGCGACACGCCGCGATTCCCTCATGCTCTATTTTTACTGCTTTTGTTTTGCATTGTTGGGTTCTGGACGACTTCGATGAGTGCGCTTAAAAGACGACATACTGTATTAAACAATTAACTTTTGAATCGGACAGATTTTATTTAACTAATAAAAACGATATTTATCAAGATTTAAAATATTTACTAATATCGCTCGCGGTATCGGATGTGCATTATAAAGGGTGCGATCAATTCGCTTATCCAGACGGTTTGCAACAAATTACCGCCATCGCACCGCGATGGATTATGTAAAGCGACGCCCATTTGTATGTAAACTAATGGTGAGTGTCTGTGTATGGGACGCCAGCGACATGCCGCGATTCCCTCATGCTCAATTTTTACTGCTTTTGTTTTGCATTTTTAGGTTCTGGATGACTTCGATGAATGCGCTTATAAAACAATATTTTTTTTGTTTTAAGCAATTAACTTTTAAAGACAGATTTCACTTTAACTTATATAAACGATATTTATCAAGGTGTAACATGTTTATTTTTTAAATATTGCTACATTTGTGAAGATACAAATGTAACAATATTTACAAAATAAATACGGTGCGTGATAATAAATACAACTACTACGAGTAACTTGACCTAAAACTCATTAGCTATACCTACCTACTAATAAAACTAAATATGGCTCAATAATGTATAAATTAACAGCAAGATGCACACTTTTATGTTGAAGAATACCGACTAATGTGGTCTATATTTAGAAATAAAACTCCGACGCCACAGAATACAACGTGATTAATGTTAACTAATAGAACTGGAACTTTTCACATCGTGACGTAACGCTGTAAATTTCACAAAAGAGCACCATAATTTTTAATGCGGAAAACATATGTTTTTTAATTTAAGGTCTCACGGATCAAATAAAAATCACACAGATTGAGTTAGCCCCAAAGTAAGTTCGAGACTTGTGTTATGGGATACTAACTTAACAATACCATATTTTATTGCAAATACATATATAGATCCAAGACCCAGGTCAATCTGAAAAAGACCATTTTTAGGGTTCCGTAGTAAACTAGGAACCCTTATAGTTTCGCCATGTCTGTCTGTCTGTCTGTCTGTCTGTCCGTCCGCGGTTTTACTCAGAGACTATAAGTACTAGAAGGCTGTAATTTGGTGTGAGTGTGTATATTAATCATGGCAAAAAAGTCGTAGAATAAAATCTAGAAAAAAAATTTTTTTTTGGTAGCTCCCATACAAGTAAATTGGGGGAGTATTTTTTTTTTCTCTATTTACCCATCGTGTGGGGTATCGTTAAAAAGGTCTTTAAAAAATATTGTGAAGTTGAGAACATTATTTTTCGATTTAGGGATCCATTTCCGAAATATTTGGTTTTAAAGTGCAAAATTTTGTTAGAGCTACGTGTCCCCCCCCTCTATCTGCTAAACAGTTATATATGGATACGTGAAAAAAATTACAGCAGTAGTATATATACTGAAGTTGAAAGGAAAACTATCAGAGCTAGGTACTAAGTGCAAACTAAAAAGTTATAGGCAACCAACTTATAAAATGTACTAGAAAATGTAAAATTTCATACAATCCTCATTGTTAGATGTTTTTGGTCGTTAAACTGTGAGGAGCGAGTGTAAACAGTGTGAACTCAAAGTTGTCATTCGCAACTACGGAACCCTACACTGCGCGTGGCCCGACACGCACTTGGCCGGTTTTTTGTTTATGTTGTCATGACCGGGGACCGAACCCGGGACCGTGTTGACCGCTGCATCACGGAGGTCGTCAAAATTGTTAAATAAAAAGCAAATAATACATAACAGAATGCCGGGTAAAATAACAATATTGGGTACCTACTTTATTTATTTTTTGTTGGCTCGCATATTGTACTTATAACATCCAGAGCAATGTTATAGATAAGTGACGGTCTCGGATATCATTTAACCTACCTACAAACCTCAAATAGAAAACTTCGTTCTCATAAGGTCCATTTGACCTGTGTTTACTAACATAATACTTGACGAGCTCCGTGGCGCAGCGGTCATCACGCCTGCCTGCGACACGGATGGTCCCGGGTTCGATCCCCGGTCAGGTCAAGATGGAAAACGATCTTTTTCAGATTGACCTGGGTCTTGGATGTTTATCTATACATGTATTTGTTATAAAATATAGTATCGTTGAGTTAGTATCCCATAACACAAGTCTTTCATAAGAACTTACTTTGGGGCTAGCTCAATCTGTGTGATTTGTCCGTATATATTTATTTATTATTTATTTATTATTTATATCATTAATGTTGTAACTAATTTAATCAAGAAATTCTGTAATCATTGCCGTTGTGTATTAATTACTGGAACATTACAGAGGCTCAAAGTTGTAAACTAAATTAATTCTTTTAACTTCGTCGACTAAGTTAAGCCTTACAAACTATTAACTTTAATGACAGTTGAAGTTATCGTAAAATTCTCGGCCTAATTAGCCTTCTGAATGGTCTCTTCAACATAACTAAACTAAGCCCTTTCTAGAAATATGTGCAATTTGGCCTCTATTGTAGTTATGAAATTTGAAATTACAAGTCTTTTGTTGAGGTGGGGGTCGGAGATAAATTAGGTGAATCAAAGTTTGTTTTAGAGCATGTTTTACTTTTCAAGTTTAACTATTTACTGAATTAATGTAAAGTACTTAAAGTGTTTAATAATGTTTGTTTTAAAGTTTTGTATAAGTTGTAACGTAACGTGTTGTATACGTTGTACGTTGTAAAAGCCGTGTGGTTACCGGCAGAATAGAATTGAACCAGTCCAAGTCAACGTCCAGCCAAAACGCATAGGGAACATAATAAAAAAAATCGGCCAAGTGCGAGTCGAACTCACGCATGCAGGGTTCCGGACCATTATCGAGCAAAGACGGCAAAAGCAATATTTTTTTATGGGTAAGCCCCCCATTAAATATTTATATGAACCCTGAAAATATTGCGTCAATTTAGCAGTCATGTAATAAATCGATATTTACTTACTTAAAAACAGTTTGATACGATTATCAGATTAACTCCGTTCCTCATAGTTATTAAATAAATTTCAAGAATCAAATCAGCAGCGTCATCCGAGAACAGATTTTATTTAATTACAGTGTTATCATGAGCAAGATGGATTACACCAATTATCTGTAATGGATGAATCATGAAAGTCTTCTTGTAACATAATTATCATAGAAATAACTTTCGATTCTGCTTCACGGTTAATTTAATTTGTATTTTGATCTGAATTTGCGGTTATTTCATGTTTTTAGGATTCCGTATCCAAATGGTAAAAATCTCCTTATTACTAAGACTTCGATGTCCGTCTGTCTGTTTGCCTGTCCGTTTGTCACCAGGTTGTATCTCATAAACCATGATTGATAGCTGGACAGTTGAATTTTTCACAGATAATGTATTTCTGTTGCTGCTATAACAACAAACACTGAAAAGAGAATAATACAAATCATTTTTTTCCTTGATATTTTTATTTATTTATTTAAATAATTGACATAATAATGAATTTTGCTGCGAGATCTTGAACTATATAAGTTGGACGTAGTAATAATCTCATTTGGATCGAAGGCCGGATGTGAAAGTTTTGGGTTCACTTACCTTTTTACATTAAGTTAAATGTTTTGTTCACAAACGTGAGTCCAGACTGTTTTTCCGTATATTTATGTTTTTCCGTATTTGCGTAAAGATTTTGCAATAATATAAAGCTTTGTTATTTTGTGGGCGATTCTTCTTCTTTCGTGCAACTTTTATGCCATGATCTGATGCGGAGTAAATATCTTCTTTGGTGCAGCTTTTCGGGTATGAAGGATATGAAAATACTTTAAGGTTTGGTCTTCATGACCACATTGACATCTCATTGCGATTTAAATATTTATCGTATTATTCGATAGCAATTTCTTACCATTTAGAAACTATTCGTGCTTTTTGTGCAAGAAAAAAGAATATCTCCTCTTAGATAATCACGGTTGCATCCACTCTTCACAATTGCAGCGTCCAGTCTGCACAATTAAACATCTACGAGCGGCTGCGAATTGCTACGAACTAGTGCTACGACGCTGTAGCGGTTAAGTAGTTGATTTCTTTAGCTTCATTTACAAACTTTTGTTGTAGAATGAAATACCTACGCTAAGTATTTTTGCTAAGTTTACTAAAAGATTGTTCCAAGATTTTCACAGGTTTTTGAGATCAGATATAAACAAATTGTAAGTGCTCTTGGTAGCAACTTGAACAGACGTGTTATGAGTAAGTACTTTATGTTTTGTGAACGTTCAGTCGACCAATGGCTTATGTATAGAGGCTTGTTTTTATATTTTTAATAAATAAAAGAAAATAAAATATTTCATATACATGAAAGTTATTTTTAATACTTAGTTGTAATACTTAGTGTCTGTTGATTTAATCTATGTAGAGTATATATCTAGTCTAAGAAATTTTAATAAATAAATTAAATCTAACACGCATAATATTTAACTTTTATCTATAACATCAAGGCTCAGGTTAGGTTGTAAGACTCAAATATTTGTACGACTTTTATTGTTCATCACATCAGTTGTGTATACGATCATTATAACTGCCGTAGCATAGTTTTCATGTCATTTTCCCGCAAACCCTTGCTGAATGTCAAACGTATAGAGTTACAGAGCGTAGTCTCGGCTCCTAATGGACACTTATAAGGACAAGTGAGGCCTTTTGTGGTCTTGTGTTTTGACACCCTCTCCTGAAAGAATAAAGGCCACTATCGCCAAAATATACTGTCCATTATTGACATGTAGCCGCGTTTACCTTAGATAAAGCTATTGTATTAGTGACATTCATTCACGTAGCAACATAATAATATTATTACGATAATGCCATTGTTGTTATAATAATTACATATTAACTGGTTCTTGGGTATATTGACGTATGTAGGTCACCGTCACGCAGGCAGCCGGCCGTATCGTAAATATGGATACGCTAAAAGTAAACAAAACAGTTAAGGTACGAATAAAATTTAATCTAATAATAATAAGGTATATCACTGTAAAAAGTTTATTTATTGACTAAAAACAATGGATAAAAATCTTATAATCACTATTTTGGTGTATGAACTTTTGAATAAAACGTATAATAGAGGGCCATGACCATGAATCACTCGCGTCGCTCTGGATTCTAACACATGATTCTGTTGTTAGAATCTTTACTCGTGGTTCATATATGGAACTCGCTCGCAATTGGTGGCTAAATATACAATTTTTTTCATAGTTCTAATTTCATTTTACCAAATCCCAATATTTTAAAAGTCAAAATACTCTTTAAAATTGAAGTAGGTTTTTTTTATTTTAGTTAACAATTTAGGGTCCATCCATCGAACTTCATGATGAGCGACGTTCATGACGAAGTGACAAAACGCGTATAAGACCAATTACGCATCTTACAAACTGCATCTGAGGCAAATCGCTTTTGTGGCAATCAAATTGCCCATATCAAACAGCGTGTATGATGGAACGCTTTCATGATGGCTAGCGTCTAGTTAATCCATTTCTTAACTGCCTCAAATATCTCTCTATTCCATTGAAAACAAACATGATCTCTATATGAATTAATAGTAAGTAAAGGTTTAAGCAGCAAGTGAGTCAAATGGAATTTTTCTTTGCATTTGTTGGCGAACACTAAAAGGCTGTTTCCGGCGGGAACGCTACATGGAAATGTACTACGGGCGGTGACAACGAGACCAAGAGTTTGTTCAAACACCGACGAGTACGGTAGGTTTTTTTTTGTTCTTTATATTATATTAAATTTCAAGTTAAACAGTGACACGTTAATGTTTCCCCTGTAAAATTACAAATATTATTATCGAGTAAGTAATTTTTTTCATTAAGAAAAATATTTTTAGATTTTCCCTGACAATTTGAGCCATTAGCTGATCAAACTCAGGAAAACATATTTTTATATCTATATTCTATATTAAATCCCTTATAAGAATATGTTCATAAAATGTAGTGAGACTTTCAAACTATGAATTACATAAATAAATTGGTGTAAAAATATGTTACCTTCTTTAATGAAATGTATGTATAATTTTAGGGAAAGGAACTACGAAGAAAAGTACCATTATGTGACAAGAATTTGGCTCATTCCGTTGTAAAAAAATGTTTAAGCGAGTGTAAATGAACAAAAAGTCACGAATTCGACAATTTAAACAAAAAACCTATATTCGCTGTCAACGAGTTTGATCATTCTTGTAGTTCGTCGCAAACAGCGTCTGCCGATAATATCGGATCTTGCATTGATATATGATTTATGAAACGTCTGCGAAGGAAAATTATCCGCCACGAATCCCGGATCGGATGTGATACAATGTGATTGCCTTACATTCCTCCTCTTTTGGTCTTTACATGTTATTATCGCGCCTATATCCGACTTACTGGGGATTTTCCTTTGCGAGTTTTTCATTTATTAATAAATTATTAACAAACAAATACTTATCCAAATTTCCTAACTAATATTATAAATGCGAAAGTGAGTTGGTTTGTTACGCTGACACGCCCTATCTACTGAACCGATCATTATTAAATTTGGCATACACATAGGTTAGGATACTGAGAAAAACATACGCGGGCAAAACTGCGGGTAAGAGCTAGTATTTTATAATAGACTAGCTTGCGCCCGCGGCTCTGCTCGCATTAGTGTCAATTCCCCGGGAACAGTTCTCAGGAAAGCCTTTATCTTTCTCCGTACTCCAGACAACGTGTATGCAAAATTTAATGATAATCGGTTCAGTAGATTTGGCATTAAGTGTACCTAAGAAACAAACAAAAAACTCACTTTCGCATTTATGATACCTATTAGTTGTGAAGTTGGGATACTTGTATAAAAATCCAAGACCCAGGTCAATCCGAAAAATATTGTCTTTCTCAGTATTTGTATATGTCGCAGTCATCTCATCTGGTCGTTATCCCATTTGCATCCTTAGCTCTGATGTGTTGACGCCCAATATACATTATTATGACAGCATTAATGCTATTTTTAGATGTGGCGAAAGTTTTTACCTGCATGACACCTTCCCTCCTTGGGGAGCTCTAGAACTGAAGACAAATAATGTACATGTCTTTGCACACGCTGGTAATCAAACCCGATGGCCCTTGTGTAACAGGCTGGCATTATGATCACTGCGTCATGGAGGCTGTCATCTACTATTCAATGTATTTATTTACGTACATTTATAATTTCCCTTTAAATTTAAGACAACAATATTTGTTCATATTCATATTTTTCTTATTAATTATTTGAATTAATTATAACTCAATAAAATGGGTATTCAAAATGAATTATTTTCGCCACCGCATATTTTCTGTAAATAAGCTGGCTTGAGTGACGTATTAATTCTCTGAATACCTTTAAAATACATTTCAGCTTGGAAATTAACATTAATTTTTCATTACAGTGTTGTATGTTATCTGTAGAACACAGACTACATGTCTGCCTAAGTAACCTCTTTTATACTGTAGTAGGCTTAAAATGTTAAAAATGTAAGGATTAATGATTCAAACATTCAAAAAGATCAAAAAGTAACAGAGTGTTACTTGATCCTGAACGTTCCCTTAAAAGGGTGACACAGATCGTCAATATGAACAACTTTTCCTATAGGATCAAAGCTGGGAACTGTTTTTTTTTTACTTTCCCATACTAATTTGGGTGGCCGTACACTTTTGTATGAAAACGTCCATTTTTTTATTTATTTCGCAGCTATTAATCTATAGAATGGTCGTGCTCTTGCAGTGGAGACTAACAAAGACGTGATGATGGTTTGTTTGTTTTTCGTGTGTGTAAGTGGTAACCTGATGATGATGATGATGATGATGTACCTATCGGAAAAGTTGTTCACATAGACGGGCTGAGTCACCCCTTTAAGGATAAATCGAGGGTCAAGTTACACAGTATAAATACGAGTGATGAGCGACTATCGACACTAATTACTGTTATCAAATATGCAAAATACAGGTTACTGACGTACAAAATTTGCTACAAGTCGACATGTTTCCATCTCATGCGGCGTATGCGTTGCCGGCCGTCGCCGCGGCTGGTGCTGTCGCCCAACTTTACATTTACCTATACTCGTTGTCCTACACACATACTATCAAGTCTTATTTCTTTGCGGGGTAGACAGAACCCATTTCTTTTAAACCTAAAGACCGCATTTAGCATATTGGTGAGCTTGTAGGTGGAAAACGGAATCAAAGTAGTAATGTGTTGCTAGCTGCATTCTCTATTGATATGATACTTGTAGTCCTGGTATACTTAAAACCGATCCGTAGTAAAGTATTCCTAATTTCTTAGAGCACCCGACCCTCGGATCGCAAAAGGTAGAGCTAACTTTTCTCTTAGTATAAGTAGGCAGATACTTAAGTACGAGTACCTAGTTAATACGTTTTAGACCTGTAATTGACGATCTAGAGTTAGATCTTCTGACTACTTTGTAACAAGAGAACTTTATGTAAGGCATTATTTTAAGTTAAGTTACTTAATTGACACTTATTACTTATTAAAAAGGTAGGTACTGTGTTTTTACATGACATGATTAAAAAACCTTCACTGGTACTCTTGGTCGTATTTTAATATGGATGTATTTGATCATAATTGTTATTTGTGCCTATGATATGATCGTTTTGGGTTCTTGGTAATAATAATTAAGGATGATTAAGTATAATTAATGTATAAACAATACTATGAAGTTACTTATAAAAAAACATGATGTTGATTATTAGCGAAGAACAAGAAAACTCACTTTCATACAATCATATAATATGAGCAAGAATTATCAAAAAATCTGCCTATGTAGCCGTTTTTAATTATATTCATGTACTCACCTATGCAGATCCGGCAGTTAATATTAACGGACTCGAATCAAATTAAATTAAGATTTCAGACAATAAAGGGATGCTCGTGGCGGCGCGATTTGCTGAGGCATTATAAAATTTAATTTTAATCCGTCGGCGCAAATAAGATAGGATTTCACCCTTGCTTATCTGGGTTACGTAATGGTTTTCGTAACATTACGTAAGTATGTTATCTCATACGACATTTACCTGAAAACAATAATTAAATAATATGATTCGTTTTAGTTCTGAGATTAAGAAAAATGCTTTTTTCATTTGATATACACGTTTATGGAAATTAATCATATAAAAATCACATAAAATAAACTTAAGTGCAATTATTTACTACTTAGCTCTGAAGCAGTAAGATAATATTTTAAAACTTCCTACGTTTAGGTTTAGACTTAGTTAGTTAGTAATTAGGATAAATTATCTCTTTTAAAAAATTTTTTACACTCTATTATTATTTTAACTCCAAGACGAAAAGTCAAGACGTGATTTTTATTATTAGGTCAAACACGTAAAGAAAAACATGTCAATTATTTATTGTACTAGATATCATAAATTAATGATCACAATTGTGAGATAATGTGAAGATTTGTAGCACCTGCGCCAAGCCGCACATGCATCTAACCGTACGAATCTCGAGACGCGTCTGCTTGCGGCCGATCGTAAAGGATTATAGGTATTTGACGTCATATTATATGTTTAATATTCCCAATATCTGAACCTAAGATTATAAATTAAAGTTCACAATTGTAAGATAGTGTGAATATTTGGAGCGTCTGTGTTAAGCCGCATTTAACCACGCGAATCTCAAGACGCGATTGCTTGCGGCTGTTCGAAAAGGATTATGGGATTTTGAGGTCATATTTATATTTATTATTACGAATAACTGAACTAGAAATAATACATTAATGTTCACAATTGTTCGATAATGTGAAGATTTGTAGCACCTGCGCTAAGCCGCACATGCCGCACGAATCTCGAGACGCGACTGCTTGCGGCCGATCGAAAAGGATTATGGGTATGTGACATCATGTTATATTTTTGATATTACGAATGACGACATACAGGCATACTATCACGTCTTTTACCCTTGCGGGGTAGACAGAGCCCAGGTCTGTACAAAACCTTGAGACCAGGTTTAGCATGTTGGTGGGCTTGTAGGTGAAAACGGAATCAGAATAGTGATGGGTTGCTAGCCGCATCGCCTGATTGACGTGATTCTTGTCGCCCATTCCCTCGATCGGGTTTTGCGATTTACGACCTAGTGCTGCCAGCTGGTGGTGAGCATTCTAGAAAACCCTATCATTGAAATGTCAGCGGATAAAAATAAAATGATCCTCCTAAATCCTGATTACGAATAACTGAACTAGAGATTAAAAAAGTAATAATTAAAGCTAAAAATAACAATAATATCTATTAACAAAAAAAAAACCTATTTTAAAAAAATGTCCCGCAAATCACTGCCCTGCGGAAGTGTTCCCAGAAGGCTGGCAGCATTGCCACGTTGTATGGCAATGCTTATTCTTTGTGCAAAGAAATTGCCAGCCCTCTGGTCATTGGACACCTCTACCAGCCTTTGGCTCACAAACTTGAAGAGCTTGTGAGCTGAAGGCCCCCACGGCCCCAACGTTTCCACCCCGAACGGCTCAAATATGTAGCCATCGCCGAGGCAGGCATATCTGCGCCGCTTGAGGGTCTCGGCGACCGCTGCAGCGTCACCAGCCTTGGAACTCGTACCCTGGAGGTGAGAAGATGCGACAGTGTCGACACATGGAGCGTCCCACACTAAAGGTCTTCCCTGCCTCCAAGGTACAAGTGTCATCCCATCCGGCCTCTTGCCATCATTCCGGGCCAGTCCATTCGGTTCCAGAACGGCTGGCACCTGTATGGTGACAAGAGCTCGGTGAATGATGTTGTTAAGGTTGGCATGGCGTGCAATACGGCCTGCGCTCCTGGAACAGGAGAGACCGTGATGGCCTAGGCGGTCGACTGTGTTACCGCAGGGGCAATGATGCGGGACATTATAAATTATAAATTGAAGAGATTATAAATATTATAAATTATATATAACCCATATTGACTAGAGATTATAAATTGAAGTTCTCTATTGTGAGATTTGGAGCGCCTGCGCTAATCGGCACATACATCTAACCGCACGAATCTCGATACGCGAGTGTTTGGGCCGATCGAAAAGGATTATGAGTATTTGACGTCATATTGTTTTTTAATATTACGATTAACTGTAATAGTGATTATAAATTAAAGTTTTTAATGGTGAGATAAAGTGAAGATTTGTAGCATCTGCGCCAAGCCGCACATACATCTCTTTGACTATATCATATAACCGCACAAATTTCGAGACGCGACTGCTTGGGCCGATCGAAAAGGTTATGGGTATTTGACATAAAAACATATTTTTAATATTACAAATAACAGAAGAGATTAAATTTTACAATCTTGCTTACACTAACCGGCACATGCATCTTACCGCACGAATCTCAAGACGCGTCTCCGTGCGGCCTATCGTAAAGGTAGACGGGAATTTGACGTCATTATATCTTTTATATGATGAAAAACTGAACTAGAGATTATAAATTAAAGTTCACAATACGGTAGTTGCCTAATGTTAAGATTATATAAAATTTGTTTCTAATGAGACTAATTTATATCTAAAAACACTATAAAGAACACTTTTAATTTGATATCGATTCGTTAAGTGATCTTAAAGCTTCTTTAAAGTTGGGTGAATAGGACCATTTTTTAAAGTATGAAAATCTTTAATTGCAATTATACTGTATTTTAGTCTGCAAAATTTATAGCAACTTTTATTATGAAACCATTACCATAAACGAAATATTTCGTATAGCTACCAAACAAAGTTCTCACGCCACCCATACAAAATACAAGCTTGTGACGTCGAAATACGAGTATGTAGGCATTTCAGCGGCGCGTTTTCACGTCTAAAAATTTATGTCTAAAACATGTGTCTTTAAAACTTTTATAACTGAAAGAGTTTTTTGTTTAGAAATGTATTTCTGTCACTATTGTGTTTATTTTTGGCAGGTCTTTACATAGCAACATGAAAAAATTTTAGACAACATGCCCATTGTGAGATAGTGTGAAGATTTGGAGCGTCTGCGCTAACAGCACAAATCTATGACGCGACTGCTTGCAGCCGATCGAAAAGGATTATGGGTATTTTATGAACTATTAGTATTTACTAAAATCTTATTATATTTCAAATTTGTTTGTTTGCGGCAATATGAGCTTTTCCTTTGCAGTTAAACCTATTATTAACTTGATCATTCGTTCACTTGATATAAATCGATTACTAATTTGATGTTCGTACATCAAATTAGTAATCGTAGCTCTCTATTTATATATCCATAAAGGTAAAAAAAAGAAATGTATTTTACTTAATCTTTTTCGTATTTTATTTTATTTATTTTTTTATTTAAGTATTAATATTATATAAGTATTAAACATTTGAAAATATATAAAGGCAACTTTATATTTAACAGTACATAATATCGCCAGTCTCGGGTTGTGAAATAAGACACTATCTTCACTTTTATTTGTGTTTATGAAAAATATGGGAGTCACTAATTTTTATTTTCACTCAAGCTTTTAATTCTAAATTATAGTTTAATAACTGTATTTCATTGATATAATAGGTTAAAAGCTTAAACTCTAAATGATTCTTAGTTTCTTGAAGCACACAAAGCTCGCAGACACCGCTAGCTTAACGTTGTGAGACGGTCGTAATGTTATTACTCGATTGGTTATTGATCTCACAAAAATCGCATTAAACTGCGAGTACACGAGAACGGCGGTAAAGGCACATCTTATTTTATTAAGGAAAGCCAACTAAATATTATATTTTTAACTTACATACCTACCCCTACAAAGACAGTTCTGCTCACTGATGACTTGAGCTAGTTAAGGATGGTGATTAGTATTAAACCTATGGGAAGTATTCGCTCAGCAGCGGGACAAAACGTCAGCAGGCTAGAGAAAGAAAAAACTATATCTGTATCTCTTTTCTTTACCACCTTATAAAATCCAATTAACCATACTTCTATACGACTATTATAAGTTATAACTTTATAAAAATACTATATAACTTATAACTAATATTATAAATGAGGAAAGTAAAGAAAAGTCTAGCTTTCACGCTAAAACGACTAAACCGATTTAAATGAAGTTTGGTACACAGTTAGTCTTAAGAGTCCCACGTAAAGCCGAAATCTCATACAAACGTAATTTGGTTTTAGTTTTACAACAGTTAAGCCAATCTCAACCAAATTTCGTACATACGACCGGATAAGGCATATTGATGTTTATAATCAGATTTAATTTACAGCGATTTAATTACAGCGTGTAGAAGTTTTCGAAACGAAACTTCTACTCGCTGTAATTTTGTATAGGTATTGTTTTTAACATTGAAATCTAATTATAAACATCAATATGCCTTATCCGCTCGTATGTACGAAATTTGGTTGATATTGGCTTCACTGTTGTAAAACTAAAACCAAACTACGTTTGTATGGGATTTCGGCTTTACGTGGGACTCTTAAGCCCGAGAATGAACATAGGCTACTTTCTAAATCAAAAAAGACTGTAATAAAACTGAACACTAACGCCGACAAAGAGCCGCGAATTCAGTTTTAACTGTGTGAACTGAAAAAATTCAGCAATTCAGCAAAATTCAGTATAATACCTATCATACATGTAAAACTCGCATAAAATTGCTTATACATTTAATACAGATATTGTCATGAGTAACTTTAAATTATATTATGTAAAGTTAATATGGTTTTGTTTCTAAAGCTATTTAACTTTTTATGGCGCTCTTAAATCTTTTAGTACAAATAATTTCAGGCATAAAAATATTCTTAAAAGAAAAAGTTTTAAAGTGTCATCTCCATAACATGACCTGTGATATATTGCAGTAGTATGTTATGAACGCACGTATAATAAATGTTTACCATTTTAATAAAACTCATTAATCTTGTTAAACATGATGTTAATGATTTTTATACATCTACTATAAATTCAGTTTTATTTAATGTTGTTAATTTGATGATGTTTTTTTTTTGTTTTTGATAAATTAGAATACTTTTTTTTTCAAATCTGCATCTACAACATTGTTACAAAGGTTTAATCATTATTTCTGTTATTTATTTTCGCAACTGACCCTTCTTGTTCTTGCGGGGAAGTCCAGAGCATGATTCATCTCACTGACCACTGCCCGCTCTTCTCTATCGAGGGTGGTATTCGAAAGATTCATGAGGCTGATGAAAAAGTTTTTGAATGGATTGACAGCCTTACTTTCACTTTATGAGTCTTGCTGCATTGAAAACCATTCGCAAATAATAATAATCATTATTTCTACCACAAATGCATTGCATGCAATTATGCAAATTTTTAACATTTGTAATTTTTTTGTACAGCACGGTCGATGTAAGAATCGATTCGGTACCTTGGGCACTAAATCCGTGCCTTTCAGACACAAAACAAGCGCCTGAATTACTTGATTAATTTTGTTTAATACTAAAACATTATTTTGAGTTGCCATTCAAGAAATAAAAATAAAATAAGTAAGAGAGTCCTACTGTCAAGCGAAAAGCCAACTTCAAGACCTACTTTAAAGCTAACAGTATATCAACAAATTTATGTTTCAACATAAGCAAAAAGCATAAAACATCAATACAAAAATTGTTATTCAGAGTCTATCTCGTCTTAATAAGAAAACGTGTATCTAATACGGTGTTTGATATTCGTATCATCTGTGTATGCGGTGTCGTAATGGTGGCGAATCACAATATCTCGTTATAGGCGGAGAAACAAAGAAAGGCGCGTGCCTCGAATTCCGAGCCCTGGTGTACTATTTTTGACTGAGTGGTTCACCAAACGAGTGGTTTCCCTGTACGTTTCTAAAATGTTGCATTTTCAAGTTATTTTTTGTTACTTGATTATCAACGACCGCTCGTTACCATGAGTGACGGACGCTTTTCAATTCTTTTTATATTTACTACTAGCTGTTACCCGCGGCTTCGCCCGCGTGATATATAGCCTATGTCCTTCTCTGTACCCTAACCTATGTGTATGCCAAATTTAATGATGATCGGTTCAGTAGATACGGCGTGAAAGCGTAACAAACAAACAAACAAATAAACAAACAAACTCACTTTCGCATTTATAATATTAGTTGGGATTTTAATAGCATCAAAAGAGCATTCGTTAATTCATCGGGCTTTTCAGATGGGGACAGAGTCTGTGTGGCTTTGGGCGTCTGAATTCATTGCATTTGGAGAGGTATATACTCTCATATTTGCTTAATAGGCTAAAAGCTACGGTGCCATATCGTATGTAAGAGAAGAATCTACAATATTTTTTGCTTAGTATACGAGTGTGACTTAACGAACAAGTATGTTTTGGGGTATCGGTGACGCGCCGTTTCGAAAATAGCCTTCCTGGTGAGGTGGCCTCGAACGCGTCTAAATCCACCGGAGGTGCGTCGCGTATGCCTGAAGCTTCTTTACCAAGAAAAAGCTACTTATTTACCTTTTAACATGCTCATACGGTGCTCATTTTCTAAAGACGTTTGATTCGAATATTTTTGATGCTTTGCGATAAACTAAAAATAATTATATCTAAAATATCAAATAAATAATAAGAAAAAGTGAAATAATTTGACATCTGACCATTAGAAACTTATAACAAGTAATCTATAATAATGTTTGGACCTAAGTCTTATGACAATCAACTGTTGAGTTTGTACAAGGCTTAGCTTTAATAAAAATATGCTTACATAAACATCGGTGTATTTAAAACAGATATTTTTCTAATTTGTCTTGACAATACTAAATCTAATTTGATTTGTGTTTTAATAAAGTAAGGTATAATATTATTCATTTACTGTGCAACATTGCTTACATTTCTTACATAGCGTAGGTTTGCAAGGTATTTGAATGAAAGCTTGGCAAGTTTAATATCGGACTAATCTCAAGTTTGATGGCCTCGTAGCAACAAGAGAAGCAATCAGTACTTGTCCAAGTGATACGCCCAATAATTTAAGAAACTTCAACAGTCACTTAATTGCTCCATCTTAACTTCATTCATTCATTTGAAGACTTACTCGCCTTAAAGCCTGCTCTAGTATTAAGAAAGTTTAGTAACAGTACAATAAACAAATCATTAAAATTAAATATACACGAATAAATAATATAGAGCTAGCTCCAAATAATTTTAAGCTGTCTATCACTTAAGTTAAAATTTGGGGGAACCTTTTTTAATTTTTATTTTCTATTAGTTATCCGCAAACACTTGTTCATAAACTGACGTAACATTAGAATATAAGAGTTTGAACAAAGAGGTCAGTATGAAGTCTGCAATCAAAATTTGCATTAGCCTAGCGTGCAGTTACCCTACGTGAGTTTCCTTTCGATAAATAAATTATCCTACCTGAAAATCAGGCTATATCCATTAGTGAAAACCACATGCAATCACCTTCAAAGGTTCTCGAGATTAACGTTTAGTAACGGACTGGTGATTGGATGCAGTGTAGCCAGTAGACAACACACAATCTATCTGAGGATAACGTGGAGACAAGGTATCTTAATAAGCACAATTTGGAGTATTTTTCTATAATGCTACTTGTAAAGTATAGTCCTTAAGGCGAAGTGAGTTCACACACTAGTGCCATCCAGCAATTAATTCATTCACTTCTAAATGAAATCAAATTTAAAAAATTTAACAGCTGATTGCCCTAGTAAATTACTTGTAGTATTCTTTTTGTTACTTTTCATAGATATTACAATCTAAGTTAAAGTGGCCACTTTTGGCGGTAAAAATTCGTTCTCTTAATTCATCAAATTAAAAATAGTGAAAACTTGTACCAATTACTACAAGCAATTTATTAAGGCATTCAGCTATTAGATTTTTTAAATTTGATTTGCTTTAGGACTTATAGAATTAATTGCTGGGTGGCGCTAGTGTGTGAACTCACTACGCCTTAATTAATTCTAGGAGTGAGTAGCCGGGATCCGTCACGTAATGGTGACGTCTATGTGTGCTATGTATGTGATGTTGTCTATGTGTAGTAAGAACTAATAGCAATTATATAACGTAACATACTATCATGTCTTTTTCCCTTGTGGGGTAGACTGAGCCCAGGTCTGTAAAACCTTAAGGCCACGTTTAGCATGTTGGTGGGCTTGCAGGTGACAACGGAAGCAAAATAGTGATGAGTTACTAGCCGCATCGCCTATTGACATGATTCCTGATGCCCATTCCCTCGATCGGGTTCTACGATCTGCGCGGGAA
The DNA here is from genome assembly GCA_963082605.1 of Rhodophaea formosa. NCBI lineage: Eukaryota > Metazoa > Arthropoda > Insecta > Lepidoptera > Pyralidae > Rhodophaea > Rhodophaea formosa. The sequence continues at coordinate 12,348,850 of OY720210.1, forward strand.
GAGAAGCAGCTGGTACATTCTACGTTTCTTCTTTTCTCCCAGACCAGCAAGGAAGTGCCTAATAGCAATTACGAAATGTAAATAATGATTTCATTATCAAAATCAGACATTCAATATCTATGTAAATAGTTTCAACAATATTCATAAGGTTTTTTTATTTTACTTTTAAACGAATACGACGAATAACGAAAACGAACGTTTAATTTTAAACGAATTGTTTTATTATTAATTCTGTTATCAAAAAAGGGGATGCAAAATTGAAAGATTAAAATTATTTGTAATTGTTTTTCAGTATTAAATTAGCATATCAGCAGACTACGTCACGCAAACCCACGCTCTCCTCAACCTAATTCAGACATTCATTTCGCCAGTTCGCTCGTAAAATTTTAATGGCCGTACGAAACCTCCTCGGGGAAGAAACCGAAGTGTTCACTCTCGGATCCACCCAAACAATACCGGAGCCAGTAAATACTAAATGTAATTCTATCGTTACATCGCCTGCAGTGAATTGATTTCGTAGCTATGTTTCTCGTTCCTTAATTTTAGCTGTATTTTTGGAAATATACCTCGTAGTTAATTATAATTTTATGTTATAATCTTTATTTAAGTTGTATTTTGTATGTGATACAGATTATGCGAACAATAAAATTATTTATCTATCTATCTTACAATAGGTATTTAAACTAACGTTACAGTCATAACTTTTGGCTCCTAAGTATATATGTTTAAGTAACATGTAACTGCTTCAAATAGAGATTTTTCTGTTAAAATATATGTATAAGTAACATTATTTATATTTAGATTTTAACAGCAAAACTTTCGGTGCGAATGAGGTATGGTAAACATTGCGTGTTCAACTTAGTCAAGATCACGATAGTAGACTAAACCTTCCTAAAGACATCTTATAAAAGACCCACTTGTTTGATTATTGCCAGGTGTATGTATGTCTTATCGCATTATTTATTATATTAACAAAAGTTCTAGAACTATTTAAATATTGTCTAGGATTGATAAAAAAACAAACCAGTTATCACGTCAATATATAGCTGATAAATCAATTTATTTAATCGTTCTAATTCTAACAGAAAACAAATGCCTAAAATTAAAGGTACAGTATTACTTACGTAAATTAATCCTCAAAATTTTCTTGAAGGACTGGCTCATACCGTCAATATAAACAACTTTTCCTGTGGGATCAATGCAGGCATTTCGATTTTTGACTTTCCTATACAAATTGCCCGGGAAGCTTAACATTATCGTATGAAAGTGTCGCATTTTTTAAAAGTTTTTCATATTAATTAACTGAGTCACTTCTTGAAGGGTAAGTCGAGGGTCTGTTTACACGCTGTATAACACAGAATAAATCTTCTAGCTACTATCAAGTTCAGCATTTACCCTTACGTAATTAGTTTTGTTCGTTAATAATAGTCTTGTAATAATGATGACTAAACTATATGTGTGTGTCAATTTGAGACTAATTTGCAAAGTTTAAAACGCCGTTTATTGCGCAATTAAGTGATATATACCCGAACTTACAAACTGTCATATTCATTACATATATATTACCAGCAGTCCGCCCCGACTTCGCCCGTGGTACATACCTAGCCTATGGCACTCAGGGATAACAAACTATCCAACGGTGAAAGAATTTTTGAAATCGGTCCGGAAGTTCCTGAGATTCGCGCGGTCAATCAAAGAAACAAACTCTTCGGCTTTATATATTAGTAAAGAACTCATTTTTGGGAGTCAATTTATCGTACCCTAACTCTACTATCCTAGCTCCATACAAGAAGCTGAAGAATTACTCGTTTTATTACCATGTACGTTAATAAAGTGCGTCTGGAATAAATCCGTTCTGCGCTCATTTCTTAATTGGATTCTCAAGTTTATTTATAGAGATCTTCTTTGAATAGTCTTCATTTTACGACATTGGATACGTTTAACGTTTTGAACTGTAACAATTTGCAGAGTAATTGTTGATTCACTTAATTAACATGAGTAAATTACCGGCGTTACTTTATTTGGAAATTGTTTCCTCTTTAATTGTATCTTTGACCATCTTATCCCAAATATTAGAAAGCTTGACCAAAACACTTTTGATCTCCTCGGTGCACCTATATTTCCAGTAGCCATTCCGGCTGCTTTGGATTCAAGGCTTCAAATGCTTTTGCTGGCTCAAGATCGCCTTGGGAACCTTTCAGCCCACGTAGCTCTAGTTCTGTTTCGCACTTGTTTTTCTCTTCCTAAATTGACATATCTCATTCGGACAACTCCTACTTGGCTCTTCCCGGACGCTGTCTCGGCACTGGATTGCAACATTAGGGCCACTTTGGAGAAAATCATAAATATTACTTTAGAAGACCGCCAATTCCAACAAGCTGCATTACCAGTCAGATACGGTGGTTTGGGCGTCAGGAGCGTTCAAACCGTGGGCCTACCCGCATTCCTCGCGTCGTCGTACGGGGTTGCTGATCTTGTCACTAACATTCTTAACCTACAAGGTGCAAGACCTAGCATTCCTTTTCAGAATGACGCTTTGGAGGCGTGGACAACTATGTGTCCTAATGTCCAGCCACCAGAAAAACTCAATTCTCAGAAAGCTTGGGACGATTTATGTTCTAAGCTTTTCTTATCTGAATTGAGTGATTTATCAATAGGTTTAGATATTGCTCGATTAAATATAAATAAATAAATAAATATAAATAAATATATACGGACATATCACACAGATTGAGCTAGCCCCAAAGTAAGTTCTTAATAAGACTTGTGTTATGGGATACTAACTCAACGATACTATATTTTATAACAAATACATATATAGATAAACATCCAAGACCCAGGTCAATCTGAAAAAGATCGTTTTTCATCATGCCCTGACCGGGGATCGAACCCGGGACCATCCGTGTCACAGGCCGGCGTGTTGACCGCTGCGCCACGGAGCTCGTCCGGATTAAAAGCTGCATCTTGCCCAGAGTCAGGTGCCTGGCTCCAAGTCTTACCCTCACCCCAACTTGGCACACATTTAGACGATGACACCTTGCGGGTGGCAGTAGCTTTAAGACTAGGGTGCAAAATTTGCGAACCACACCGTTGCCCATGCGGTGAAAATGTTGACACCAGTGGCTACCACGGTCTCAGCTGCTCGAGATGTGCTGGCCGATTTCCGAGACACCACTCTCTGAACAACATCATCCGGAGAGCTTTGGTTTCGGCCAACATACCTTGCGTTCTCGAGCCTCCAGGGCTTAGTCGAACAGACGGGAAACGCCCAGATGGCCTAACCTTGACACCCTGGGAGAGAGGCCGTTGCTTGTTGTGGGATGCCACATGCGTTAGCACATTTGCTGCATCGCATTCCGCATACACCATTCACAAGGCGGGTTCCGCAGCAGAACAAGCTGCCAAACAAAAGCATAGAAAATACGCGGAACTCTCACAGTACTTTTTGTGCCTTTCGCTGTGGAAACAGGTGGTCCCTGGTGCGACGAAGGCAAACTTTTTATCAGAAATTTAGGGCGACGCCTCCGAGACAATGGCTGCGACCCCCGCTCTGGAGCGTACCTGGTCCAACACATCTCACTGGCCATCCAGCGTGGCAACGCGGCTGGTGTGATGGGTACATTTGAGCCAGGTACTCTCAGAGGTGGTCTTTTCGACTAGTTTTCCAAATTTAAATTTTATTTATATTACTTTTTCTTTAGTTTTAAGTAGTTTAGGTATATATTTTTTCATAACTTATGTAATTTGTTTTAATTTTAATTAAGTAATTTTTGTAAGTTTATTCTATCTCAATAAATGTATATTTTTTGTTTAAAAAAAAAAAAAAAATCGTGAAGTTGACAAACATATATTTTACAGTGTGAGTCAATGATCTCATAAAAATCAGTAACATCATCAAAAATTAGCCACTCTATTTTTGAATATTTTGCGATGATTACAGTAAACTAATATAAATTATTCTTTGCTATTACAAAGTTGTGCCATAGTAAAGATTTCTTTGTGTTAAAGAAAAAAATTACTCCGTTTCGGATTAAACTACTTTATTCTGGTGGGATATAAAAGTTTCAAAATTGACTAGTTTAACGTATATTACTCGTACCTCTACCTATGGTCGAGTCATACTTGACAACTTTGTAAAGCATCGATTTAATCCGATCTAGGCGAGATGACGGTGACAGCGATTGTTGAAGCCATTTTAACAGCAGTCGTTTACTACATGCATCCTGAACCTTATACGGACCTCGGAAGTGGCCATAAAGTGGACGTTAAAACGACGAGTCTTTTTACACTTTATTATCATTGGATGTGAGCAGCTCAGATTCCATCGCAATTTACCAGCCGCGACGCTCCTGTCCACGCGTTTTATCGCAAAATCGATAGGACTGATGATGGGCTCGAGGTCCGAATCGTCATGGCTTATGAACTCTGGTTTACGATGGGTATCGCATAGCCGTTTTGATGTTCGCGCAACTAACGTAACGGCGGCTTTTACTTTTTCAGACCTACATTTACATTTTATTGAGACCCGATTTTTCCATTATTTTAAAAGTATACAAGTTGTTACAAAAATACTCCGAAAGCCGAAAAGGGTTTAAAAGGTTCATTTTATAGAGTTTATTGGCCATAATTGAAATCTGTAATATGATAAAGAAAAAAGATCACTATTGAGATGCAAAACTAAAGTGACTGCCCATAAAGTATCTAGTTTCTTCTGAGAAGTAAATGTCGGCGACAAAACGCCATTTATAAATTTCATAAATAATAATAAAAAATACCTAAATATTATTTTTTTCACAGAAAAAATAAATAAAATAAATAAATATATAGGGACATATCACACAAATTGAGCTAGCCCCACAGTAAGTTGTGAACTTGTGTCGCAGGATACTAACTCAACGATACTGCATTTTATAATATATACTTATATAGATAAACATCCAAGACCGAGGTCAATATGAAAAAGATCTTTTTCCATCTTGACCTGACCGGGGATCGAACCCGGGACCCCCGTGTCGCAGGCTAGCGTGTTGACCGCTGCGTCACGGAGCTCGACATAAGAAAAAGAATTGACACTTTATATCAATAAGGTATATATATTAAGATTATAGGCTAAATGACCTGACTTATAAAAATGAATATAACATTGTATAGTCGCTATGGCGCTTACATTAATTTGTCTGTATTATCTTGCTAACTACTTTGGTAATTTTTATGCGATTATCATTCACGTGTAGGGTATTTCTCTGGAAAAAAATATAAATAAACTAGCTGTTACCCGCGGCTCCGCCCGCGTGATATACAGCCTTTATCCTTCTCCGTACCCTAACCTATGTGTATGCAATATTTCATGATGATCGGTTCAGTAGATACGGCGTGAAAGCGTAACAAACAAACAAACTCACTTTCGCATTTATAATATTTGTAAGGATAGGTACATACGCAGATACAGCCGGGATGGATCTTAAGTGGTCCATTCACGTACGTTAAGTAACTATAAAAAAGTTGATATAAATAAAATATATCTTAAAGCTTTTTAGGTTCTTACGGTTATTTATATAAACTTATATTAATCTGATCTCTGCATTACAATCTGCGGAAGTTATAAGCACCAATAATTATTATGCTAATAACGTATTGTGAGTTATAGCTGAATTGACGCCCGACGCCGGATCGTGGAGATCGAGTTACGCAAGTTTCGGCCAAGTTTTAAGACCCTACCGAAGGCCTCTTACTAACTATCTTCCTTAACGCCTTAGTTAAGAAGCGCCTTATGAGAACTTTGACGCCGAGATTGAGGAAGCTATTACGGGATCCGTTCAGATAGATATAAGCAGGATGTCACTTCCACGCTCGACTTTGTGAAGTTGTTTACTTTGATGGCTCAAACTTTCGGCTAATTTATCTGAAGAGACTGTATTACTAGCGCCCCAACTTCAGAACGGACTTTATAATCGAAATCTTTATGGAGCTCAAATTAACTCCGTCATGTTAATGACAAATAAAAATTTATCTAAATGAAAATAAGAAAAAAATATGGCTCGTAATAAAATATTGGATTAAGGAGCGCTGTCCAAAATACATTTAGGGGAAGAAAAGGGAGATTAAACATTATCTCCAACAATATTTGTGTAGTGCACTACAGTTACTAGGTGGAGTTGGGCATCGGATCGGGCAGTGGTTGCATCCCGCTCTATCATTACTTCCGCTCCGCTCTCAACTGGGGCAATCGATACGGCGGGGCGGGGGGCGCGCCGCCCAAGCCGCTCGGATCTCCGCGCATCACTCGCGTGACAATCGCTCAGTCGCTCACGCTTCATTCTTCCATCGCTCTGCACGTGCACTCTGCACATACTCTATTGTTTGTACACTTTGAGATCGATATGATAAAATCAAAGTTTAGAATGATGTTATGACAATGATTGACGTTACCCTATTATTAATTTGGAAGTAGGCATAGAACGGTATTAAAATTAGAACGCTATAATCGTATAAAAATTGCAAAGTTTTCGTCTCAATCACTTTTAGTTGCGATAGAAATAAGTATCTATTGAAACTTAAAATATTTAAATATTTAACTTATCGTATATCAGATAAATGGAAAGACAGAAGAGCTCAAAGGCTTTTGGGGTTCCGTTCTTTTACAGTGCCTACTGCGAAAGTAGAGACTGTAAAAGAACGCTCGAACCGCCAAAGACGCCGGCACGGGTGTCGGCGTCTTCGGCCTCGCAATCACTGCACCTCCTCTAATATTTATTACGTGTGAATATCATATGCCACTTCTTTCCGGCTCTGATTGCCAGCGCCCTCGCCACGCCGCGTTCTCGCAAGACAATATTACCCTTAGTATTTATTTAGGCCCGTTATATTAAACAGAGCAAGGATATTTAAACAGTACGCATTGTTTTAGCGTTAAAACATTGTAACACAAGAACGACGGTAATTTATGAACGTGCGTCATGTTTTGTGTTATTATTCTCTTCGCATATATTTTTAAGAACTTACTATTTTTATAGACTACGATAGAGTAAATATTTTGATATACTCTTTACTTGTTATCAAGAATAATATTATATTGTGCATTTTTATCAGGTATAACAGTCATGATTGGTGTATTAAAAATACTCATGTACTTACGTGATAACGAACCGTCAATACTAAAACTCTAACTACTTTTGGAGAGTCGTGTAAAATAAGGCTTTACAAATTAAAAGCCTCTTTTTAAAGGCTGTCACTTTGTAGTAGTTTGTATTGTAGTCTAGCGATTTATCAAAATAAATGCTATATTAAAATATATAACATATAATAAATAATAAATAAATAATAAATTTATACGGACAAATCACACAGATTGAGGTAGCCCCAAAGTAAGTTCGAGACTTGTGTTATGGGATACTAAACTCAACGATAGAATATTTTATAACAAATACACATATAGGTAAACATCCAAGACCCAGGTCAATCTGAAAAAGATCGTTTTTCATTTTGACCTGACCGGGGATCGAACCCGGGACCATCCGTGTCGCAGCCTGGCGTGTTGACCGCTGCGCCACGGAGCTCGAACATATTATATTATTCTGAGCATATTATACTGGCGCAAGTGTCAAAACACTTTTTAAAATCGGTCGTACTGTACTTCTTTATGAATTTGTCGGTAAGGCAAATTGTACTTTTATTTGTAATCACAATAAGAAACATTTAATTTCTAAACGAAATTGATTCTTAACCAGTTTACTAGCAGTTTATCTGTAAAACTTTTGTAGTTTATCCGGCCACGATGAAAACTTTGCGTATACTAAAGCTTCCTAGATAACTTTACGAAAAAATTCGCCAGAAACTTGACTGTTTTCATCCAAAGTGACATTTACGCGATATGGCGGCCTTTTCACACTCTACGAATATCGCGTAAAGGTTTCATTGTCAATGGCGGCACTTTGGTCAGCAGCCTCAAGTATGGATACGTCGTCCTTAATGACCGAAATCAGTTGATAATATAGTGTTACGTTACATACTGTCGCAGCTAATCAGGAAATACAAACATAGACAATTTATAAAAATGAGACATAATTAAAGTTTTCATCAGCATAGAAAGCTTTATGGCTAACAGCGACTTCAGTAAACCCATAAATACTACTTATTTTTGCCTATATTCAAATTCAATCTGAAATATTCGAATTATTCAATCCTATATTATAATTGTCAGTACATTTAGTTGGAGCTGATCTCGGTTACTCCTCTGGAACGGAACGCAAACCATTAAACCATCTATCGGGGATTTAGCACGTCTAAACCGGACTTAGCACTTACTTAGTGGCTGAACTATTGCCATTGGCACAGAATGCACTTGATGCTAAGCGGCTGGATACACAAACCGATAAATTAGATATGGAGATACTCGGAATGCGCTCAGAAGCGGTCACACATTTTGATTGCAATTATAGTAAGATAAGATGATTTTTTTTCAAGAATATAGTACACAGATCTTTTAACATACATGTAATATATTAATAAGAATGTTTATTCATACATTGTATATCTGTAAACTTATCACGTCTTTATCCCTTACATCACTCTTTGCTATTTGTTTTTTTCTGCTGTCAAAGCTTTTAAGGCTAAGGGTTAAATATTCCGTTTAGGTCTTATGTCCTTAGGTTCCCTAGGTTCTGTATTCCGCGTTAAAGAATAAAGACGTCATCATCATCATCATCATTTCGTGTAGGTGACACGGTCAGTCGATGCACACCCTGGTGTCAGAGTTCTTCGGAACCGCCTCTTGGCCTCTGACATTGCTTCCTTTAACGACTACCAGATGGCAGCCGGGACCAATGGCTTAACGTGCCTTCCGAAGCACGGAATCATCTTTCTTACCAGACAATCACGTGATTCATGCCTGCAATGTCCTTACCAAACTGGAAACAACTTAACAAAGTATGCTTCTCGTGGGAATCGAACCCACGACTCCCGGGTCAACAAGGCAAACGCCCTAACCACTGGACCACGGAGGCAGTTTAACGTTATTATTTTATTTTTTCATAATCATAATCGTTTATGTGTAAGTCATGAGTACATATGTTGTTAGTAATACAATATAGGGCTTCATGCTTCGGCGTCAGGAATACAAATTTTATTCTATAGGATTTAAAATTTGAATTAGGTATGACAATTACTGTTACCATGTTGCTATTTTTTATTATTTTAATATTAGTCATAATTTACTAAAAATGTTTCAAGCCTCCTAAAATGATGTGTGTCCTGGCAAGAACAAATATTAATTAATATCTCGTTGAATATAAATTATTTATAAATATACTGAGACATGCGTACTGCGACCTGTTGGAATTTTTTCGTTGCGGTAGCCCTCGTTTATTGTTCCTTATTTGTTATTATAATATTGTTAATTTTTTTCTAATTTTTTTTATACACGAATTCGTTCCCATATATTTATGTCATCCCCTTTTTACTTTACGTACACGATAATTCATCAAAATTGATTGAGGTTCAGGAAATCAAATAATTAATATTTTGAAGTAAATGAGACAAAAAGGCAGAACGCGGTAAAAATAAAGGGTTTTTTGTTATAATAATAAGTTTTTTTAAAACAATAGAACATTTCTTATCTGTCAAATGTTTATTGGTCTGACATTTTAGTAAAACGCACATACTGATATACAGACGAAGAGACTAAATAAAAGAAAAGGTAAATACTATAAGAGCGGGATAAGTAAGAGAACAGCTAGTAAAATACAAGGTAAGGAGAACTTGTTTCAGTCAAAACGAAAATTCTTAACTTACTTGTTTTTATATGCAGCTAAAAGTTTATGCATTAAAAGATAAACGCCATAACATAAACTACAGTATTTCATTTTACATTCAGTTTGGCTTGGTCCGGAAAACAAACATAGTCATAACATATTCAGCACTTGTTGACTTGAACCCAGCCCGCAGTTGTTCGCCATGAAATTTATATTAAGCCACCGTTAAGTTAACGAAGCGGTTAGATTCTTACGAGGCCGCAAGGTCATTATTGTTATCTGGAGCCTATGGTATACTGTGTATGGAAGCAAAGAGTGGCTCGGCCCGGCCGGGGGTACAAGAACAAAAGCCTCACGTAATTAGAACGACCGCGGCAATACATAAATAATTTGCCGCACGTTCCTCTTTGTTCGCCGAGAACGGCTTTTTATTTAACGCTGTTATATCAAGAACAACACTTCGTGCTTTTGATGGTGGTAATCCGCTATCCTTTTATCTTTACGCAGGTGCGCCTCTTTGTTGCGAGCTGTTTTATTACGTGTACGGCAAATTACCACTATCAACTACATACATTTTTTCTAAATTCGTTTTCTTAACTTCAATTATCATACTTTTCTTATTCACGTTGTCCACGTAATTTATAAATGTTTCGATTTGGCTATTACAATGTTAGTTTCATCAAATTCTGTCCGGGTAGTTCGTATATAAAATAATATCAAAAACTGCATCCATCCTTACATATTTTCCCAGAGCGATCAAGCGTAAAATACGAGCGAAGTGTCTCCGTTTCAGCTTTCGCCAAAACGCTTTTCTATGTCTGATTGTCCGGCTATTCTTTATATTGATTAATAATTATATTTCGTTTCTATTTGCTTTTTGCCACCTAATTTTTATCCGTTTACTATTCTCAAGGTTGACTGGGAGAGAATACTCTTAGTATTAAGTCCACCTACTGTAGCTTTTTAGGCTCAATAAGTTTTTAAATCAAAAAATAATAAAATATATTTGTTGTCACAATAGCAGAAATTGGCACTATTTAATCTTAAGACCTATTTAAGCTCGCTGAGATCAGAATCGCGAGATCAACAGTCTAAGGAGTTACTTGTAATATTACTAAGAAATAAGCTTTAAATTACTAACCAAAAATATATGAAATTGTTGTTTGGTAGGCAACTGATGCATATCATCAAAAAGAAAAACTTAGCTTTACTTTAAGTTAAGATACGGCAAAAGTAAAAGATGAAACTATATCCGAGTTTGCGTACTCTAATGCCATATTATTGGAATCACGAATACCTTACAAACAACACCCTTCTTCACAAGATAAAAGTTCGAACGGGGAAATCCAGAAGCCGACAAACAGAACCCTTTGAGAAAAACAAAACTTCTGGTTATTCGATACTCTAAAATTTTATACCTTGTTGTTGTAGTAAAGAAAATACGGTAAACGGATCGCCACGAAATATTTGACATGAAATTTAGTCACCGGAATTTCCCTTTGGCGCAAAAAGAAAAGAAATGTCGGGTCCCTCTTAATGAAACAAATTTTCAGGCAGCGACATCTAAACCTTAGCCCTTTGTAGTGCGTTCGGTGCGGCTGGCTTTGTGAGCCTTGCGCGGCTTTGTGCCCTCACGAATATGCCTCCTAATTACGATTCAGAAGAACCGACACCACTTACATCTAATGATTCTGATATTGTTATTTATCTAGCCAATCGTTATTTCATACATTTTTATTGTTACGAACAAGCATTTAGTGCAAAGGGAAGTTAAAGGTAGAAAAGATTTTTGCAAGAGTGTCTCGCTCTTCTTCTGCCGCCAAAAGTGATAGCACTTACCATCAAGTGCATCTAGAAAACCCTTTAGTTACTGGCAAAAGTAATGACTTTAAGTAAGAATAACGGATAAATGTCTCTTCCTCGTCTTACAAGCGTTTTCCCGATTGGGACCTTATCCGTGATGCGTCTGAGCCAGTGGTCTACAAATATGACACCATTTATTGATTTGGTGAAAGGTTTTACGGCCAGCTGCCTGCCTGACGCCATCGTTCCTTGGTAAGGTTGATAACCGTAGAGTATTTTTCCGTGCCAGGCATCGATCCTTTGCCGGCGTACATCGGAAGCCGTCAAACGTAAAATCATTACTTTTTAATAACCATTATGTACAAAAATCTGCCTATAAGCTATTAACAAATAATGTCGGACCCCAAAAAAGGTAAATACGCATCAACACAAAGGTAAAGTGGCACTCGTATTTTCAATCCCACTTTCATATAAAATTTGATCCCTACCGCAAATACTTCACCCTTGTTACAAGTTACGATGTCAACGTGACCTACAGTATATCTGCGTGATATTAAGGAAAAAATCGCTACAAAATTTTACGTCCGCTATGCGACACCCCCTTATAACGTCTGCTTAGGGCTACAGTAACATGGAGTACACATTTACGCCCCGTTAAATGGGAAAAGCTTTTTTCGTGTTTAGTGTCACAAATACTGTTATTAGTTTGAGTTGTGACAATCATCTGGTGCGTTTAGCAGAAAAAGAATAACATTAGACAATGAGTGGGATTTTTCTGATATTTATTCATCATCATCACATCACACATCATCATAACAGTCTCTGTGGTCCAGTGGTTAAGGCGTTTGCTTAACTGACCCGGGGGTCGTGGGTTCGATTCCCACGGGAAGCATACTTTGTTAAGTTGTTTCCAGTTTGGTTAGGACAATGCAGGCAATAATCACCTGATTGTCTGATAAGAAAGATGATTCCGTGCTTCGGAAGGCACGTTAAGCCATTGATCCCGGCTGCTATCTAGTAGTCGTTAAAGGAACCACGTCAGAGGCCGAGAGGTGGTTCCGAAGAACTCTGACACCAGGGTGTGCACGGTCGACTGACACGGTGTCACCTACTCGAAATGATGATGATGATCATCACTTTTTGAGTTCCTAACCCAAAGGGTGTAATCTGAATCGTATTACAAGACCATTGCTGTTTGTCACGAACTACGAAGAAGATAAAATAGTATCTGCGTCTATTTCGTCGTCTAATCTATCGCTTTCTCCTGGCAATAGAGACCATAGAAAAATATAGGAGTGAGGCACGGAAGACGTTATACATATATCTCCATGGAGTGAGGATAAAGATGATTAAATGTAATACAAATAAGTTTGAATTATTAATTATAATTATTGGGGCCACAAATTAAAACTCAGTTGACACATGTTCTATGCCCTAAAATCCAAAAAGGCTTTCTTTCTCATATAATAATAAAACAAATAAAAAAACATTTGCTTTACTACACTGTTGACCAGAATGTGAAAACCCAAAACAATTAATAAGAAAACAAAAAAGGAAAGGTAGCCTAATCATAAAACTCATTTGATAAATTTGAAATAAGTATAATGTAGGTATTCTAATAGATGTTAATACATTGTGGTGGACTTTTGACGGATTCCCTTAATGCGCGCTTTGCGTGGCCGGAAATGGACATTTTGTATTCACATCGGGGAACAAGGAGACATTTTAAGTGTCCTGTCATTAATAAAAGAAGAAGTGAATTATTAACATTCCCAAGTAAAGTGCGCGATTAATAAATAAGTGAAAAGTGATGACAGACGTCGCTAACTCGTTGGCGAATACTTTCGGCAGAGTTTTAATCAAAAGTTCACAATTACACCAAGATTTGAATGATTATATATTATAAGAATACTTATCTACTAAATTACTTATACTAAATAAGTAATTAAGTAGAAATGTATTCTTATAATCCAAAACTGGAAGACATGCAGTGCAGTGACAATGCATACTAGGTACAGGCGGTACAACTAATTTTCTACCGAAGAAATTTTTTATTTTTACTGAATTAGATTGAGTCATACCAAAGATATCTGAACTTCGTAAATTGCTTAAAAAAATTTGATTTGAAAAGGACCGAAGAGTATAAATTGTTTGGAAACCTAAATTCTCACAAAACAATATGTTTCATCTAAAATTCAAATGTTCGCAGGAAGTGAATATCATTTATTTGCAAATAGCGAATCCTGGCTGTCGAATACAATAAACGTCATTACCACAACAGTAATAGTGAGTGACCGCGCGTCAGAAGCACGCCTGACCGCAAGCCGGACTGCGAGCCGTGAAATGCTGCAAATCGGTGATGAATGGCGCCCGTGATGACCATTGTTTCTAATTATAACTCTTTGTCACACACTGGTTGTTGTTATAATATATGAATATTCGAATTGCTTTTTTATCTATTGCCATATGTATCGCAGGAGTATCAGGCGTGCCATAGAGTTTAGCGCATGGCCATGATGACGATAAGTAATTTCTTAAAAATTAGGTCGATGTTATATATACCTATATATCTCCACAATAAAGCAGTCTCCGCTACCTCTATACTCTACAGAAGTTAAAGCTTTTTTCTCTTATTGCCGCATTAAATTGTAAGTATTTTGTAAATATCGGTTCTCATTGCTACATTTTGTATGGATTCCTCGGAACTTGTTTTTTTATAAATAAGAATGCATGCATTGAGTTATTAAGTACTACGTTCTAGAGGTGCTACGTAAATTATATTCAGTGTTCCATTTTTCGTAATTTAAAATTTCAGCGCTACAGCGTTAAAACAATAACTAAGCGTCCAATCGTCCATATTCAATACATCAGCGCTATATTTGCTACAATCACGCGTTTCCATAGCAACGTGTCAACATAATGCAAAATGGCGGTAGGTAATAATATTGGTTTTCTTTTTTGGAAAAATTAAATTAGTTTAAGTACTTGCTGATGAAAATTTATTCCTTTGCACTGTGCAGTGCTCGATAAGTTATTACTGTCATAACTCAATACACACCAAGGCATTTTTATGATTTTCACCATGTTTTTGTTTATTAATTGTGGGAAGTACTACGCGCGAAAGAGATAGCAAGCGACTAAGTCAGCTATGGCACGGCGGCCATAGTCGAACGGGACAAAGTGAGTGGTTGCGGTGGCTTCTCTAGTACGTAGTACTTAATATCTCAATGAATGCATGTAGGTTAATAATTAGATAGCGCGTCAATCTTATTTGGACAAAAACTTAAAATAAAAGTTTTGACTCTCTTACTGAACAACTTTCCACTTATAATTACTTATTTATTTATGATTACGTTTGTTGGATAGGGTGATTTAGAGTACCGATGTATATAACGTAATGGAACTAAAAACATCTGAAACAGACAAATACGAAATAGTGACGGATGGCACGCAATGGACGCAATGGAGAAATGTATGGAATGATATTCCTCAACAAGCGACACGTGCCGCTGCAGCCCAGCCAATGTGTATTCAGCTGACGCTGATTGGAAAATAATATCAATAGCTTTTTCTTTTTTAAAACAAAATCGCTTCTGTTCGTAGTACATATATCTCCATGCCTATGTTGTATTTTTGCGGGTATTTTTAAGTTTTCATCAGCTTGGCATTAAGTTTCACCAGCAAAACTTCAAATTCATGATAAAAAATGTTAGTTATATTTAACGTGTATTTTAAGCTGCTAATGTTAGAATAGCCACGTTTTAGATTTAATTAGCATCCTTTTAAGTCCCTTAATTCATAGTACTATTTAAATAACCATATTTTCAAATTTAAATATGTTAAGCTCAATAAATACCTCAAATGTTTTAAAAAAGCATTTGTTGTTATAGCAGCAACAGATATACATCATCTATCAAAAATTTCATCCGTCTAGCTGTCAAAAAGGTCGTCAAATAATTTAAAAATAAAATAATAAATATTCCATGTTAGTCTGAGACAAAAGATCGATTAATCGATATAAAGAATTGGCGCGAAGCAGAGGGATCATATCAATGAGGTTGCAGGGTATACAGGTTATAGGGTATAGCAAGCATCGCATCATTATTTGGATTTCGATTTTCATCGATATGATTTTTGTGCCTTATGGTAGTCTTAGTAGTGGTAGTCGTTAAAGGAACCACGTCAGAGGCCGAGAGGCGGTTCCGAAAAACTTTGACACCAGGGTGTGCATAGTCGACTGTCCGTGTCACTTACACGAAATGATGATGATGAGAGTCTATCTTCCTTATAAGGGATCTTCATTTGTTACTTTATTACGTTACGTGATTAGTTTGTATACATGTATTTAAGTAATGACCAGTAAATAAGCATCAAGCCGAGTATCGAAGCAGCACTCGTTGTAATTGCGTGGCACTACCCGTAATTGTAATTTATAGCTGTTACCCAGAAAGGAACTACGTTATTTCACGAACCCTATGATATTGTGCAATAACAGAATTGGTATGGCCTATTGAATCAATTTACTTTTTCATAACAACAGGAAAATTAACCCATGAGTTTTCCTTGTTCGGTTTTGTATTGATTAGGCGATTGTATTTCGTTTTTCATATGGTACCTATATTGGCTCTTTTATTTTCTATAAATGGCACATATACATGTCTATTTTATTCTATGCGTCAGAGCCGAGGGTTCGCTATTATGATAAATGATAGTATTCATGTTGCGGTATGATTTGGCGAGAGACTTTACCTTCCTTCACCTTTTGATTTTAAAGGTAGCTCGCGTGAGTCTGACTTGCCCATGTAGGGTTCCTTAGTAGTAAGCGCTAAGCATAGATTAGGGTTATCATCTTAACGTATCGATTACCTACTATCTTTCTGTAGAAGTTAGAGGGGTGAACTTTATAAGCGTCTATCTTGAACCCTAAAAATCAGGACGATATCTTCGTCATCTTGCTGATTATATTTGATTTCTTAGCCCTCTCCGGCTGCGCTCGGGCATATTTTATACTTATAAACCTTACACGTGATTCATTCTTTTTATTGGTAATAAAACCGCAACAATCCGTGCAGTAGTTTCGGTGTTTATTGCAAATAGACAGATAGACTAAAAGACTTTTTAATTTTATGTAGTGATGATAGTTAATATAATATATCCTATTTGAGCTAATGGTAGCGGGTGAAAATATCAACAACACGGTAGCGTTAAATCTCATTTTGCATTTAGAATAAAACGAAATGCATGTTATTTCTGAACGAGTAAGTTTTATCTACCCGAGTGCCTTTCCTGGCAGCACTCGGTTTATCCCTATAAAAGCTAACGTTTTATAAGGAACTAAACAAAATATAATACAGCGAGGCTCGAAATAGTCGGCTGGCGGGTTGACGGGCGAGCCGGGAGGAGGCGGGTGCGGGCATTAGTTCTCGCCACATTGAACACATTGTGGGATCCAACTTATTAGGCGATGTGATCATGCGAATAATACTTGTTACACACGTTTTATTGCGTATTGGTCCGGGCAATACTGTTCGATCGAGCTATTCGAAAATTAATATCCTTTCAGAGGAATTCTTCGCGGCATTTCATTGAGGCGCCTTTAACCGTTCAGCGTGAATCTACTGAAAGTATTTTCAGAACGGGGCTTACGATGTCTATACACTTGAAATGTGCGGTTTACTAACGGAACTAGTGATATTGGTAAGTGTTCGTTATTGAATCTGCAAGGAATACACAGTAGCACATTCAATACGTACTTTAGTCTGCGTTCAGTTTAAAGTATTTCTTTTCTTTCATAATCTTAGAAGAAAAATACTTATATGTACATTCCCTCGGTCAGGGGTGCCATCCTCAACTGCCTGTCTGGTGGTTGCAAATATGGCATCGAATACGCGCGCCCGGCCTCCTGAGTTGCTATACTTTCTCATCCTCAATCCATCCGAGCAAATAGCATCTCAAATATTTTTATCCCGTTACCCCAGTCCATCAACGTTCTACCCTTCCCTCCCAGTTTTGATGGGCAGCAGAAGGAACCGCGGAACCGAAATAAGCCAAATAAACTGCGCTTACCAACTCGTCAGCAAATCGCCTCGCCTGGTAAATCCATATTACCACGTCCCCCCCTCCTCGATGTAAATTCTTGGGGGATGCCTTGTCCAGCAGTGGACTTCTTACGGCTGAATTGCTGATGATCACGTTCCCTTTTAAAAAGTGTGTGTTTATGTTGATTTCACATAGTTAAGTAATTTAGCATTGCTTTTAGTTAACTTCTCTTAGCATTGAAATCTATAAAATGAAAGCTTAGATCTGCCTTTACCCATAGAAAGCTCACATGTACCTGTCATACCCTATAATAAAACCAAAAATATATACCTATATTGAGATAGGTCTCTCTTCTCATTAATCATTTGATATTTATATTATGGTATGTATTATTATCATTATGTACATATATCTGATTTGATAAATTGAAAACACGCCTCCAATAGTCAATACGAAATAACCTAAATTCCCACACAACAGTTGGTTTCGTATTTCGGCAGCGTCTCGCTGACTCTGATTATGTAGATTCCTTTACAGAGGAGATTTTACGCAAACATACGAATGAAGATCGAATCAGATATGCATGGGATCAGTTTCTTATCCTTACGAAAATATGGAAACGAATATACACAGGCTTAAAAAGAACATAGACATTTATGTCCGGGCTTTTAACGTATATAAGTCATTTGTATACTAAAATATTTTTACATTACGAGAACACAAATATGTAATATAAGATTTAACACGTCACGCATGTTTTTATATCATCTTATTTACTCATCGATCCTTAACTCTATTTTAGAGAAAAATACTTCAAACAACTAACAACAAGTTAACATTATTCATATAGGTAAGTAATAAAATCGGATGAATAGAAATGTAACTAAAGTATAAGACATATTATTGCAAGGTTTTTGTTGGTATAATTCGTAAGTTCAGATCACAGTTGTAAGTGAGACTTGAAGGAGAGTCCACCACAAATTCAATTGAGTAAAGTGCGGCGTCCTGCCTTCTCAGGTTATTAAACTGAAACGCTCGCTTGTTGACAGAGCCCTGTAATCGGACGCTAGAATATTGAACGCGAACAGATACCGGGACTTACACCTTGCGGAATAAAAAATTCCAGGAACAAACTTGATAAATTGACACCGAGCCAACTGCAGTTTATCTTTTGTTAATCCTATATGGGTCTCTAGGTTGGAAGAACTCGGTATTGGACTGGAAAAGATAAGTTTTTCGTATCTCCGTCCCCGATAGCGGACTCCCTCGTCGCTGTATCGCGTCGTATTTCATAAAAATCGTAGTTTTCATCCTCGTAATATTATTGTACCGTGCTCGGTTATTTGTTCAAAAAGAGAAACAAAAGTTGAACTATAATGTGTCCGCACTAGTAACTAATGGATAGGAAGTTTCCGTGTAGGTACTTAAGCGGCCAATTCTTGAGGCGAGACTACTTTCTGAGTACACATTAGTGGCGTCGGATGCTTTCCTGGCTAAATCTTAACTATCTACTTAAGTCAGTGTCAGGGTGAACTCGCAAACGAATTGAATAAGCCCCTCGCTTTCGCTTCCCTTTATCTGCTTTCATTACATGAGCTTCACTCTGAAATTCGGTTCAATTACTCCGTAATTTGGTGAATTGACGTGGCATTTTGTCAGCTTCCTCGCGTGTTTTGTTTGGAGTAATTTACTTTTTTTATTCACTCAGAGTCATTATTAGTTTTCACGGAAATAATTTTAAAGATTACAATTTAATTACATATACTTAAAAACTAATCACACTCACGTTTTGGAAAGGTTTCAGAATAAAAACCGTTCGACGGCTGATAAAATGAGGTCGTAGGCAAAATATAATTTTTTACATATACCCAGGTAGGGTATATATGTAAAAAATTATATTATAGGATTTATTTTTTATAATTTTTTTATTATAAATTATATATATATATACCTATATATTAGATTTATTTCAAAAAGTAATTGTATTAAAAAACAATGCAATGTAGGAAAAGTTGTGGGAAAAATCGCGTTAAACAATTTAAAACGTAGGTAAATATGGACCTTTTTTGTCGTTATATGTTTAGCCTATAAAATTCATTGAAAACTTATTTTTACACGAACTGACTATAGGCAATTTTATTAATATCAGGATATGTAATTTATCCTATCCTAACAATATTCTAAATGAGTTTGTTTATAACGCTCAAATTTTTGCGTAGCTGTTACTGTTGCTGCTGGGGTATGGAGAAGGACATCGACACTTTTTCTTCCGAAAAACTTGGAATAAACGAATGGATCTATGTAACACAAGCAGAACCTCGTGCGCCTGCCAGTGCTTTAATAAAGTTCACCTAACGTGGCGCGCTCATGTGCACAGAGTTCCATCAATAATGAAAAAAATAATAGCGCATAAAATTTGGTTTATTATGAACGCTTCCCGCGGCTGCTGCAATATCGCGCCGTAAATGCTTTATTACGAACATTGTCAATTTCGCCGGAGGTTCACTTCGCCGAATTACTGACCAATGAAATGACAGTGTGTCGCTAAGGCGGGTGACGCACAACGGCTGAACTGTGAACGGCTAGAGTATACATTGCAATGTTCGTCTCAGACCGGTTTTTGTCAAGCATGTAAAGAAAATGTGTGTAGTTCTATAAATATTATTAAAGTCGAACAATTTCAATTTTGTCAGAAGTTCACTTAGGCGAATAACTGACCTATTATGATAACTTGCTAGGGTGGGGTAAGCCTTTGTAGCTTGAATAACCATTGCGATTTTCATCCAAGACTGTTTGAGCGTGGTAATCAGACATATGATGCACTAGCTCTTAACTTAAAATACTAAACAATATGAAACTGATATAGAAAGTACATAATCTCATCTTAAACTTATAAATAGATATGGATTTTATTACTGTTTTGTGCTACGCTGCGGCACTTGTCCTCATATTCAATTCATTTCGACGACGAAAATCCGAGCGAAACGGTGATGTGAGTGAGTTTCACATGTAGTAATCATTAAAAGATAACGAAGTTTTTATAATTACTAACTAGGAGCAGGGATTTTTCTTAACAAACACAGAAAACACATCTATCATTATATTAGGTAAATATTAAAGTAAACTTACCGTACCACAGTTGCGACATTGTAGGTATATGGATGCGAGTCATAATAAAACGAGTCTCATGACTCTCGCGTAACATTAGCCGGGTGTGCTTCCGCCCTAACTCTCCCCCAAAGTAATAATATAGAACACCGCGGTGTCCTCATAAAAATATGTTTAATGACCACATAAAGATTCGATATGTTAGCGCGGCGGTGTGCTGAAAGCCTCTCTTACTCAAAGTGTACCTTATATGTATCTATAAATCTGAAAATGCTTTATTTATTACCAAAGCTCCATCGATACTAGACCGGCTGAGCGTTAAATATTAATATCGTCGTTTGAGTTTATAATCATTGAGTCGTTATTGCAAACCAATTTTGTAGTCCAGCCAGACCGTCGGTATATTATTTATACGTATGAGTGGTAGTAGCATTAGCAATGATTTGAACAGTAATTGCGCGTTATACTGATCTCAACCGACTTGAGTTTGTTTATTTGAATTAGATAGACAATAATGAGATTTTGGTAGGTAGTTGCTTGTCATAATTATACAGTTTCGGTCAGATTCACCTTTTCATGAAAACCTATATAAAGGAATACCATTTACGAGTTGGAAAGACATTATTTCAAATAATAAGATGACGATCAGGCCCGTCAGCCTTTGGAAATTAATGAAAATATTTAAATAAATGGTTTCATTGGTGATAATTAAAGACTTGGGTGTGGACACACAAAGCACCAATGGAATTCGGCTATTCACCTACAAACCCTTAAAATACATGTCTACCCTTGGGTTTATAACAATACAATAAAGTTTTACAAAGGCAGATTTTCCCATTGAATTGTCTCGAAATTTCCCCCGCCCACCCATCGACCCCCTTCCCCTCGCCTCACAGCTATTAACCGCAAGTTTCGTTATTAGCGACTGTGTTGGAAAGTTATAAGGGAATCACCTTCATTTAAGTTGAGATTAAATTCTTAGTCTGGCGGAATAATTGAGCGTCATCATTCCTGTTCTTGACTTTTATTTACATAAATCACAAACATGTGGTGTAATAAGTATTATTATTTTTACCTAATTTATGTAAATCTATCAATATGAGGTAATGTTGTGAGTCGTAACATAACATTTAGACTTAGTAGAAGAGATCTTAGGTATTTAAGATGTTTTTAAACTTCTTATAAAGGCAATTTAGAACTATTCTCTAATAGTTACACAAACTTCTAGAAAACACTTTGCACAATCTATTGATAACTAAGATTTACACAACGACAATAACTGTTTAGAATGTCCCTTTTACATAATTTCAATTTTAAAAACTTTCAATAAATTAATGCATTTCAATAGATATGAAGCAAAAAGAAATATAAATGGTTAGTATATATTTTTTCCTTTTTACATCTTTTGTTCAGTTAATATCTGAGTATACAGGTACGACAATTTATATTCACATAGGTATTATCATTATATTAATTAACAATATACAAGGCAAGTAAAAATTATTTAATATAGTCCAATGTAATTTTATTAGGAACCCAACGTAATCAAAAGAAATCCACTCAAAACACAATTAATCCACGCATTAATTAAATGTACCTATCTCAAAAATGTTTTACACAGTTAACCTATGTTAAATAAACAGAAGAAAGTGACGGTAAACAATAAATTAGACACAAACTTTGCGAAAACTTGGTACAATCTTCAAAGGCGCGTAAACGAGATCAAGTAATTTAAACCGAAATAAGCAAAATTACTCTGGCATTGTCGGCTTCTCAGCGACGGTACGGGAAAGCGTTTCCACAAGAATTTCCTTAAAATTTAATTTAATATCGTAACGGCATTAATTCGATAAAATTGCGATAAAAAGTACCTTTATGAATAAAGTGTACAGATTATTGAACCTTACAAACCTCTAAGCCTACGTGATAATCTGGTCATTTATATATAGTATATAAAGAATAAATGACAAAAAACAGGTTTTTTGACATATACCTAAGTAGGAACCACAGACTTGTATATTTTTGTAGGAACTCACAAATGACGAAAAAGATACTATTTCCAAGTAGTTGTTGATTTCCCGTTTAAAGAAATATAGTTATTTTCTCTACACAACATTTTTTATTTGCGATCAAATTCGATTTTTGTGACATGTCAGTAATTTTGGATTTATTTAAAAAGTTCTACTTCACCTGATTGCCCTGCGGCTACGCTCAACAAAAGATTTACACTTATACCTATTTTGTCGTTTTGGTTGTTTGATACTTACTCACACTCTTACATTAAGGCACCGCACCAACTTATGTCGATAGTTTTAAAAGGTGATGGACCAAAAGTGAATACGAACAGGTACGAATATTTTATGACTACCCAGGAAATACATAACAAACATAAGCCAATATCTTTTTGTAATTTATATGTTTATGTATCATACATAATTGTCTTAAACCGTCAAAATCATGAAAAAACCTTGCAAGAATTTAACTCATGCTTGCCTGTACTCAAATAATAATTTGCATAAGATTTTTTTGGTCAAGTTTCAATGCCCAGAGACTTATTAAAGAAATAAAAGAGCAGCTCTGTCATGTTTTTTGCAAGTTGTTTGTATGGAAATCCCGTAGCGTTCCGGGAAAGCTGATGTCCGTCCATCCTTTCTTTGGTATGCATCGGCGGTTCGCAGGGGAGGAAAATTAAGGCTGTGGGCTACAGGGGACACGCGGCTTTGATTTTTGTATGGGAAAATAACGGCCACCTCATATATATGCATAAAGGGCGTGATACATGTAAGACACTTTGTAGAACGGCATTTTATTTAACAACCGGAGCCAATGAAAACAAACAAACAAACAATCAAATCTTTCCTTGTTATAGTAGGTATTAGTTCCTCGTTATATATAGATAAGGAGTATCGGTGATATGTATACCAGTCGGTATTTTTATATTCAATATAGCACAGTTTTTGAAATCGTTTTTATTTCAATTTACTTTGCATTTTATAAATGCTTCTCTTCCCTTGATGATTTTTTAATCATCCAAAACAAAATTAGACCATTACGGACCAATTAAATTGATTTACATAATATAAGAATAGCTTATTGATAATTATTGCCTAGTAGGTAACTAATTATAAAGAAATCTAGGTTTAATGTTAAAAATCCAACGGAAATACATAATAATGTTTAAGAGATCCAATGTCAACGAAAACAATATATTAGTAAAATGTTAAACAACCGTCATTTTAAAATGTAATATAACTTGTATAATAATAACGTAATAAAACACTGTAGTGTTTGCAAGCCGAGAATTTTAATAAATGTGTATATAGTCTTCAGGTCCTGCCGTGTGGTTCCCGGTAGAATAGAATAGGACCACCCCAAACCTTCCTGTGGATGTCGTAGAAGGTAACACAAGCTAAACAAAGCTTATAAACATCAAACAGACCAATCCAACCCGTCTGGCAAGCGTGGAGAATGGCAAAATCCCAGAGGTTTTGGCGACTCTCCACGCTGGACACTGAGGGTCGTGCTCATGCAAAACAAAGAGAGACCTGATGATGATGACGACTCTTTAGATCCTTATTTGAAAAATAATTAGTTACTGCAGAACTAAATCAGTAAGAAAATATTTTTGCTGCCCACTCTTATCGTTGCCGGAAGCACTTTCATTTCATCATAACTTTAGAAACTTATCTTAGTCAGAGGCAATCAATTTTCATTTTCTTTCGATTATAAAATTTTTGTGAGCAAAAATAACATCACTTACGTGATACTTGTGTACTGTTTATCTTCTTTCATTCACTTTTCAATGAAATAACAAATTAAGGCTTCTATTCGTAAAAAGTATATCTTTATCCAAACATTGATGATAATTTTAGGTGGTCAAAACATAGAGAAAATTCTATCAGTTCAACTATTGGTCCTTTCATATGAAATTGGTGTTTTATAGAAAGGATTTCGAGGAAAGTAAAATTTTCATAGTAACGTTATTAGTATTATTTCGGGTTTGATAAATTCAACAAAAGTGAAATTTTTACATGAAATTACGGACAACAATATGCCTAATTTAGACATCCTAACATTTACAAAAAAATTGAAAAATAATACAAATATGACTTTATTTTTTATTAAAACGGACAAACCTGAAACGAGTTCTTTCCACGAGCTTTTCCAATAATTAAATTCACAAAAACAAAAATTTTAATGCATGCAGAACGTTAATAATAAAGGCCACTTTCAAGTATAATAAAAAAAAATTGTTTACCTGAAAATTATTGTCATTAGAAACAAAATATCAAGCGGGAAAAAAACGCCAATTTTATAGGTAAAGATCCAATATATTGCTAACTGATGTATTTAAATAAAATACTCGTGATGGTCATTTGGATAAAATTACTTTTAGTATGTATATTTACTATTTAAACTTTAGTTCCGTATTAAAATTATATCCCAACAATCAAACAAAGAAAGAAGTAAATTTGTACATCATTAAGTAAATAATAAAATGTGCAGTAAATCTAATGAATACGGAGATTCGACGAAGATTTGTTTTCATTCCTTCCGCTTCAGTTTCGTATTTACATGTACGTACAAACGGAAGGCCTGCGTAATACATTTGCAAGATGATAAACAAAACGGGATACGGGAAGTTATAATTTACAGAATCTACGTACAGTGCGCTAGCAATCAACCGTAACCCTTCAGTCCTAAAAAGGACTTTATGTCATTGATTTAAGGGTTCACCAAACGTAAAATTGTTAGGCTTAAGCTTCGACTGCCGGTACAGCAAGGGAGAGTCGTTTCATTGCGTCACGTCACGATCCCTCCTCTTGAACATTTGTCAAAAATTAAAACGACGTAAGCAAATTGATAGCGCCCTAGCTGGATAATTTGATAAATGTGTAGAGCTTGCTAGAATTTGAAGAAGATAAACTTCGTCCGATCTTTTATTTTATCGCACCTTTTTCCGAACGCCCACTTACATAAACATCAGCCGGAGACTAGGATAACAATATAAATTATTCATTAGGGCGCAATGACGACATAGGAAATAAATAGAGGCACTCATGGAGCGTGTGTAGTGGCCGTCAATAAATTGTATGGTGTTGTTTTGTCTTTGGGTTGAGGCAGCGAGAGGCGCGAGGTCTTCGGAGGACATCCATCATGTTCAAGGCAGATTGATCGTCGGCGCCGCAGACAGAGGTCCGAGCTTCTACCACAAACTAGAGTATAGTTGCCTACAAATATGTGTTACTTCTGAGTATAAAAATTTCTCGTTGCTGAGCTACTTTCAAACCAAATAACAATTTCATTGACGACTGCTTTAGGACAATAACTTTTTCACAAATTATCGGCTGTTTTTAATCCCATTAAGTCAACACATAGGCATACGGGACTCTTCAACACTGTTTTGTTTTTTTTTTCGATTATCACATCCCTAAGTGATGCATTATTAAGCTATAAATATAGTTCTTTAAACGTAGTCACTACAAAGTTGCTAATATAATCTTCATGAAATAATTATAAATAAGATTCTTGAAATACTGATGATGATCTGTCCGACCGATTTCGGCCATGGCGACCTCTTCGACTCCTAGTCGGTGTTTTGGCGATCGTGTGCTCGCAAATGGCTTATATAGCCTATTTTTGCGGCGAAACTTCGTGCACATTGTGGGCACGTAAGTACACCGTCCTCATAATTATAGGTTATGGTAGCAGGTGGGCGGGCCTTTACTTGGTCGCGTTTAGAATTGAGGTCAGCTTTACGCTGATCCTCGAACTCGCATACTAGGCTATTCACCAACCTGCGCCATTTTGGCCGCTGTGCTGCCAAATGTTCCCATTGCGAGGGCTTTATATTGCATCTCTTCATGTGTCGCTTTTGGACATCTTTGTAACGGAGGAGTTGTCCGCCATGCTTTCGCTTGCCCTCCTCCAGTTCAGAGAAAAAGATGCGCTTCGCCACTCTCTCCTCTGCCATTCGTGCTACGTGACCACACCACCGAAGCTGACGACGCATTAAATACGCTTCAATGCCACCAACATTTGCTCGTCGCAGGACTTCGGTGTTTCGTACTCTATCAGACCATCTGATCTTCATGATGGTACGGAGGCACTTAAGATGGAAACGATCCAGAGTACGAATGTGACGTCGGTACACACACCACGCCTCAGAGGAGTATAGGAGATTAGGCAGCACAATTGCCATATACACAGAAATTTTTGTGGCCAACTTAACGTCATGTGAGCAGAATATCTTAGAATACAGCTTGCCAAATGCTGCAGCAGCAGCACCGACCCTGCTATTGATCTCAGCGTCAAGGTCACACTTAGATGTTATCGTGCTCCCCAAATAGCGAAACTTGTCCACCTGCTTCAGGACATCCTCACCAAGGTGTATGGTCAGTGTCTCGTGACCGTGAGTGTCCACAGACATCACCTCCGTCTTATTGACGCTGATCCTCAGGCCGAACTTCCGACAGGCTTGGTGGAAAGCGGACATCAGCTGTTGCAGACCGTCTGACGATTCTGCTAAGAAGCACAAGTCATCAGCATACATGATCTCAGTGATCACTGCATACGAGACCTTGGAGCGTGCCTTAAGTCGAGCCAAATTGAAAAGGCTACCATCTGTACGGAAACGGATGCGGACTCCTTCGGAAATAGTTTGTAACACCTCACTCACTACCATTGCAAAGTATAAGGCGAACAAAGTAGGCGCTAAGACACATCCTTGCTTCACCCCACAGGTAACGGGGAAACAGTTCGTCTGTTCACCGTCTACGGCGACGCAGCATTGCATGTCGTCATGTAGGAGTCTAAGAAGTCTTACAAACTTTTCCGTACATCCTAGCTTCATTAACACCACCCATAAGGCTTCACGAGGCACGCTGTCGAAAGCCTTCTCCAGATCAACAAAGCAGAGGCATAACTTCCGACCCTGTTCTCTGCTTTTTTCTTGCAGTTGACGCACAGAGAAGATCGCTTCGCATGTACCTCGGTCCGGTCGGAAGCCAAACTGGGTTTCGGGTAGAAGCTTTTCAGCCAAGTTTTTCAGGCGGTTTAGGAGAACTCTAGCAAAGACCTTTCCAGGGACCGATAGAAGCGAAATACCACGGTAGGAGTCGCAGTCGGATCGGTCACCTTTATTCTTATAGAGGGCAATTATACGCGATACTTTGAATGTATCTGGAACACGCTCCTCCTCCCACATACGAGCAAACAGCTCCCACACCAACGTATGCAACTCCTCTCCGCCGTACTTGATCAGTTCTCCCGGTATAAGGTCAGTGCCAGCCGCTCGATTATTTTTTTGCTGCCTGATGGCAGTAACAACCTCTTCACGCAAAAGGGGTACGTCCAGTTCAGAGGCAAGTGGGAGTTGAGGCAGTAAACTGATACTTTCCAGATCAGCTGACCGATCCACATTCAGCAGAGTATTGAAGTGTTCCGCCCAGCGCTTTAGTACATCTTCCCTGCTCGTTAACAGACCCCTTCCGTCAAAAGATCTTAAAGGAACCTTTGCATGGTAGGATGTACCAATCAGCTTACGTACCTCGCAGTAAAACTCCCCTAACTGATTCGTGTCAGAGAGCCATTGCATATGACTAGCTTTGTCATGCCACCACTTGTCTTTCATGTGTCGAGACAGCTTACGCAATTCGAGGTCACTAGCTTTTATCTCCGCAATGCTTCTACTTCTGTTACTGTGCTGTCGCAGAAGATTTCGGTGTTTGTTGAGCGCTGCCCGTAGAATACTATCATTCCCATCAAACCAGTCTTCATTGCGACGGCATTTTTTGCCCAGTGCACTTGAAGCGGTATCTATGATGCAGGATGTCAAAGTTTCCCAGGCAGCACCAACATCACCTATTTTCTTAACAAGCAATAGCTCTTCGGATAAAGCTTCTGCATATTCCTTTTTGACTTCGTGATCTTTCAGCTTCTCCGTGTTTAACAACGCAAGCTTTTTAGTTGGAGATCTACGAGGGTGACGGAGGCGGAGTCGCAGCTTAGTGACAATTAGCCGGTGGTCAGACCAGCAGTGCGCACCACGCATAGCGCGAGTTATTTGCACTTGGCTGAAATCTCTTTGCCTCACAATAGCATAGTCGATCAAATGCCAGTGCTTGGATCTTGGGTGCATCCATGTTGTCTTGTACTTGGCAGCAAGCCTAAACATAGTGTTCGTAATTGCCAAACCGTATTGAGTACAAAGACTGAGTAGCAACTGACCGTTATCGTTCATGTTACCAACTCCATGTCTACCCAGAACTGCAGGCCAAGCCTCATAGTCCCGACCAACCCTGGCATTGAAATCGCCCAACAATAGCACCTGCTCTTTGGCATTTATGTTATCAAGGCAAAGAGATACTTCCTCATAGAATTTATCCTTAATGTCATCAGCTTTATCTAACGTTGGAGCATAAACACTGATGACATTAATGTAGTTGTCTTTGTCCAGGTGAAGGCGCAGTGTGGTAACGCGGTCCGAGACATGTACAGGGTACTCTTGTAGTCGCTTTACTAGCTGATTTTTGATGGCAAAACCTACGCCTGATTGCCGGGTATCGGAGGCAGCAGTACCTTTCCAAAAGAAAGTGTAGCCGCCACCTACTTCCTCTAGTTCTCCTTCATCGGGAAGATGTGTTTCGCTGATAGCAGCCACATCCACGCCGTACCGATGAAGTTCCCGAGCTACAATGGCAGTTTTACGTTCAGGGCAAGCGTTACCAGCTCGATCTAGAAGCGTTCTCACGTTCCACGCACCAAAAGTTATAATAGATGTTGTCTTTTTATTTATTTTGTGCTTTCGACCACGATTTGAGTGATGCGATGGCAGCCGCGGTTACTACCATCTATCATGTTGAGACGAGCATTTCTTTAGGGCACCTTTTCTAGCCCCCTCCCCGGCTGAGCGGGGAAAGCAGTGCCTCCCTAAACAGGGCTGCTTTGTCGTCCTGGGTGCTGCCGAGTCCACACTGTCGCCCCAAACGTGCAGTGTAGAAACGACCACGATGTGTGCTCACACCCCCGGGACCGCCTATGTGCAGGTATTAGACAAAGCCTAGCTTGCATCACACTAGACCTCTCTACCTCTACCCATCGCCACAGGACTTTCAAAGTCGGAGTCCGTTAACGGAAGCGGTCAAATACGCAGGATATATTAAGGTGCGCAAACGTTCGCGCTAACGCAGGCGCACACACTCGTCCTTCTCCTCCTTTCATCAGTGGAACGGAAAACCGCTACGACTGAGGAGGGGTCGGATGCTGTGTCTAGCCGATGGTGACTATACGCCCTCCACCATCGCCCTAGGCCATCCACCTTGCCGTGCTGACTCGCCGAGCCTACCAGATCACGTTACATATCTGTTTTGTGCTGCCATCCTCGCCGAATCAGACTTTGTATGTTAAGCGGGAGGGAACCACATATACAGGGATAAGGATTGAGGGGTTATGGTAGGATAGGGGTTATAGGGAAACAAAGGATAGTTGGAGTAGGAGGGATGGGATACTAAAGCCATGGTAAAATGGGTTATGGACCATAGTAGCTCAGGGAAGGCGGGATCGCATGCCCGTGCACTCAATTATCTACTATCGGACAGATAGCCGATTTGAGCACCCCCTGCCTATCTTGAAATACTAATGTATGTGTGAATTATGTAACTTTTTTCAAACAGAAAGTTCTGGACGACTTATAATGAAACTTTGCACTATGTATAAGTATCAGACTAGCACATAGACTCATTTAGACTAATATTATAAAGCTAAAGTGTTTGTTTGTTTGGTTAGTTGAACGTGCTAATCTCAGGAAATATTGGAGCGATTTAAAAAAAAATCGTTAAAAATCATTTTTGATTATCCTTGACGTTATCCTTGAGTGCCATAGACTAAGTATGTACTACGGGCGAAGCCGGGGCGGAATGCTAGTACGCAAATAAATTCGTGGTGTAGTTTGATATACCTGAATTGATCCAAGTAAAGATTTTGAAAAAATAGGTTTAGAAATATGTTGATTACTGTACCCACCAATATAGTGCAAGGAAGCGAACGTTGAGACAAAAATGGTGCGAACAAACAAATGTGCTGTCGATAGCGCGACAGAAGGATTGATAGTCAGCGGTCGGCGTTCACAAAAACAGCCCGGCTATTTGGACGCCTGTGTTCATCAGGGTTCTTACTTATAGCTTATTTAATCCTAGCTTTTGACACTGATAACATCCACGATATCAATCCACAAGTTAATTTTGTAACATGTACCTACCAAGTAGATCCAAATCCGTTTTGCAGTTTAGGCGTGGTGACAAATACTAGTATCGACCACACACACAAATATCTCAATGTACATAATCTTTCAAATTAATAATTAATGGTCTTTCATATAAAAAAAAAACCTTTAACTGATTTTGATACAAACGGAAATTTTGGAAGTATCCTCATTAAATGAAAAAGATTTTTTCTTAATAGGTCCAGACCTCTTCGAGTAATAGAGAACATATAATACTTAAAAAAATTCATTGATGTTTAAATAGTACCCATTGTATCATCATCATCTCAGCCATAAAAAGTCTACTGCTGGACGTAGGCCTCCCAAGGATTTACACGACCGGTTGGCAGTTGATAATCTTTATCGATCTAACCGATAAATATTATCTCTTCCATCATTGAAAAGTTTTAAAGAAAAGATAAATACTTCACAAGTTTTATATGAGTGATGTTATTTTTACTCAAAGAAATTTTATAATGAAAATTGATCGCCTCTAACAAAGATAAGTTTCCAAAGTTATGATGGAATGAAAGTGCTTCCGGCGACGAGCGCGGGCAGCAAAAGTATTATTCCTCACTGATTTAGTTCTGCAGTAACTAATTATTGTTCAAACAAGAAACCTAAAGAGTGTCCATTAATCACTTTCCATTACGTCCTCGGCTTGCGAACACTTGTACTTGTATTAATTGCATTTGTAACGGATGGTTGTTTTACATTATAGCTTTTGTGATATAATTATATATATTCAGACTATTTGCGGGGTAAATAATGTTTTATAGCGTCGTTAAGTGATCACTTTGAAAACTAAATCACAATACTGTTGCCAAGCCTTTACATTTAAATATAAAACTGAAACCAAAGGGACTGAAATTTTATTTTCTAAAGATACCTACTTACGATACTCACCGAGATTATTCATCAACGAGATTATTATTTGCTCACCATCATGTAAAAAATAACCGCCCGTCGCCCGTGGCCGTCTATAAGTGAAGAAACTTTTATTATAAAATAAGTGGATAACGATACCTTATTATTCATGAGTATTCGTTTATTTAATCATATAGGTATCGATTTGCTAAGAAGAAGTAGCATTTATTTATTTATTTTTGAGCGAAACTTATATGCTTGCTTACATTCATAATGGAGGTCGATTACCTTTTACTTTTAAAGTTACTGTATTCAAAGTTTATACAAAATTTAAAGCTTCAAAAGGAAGTTATTTAAGCTAGAAACGCTCTTATATAATACTAGCTGTTTCCCGCGATTTCATCAGCGTTGGTTCGGTTTTATCACACAGTCTTTTTCAAATCAAAAAGCCTATTTCCTTTCTCAGGCTCTAGACTACCTGTGTAACAAATTTCATTGAAATCGGTTGTAGTTTGGCGTGAAAGCAAGACCGGCAGACAGAGTTACTCTCGCATTTATAATATTAGTATGATTAGTATAGATATGGAAGTATGGTGTGATATGGAAAATGTTTCGATTGTTACAGAGTTTGCGATGTCGGAGGGAGGTGGTGCGGCCGCGTTTCCAGCTCGGTCCCCGATGTCTAGCTCCACGACGGGCCAATCTAGCTCTAGTCATCACAGGTAAACAACCAATAAAACTAGTGCCTAGGCTACTTGTAGGTAGTAAGACAGCAATGAGACCCAATTTGCACCAAAGCGCGGACTTTGAATTAGATTACAAGTAAGTAGGTTTATTTAGTTCAGCAAATAATCGTACAAAATGAGATTCAAACTTTAAAATTGAACTGATGTTTCAAGATACGAGTATGTTATGTGTCTGTTCGGACATAACAGACAACAATAAAAAATGTTTAACAAACAGTTAACAACTTCGTTAAATTTATAGTGAGTTATTAATGCATAGTTTCTTTACGTATCTTGAATTTTAAATGCAATGATGTTGACATGTTTCATCTTATTTATTACGCTCAAAGATAGTTAGTCGATTACAAACTTATTATCATCATATCCATGTGCAAATCAAAAGTTTTCAACATATTTTTAAGAAAGAAAATAAATTCGTTTAATAACCTAAATAAATTTCGCAGTGCCACCAAAGAGAAATTCGTTTCAAAACTAATTTGGTGACATTTATTAAATGCGCTGAAAACGCGCTCGCAATACTCCAGCGCGGCTTTTAAGTAATAAAGTCACCGAACATGCACATAAAAGCCCACAAATTTAATAAAGACATTTTTGCGATAAAAGAGTGCCCTATCGAGAGGCTAAAAAATCTTTATTAATGCACTTATATTCTAAAATTTCCTTTGAGCTCTCCAAACCCCCGAAATTAATCTTAGCTCTCATCAAAAGGACCGGGAATGCTCTGCATTCCGGCCGCGTATTGAAAGGAGCAGACGATGCCACGAGACAAATTTTGACGTGTCAAATTCAATAAAGTCCACTAGTGTGGCCTCTAATTAAATATAATGGCTTCGTGCCCTACGCTTCTTTGTAAAGAGATTCTCAAAGCTAATAAAAAATTGATGAACCCTCCTCGCCCCATTTTGTGCCTCTAAAAGTGCCTGTGACGGTCCACATTAATTTAAACTTATCCACGAGAAATGCTTTAAACTTTAGAATCGAGAATGTACTAATTTACATTTTTAATCATAGTTCCGTTTACTTTTATTAAGCCACAAGCACGGCATTAGCTGTTTTTTTCTTAATCTTCATTAGAAACTTCTTAGCGCTGTGTTGGTTAACTTTTTGTGAAAGTAAACAAGCTTTTTACAAAATGTTAATAAAACCCTGTCCAATCCTTAAAGGGGCGACTCAGCCCGTCAATACAACGAACTTTTTATCATATTGTTACTTAGGAAATTCAAAACTTTTTTTTTTCGAACATTTTCATACAAATTGCCTGGCCAGCCGAATCATGTCAAATATTTTTTTAATTATTTTTGCACGTATGTCCCATATGAAAGTTTTTCATTTTGACGGGCTGAATGGCCCCTTTAAGGATTGGACAGTGTTTAATAATTAAAGATTTTAAATTCTAAAATAATTAATTGATAATTAAAAATGCTGAGTAAATATGGTCGTTCTCAGTGGATATCCATTCAAATTTGAAGGAGAATAACAAAGAAAGAAAGAAAAAAAAATCATAATAAGTACGTACACATATTTAGGTACACGAGTATTTAGTTTACTAGAGTTTCAGTTATCTTTGTAGGAGTCTAGACAACTGTCTTAAAATAAACAAAGCTTCGTTTATTCAGCATATTTTACTCTCCATTGGGTGCAGATACAGAAATTATTTTCCAACAGTAGGACCGCGGCATATGTTTGATGTTAAACCAGCGCTGGGAGGCATTTTAACCCGACATTGTTGCACTCCGCGGAATGTAGGAACAATAACTAAATTTTCCCTTTTCATAAAAACATTTTTTTGTATCACATTTAAGCATTTGTTTTGATTTTTTGTATACTCGATACAATTTTATGAGAAAAATGTCGGTGTACGCGTTTTTTGTTTGGAAATAGATTAATTGAAATGACTCAATTCAATTTGTATCATTCATTTATGAAAAAGAAATCTTAAAGATACTAACCTTCACACAGGTA
Organism: Rhodophaea formosa; assembly: GCA_963082605.1. Lineage (NCBI taxonomy): Eukaryota > Metazoa > Arthropoda > Insecta > Lepidoptera > Pyralidae > Rhodophaea > Rhodophaea formosa. The sequence continues at coordinate 12,383,385 of OY720210.1, forward strand.
AAGGTTTTGGACAATAGTGTTAACTCACACAAAAACAAGATGCATATTATCATAGTGTTTGATAGTGTTTGACGAAGCTGTAAGGCTATTCATAAATAAAAATCTAAAGTCAGTTTAATAATATGTTGTAACAGGTATTTGAAAAAACTATAGTATAGTTTTATGTTCTTCTTCTTTCTACAGCTCAAAACATCCACTGCAGGGTATAAGCCTCCTTCAATGCACTCCAACCATTCCGGTCTTTCATTCTTCTCCATGTCGGAACCGCAACCTTAACGATGTCATCACTCCAACGAGCTAGCAGTTTCCCTCGGCTTTTGTGGGCTATCATAGTTAAAAGTATTATTATACCCATACAAAGCCGGTGTAGGTTCACAGACCACAACAAAATTACAGCTAAACAGGGTAATTCGGCAACTGCTCGCTTAACTGCACGTGTGCAACGCGATCCTCCCATGTGACGTCACAATTTTCCGTAATTAACGTGGTCCGGAGTTACCCCGGCGTCGACGTACACGGCGTACACCGCCTATGCCCCCCGAATATATTAAGTGCAATACGTGCTTCGTGGTCGCTCAGGTAACGTTCCCTGGTGGCTTGACCATGCCGACAATTCGTGTTAAATTCTCCTTTAGACTTAACTCGATTGCATGGGTTAAATTTCTTGGTTTGAGTGTAAGTTAAAACATTTTTAAAGACATTCTAAAAGTAACGTAATATATAGACATTTTTAAAATACGTAACAACGGGTTACTCATGTAAATATCCAGATGAGGTCGAAACATGTCGGTGAGTAGCTGACTATTTACGTGAGTAACCCGTTGTTACGTATTTTAATAACTTTCTAATAGCATGGGTATATAATAAACATAGTAGTCTCAAGTAAAAAGTTATTTTACATTTTAAATTTTAACCAATTTACTAAAACACGTTATAATTTTATCAATTAATTTATATAACACGTCTCAGTATACAAAAAACCGGCCAAGTGCGTGTCGGGCCACGCGCAGTGTAGGGTTCCGTAGTTGCGAATGACAACTTTGAGTTCACACTATTCACACTCGCACCTTACAGTTTAACGACCAAAAACATCTAACAATGAAAATAGTATGAAATTTTACAATTTATAAGTTGGTTGCCTATAACTTTTTAGTTTGTACTTAGTACTCAGCTCTGATAGTTTTTCTTTCAACTTCAGTATATATACTACTGCTGTAATTTTTTCACGTATCTATATATAACCGTTTAGCAGATAGAGGGGGGGGGGGGACACTTACCTCTAACAAAAATTCGTACTTTAAAACCAAATATTTCGGAAACGGATCCCTAAATCGAAAAATGGTGTTATCAACCGCACAATATTTTCGAAAGAACTATTACATGTCATGATACCCCACCATGATAGGTAAATAGAGAAAAAAAAATTACTCCCCCACTTTACTTGTATGGGAGCTACCCTAAAAAAAATTTCTTTTCAAGTTTTTATTTTGCCATGGTGTTTTGACCAACTATATTTTTCAACTCTCACTATATTTTTCAAAGACATATGGGTTTTTACAGAAAAAAAGTATTACTCCCTCTTTACTTGTATGGGAGCTACCCTAAAACAATATTTTTTTCAAGATTTTTTATCTACCACTTTTTTGGCATGATTAATATACATACCAATACCAAATTACAGCTTTCTAGTACTTATAGTCTCTGAGTAAAACCGCGGACGGACAGACAGACAGACATGGCGAAACCTTAAGGGTTCCTAGTTTACTACGGAACCCTAAAAAAGATCATAAAACGTCTCCACCAGTTTACATTTTGCCATGCCGAGTATTATCCAAAATGAAAAGCTTAGTGTCTTTTAAAAGCACAACTTTTACTGCTTCATATCTGAGAATCGCAAAAAATAATCCTTTAAAAGAAACAGTGTCCTGTTGAGCTAAGTCTTTACTACTCAGATTATCTCCCAGCATCTTCCCAAATGACAGAGTATTTTTCTTTAAAATTGTATATTTTCTCTAAAATTTAATATATTGTATCTTTAAAAAAATACTGTCTTTATATTGGAGTTGAACATAGTGCTACTTAAAGCTGAGTCATGTATACAGCGTGTAACTGACGCTTAACATTACCTTAAAGGGTTAACTCAGACCGTCAATATGAATAACGTTTCCTATGGGATCAATGCTGGAAACTTGCAAATTTTTGCCTGTCCTATACTAATTGCCCGTGCGGCTGAACACTTTTGCATAAAATCGTGGATTTTTTGAGTGCCCAGCATTGATCCCATAGGAAAAATTGTTCATATTGACGGGCTGAGTCACCCCTTTAAGGTGATTTGATTCAAAAAACACATTCATATTCCTCTCAGTAACATGATTTCTTTTAACTTCTGAGTTGAACGAACATGGTTCAAATTCATACAAAAATTGCCATTGTCTTATTTCGCAGGTGTAGTCAACTGGTGACCAGTGTAGGGCTATCGGGCTCGCCGCCCGTCGTGAACACTGCACTGACATGGAAAATGCTTTACTGAATCTATTTACCGCCCAAAACTCTCCACTTTTTTGTGAGTGAAAATGGCGTCTTTATTTATGTCAGTTAAATTGAACTCAATTTTTAAAAATTGACGATCACAATTGCATAAGTTTAAAAATGCAGTGTAAGTCATAGGTCATGACACATACCTTCTAAAGCCATAAACTCGAACTGTAATAATTAATCAATACATATAATAAATATAAATATATACGGACAAATCACACAGATTGAGCCAGCCCTAAAGTAAGTTCTTATGAAAGACTTGTGTTATGGGATACTAACTCAACGATACTATATTTTTATAACAAATACATATATAGATAAACATCCAAGACCCAGGTCAATCTGAAAAAGATCGTTTTCCATCTTGTCCGTGTCGCAGGCAGGCGTGATGACCGCTGCGCCACGGAGCTCGTCATATAGAGCAGGCAGAAATAATTTTTCTGCCAAGTCTTTGATCAATGCGGTTTTTGATCTTATTTTAATACTTTTAAATCCTAAATTTGACCTCTGTACCGCTCCTAATGTTTACTTGTTGCCGCGAATGTGCCAGTTATATAACCTTAAAAAATATTTTTTAATTTAAACACGATACTTACAAATTTCAGACTTACTAGTCCGTGTCAATCTATATGTACATACATACTTACATATTATCATGTCTTTATCCCTTGTGGGGTAGACAAAGCCCAAGGTCCTAAAACCCAAAGGCCACTTTATGAGTTGGAAAGCAGAATTAAAATAGCGATGGGTTGCTAGCCGCATCGCCTATAACGTGATTCCTTAGATTTTAGTCCAATCCCTTGACTGGCTTCGACCTGTGTGGGTAGAAAGGAGCTGGTAGGTATAATAATTTTTTGCTGTTCTCCCAAACCAGCATGGAAGAACAATCAATAAATTTCGCTCTTTCGCGCATACTAATATAAAAACATACTCATAACACTCGTAAGCTGGACGATAGAGTAACATATAAAAATCTATCAATTATACATATACCAGTTGAATTGAAAACCTCCTTTTTGGATTCGGCTGAAAATAACATTACTTACATAATGCGTATAGTACATTGACCACTGGCAAACATGATGAAGCCAAAATATTAACGAGTATTTCATATCGTGTCTTGCCAGCTGACGAGTAGGACATGCAACAGAACAGCTCATTAATATATTACAGGGGGACGTGCGGTGTTGGCCCTGCTAGAGCTAGTAAATCGGTTGCTTTTGGGGCCAGGCTAGCGAGGGGCGCAAAATGCCCTATACAAGAAAAAAATTGTAAATATTAAAAATGAAGAAAGAAAGAAAGAAGATCACTTTGCAGTGATCTTCTTTCTTTCTTTCTTCTTTTTAATTATGGCTTCCACCGAGATTTCAGTGATTCTGTCAATGTCTAGTATAATGAAATACTAAGTATCGGTGTTGTACGGTATGTGGCATCAAAGATGGCGTATGTTTTTTGGCAGCCTCGTGGGAGATTTTCGGCGACAAATCTATACGAGTCCATTTAACAGTCTACTTTAACTATTTCACAAATATTTCTCGAGCACGAGCATTTATAACACCAAATTTCACCAATTTCATATTATAAAGTCCACTTAAATTAATTTGCAAAATTGTATAAGGCAAACGACAACTGAACCCCTTGACTTCCCACCAAAAACAATAGTGTGGTTACAAGGTGTTTAATGACATGTTTTAAAATATCAGCTTGCGAGTAAAGATATATAGAACGTACCAACAGCTCTTCTATATTACAAATTGCAAAAATATATCAGGAAAATGGTTTGTACATCCTAGGATCACAAAAAAAAAAGTCAAAAATATTTACTAGTACCACAATATTTGTAATATTTATTTTAAATTTTGAAGGTTTATAGTTCTTTAAAGTTTAAAATAAATGTAGCTCACAAAGTAGACCAAGTAATGATCGTCGCCCATTGTATCAATCTTCTTTGTGACGTGTGTCGAAATTTCGATATTTACTGGGTCACTGCAATTTGTTTTACATATTCCGAAACTTCCAAAAGGGTGCCGAAAGACAATCTCACTCAACCCTGTTTATGGGCTAGTGCCATCACTTGAACATCCCTACGACCCTGCCCACATACAATTTTGCTTATTCACGATACAAGACCGCCATTTTCGAACACGTTAGCTTTTAAATTGAACCTAAATAATATATGACCTATCCGTAAAGAGCCGATTTGTCGACGGTAGTTAACGGTCATTTTACTTTCCTTTTTCTTGGTTTACTTTGTTCCTAGTCTCGAAAATCTGTTCGGTTTGTATTGTACTAAATGTCTACTATTTAGTATATTTTTTATCTCACTTGTTGGTTTAGGGAATAAATCTTAGACTTTATTGTTATTCTCTAAACTACGTATATTATTTTGTGATGTATCAAATCGTGTCATTCCAAAATGAGTTAAATAAAATACCACACTTGTAGTTATCTTAGGTGACGCAAGCCCTTATGCGTATAAGAGGAATTAAATATGGTGGAAAAGTTCTAGTTGTAGGAATTGATAAGCAATTTGTCATACAAAGAGTAAACACGTTAGGTTTGAACTAGGTTTGCCCGCGTGGCATATTTACCCATATCTTTATTTTTTAATTGAATAAGAATAAAGGTGTTAAATTTGTTTTATTTAAATTATCATCCCATTGTTCTTTTTTTTAATTTCACAATATAGCTGAGAGCAAAACAATGAGCCAATAAAAAGTGTATTTTATCAATTTTAATGATGCTATCGTGGTTAAATAATAAAACGACTACTTTAAAATGGCCGAGTCACGTAGTTCATTAGTCACTGACCTAACAGGAACAGAGCCGGAGGCAATAAAATAACCCCTTTTACGATGTGTTAAGTGGAAACGAATCATATCCTATCATCAATCATAATTCCTCCCTCTTCAGCTACCTCCTCCAAATGGAATCCCACTGTTACTAATTCAATTTACTTTGTTTTTTGGACCCTTAATGAGTGGTAAAACAATAATGTACTTTAACAAAAGGTCTAAAGCTCAGCATTGCACTATTTGGTAATGCTTTCTGATGGTAAGGAATTGCGGTCTTGACTTGCATACAGATTGATTTTACTACAAGTGTTGTTTGGTGCTGTTTGACATTTACTAGGTGACAATTGTAAATGTATGTCAAACGTTTTTAGGTTAAAAGTAATAAGCAGCCTGACAATGATTGTTTCATATGTTTTCCCGTTAATGTATGAAGAAAGATAAATATGATTGTATGGTATTTTTCCTTTTTATAATGAAGGCAAAGGGATTTGACCTGCAGCGAAATTCCCTGTACTTTTTACAGATATATGTCATAAATAAGCAGATACAACATAATATGTGATTTATGGCGGCCAATTTTTTTTATTCAAATTATAGTTAATAACGTATAAAAACTTTAATTTTCTCTTTTAAACAACATAGCCTCAGGTGTATCCAGCTACAAGGGTATTATTTTCAGACTAATTCTACAGATTATCCAACTCAAAACAGTTCTCATGTGGTCCTGGTATTATAAAACTGCAGAAAGACACTAAAAGGGGCATGTAATATGGTTCTAGCTCGGCAGACCTTATTAAAGTCTTAAAGTGTATGTTCTTAATGTTTGCTCATTTCTTTTAACTGAGAAAATGAGAGAAACGTGTACGATTCACTTGGCAAAGATAAATTATACTCGTATGAGGTAAAGTAGTAAGCAACATATTTTAATTAAATGATTTTAATTTCAATAATTAAAGACCAAATCTACAACGAAAGGATTAAGAAGTAACCATCATCAGGTTTTATCATCCGAAGTGAGTATATAAACATTTTTTTTTTATTATTTATAAGGAAAAGTTAATTGATTCGTGATTGACCTCGGTCAGCCATAACAAGAATTACAAAAGTATGAACAAAAATTTTGCATTAACTTTCTAATCATTAAGTAACTGAGCATACAGAAATAATTTTTATAATTCATCCCATCAGTTCCATTAAATTTTGAATTATTCTTACTCGTAAGCATTTGAAAAAACCCCGTATGAATCAATAATTTTTTTGGGTTAAAATAGCGTTGTAATAACTTTGGAATGTTTACAATTTTTTGAGTCATAGTAATAAAAGCAATATTTGATTTTTTGTTTGTTTGCATTGAATATACTCCGAAAATACTTTAACTTATCTGCGGATGACATAGAAGAAAGTTAATGAGAAAATTTCATTTCTCTTTAGACAAGTTATCGCTATGAAAGTCTGTATTAATTATCTAGAGTAAATACTAAAATTAGGTTGCTTGGAGGTTATCAAAAGTCTAGTCTTAAAGGGATCATGTACCTAGAGTTTGTGAATTAGAACAGAAATTCTGCTTTTTCAAGTCATAACTATGAAAGACGATATTTACTATAATAATAAATGATAATAAGGAAAAAATAAAAAGTGCCTAAAGGTTTAAGCTAGTTGGTCACTTAATATATATGTATAATATATCTCTTTAACGAGTAAGACTGGGCTTGGAAGTTGGTATGGAGATTATATACATATGTCAAGATAATTATCGTCCTAATTTGCAGGTTAATCAATTGTACTGATAGGGACATAAGGTATATTATTTCATACAGAAAAAGGCTCATCAAACCGTAGGTGAATACAAGTTGATCTTTATTTACACGAATATGAAGTTGTTACTGGAGAATAAATTGCATTACCTATAAATCGCTACAGGGATTCAATAAATTTTCAACCATCAATTCGTAATTTATAACTGTTTCTATTCGTATTCCCAACGTTTTGGTGATCTAGCACAATTATTCTTAAGAAATTAATGGTTATAACATCCAGATTTACAAGGCTCCGATGAATGGATCGATCCGTCTCCTGTCGAATCGGCCCAGCATATTTGCAGATAGACTGATGGATCGTCTTCGCAACATTGAATGATCTTTTCTGCTAAAATAATCTTATCTTTTGAAGTATAGAGCGGCCAAATCTTTACTTGTATTACACCTTGGTAATAAGGCTTACTTAGTGTTAAGTTTGGTTTATTGATATGTAAGTATATCTATTTAGTTATTTAATCAACCAACTTTCTATCATATACTTTTTGTTAGAACTTAAACGGAACGAAGGAGTTGATATGGTAACATATTATTAAAATCCAAGTAATTTTCACACTTTAGTTAATACCATGACTCAGCAAATAATATTCAAGATTACACAAAGACTCACAGTAATGAGTAAATTTGTATTTGCACTGACGTTTACGCACAGTATTTTCCTCGTTCGAACGTGAGTGAATATATCTCTCTACACATCACTGGACTGTTCATTCGTTTTCCATCAACCCGTCACTAGCTAAAGGGAGCAAAAAACAAGACAAGTCCGGAGGCCGACCACTGGCCGCCGGACCGACCTGTAATACGCCCGCCAAAAGTGAGTGACGTCTCGGCCTCCAAGAAGCTCCATTAACCACCAACTTTAAGGGCTCAACCAAGATGCGAACGCGTTGTAATAAATAAAGCGGTTGAGACAGATAAATTATCTTTGACTTGAGCACAGCTACCCTTGACAAATTATCTGTCATAAAAGCTAAAAACAAATTTGTTTCGAAATGGAAAACTTCGTAATAACAATACGAATTATTCGTATTTATCTACTTATATGAAAAAAGTTATCCATGGAAAATTTTAGTGTGTCACTTAACATAATTTGGATTAGTAATAACTTGATTATTAATCTGTTATTGTGAGAGTTAACGCAAAAGTGAGTTATATTACATCGCAAAATTGGAAAGAGCAGGGGAGTTGATGTTGTTAAAGTTTTAATTGCTTTTATCACGGCCCTTTGCTTTTAGAGACTGAGAACGCGTGTGATTGTAGAGTTATCAAATTGAATCTTTTAACGGGCAATGAATTTATGATAAGGCGCAATTTGAATTCGTCGCATGAGGCATGATACGTGGAGACATAATTTCCCAGTGGTGGTATTGAGTTGGTGATTGGCACGGGATTGCGTCAATTTTCTTGGTTAACTTTTCACTCTGAACTCGTCTCGACGAAGTTCGGGCCGGACGTGACAGGTAAGGTAACGCTCTCATTCCGTCTCCACAACTTTCTGTATCGAATCCGAATGGAGTCTTCGGTAACCCACAGCAAAATATTTTATAAGATATTACTTACTTTATCTGATATGGACTGCATTCATCTTTCGTCTGTGTTTCGTTATATTTAAGGTGGTCATAATAATACGAATATACTGCAAAATCATTTAGTTATTTTTTTTTTACATAAACAACAATGCACGCAAATTGAGGTAGCCCCACAACAACTTGTGAACTTGTATTCTAACTCAACGAGATACTCATTGGTATAGATAAACATCTATGACCAAAGCCTGAAAAAAAGCGTTTTCCATCATGGTCTGGCAGGGGAGCGAATCCGGGTATACCCGTGTTGCAGAATGGCTTGTCAACCACTGCGCTAAGGCAATCTTCACGTAGTTAACAAAACAGACACTCATTGACTCTATTTAATTAGCAAAATTCATACACAAAATCAACCTTCCGCGACATCAAACATTGAAACAGGGTGCGCCCGGACGTCAATCAACGACAATGACTAAAACAACTAGAGAGCAGACAGCTAGATATATGTAGTCGAATTGTTTCAATCGGGAACAATACGTCATAATAACGCTCGCTCGTCAGTGAATGCCAGACTGACATTGTCCGCTATCCACCTAACATGAGCCCGTCAAGCATATTGATGCAGCGGTGTTCACTGCCACTAATTATCGCCATTTGTGAGAGAAATTCGGCCCTAGCTTACAAAAAATTGTACTTCCATGTTAATCTGAAGTTACTGGATAATGTTACAAGTACAATAGTAGAAATATCGCTTTATAGAATTCCATACCCAAAGGGTACAGGATCCTATTAGGAAGCCTCCGATGTCCTATGTGTATCAGGAATTTTTTTTTTCAAAAAAGCCATTTATTGTCTCACTGCTGGACCATAGCCCAACCTTGCATTCCATTTATCTCTATCCTTGGTCTTTTTCATCCAGTGTTTCTCAAATGCTTGTAAGACCATATCTTTCTTAATCTTTCTATAGCCTGGGTAGTTTGACGTTAAATCGACCCCGCTAGAATATTCTTAGCACCCCTGACTCCATGACAGATTAGGACGTCTCCTGGAGTCGCCAGACACTTAGGGCCTAATCTTACGTCATGACGCGTTTAAGACTACTTACACACCGCCCTGGTCCATTGCGAGTTGGTGGGACTCAGGTAATGTGATTAAATATAAGGCATTATTACAAATTTCATATATTTGAAAGCAGATGAACAAGATGAAGTTAAAAACGCAAACTGCCAGCGGTCCAAAATTTTGGCCCCAGCTGGTCCAACCTCATTATTATGATTTCATACAAGTGACAGTCAATAGTCAAATATTTTATTCGTCGTAAGATATTTCAATATCATTTGGTGAACGACAATTTTCATTATGAAATAGATGAATGGAAAGAATGGAACTCCTAGAATGGAAAGGACTTGGCATTAACATCAATGGCGAGTATATCACTCACCTTCGATTTGCCGATGATATCGTGGTCATGGCGGAATCGCTGGAGGACTTAAGTACCATGCTCAACGGCCTCAATGAAGTTTCCCAACAGGTGGGCCTTAAAATGAACATGGATAAAACGAAGATCATGTCGAATATCCATGTTGCGCCAATACCGGTTTATATTGGGAACTCTATCCTTGAAGTTGTAGACCAATATGTCTACCTGGGACAGTTGATCCAGGTTGGAAGTTCCAGCTTCAAGGATGAGGTCTTTCGTCGAATCCGACTCGGCTGGGCAGCGTTCGGGAAGCTCCGTAGTGTCTTCTCGTCCGAAATACCTCAGTGCCTAAAGACGAAAGTCTATAATCAATGTCGAGCTCCGTGGCGCAGCGGTCAACACGCTAGCCTGCGACACGGGGGTCCCGGGTTCGATCCCCGGTCAGGTCAAGATGGAAAAAGATCTTTTTCATATTGACCTGGGTCTTGGATGTTTATCTATATAAGTATATATTATAAAATATAGTATCGTTGAGTTAGTATCCTGCGACACAAGTTCATAACTTACTGTGGGGCTAGCTCAATTTGTGTGATATCATCATCATCATCAGGTCTTTCTAGTCTCCACTGCAGGAGCACGACCCTCTCTGTGTGATATGTCCATATATATTTATATTTATGTTACCAGTGATGACTTACGGGTCCGAAACGTGGTCCCTTACTATGGGCCTCATAAGAAAGCTCAAGGTCGCTCAAAAAGCTATGGAGAGGGCTATGCTCGGTGTTTCTCTGCGAGATCGAATCAGAAACGAGGAGATCCGTAGAAGAACGAAGGTCACCGACATAGCTCAGCGGATTAGCTCTTTGAAGTGGCAGTGGGCGGGGCACATAGCGCGAAGAACCGATGGCCGATGGGGCAGAAGGGTTCTCGAATGGCGACCACGTACCGGCAAGCGCAGCGTCGGGCGCCCACCGACTAGGTGGTCAGACGACCTGAACAAGGTCGCAGGAAGGCGCTGGATGCAGGCCGCTTCCAACCGGTCATTTTGGAAATCATTGGGAGAGGCCTATGTCCAGCAGTGGACTTCTTGCGGCTGAAATGATGATGATGATGAATTTTCATTACGATTTGTTTATATTGCCATATTATTGTTGACGTAATACTTACAGCTAAGTTTACACCGCTTCCAAAGCGGAGTGCAGAAGAAGCGTTACCCCAACTGCACAGCGCATTTACTCCAAATGACGTCATCTTACAATCTAAAGTCTAGTAATTTCTGCAGGTCCTTAAAAAATGATAAGTGCAGTGGTCAGCAGTCGACATTGATTTGCTATTTCGTCATGTAATTTCGATTAGATTCATAATCCCATATATGGGCTGGCATTGTTTCAGTCTGGAACAATACGTCATAATATCGCTCTTTGGTTTGTGCGTCAGTCCGGCATTGTCCGCTATCCAATTAACATGAGACCGGCAAGCATATTGATGCAGTGGTGTGTACTGCTACTAATTATCACCATTTGTGGGCGAAATGCGACGATAGTTAACAGAAACATCCCCTTTTTATCGTTTTAACAATGTGTACTGTACTGACTGAAGTGGTAAATGAACAACCATGAGAGTAAGAGGGATGGTGGTTTTATATTTGAGATATTCATGTTAAAGAAAATATCCTCGTTTACTTTTGTAGATATATTTTTAATTTTGAAGAGCGGTTATAATAATTTTGTTTTTAAAATAGGCGAATTAGAATTGGGAGTGCTTTGTTTTTTCTGGTGAACAGTTGTTATGTCATCTTTTTTAAAGTACCTAATGGATCTATAGTATATTTTATAGATAACAGCAGATTATTCTATTTTGTATCTAATTACTGGGTTTATAGCAAACTAGCAATTTTCCCGCGACTTTGTCAGCCTAAAACTTTACCCCTATTTAACTCCCTTAGGGTTTAAATTTCTTAAAATCCTTTCATATTGATTACTTACATCATGAACAGCTCTGTTTCAAATTTCTAGCGTAGTAGTTTTGACTGTGCATTGATGCATATGCATATCTCAGTGAGGCTGTCAGGTTTGTCTTTTATATATAAAGATAAATGGTTTTTATTTTTTGATCAAATTCATTGCAAATTTGTAGCTGCATAGAGGTAAAACCCTTCAAACTTATTGATGCAGTGGTGTTGACACTGGCACTAATTACCGGCCATTTGTGGATGAAACGTGACGATAGCTTACAAAAACATGCACTTTTGTTTTTAACGATGTTGACTCGTTCAATTTTCACTGGAAAATGATATCTGTTTCCTTGATATTTTGTATTATTTTGCAACATTTGTTTTACATATCCATTTTCTTCCTATATCTATTTGATGCACGCAGTTCTCCGTTATAGAAATGGTAATTAAATAATTGAAAATCGACCTTAGGTTTTTTAGGTGGCAGAAAATTGTCTTAGTTCTTATTTTGTAAATCATATTAATCTTATAGATGTATAAATATTTACGTAATAAGTTTATGGGTCAATCCAGTTAAAATACATGTCCTTACATTTTGAATCGAATATACTATACAGATAAACAAATTTTTATTTATTTTTCTTCACAAACAAGTTTAAGTATGGCTTTATTAGAAATATGCCATAGAATACGTTTTTTATTGTTGTAATTTGCACATTTTTCCTCTACTCTTAAAACTTTTAAAATAAAAGCATTAAGATTAAAACCATTTTTTTTTCATTGAACTAGTTTCCATTTCGTCGCAGTTTCATATTAGCACACTATGTGTTCAAATGATATTGAAAGAGCTTTTGCTAAACATTCAAATGTCGTCGTTATCAACAGTGTTATATTGGTATTATTAACAATCCGTCGAGTAGCGGCTTTGATTTTTGCAGGCATCCTCCTTACGCACTTTAAAAATAGATAAGTAACTACACAAGTTGAAATCTTCCCGTTCAACATAATTGCATTCATTTTATCATTGGTGCAGTCAACTGCATTTAATCATGCTACATTGACAATACTACTTGTATCTAATTACTGGGGTAATAGCAAAAAACGGTTCGTTACCGTAGTCCGGGACAAATCATGCGGCCATAAGCAATCCTCTTAAGTTGAGCACACAGATCAACTATCCTCATGGATAAAACAAAGTTACGTAATATTTGAAAATATTTGATTCGGTCGTCAGCACTTTTTATTATATGGTAATTCGACAATTGTTCACAATTAACAAAATATTAACAAAGGTCAGAAATAATAAGTCTGGAATTTTTGGCAAGGAAACTATCAACTATCTTTTAAAATTTACCGTCAAAGCCTACAGCAAAATGATTGTTGTTTCTTCTCTGCCGTGTTCGGTTCCTAAACGCTAGTAGTCTGTAGTTTTTGAACAATAATTAATAATATATATAATCTATACTTAATGTTATTAAGCTGAAAACTTTTTTCGTTTGTTTGGTTAAACGCGCTAATCTCAGGAGCTACTGGATTGATTTAAAAAACTTTTTCACCATTGTATAGGTTTGGTATCCATGAGTGACATAGGTATGCAAAACCGGGGTAGACTGCAAGTACTTAATAAGATAAAAGTGAAAAAGTGCCTGAAAGGGCCTATTTTCTGAATAAAAATTTTAAATTTCGATTTTTTTGAATTGCTAAAAATTCAATACTTATTTATAGTTTCGTGGTTTGTAGTATGAGAGTAACCTAAATGATCTATTTCTATGTTTGTCATAGCCTAAGCTCTCGTCGCCCTTCCATAAGCCGAGCAATAGAGATATGATAGAGGTTATTAATTAGATGTCGTTACGTCTTATGCCGTCTCATTGTGCGAAGGAAAAACCCATAGTTCCGTAGGGGTGTCCCTAGCAACGCCGCCGTCCGAAATTCCACCCCGCCATGAGTATTGTTTGCGATCATCTAACAACGAGTAACGTGCGATGTACAGTCAACATACAATTTGCTATACTCACATATTACAAGAAAATAAATAAAGGCTTCATCGGTATGATCAAATATTGACGAAACCGTTCTGACGAAACGTTCTATAATCTAGAATACAATAATATAATAAACCGGCCAAGTGCGTGTCGGAACACGCGCTGTGTAGGGTTCCGTAGTTGCGAATGACAACTTTGAGTTCACACTGTTCACACTCGCACCTCATAGTTTAACGACCAAAAACATCTAACAATGAAAATTGTATGACATTTTACATTTTTGAGTACATTTTATAAGTTGGTTGTCTATAACTTTTTAGTTTGTACTAAATACTCAGCTCTGATAGTTTTCCTTTCAACTTTAGTATATATACTACTGCTGTAATTTTTTTCACGTATAGCAGATAGAGGGGGGGGGGGGGAACACTTACGTCTAACAAAAATTTGCACTTAAAACCAAATATTTCGGAAACGGATCCCTAAATTGAAAAATGGTGTTCTCAACCTCACTATATTTTTCAAATACCTATTTAACGATACCCAACACGATGGGTTTGTATAGAAACAAAAAATATTACTCCCTATTTACTCGTATGGCAGCTACACTAAAAAAAAATTTTTTTCCAGATTTTTGTCTACGACTTTTTTGGCATGATTAATATACATACCCATACCAAATTACAGCTTTCTAGTACTTATAGTCTGAGTAAAACCGCGGACGGACAGACAGATAGACAGACAGACAGACATGGCGAAACTATAAGGGTTCCTAGTTTACTACGAAACCCTAAAAAGGTAAGATTTTTGCGCGTGTGTGTTTGTAATGGATAAACTCAAAATCTACTGGAACGATTTTAAAATCGAATCACATTTCCACCATTGGTTATGCTATGCTAATGCTATGGCAAAAGTTGTTCATATTGACAATCTGTGTCGCTCCTAGAAGGATCTTATAAGATTTTATTAAGTCTTCATCTTCTTCTGCTTATCCCATGTTATAATAATAAATAATAATAATAATGTTTATTTCTCTCCACAAACAAGGTTCTTACAGGCTAATATTTTTTTTTAATCACTTTAAGTACTAAAACAACTACTAGTTTGTGGGAGCTGATGCTTGCACTAGGTTTATAGCCTGTGCTGCAAGTCATCAGGCCCCGCCTCTTAATTTATCTGATGTTATATAAAAGTACTGACAAAAATAATTATTTTTCAATACAATTACAACTTAAAAATAGATGAAAAATAACACTGAATGTATCTATTGAGGATTCAAAATAAAAACAAAGAGCTTTTGAAAAATATAGGGAAGCCATGCACTTATTAAGTAAGGGAGTGTGGGTGTGTGTAATGAATGTGTGTATGTAAGTAAGTGTGTATGTATGTATGTATGTACATACATACATACATACATCTGTAGCATATTTGCATATCTGTAGTATACATGTTATCTGTAGCAAATTGATTATTGAAGTTGTAAGAACGTAAAGTAGCAGCATCCACTGCAAATAATTAAATAGCCATGATTATCTTTAAATTATTTTTGTCATCTGTATTTCTTCAAATACGTTTAAGTGATTAATTAACCATCACTTGCAAAAACACAAAAATATTTTACACCCTAATAAACAAACATGAATAAAGCGTCACATCACAAAGTTCATCGTAATTGGTTTGCTCACATAGGGTTAGAATATAACACCAAAATATCCCAAAAAAATGTACGGTAATGCCCATGAAATATGGATTTGAATAGTATCCCAGGAGACGCATGATAAAAATCTTCACCATGAAGCCACCCCTCGTTCCTCATGGCAACGCGACACGTGCGAGATGGCGTACACTTCGCGCCATAAAATCTGTACCAATACTCCACACCCTCGCATATCAGGATGAACTGTAATGGATTCTAACCGTTTTCCAAAATGCCAACGCGTACCGCATCAAGTAGCGATATGTTGAAATGTCAGTAGTGTAATAAAAAAGATTGTTACTAGCTTCTTTGCGAAATATTAGGTATAGTTTTAAATAAAGGTCGCAGACAGTCAAAGTCTTAGGTTTGTTTAGTTTCGTCTGTTCATACTTAACATTTTTTCACACCTACACATTAAAAGGTAACATGCATTTTAACATTTTAAACTTATGTTATCTAGTTAGCCTATCAGTCACAATAAAATCAAATTTACTATATCTACAAAGCATAAATATAGGATTGTTCAGCCTTTTTTATAAATTAAAATAATTTAAAAATAGTAAGTAAACCTCTTTGCACCGAAACAAATAGACTACAGAATTCAGTTACAAAGCTGGTGAAAATAGTGAACGAAATCGGTCGTATTTCACGAATTCATTGAACGGAAACTTTTAATTGATATAGAAGCGCCCGGGTAATGCTATGTTCCGATGCACCGGGCCCGTGTTACTATGAATGGATATGTGCAGAATGTCCTTTCTGATGATAGTAAAAGTTTTTTTCTTAACTGTCGCAAAACTCCCATTTTTGCAAGATAAAAGTCTTACGCTAGTAGTGGATTAAAAAAAAATTGCGTATAGGTATATCTTTTAGTTGTACATACATACAATACAGAATGACTAATATATATAATTGTGACATGGATTACTAATTAATGTTATAGGGCAAAATGCTGGTTGTTTAATTGATCCAATCTTATCATCTATACTTAGTAGAAACTATAGAAGGTGGTATTTTCTTCGACATGACGATTCATACAAACTAGAGACGATTACAGAGGGCGCTACGAGCTATATTTAATGGATATTTAACCTACTTACGACAAACAATAAAAAGCAATTTTAGATTATTATATTTATATAGATTACATCTTTATCTTTGAAATAAATACGTACTATGCACTTTTACGCCTAAACACATAATTATTGGTCTAGTTAACTAACAGTACTCCTGCTGACATCTAACGGCGACTTTTGGGGCTAAGCTTACCAGAGTGTTTGTCAAAAAAGTGTCTACGAATCCAATCTATTCCTGTAAATTTTTTATATCTTTGTTATAAAATTTTAGCTAAGAACCTTGCTCATTTAGTTTCAATTAAAGAAAAGAAAACCTCGCTTTAAGTCGATGGTTAAACATTCGGTCATGATAGTTGGAATTTTATATGGAAAGGAATTTTTTTCGATATTTCTGTGTTGGGCCCATAATGAAAGTTGTTCCTTCAGATGAAATATGAACAAAAGGACATTCTGCGTGCAAACCCTGAGAAGCTCTATGAATAAATTCGATTCCGCTAGATTTACTAACCAATTACTTGACAGCGGCCGGTGGATACACCTACATAATTACAGCCAGCCAGAGAATTGAATTTGTTTTAAAACCTGATATTCGAGCAAGTCTGTTACGCGCCATTTCATGCGTAATTTGATATTCGGATGACAAATTAGTTGGCAAACGCGGAACCCTACGTTGAAATTACAGGGAGCGGCTTGTCAATTGAGCCCGCTGTCCGCCCCGCTCCCGCTGCCGCCTACGCTACATCGTGGCGCCTGCCAGCAACTTCGCCGCCGACCGGCAACTTGTCGACTCTAATTATGGTTTCCTTTTAACACACCACTTTGATTCTAGAGCTCTAAAGATTATACAAACATTGCTAATTTCCCGCAATAAAATGACTTTTTAGAGGCTACACACGTTTCATGTTAGTAATTTAGGGACTAGACGGAAAATTTTAATGAATAATAATGATATTTACTTTATTCGTGAGTCATAATCATAACTTATATGATTATGTATTCATAATTCTTAGAATGTAATTAAAATTGGAGTGGAACTCCATTATAACTTCTAGATGTTTTTCACGAAGAGTCATGTTGTGCTTACTTCAGAAATCTTTTTTACTTCAATAGAGTTTTTATACAAAAGTAGTCTGCAAGAGTTAATCTCATACATAACTATACCAATTGCAGTAAATTTTATATTCATCATCATCATCATCAGCCTATACTCGTCCACTGTTGGACATAGGCCTCCCCAATTGCACGCCATCGAGATTAGGATTACGCCAATTGTATATTATTTCAAACAATTTATTGAGCTATGAATTTGAGTCCAATTAAACCAAGATGCTGAATTGCATTAAAAAAAGATAAAATTAAATATAGCTAGTCTCTACACAAAAAGTAACAGTTCGTGGTTTGTTACACCAGTTCAATTAAGTTAGCTTTTACGGCCACTGGGATGTTTCTAAGAATGTTACGTTGCCCGGTGCATTTTTGCACTACTAACGTGATTGCAGCTGCTGTTTTAATGCATCCAAACTATTTCAAGTGTAACTTTACAGCCATAAAGGGTTGTTACAAGCGCCGCCTGGAGATTTGCGCGGAATGTTTTACGAACTACCCTTGCATTGATGTCTTTGTTGCAATCACATTTTAAATAAAACATGTCAAAAAATTCAAGTATTCTAAGGGGATGAAAGTATGTGTGATGTAGGTAGAAAATAAAGTTTTTGCGCTTTGTCGCCTTTACCCGATACAGGGTGGACAGAGCCAAACGACACAAGACTAAAGGCCACTTGTAGCATCATAGTCGTCCTAAATAACGAGACTCCTATCCATTCTTAAACTGTAAAAATAACTGTTTGTCCTCTGTACACTCCAACCACTGAACCAATTTACATAGATGTTTAGTTCGATGATAGTTTTAGGCCCGGGAAAGGGTATTGAGACCGAAGAATCTATATTCACGCAAGCGGAGCTTCAGGTGAACGTTAGTTTTTAATCATCCCCAACTAGCTACTATAAGAAGGTATTTTATCAGTTTATAAAGATTACACAATAACGTACTACGATCATTTCGTTCGGAGTTTCGGATACTAATAACCGTATGAATAAAAGAGATTAAGTAACAAGCATGATAATACTAAACAAGCTGCTTTATAAAGTAACAAGGCATTCAAGTCGGCCAATTTGCCACAAAAGTAATCCTGAAAACATAAAGATTATGTATAAACCTAATTACCCTATCTCATAATTGCCTTGTTTTGACGTCTACCCTTTGAGGGCCGTCGCTTATTTCCCGAGTCTTCTAAAGATATTAATAACCATCTAAGTCTCCGGCTGTCTACTTGCGCCCGCAACTTGGGCCCGGTACACCCCGCCATGTTTTTCGCTAATACCCTTCGGAGATGATAAGATGATGGCTTTACAAGCAAGCAGTAATTACGCCGCTCCAATTACCGCTCCGAGGAAACGAGTCATTGCAGAAGGCTTTTGTTTTCAATGTTTAGTATTTTCTCATCTCGTGCTTCCTTTTTGAGTTGGTTATCGAGTATATTAGTTATTCCGGTTTTATTTGAGGTATTGTTCGTTGATTTTGACATTATTTATGAGTTTATTGTTATTTTTATTTGACTGTGGCGCAGCGGAAAAATATTGTAGATAATCTTCAAAGTTGAAAAGTAGCATTCTATTCACACACATGATAATGAAATTCTGCACAAATCTGTATTTATTAGTTACTAGCTTTTACCCGCGGCTACGCCCGCGTAATATATAGCCTATGTCCTTCTCGGTACCCTAACCTATGTGTATGCAAAATTTCATGGTGATTGGTTCAGTAGATACGGCGTAAAAGCGTAACAAACACACAAAGTCACTTTCTCATTTATAATATTAGTTGGGATGGTGGCGATGGCTCACCCAAACGACACTATTATATATCAGCACCCTTTTTGGAAATGTACAACCTATTTTAAATCAGTATAACCAGTATCGGTTTTGAAAACATGTCATATCAAATTAGTATGTACAGCAATGATTATACTTGCTATATGAGGAAATATATGTACTTAATAACCAAAACTTTTGAATCTGACTGCTTGGGAAAGGCCCAAGCAGTTGCGAGTATGTAAAAAATGGGAACAGAAAGAAGAAAGTCCATTAATAGCATTTAGATGGCAATAGTTCATCAAAGGGATCCCTCAGAATCGAATTTAAAATATTCGTAAGCGAAACCATTTTCAATTATGTCGCATACTGGCGTGGAAAGGCCGCTTGTGCTCTTTGTCACGCTTTGCCTCACTTTCGCGCCATAAAAACTGGGTGCAAAAGTACGCTCACATTTATGAAGGCTAAAAGAACAATTTCGTTAGGTGCTCGCTGGAAATTTGCTGACTTCAAAGGGCATTTTAACAACGCCCTCTCCCCCTTTGTTGACTTTAAAAGTATTTAAAACAAAAATACTTCGTATTCGTACTGTCACGGTATTAACGGCACAAAATAATGTAAGTATTTGGATGAAGGCTGGTATGAGATGGATATTTTATGTCAATTTTATGATTCCTTGTCTAAAAATATAAATAAGTTCCGTAAATTTATTTATGTTCATTTTAAAACTCATTAATGAGCATAGTAACACAGTCGAGTTTCACACACAGAACCTAGGTCTGCTTAAAGTTTCTAGTTGCACTAGGCCTAGTAGGTGACAACGTTATTTTTGGAGAATCTTATACGGTTGGTATTAAGATTCCAGTCTGCACCTTCTACATTTTATTCAGTCTTTATAAACAAATTTTATAACATTAAGTCAACAACGCTACAAAATTTAAACAATCAACTTTAGATAAACTCAAGTCGAGAGATCCAATTTGTTTACTTCGAATATTTTCTGGGCGCTAGCCCTTATTTTGTTTACCACAGATTACCAAATATTTTGAAACCCCGCAAACAAATTTTATCTTCGCCAAGATGATCCGTGTCTTAATATATTATTATGATTAAGTTATTATAATCTTGTCCCATTCAAAGCCGAAAAGTTTTCTAAACTGAGTTAGTCGGGCTTTTCAAATAAGGACTTATAAGTTAAAAGTGAGTTTTGACTTTATGTGAGTATTGAGTGACTAATTTGAAACATTCATAGTACCAAGTTGATAATCTTTTGTTTCAGACAGACATTTTTCATAACACCAACCTCAATAAATCAAGTTTAAAATCCACACTTATAAATAAAAATGTGTAATTTATTTAATTTACAATAAAGCTTAGAATCGACGCAAGTTTAATCTGTTTATAGATAGACATCTATTTACTATTTTGTAATCCAACTCATCCAACTTATCCGGACTTTCCTAAACATTCTAGAATGTTATTAAACTATTTTAAAAATACTAGTGTGACCCACAGGCAGAACTGGTGCTGGACTTACTGCATGGCACATATAAAGCTGTTTTATGCACCACTCTATCATTTTTTTCTTGGCTTGCTACCCAAATCCCGTAACCAATCGGTGCGCCCTACTCCATTCCAATTTGTACAGTTGTGTACATCGGGGGCATGCGAACATTTTTGACTTGGCGTATTTATTCGAGAAAAACTTTAAATTGCTTGCGACCCAGTTCGGCGCCCATTGGACCAATTCACCAATTGCCTAGTTCGAGGTCTCAACTCCCCGTAACGTTTATTTATTTGTGTCATAACTCAACTTGGCTCGATTCGGAACGCCTTGAGCAGGTACCTACGATGAATTTTAAACATTTCAATTCCTATGAAACAGAAGCAGCTTTCTTAGTATACAGTTGAGAATCCTAATCCTAACTTATAAATGCGAAAGTGAGTAGGTTTGTTTTTTTACTGTTTCACGCCCTATCTACTGAACCGATCATCATGAAATTTTGCGTACATATAGGTAAGGGAACTGAGAAGGACATAGGCATATATATCACGCGGGCAAAACCGCGGGTAACAGCTAGTAAATTATACAAAAGATGTACGGTTTTATTTTTCATAGAATTCTTACCTTTGAAAACGCCTGTAGACGAGCGTAGAGCAAGATGCGCATCAAAATCTTACACAGATGAAGTTTGAGGCGTCTGTGCAGTGCACTTTATTCACTATATCATAGTTTTAACATTGATATTCAAATGATATATACTTACCTTAATCATTGAAAAAATCTATTTGGTAAAAACATACTATGACAAATATGTAGTAAAATTATTTTCATACCTCTTGCAAAACGTGATAGTATATTTTATTTTTCATTTTTTCCTATCACGAAAGTATGTATACTCATAAGAGAATTTATATTGTAGGGTCGTTCACACTTAAGGCCACGCGTGACTGCCATTTCTCATAGCTTGTTGAAGTAAAACTCTATTTAAATTTAGAAAACGTAGAGCATTACCCCCGCGTGTATGAATAGTCTAACTCATTCAATATCATTAATAATCAGTTTTTAAAAGATTCCTTCGTCACAAACATCATCATCATCATCATCAGGTCTTTCTAGTCTCCACTGCAGGAGCACGACCCTCTCTGTACTATCAGAGCCATATACTAGCCTGAGTAGTCAGAGGATTAGTCGTCACAATATTTTGATCAAAATCTGAATTCATAGTCGTGTTTAAATTAAACTAGGTACTTACATGCTGGACATAATCTACATACTAATATCATAGGCAGCGAGATGATTTTTAAAAATCTATTAAGCATTGCAGCCAAATGTGGTCTTGACCTGGTAAAGTTTATTATGTCGAGCCGTGTATATAAATATGCTATAAATTCCAAATTTAAATTTTACTTACGCCTGCCTGTACATTTTTTTTTATTCTATATTATTCATTGCTTATAAACAAAAAAACATATCGTCGGTCGACAATCGCAACCACACAAACTCGCAAGAAACCGCAATGAATAAGTATTCTTTTAATTTATTTGGAAATACGGATTCAGCCCTTGAGGCGAGGGAGCGATTGATGTCTGAAAAATTCAGGGGTTTCTTTATCCGAACGCACCAAATGAAATTACTTCGCTTTTTCTACGGAGCGTATCTCACATACGTACTTAAATATCCTATAAGGACATTAAAATTTACGTCGTGTGTATCGGAAAGAAAAACCGTCTGAAAGGTGTGAATGTGAAGTGGAAACGAATAATTTATATTTAAGCACTAAATTTAGAACGTAAGATAAGATTTAAGGAATTAAATCTAGGTCATTTCACAGTTGCCTACTCGGAAATAAACTGGTTTCAATTGTTTAATTTTTGCGACTATATGTGCGGTTCATACTGTAAAGTGCTTGCCAAAATAAATCTAATGAGCTAAATACGATGAGTTTATCTTCTTTAGTGTTTAGAAGTGCCTTAACCTATCCTATTGTTCCATGTACTCAAAAGCTACATACTAGATGGATTTTGATGAACAATGTTATAGCTAACAAATCCAAATAGCACATAGTTTTATAGGTGATATATAGCGGGCAAAATCACGGAAAAAAGATTGTTCTCCGTAAAATTTCAAAATAGGTCTGATTTGTTTTTCAAAGCATCTTTTCCGCTTATTAACATTTATCTCCAACAAGAGACTTTCTTTTCATACTTGTAATCATCAATATTTGATATCTAGTAATTACTAGTTTTGTTTGAAAGAATGTCTATCTGTTCACAGCTTTTCAAAGCTTGCGTTTGTAATTACTTCGAGGATAAATTAAATATTGAAAAATTAACAATATCTTTCAACAACAGATTGCAAGTCTACGAACTTGACGGAGATTTGGGTCATATCCATAATATATGACCTGAGACTTGGTTTCAGCTGAATTTCATTGGAATTCTAAAGTCGATTTTCCAACCACCGATACATCAATATTTCGATTGGATTCTCGAGAATCCTGTAGTTATAATGACATCACGAACGTTTTCTCAAAGGGATTCATATATTTCTAATAACTCTCAACTAAATTTAAAGTATTTTATACTAGTACACACTTTATACTATTTATATAAGGTTTTTTAACTAACACTTAGTATTGGGTCCTTTCCTATGAAATTGGCGTTTTCTATAGAGAATTTCGAGCAAAGTGAATTTTTCATAATAACGTTTTTACTATTATTTGTTTGATAAATTCAACAACAGTGAAATTTAATGCAGTTTCGGAAAACAGTAAGCCTAATTTTGACATTATAAAATTATAACCTAATATATGCGTCAACGTTATTAATTATGTGCCTATCAGATAAAAAAAATTAACAGTCACTTACTTCGAATGAAATGAACTTTAACCCGAAACTGCTAAAAGAACTGAACTGCATAAAATTTGCATATTATTTTTGTAGCATATTGATTTATACGATATTCGATAAGACGTTCATCGCTCGTGGAAAAAAACGGTCTCCGCTCGTTTCTAATTCGTCAAAGAACGATTCAAAACGAGTTGTTTTGGAAACGCTCGCGTTAACCACTCGTTTAGTAAGTCACCCGTTCAAAAATAAGCATCGAAAAGGGTTTTTTTTAATGGACTATGTAGCTAAAAGCTCGGTTTAGCTCCAAGTGAGCTTTTGCTTCTTCACCGGACTTTTTGAGGTAAGGGCAGAGTGCCCTCAACCTGTAAGGCGAACATCACCAAAGGGTCCCCAGCAGGGACGGACCTCCGCTTTGGGCGTTGCCTGTGTGCGCAAGGCTTGGAGAGACATCAAACTCTCATATGCCTCATGGGCCACGATTGGCATGCCTAGCCTGAAGGGCCGAACTGAAAAACAACGGCAAAGGCTTTGGAGAGCAGCAACTCTCATGTTTTGCGTTATGGGCCACTCACAGCGAAAAAGACTAGGGACACCCTAGCTTATTTCGATTAGCTACTGATTGATATATATAAGTCTTAGATATACCTAAGTACGTTACATACTTACAGAGATAGTAACTAAAATTATAATAGAAAATGTATCTGTCTACATCAATTATGCTAATATTTCAAATCATTTAGTACATGAACATGACATTAATCAAATAATTATCTCACCTAGTAGTGGAGTGTTTCTCAGAATTATCTGAGTTTCCAGCTGACAGGCAAGCACAAAGCGTGGCGGCGCCACACACAATGCATTGATCTCATAGGCGTGCGGCGCGTTTGTGATAATATGCGACCCGAAGCTATGTTCACATAATCTGGCGCATGATAAGTGCTGAATCCTATTCGGCCTATGTAGCGTAGTTATCCATTATGCGAACGACCGAACGCAAGATATGCTGCACATTAACGACTTTAATGATTGTGTATAAAATTTAACTGTTGACATAAAAATGTTTAAATTAATGTTACTGTAACATAGAGAGCTAGACAGCTCAAGGCCCGCTTTTATGAATGACTAATTGTAACCCGAAACATTGCACGTGCTAGTATTAAGATTTTTTCGGGATAAACTATAAAAGAAATTATTACTAAATCATGCATGTAAGATAGACAGAAAGATAGACGGTCAATTTTTTCCTAAATAGATCGTTGTCATCTATGTACATATGTCGACAGTTATGTCCAGCCGAGTAATTATTTTCAAACAAATATCTAATTAGGTCCATCTTCTAAGTAAAGACTGCTAAGACCATCAAACATGGCAACAAGAGACCCGTGCTAGTTTCCTTTTCTTAGACTGGAAACTTATTTAAAATGTTTAATTGTTTCACTGAATACTTTAATCGCATTTAATGCAAGATTCAGTTTTGAAGTATTTAAGATTTGCGGTATATCGAAGATCGATAGCAATCAGTGGAAGGCTCAGCGCGCGCGGTAATGAGCGGTGTGGAGTAGAACCTGTGGAGGCAACGGCGCGTGGCAGCTACTCACCCACCCGTGCAAATTTCCACACCTCACTTTAAACTTTACCAACAATCAGAATGTTTAATAAATAGATTATTTGAGTATTATGTGGGATAATCCAAAATTGTATTAGTCGTTCATCATCATCAGCAGCAGCACTTTTGCTAGTAACTGGAATGGGCCGGCTCGTCTGGGGATGTACTACACTCTCAGGAAAAAACCGACGTTGAGTAGTAGCTTTACCGCTGCTATGCTTCGTCAGGTGCAAAAAAGTGAACGATTTTTTTTAAATCTGTGGTCTTGTGAGTGAGAGAGCTGGAGGCCCATCCCATCTCCCCTTTGGGAGGGAAAAATAAAAAGCCATTTCTTTGTCTCTTTCCACATTGAACACACACCCATGGTTTTGTAGTTGTCAATGGGCAGCGGTGATCACTTAACATCAGGTGACCCGCTTGCTTAGACATAAAAAAAGAATTGTGCTTTTATAGTATTTTAGTAAAAAATCATAGTCGGAAATCAAGATTTTTGGAAATATTTTTTCAATATTAACTTAATTACTGTGTCCAGTAACAGTGACGTACATATTGCGGAAATCACAAAAAGTCGTTTTCAGTTAAAATTTACCACAGATATGCCTGCGAAAACGTATTTGGTTTATGTGTTTTGATTCAAAAGAAACAATACTAGTGTTCGTGACTTTATAATACTGTACCTACATGCAACCTCTCCGGTAACCGTAAGCACCGATAATGAAGCAGGAATTCGCCGATCTAAATATAGGATAACAAAGTTCATCTTCTTCCCATCCGGCGCCCAACATCGAGGTCAGGTTTCTTGTAAACACTGAACTAACTTTACAGTGTTCGCAAATTGAATAACACCGGAGAACAAAACTTGCGCGCCACGCCACGGAAGATAGTTGTTTATTAGCCATTATATTCTATAACTGTAAGTCTATATTCAGAATATTATATGACATATTAAATGAAAGCAATTTGTCGTGACAAATTTAGATTATGATTTGTGTTATGCGTCTTAAAGCAATAAAAATAAAGTTAGTAATCGTTAAACCATTAGGTGAAAAAGGGGGTGAAAGTGTGAATACTTATGACGGCCGTCAGAACGAGTGCTCTCCGTGTTTTATTCCGGAATATGAATAATGCTTGATTTAATTTAGCCTGCGAGTGCTGCGCTACTTATAGAGTACGTACGTATTTAAAATTAGTTTTTGAGATTAATTAAGCCAAGAACGGACGTGGAGCTCTGTCACGGGCGTCAATGGCAGCCGGCGGTGTTTTATTCTCGCACTAACGCTATCAATGGGAGACGCAATCGAATTTGCCAAATGACGCTCACACTAAATTGGTGAAGAGTGATTGATTGAAACGTTCCGCTTAAGTATTTTACGGGAAATAATTGAATCCGAATTTAAACGGATCCCGCGTATGACGGGAGAAAAAGCGATCAGATTTACTGAGGTGTTGTAACATGCCCGTGATATTAAATTCGGGAAAATTACATCGAGGTATTTATTGGCTTTAATTTATATTGGCTGTGCAATTTTTCAAACCAAGACTTTAAATAATTTAAGTTAAATAAATAAATATATAGGGACATATCACACAAATTGAGCTAGCCCCACAGTAAGTTGTGAACTTGTGTCGCAGGATACTAACTCAACGATACTATATTTTATAATATATACTTATATAGATAAATATCCAAGACCCAGGTCAATATGAAAAAGATCTTTTTCCATCTTGACCTAACCGGGGATCGAATCCGGGACTCCCGTGTCGCAGGCTAGCGTGTTGACCGCTGCGCCACGGAGCTTTGAAAAAATAGCACGATAGTCTTGTGTCTAGCGAAAACGACACGTAAAAAATATTTTATTCAACTTTTTATCACTTGTACGTACCGTATCAATTATCTTCCCTATTAGTGGGTAATAATTTTACTAAAGGATAAATTAATCACATAATAAGCACTCACTAAATAAGTCAACTGAGATCACAAAGCTTTGTCATCGGTACATAATTTATTTAATTTAGATTTTAGACATGCCGTTTTGCAATCCATAGTGCTACTTCAATTCAATTATGTGGTCGTTGTAGCGGCGGGGGCGCAATGTAGGTCCGAGCCGACACGCACTATCATCCTGATTAGCTGTGAAGTGAACTCTGCAAAAAGCTTTAAAAATGTCGCCGGTAATTCAGTTACTGCGCCACTGCGCTGGTATGGCCCGCGCCAACTATGAACCGTGAAACCGAAACAATATCAACTCGCTGAAAAAGATCTGTATAAAATCAAATAAACACACTGCTATATTTCAATAAGTGTCTTTCTTCTTCTTCTGTTTTATATTATGGTTTCCACCGAAATTTCAGTGATTCTGCCAATGTCCAGTATAATGAGATACTAATTTTCGGTGTTGTACGGTAAAGTTTTTCCAAGTAGCATCAAAGATGGCGTATGTTCTTTAAAAATGTTTAAATTAATGTTACTGTAACATAGAGAGCTAGACAGCTCAAGGCCCGCTTTTATGAATGACTAATTGTAACAATTATTTTCAAACAAATATCTAGTTAGGTCCATCTTCTAAGTAAAGACTGCTAAGACCATTAAACATGGCAACAAGAGACCCGTGCTAGTTTCCCTTTCTTAGACTGGAAACTTATTTAAAATGTTTAATTGTTTCACTGAATACTTTAATCGCATTTAATGCAAGATTCAGTTTTGAAGTATTTAAGATTTGCGGTATATCGAAGATCGATAGCAATCAGTGGAAGGCTCAGCGCGCGCGGTAATGAGCGGTGTGGAGTAGAACCTGTGGAGGCAACGGCGCGTGGCAGCTACTCACCCACCCGTGCGAATTTCCACACCTCACTTTAAACTTTACCAACAATCAGAATGTTTAATAAATAGATTATTTGAGTATTATGTGGGATAATCCAAAATTGTATTAGTCGTTCATCATCATCAGCAGCAGCACTTTTGCTAGTAACTGGAATGGGCCGGCTCGTCTAGGGATGTACTACACTCTCAGGAAAAAACCGACGTTGAGTAGTAGCTTTACCGCTGCTATGCTTCGTCAGGTGCAAAAAAGTAAACGATTTTTTTAAATCTGTGGTCTTGTGAGTGAGAGAGCTGGAGGCCCATCCCCTCTCCCCTATGGGAGAGAAAAATAAAAAGCCAGCAACGCTCTTTTCACATTGAACACACACCCATGGTGTTGTAGTTGTCAATGGGCAGCGGTGATCACTTAACATCAGGTGACCCGCTTGCTTAGACATAAAAAAAGAATTGTGCTTTTATTGTGTTTTAGTAAAAAATCATAGTCGGAAATCAAGATTTTTGGAAATATATTTTCAATATTAACTCAAATAGTTACTGGACATACTATTCTACGACGTACATATTGCGGAAATCACAAAAAGTCGTTTTCAGTTAAAATGTACTACAGATATGCCTGCGAAAATGTATTTGGTTTATGTGTTCTGATTCAAAAGAAACAATACTAGTATTCGTGACTTTATAATACTGTACCTACATGCAACCTCTCCGGTAACCGTGAGCACCGATAATGAAGCAGGAATTCGCCGATCTAAATATAGGATAACAAAGTTCATCTTCTTCCCATCCGGCGCCCAACATCGAGGTCCGGTTTCTTGTAAACACTGAACTAACTTTACAGTGTTCGCAAATTGAATAACACCGGAGAACAAAACTTGCGCGCCTCGCCACGGAAGATAGTTGTTTATTAGCCATTATATTCTATAACTGTACGTCTATATTCAGAATATTATATGACATATTAAATGAAAGCAATTTGTCGTGACAAATTTAGATTATGATTTGTGTTATGCGTCTTAAAGCAATAAAAATAAAGTTAGTAATCGTTAAACCATTAAGTGAAAAAAACCGGCCAAGTGCGTGTCGGGCCACGCGCAGTATAGGGTTCCGTAGTTGCGAATGACAACTTTGAGTTCACACTGTTTACACTCGCACCTCACAGTTTAACGACCAAAAACATCTAATAATAAAGATTGTATAAAATTTTACATTTTCCAGTACATTTTATAAGTTGGTTGCCTATAACTTTTTAGTTTGCACTTAGTACCCAGCTCTGATAGTTTTCCTTTCAACTTCAGTATATATACTACTGCTGTAATTTTTTTCACGTATCCATATATAACCGTTTAGCAGATAGAGGGGGGGGACACGTACCTCTAACAAAAATTTTCACTTTAAAACCAAATATTTCGGAAACGGATCCCTAAATCGAAAAATGGTGTTCTCAACCTCACAATATTTTTCAAAAACTTTTTAACGATACCCCACACGATGGGTAAGTAGAGAAAAAAAAATTACTCCCCCACTTTACTTGTATGGGAGCTACCCAAAAGAAAATTTTATTTCAAGATTTTTTTCTATGACTTTTTTGCCATGATTAATATACATACTCATACAAAATTACAGCTTTCTAGTACTTATAGTCTCTGAGTAAAACCGCGGACGGACAGACAGACAGACAGACAGACAGACAGACAGACAGACAGACAGACAGACAGACAGACATGGCGAAACTATAAGGGTTCCTAGTTTACTACGGAACCCTAAAAAGGGGGTGAAAGTGTGAATACTTATGACGGCCGTCAGAACGAGTGCTCTCCGTGTTTTATTCCGGAATATGAATAATGCTTGATTTAATTTAGCCTGCGAGTGCTGCGCTACTTATAGAGTACGTACGTATTTAAAATTAGTTTTTGAGATTAATTAAGCCAAGAACGGACGTGGAGCTCTGTCACGGGAGTCAATGGCAGCCGGCGGTGTTTTATTCTCGCACTAATGCTATCAATGGGAGACGCAATCGAATTTGCCAAATGACGCTCACACTAAATTGGTGAAGAGTGATTGATTGAAACGTTCCGCTTAAGTATTTTACGGGAAATAATTGAATCCGAATTTAAACGGATCCCGCGTATGACGGGAGAAAAAGCGATCAGATTTACTGAGGTGTTGTAACATGCCCGTGATATTAAATTCGGGAAAATTACTTCGAGGTATTTATTGGCTTTAATTTATATTGGCTGTGCAATTTTTCAAACCAAGACTTTAAATAATTTAAGTTAAATAAATAAATATATAGGGACATATCACACAAATTGAGCTAGCCCCACAGTAAGTTGTGAACTTGTGTCGCAGGATACTAACTCAACGATACTATATTTTATAATAGATACTTATATAGATAAATATCCAAGACCCAGGTCAATATGAAAAAGATCTTTTTCCATCTTGACCTGACCGGGGATCGAATTCGGGACTCCCGTGTCGCAGGCTAGCGTGTTGACCGCTGCGCCACGGAGCTTTGAAAAAATAGCACGATAGTCTTGTGTCTAGCGAAAACGACACGTAAAAAATATTTTATTCAACTTTTTATCACTTGTACGTACCGTATCAATTATCTTCCCTATTAGTGGGTAATAATTTTACTAAAGGATAAATTAATCACATAATAAGCACTCACTAAATAAGTCAACTGAGATCACAAAGCTTTGTCATCGGTACATAATTTATTTAATTTAGATTTTAGACATGCCCTTTTGCAATCCATAGTGCTACTTCAATTCAATTACGTGGTCGTTGTAGCGGCGGGGGCGCAATGTAGGTCCGAGCCGACACGCACTATCATCCTGATTAGCTGTGAAGTGAACTCTGCAAAAAGCTTTAAAAATGTCGCCGGTAATTCAGTTACTGCACCACTGCGCTGGTATGGCCCGCGCCAACTATGAACCGTCAAACCGAAACAATATCAACTCGCTGAAAAAGATGTGTATAAAATCAAATAAACACACTGCTATATTTCAATAAGTGTCTTTCTTCTTCTTCTGTTTTATATTATGGTTTCCACCGAAATTTCAGTGATTTTGCCAATGTCCAGTTTAATGAGATACTAAGTTTCGGTGTTGTACGGTAAAGTTTTTCCAAGTAGCATCAAAGATGGCGTATGTTCTTTGATGCCTCGTGGGAGCTTCTGGTGGCAAATCTATACGAGTCCATTTATCAGTCCACTTTAACTATTTTACAAATTGTTTATGAGCACGAGCATTTATAACACCAAACTACACCAACTTCATATTATAAAGCCCACTAAAATCAATTTGCAAAAATGTCTAAGGCAACTCCCAAGTGTCTTTTAAGCTTTTACAATCCTCTTATATCATAATGTAATGAAATAAAAAAAACATAGTGAAAAAAATCCACACATTAACTACCTACACGCATTAAGGCTTGCGTCACCTTACACCTATAGTAGTTGGTACAAATCATGTGGTATTTGATCAAAATAAAGTGGCAATGAAGTTGAAAATCAATTAAATGTAAAACCTTTTCAAAATGTTTTACGACTTCCTACAGATTATTGCAACATGAGTTAAATAAATCAAATACTATGATCTAATGCTTATAATAAGAATAGGATAGGATGGAGAAATTTTACTGTGCTTGGATAAGCGAAAATAGCGCAGCAAATTAAAATTTTATTCCTAAATCAGAACAAATTACAAAATAAAATCTAAATAAATCTAAGTATTTAGCATCTAAGCATTTTTGGTATTCATTTTCAGTAACTTACGTTAAATAAATTAAGAGAGAAACCGGCTAGCACCATAAGTAGCCACTTTTCGTCTTAATATTTTAATGATAGCAACACTCGTCATATGCATGTATGGATTTTTTTTATTAGCTTATTATGTCCCACCGCTGGGCAAAAGCCTCCCCTTTATTTCTCCAAGTGTCTCTGTCCGTAGCCTTCTCTTTCCAGTCACTCTCATAATTCATCCGACCATCTTGTTCTGGGTCTTCCTCTGTTTCTTTTTCCGTCTGTCGGATGTATGGAATAAGTCCCTTAAACACCTTAAGAGTTACAAGTATCATCCTAATTAAATGTCATTTAATAACTTTTAAGCATGTTATTCTTAACACGATATTTAAAAGTACGGCTATGGCCAATAAACGACAGATGGTACACGATTTCAAGAGCACTGAAGCTTTCCCATTTAGCACCCTAAATTGTACAATTTAGTTAGGCAATTAATTTATTGAAACCATTCATGTAGTTTTGGTTAGTGGTCAGTGCAACATCTCCCTTGTTATCAAAGTAAGATTATTCATTTAACATTGAGAAGCGTTCAAACTTGCAATTGTTTTATTGATCCATATAAATATTATTCTTTGAAATAAAAATGTAAGGATGGGACCTTAGATATTCACTTTTTAGGATATCTGGCTCTTATATGTTACTCATTGCTATTGTACTCATATTTTATCGTTTATTCTTTGCGTTTACTATGTTCATCGGATTGTCAAATAATATAACTACGTTTTGCTTTAAAACTTTATCTTTAGTCAAAAGTCATGAAGTGAAATTTCAGCTGATGACACAAAATGACTTTTGAACCGATCATGGAGATATATGGACTACGTACTAAACCGACAAAAAAATCTAGAAAGCTATCAATTTGACGCGTATATATTTTATATGTACGACCACGCATAGCGTTTTACAGAGTAGTCCGAATTGGATAATTCTTTTGCATTAGAAAATATATAGCCCGAAGTTGGTTCCATAATAAATTTGGAAAAAAAATCCAACCCTTAGGGTAAAAAACAGGGGATGACTGATTTTACGCTTTTCGGTCGTTTATTTATTGCATTTAATTCATAGTTTTAGTAATCTTTTTATTGGCCTTCCTTTCTCTGAGATCCGCAATAAAGATAGGTTTTGTATTGACACTTGTTTTTAATTTCTTTTGGCCGATTATAATTGTAAATGTACGAATGCAATGGTCGCTAAGTACGTCAGTTTCAAAAACAGCGTTAGATAAAACTAATCAATTCGTTTGTTGAGTCATCCCCTCAGCAAAATAGCAATATTTGCGAGCCCATAGTACGGCCGGCGGTGTAATCCGACGATAATTAGATACGGCGCGCTTTTACAGCGCGCGACTCTGAATACCGACCAAATTGCGCCCTTCCAATCCTGTTTATGCCACGTTGAAACTCTGGAGCTTCGTTTGGTCATTTTGTATTTTTGCCTTTATATTTCGCTGAGTTTTCGCTTTGGAATTTAATTATTAAAGAAATTTACGTTATGTCCGTCAGCTATGGCGAAAAATGCTTGTTTATTCTCAAGGTCGCCGCGCTCAATAGAATACTTGAGGCGTTTACGTACTTGAATATAAAATTTCAGCCGTTTCACATTTTTATCGCTATTTGATCGTAAAAATTTAAACACGATGCACTTTAAGTAAACGAACCTACATTCCTAGCCTTCTCTTAATCAAAATAAATGTGGGATGACATTGATTTAAGTACTCTTTTTTGTATTTGTGCTCTGTGCGACGAGTATTGAAGAAATATATGAATTTAGTTTTGTCGACTATATTTTTTTTTAATAATAGAATCTTTTGCTTAAAATGTACTCCTACAACTTAATTCACACTAATGACAACCAACGAACTCTAACAGCAACTAGAACAAGTACTTTCACAAGTATTTGCGCAAGTAAAAGTTATAACAATAACGAGAGCCACAATATAGTGTTGTTCCGCGCCAAGTGTTAGAAATGTGCACCAAAGTTTAGTGTAGAAGAACTTTAGCAATGCAATTTTCGTGCAAAAGCTTGAATTCCATGTGCAGTCGGCAGTTAGCTGAGGCTCTTCGCATTCCGACTAGTTGATTAGCCCTGCCGGATACCAATCTTTCCGGTGGGGTTCCTCACTAAGTGACTGCATAAATCTGACCACGCGTCTAGGCATCTGAACACAGCTCTTTTTCAAGTAATTACACTATGCAGAAAATCAAAAGCCGTGTAAGTGAAAAAATTTGATTTATGAGCCAAATTGATCAGCTGATTAGCTGCTTTGTATGGGGAGCAATTTTTTTCCATATTTTAGTAGAAGTAAAGTTGTTTAGTATCAGTATAGGTGTGTTTGAGAATATAGCAAGGTTACAGATTTACACGATGTATATAAGTATACATAAGTATATGTATCATACACGAAATCATGATCAATATTAACGATAATATTGATCATGATTTCGTGTATGATTTCCAGAGCGAACAAATATAATAATTTTGTGACTTTTTATTACTCACTGCACAGACTCCTTAGATCCGAAATGTGTAAAAATATCTAACTCAAACATTTAGGCAGTTGTCGAAAATATATTTTTTAAATATCTATTTATCAACTTACCTATGGTGTGATACGTATGATGAGTTAGTGAATAGCCCTTCCCGGTGCAGCCCGGCACTCCTGCAGTTTTTGGCGTAGCCGGCTGAAAACGAGAGGATGCTGTGAAAGAATCGGCTATTCCACTTCGCTTCGAATCCATGTTTTGAAACTGCGATCACTGAAACGTACCCTGCTGTAGAAATTTCATAAAGACAACACATTTTATCACATGGAGCCCGATGGTCCAGTGGGTGTGAGCTCTATGAGCGCTTACGTATGTTAAGCAACCCTGGTGCAGTCCCTACTTGGATGGGTGACCGCAAGTGGCCGTTAAACCGTTGGTCCCGGCTGTCATCGTTGATGGCAGTCGTTAAGCTATGTCAGATGCCTTACGGCAGCTTGAAAAATCTGACACCAGTGTTGGCCACTTACACATACGAAAAACAAAAACAAACAAATCACATGGAATATCACGGAAATATCACTGTTGTTCGTTTTTTAATACAATTTGACCAAAATATATGTGTAGTATAAGTAAAATTGTCATATTTAGTACCAACAGCTTAAGTAATCTGTACATGAGTGGTGTATGAAACACAAAATATCGCAATAGCGACATTTTATTTGCACAAAAAATAAGCGCGTTAGTTAAAAGGTATAAAGTTTTTTTTCAAATGTTGTTTTTTTATAACTTACGTTTAAATTCATACTGTAAAGTTTTTGATTGACTGTTTCAATGTTAAGGAGGTCATCATCAACACATCAGCTCCATGACTTATTCAGTTCTTATTTAACTTCAAAGCTTTTATTTGACACAAACATGCATAAATAAAAACATTACTTTACTATAGAGCATTTTCAGTCGTGAAAGTTTTTGTAAAATAAACGTATCTATTATCAGGCACGAAGGAAAGAAAAACTGTTTATCTACGGCCAAAATCAATACAGTTGATCGCTACCTAAGTCAATCAAAACAGTATCAGTTGTTGTTAGCTAAACAAACTTATTTAACTTCCTATAAACATCACCTTGACTTCAAATTATGCGTTGATTTATAGATAACAAAGTTAGCTCATCAAAAATTCAAACAACAGTCGCGGGATTCTCAGCGGAGTTTAGCCAAAGGTCGGGACGTTTATAGACAAAGATCCCAGAATTATCAGACTAACATTCTCGTATGCTGTCTTGGACACTTCACTAGATAACAGAAAAAAATGTTCTGAATTACGTACATACCTACTTATATATAGATGCGATTATGCACGAAAGATCAGATGTTAAAAGCTCTCAATCTCTCTCGTTTTCAACATCAAGAAAACAATCAACATTTTTTTAAATAAGCCACATTTCAATGTTACAAATATGTGCAATATTTTTTGGTATTATAACTTGGGTGGAATATTTTCCTAGTAACTAAATTTACTTTGTATTCCCTGGATGCGCATGTCACCATACAAACGGGAAAAGGTAATTGTGGCAATGTTTGATAATTTTGGCGTAAAATTAAGCATTCAATTAATTAATATAATCTACGTACGTTCCTCTACAGCTTGGTTAAAATATCAATGGTTCGAGGATTATATGCTTCTTAAAATTTCTATGGAAATGTGATTTGTATTTTTGGTAAACTTAATTTGTTTAGGACACATTTTCACAGTGAGATCGCAATTTGTAAGAGGCTGTGGCTTGGCGACAAACTCGTGAGCGTCACTCGCTGCCTGCATCAGATAAGTCCGGTAGTTTGTCCTGGAGCGTCGTTGTCATTTGTCGTTTGCGTACGTCGTGACTGCGTGGGCGTATGGTCACCGAACCACGAATCCCGCGACATTTGAAGAAGGCCTAAAAGAAGAGATTTCCGAGATTTTTTATTGAGATCATATCATATATGTATGTAGTTGAATAAGTAGAACATTTTGAGGTAGACGTACTTTGACTCTGTAATGTATGAATTTGTATCAAAGATGTAAAATAGTTTGTATGCTTACGGATAACATTTCCTTTGGTTGAATTGTTATACGAATTTACTTCGCCCTCGTGTAAGGTTTATGCCTTTTACATATAAGAGTGAAAGTGACCGGTTGTATATTTGTATAAGCGCTGTCACCGTCGTTAGCTGCCGCATTATACAGACTTACTACGCCTCGCTGTGTTGCTGTAACTCGAGCTTATCCATTTGTTGTGTGGTTTAATCTGAATCTTGCTGAATAAATTAGAATAGGGCCTATAAGTGTAATTTTCTAAAACATCCATTTTAGTACCTATATCACCGCAGCCACATCCAGGTAGCAGCTCAGTAAAATTTAACGATCGTGGTGTACCTGCCCACGCAAACTTCGGCTGAGGGCCAACGTTGCGTCGGCGCATACGCCTCGTGCATTATGCACTTTCCAAGTATTTAGTACTTGCCCACTCGCTTACATTTATTTTTAACATGACATTGCCAAGCCTTAAGGTCTTTTACTAAGTAGATACGAAAATAGAAGTCCACAGGACAATGACCTTTCGAACAATGGATCTCTGAAAACTATTTTTGACGTCGTTGTTCTCTTTGATATTCCTGAATAAACCAATCCCAAATATAAATGTTGTGAATTCTATTTCATTCAAATACTGGTACTTAAGTATTCACAAGGATTCTTATATTTATTGTGTACAAAACATCGTGCGGCCTCAATAGACTAATACAGGCGGAAAAGTACAATACTGATTTTTTTACAGTTTTGATTATTATCCGCTGTAGATATTTAAAATATGCTTTCGGAATATTGTGAACGTCGCGATAAAAATATCGTCAACGTGTACAAATTGAGATTAAACTTTATATTATTTTTATGTTTAACGCCAAAAATGCGTAACCCGTTAAGAATAGTTTTATGGCTCCAATCGACGGACGCCAAAGAGCCTAGCAATAAAAAAAATATTGGGGATTTCAATCGTCCACTGCCACGCTCACGTTCAATATAAACCGAAACATTAAACGTCCCGGCGGCTGCGTCGTCGCTGCCTGAATGTGCCACTTTAAATCCATTTTAAATCTAAGGCCATATCCACAGAGAAAGAACATATATCTATATATTTAATAAATAAATATAGGTATATACGGACAAATCACACAAATTAAGCCAGCCCCAAAGTTAGTTCAAGACTTGTGTTATTGATGCTAACTCAACGATACTATATTTTATTACAAACACATATACATGGCGAAATTTTGATCGTTCTGGACCCTTAAAGGGGTGATTCAGCCCGTCGATATGAACCATTTTTCCTATGGGACCAATGCTGGAAACTCAAATTTTATTTCGACATTTTCATACAAAAGTGTTCAGCCGCCTCGGGCAATTTGTATAGGAATGTCGAATTTTTTTTCGAGTTTACAGCATTTGTCCCATAGGAAAAGTTGTTTATATTGACAGGCTGAATCACCCCTTTAATGGTCCGGAACGATCAAAATTTCGCGATGTATAGATAAACATCCAAGACAATTTCAAAAAAAAATTAAATCTGAGAAATATTTTGTTTTGTAATCATTTTTCATCTTGACCTGACCGGGGATCGAACCCGGGACCATCCGTGTCGTGTTGACCACTGCGCCACGGAGCTCGACAATATAGTATATCGGTCTCATAATTCGTCAAAAAGCGATACTCGGTCACTACTAAAACAATAAGCTAAAAGACTTTTTGCTTATATAGGATCTATTACATAAGTCAAAAACTTTTTATCTTAAAACAGAAACAAAACGGTCGAAAAGGCAGGAACATACTACAAAAATTTATATTATTACAAAAATATTTCTACCCAAAAAATAAACATCGTTCATTCAGATTCTTAGCGAACCTGCATAAAGCATGAGACTGTCGTTCTCTATGAAAGTTTGGTCATAAGCACAATTTCAAGAGTCCATCACCATCAAATGAGAAAAAGAGAAAGTATAATAACTAGCCTTAACTATAAAGTTGCATAACCCTAATAGACTCATGTTTAACTGAATACTGTCCGTATATCTCATTTGTTATAATACTATAATAAAAGTATTGGTGCACCTTAAAAACTCTACACATTGAAGTTTATAATAAGCCATAGTCTATAATCATTTAAATTCAGTACCGAAAGTATTTTTTATCTTTTAGAAACTATTATACAAGGCAAATTGCGTACTAAGCGATGTAAATTTCGTACAATATCACATTGTGTAAGCAAATCTCTTGACAACAGAGAACGTCGTGGCACTATTTTTCGTCACATTTAACTATATTTATGAGTAGATAAATTGTTATAATATTTTGGATCGAATAATATTCTTTTATAAATGGATAGGTACTGAATAAGCCTACTCACGACATGACAATAGACATCAATAAGAGTAGTATGGTGGCATGGCGTTTTACTTTTAAGCTTTCACATCGCTAGGAAAATACGAGTAATAGATTTGTATTGATATTGTATAGTAAATTGACACTTGTGCGTTTTTATAGGCTATAACGTGGCTACCTGCATATGTATCTAAGATATTCTACCGGTATATAAAAATTACACGAATTTTACGACAAGGTAGCTTACTCGAAACGAGTACTTATTTTTAAACAAAAACGTATTATGGATTCTACAATTTGAATTAAATGGGACACAAAGTTAGTCCTAGTACCTAGTAATGTTAAAATTGCGAGTATTGTATGCACACAATGGTCTATTTGTTCGTACCTATCCAAAGAAATGTGTAGTTGAATACAATTTTTTATCAAATAAATATTTTTAGATAAGTTAAATACAATTAATTTTGAACTGATTGATATGATCCTAAAAGGCAAGCAGAAAAAAAAATCCCAAATTAGGTATTTATTTCGCTTAGGAAATCATAAAAATTTAAAACATCTTACGTCATAAATGCTGACTCATAGGACATATTCTTATTCAGCCTCTGTTCTAATGCAAAGCATTCCTCGGACGTGAGTATGTTCAGTTCATGCTTATCAGTCATATACCATCTATATTGTTACGCCACACGTTCTTTGTTTTATTTTAATATTATAAAAAGGTACGTTGTTTTGAAAACGATATTTTATAAAATCTCATTTTACTCAAAATGTCCATCATTATTTTTCTGAAAGCTTTATAAGTATTGTTAAAATATAATCGTGTTAATCCGTGAGGATCACTAGTCTCACACAAGTATGTATTCCACGAAGACAAATCTAAGGACAAAATACTCTTTTATTACTTAAAAAGTAATATTCTTGTAAGTACTTCAACTTTTTATAAGGAGCGGTTTCTTTAATAGGCTGCCTTAACTTATCAGGTACTTTATCGAGAAAACTTAACTAGGTTCTTTATTGTTTAACTACTTACTTCAAGTAATCTATCTATTTGAAAAATTTAAGCTCCATTTCTTTTCCATTATGTCCAATACATGTAGACTATAATCTATCTTTAATAATATTATAAAGAGGTAAGATTTGATTGTTTGTTTGTATTGAATAGTCTCCGAAACTAGTGGGCTGATTTTCAAAATTCTTTCACCTATAGAAAGCTTATCTATCTGCAGTTGACAAAGCGCAGTGGACGAAATCGGGGTAAAATTGCTTTTATGTACATTATACTAATAGAAAGACTTATAGTATGTAATAAATGTTGATAATACTAAAAGTAAGTGCAATTGAGGACGTTAAAAAAACATTATGCAAGAACTCAAATAAATGAAAAGAGAATTCTAATCAACGCTACCGTTTACCGTAACTTTAAATGAAGGTGAACATTTTTGAAACCTTTATCCGCCGCTGAAAATTCAACCTTTATTTGGGGCCGGAGGGGACTTATCAGGGCGTTTTTCAAATAACGGCATCAATTCAGCGCCGACATCCTCACCTGTTATCTCATTCTCTTCCTGAACTCACAAAGCGCCCTCTCGCGGCCGGCGCTTTAGCGTCCCGCCCGCTCATTTTGTGACACTCCAAATACCATTATCTTCTACATATGGCCGGGTCACGCGTATCCTACTCGCCTCAAATTATGTTAATGATCACCTCACAAAAGTATAAGCACCTCCGTCGTTAAATTTTAAATCTCACGTTAGGCAACCTTTGAAAATTTCGTTTTTGTTACAGGTACGTTCCAGTCGGTACGTTTATTTTCAAACTTCGTGGTGTCATCGCGAAACGGAAAGGAGGGTTCCTGATGCGGCAACTTTATCGAAATAAATTATACCGATATAACTCCGAGTCTCTTTGATGTTGGGTGAGTTTTAGTTGGGAATATGCAAAAAGTTAACTAACAAGCGCACGCAAAACAAACTGCTTTGATTTTAACGAACCTGCATTTGAATCGGGATAAATCGTAGATGCGTTGTCACAGTTTTTTGAACACATTTGAATCTGGACTGAAATTCAGCAAAACACGGCACGCCGCGACTGCCTCTAGCGAGATACGCTGCGAAAAAATATTTAGCCGGTGTCCTTGTTTACTCTGATTTCCTCTTACGGGAAAACACAATCCAATAGCGGCGTATAACTATGTTTGCTTTACCGGTAGGCACACATCGTTAACAATGTTCTTGAGTTTGGAAGTACTAAGGTGTCGAACTATGATCTTTACTATGAGAACTACGGCATCGTTTGTCTTGGTGGATTCCCAGAGGCGTCTTTGCATTATATGCAAGTGATGATTGAGACTCGCGAGAGTTATCGATCTAGTTCAAATTATGATATAAACCAGCAAAAGACAAAGCATAGCGTGACATAATATTACTCAAAAAATTGTGTTTAATTACTAGGTAAGTCAGAATCTATTTAGCTGCTTACTAATCATCTAACACTAATAACACACAAAATAATAAATACAATTAATCTTTTTTTCATTCCTTCAACAAAACAGTTATATTACAGCGAATTGGTGCTATTATTTGATCACCAGTAACATTTACTGAACTGAATTTGTATCGTTAGTTATAAAATATGTAAATTAAATTACATTTGAAACACATAAAACTAAACATGCAAAGTCACAACAAAACTTGAGCTTAGATTTTATAATGATATTGTATTTTGATAGAAGATTAAAGACCCAGAACAATCTAATTAATAGAATAGAATAGAATAGAATAAAAGTTTAGTAATAAGGTGTTTCTTTTTTCCATAATTGAACCAGATTCATTATTTTATTAATAGCATTATCACAGAAGTCGTCAACTAACTGATGTACTCGTACTTACAAAACAATCCTCTCATAACGCCCTGCCAGTGGCATGTCGGTCCCCGTGCTCAAATTCCATGTTTAGATGTCAGTATGCAGATAATTAGAGAACAGTTTGGTGGATAACTTTCTGACAAGAGCCCAACCGAGTTGAACGTGGAAAGTCCAACTCACTTCGCAAAGCTAGTTAACTTGGCTTTGTATGCGTCGATTTATTTACCTTTTCACTCCTGACATCCGCAGGTATGTCTGTGATACGAGTTTTGCTATGTTCTACCTAGTGTTGTGAACGTTTGAGTCATTAAGTATTAATTTGAAGACTAGATTCTTCTTAAAAACTAGAACCTGAGGTCGACACCTTTTGAGATCAGCATTTACAAACAATACTAGCATTCTTGAATAAAAATTTCTTATATTTATTTGATCATTCATCGAAAAATGAGGAAAAAATGCATTTTCATAGCTTACCTATGATATAGAATTTTATGAATGTATTATTGAAAATTGTTGCTCCTTTAGACTCTTAGGACTCAATAAGCCAAAATATCAAAATTACTCTTATTAACCGCAAATTCATATTAATTCGAGTAACTTTCGAAGTTCAAACAATGTCTCCAAATTTAGAAATTAAAGAAATGTAATATTCACCAACACTAGCGCCACCGTTCGTTTGGTTAAATCCATATTACATTTCAAACAGTTTCAGGTGGAACTTCAAGTTAGTTGGATTTACTATATTTTGCTAGATGTTCTTTATGATACACGTTGTATAGAGAACAGCTGAAACGATTACACAAGTAGAGATAAGCTAATCAAAGATCATTGTCAGTCTTCGTCAGAATAACAATCCTCAGCAAATCAACTTACTAGTAATTAGAATACTGGTGTACGGCTAAAGTTTATACAATTCAAAGTAATTTACGTTTTATTAATATGTAAAATACGGGTCACTCACGTATGAAGTCAGCTACAGGCCGACATGTTTCAACCTCATCCGGAGGTCTTCTACATATTAATAATTTTAACATCTCACGTTAGTTTTAATCAAAAAAATTAACATTTTACTATTGCAATTGATAAATTTTAGAATTGGACTATCTTATATATCTTTATTGAAGAAGAATCTATGCTAACATTAGCATAGATTCTTCTTCAATACAGATAATTCTCGTCTTTTGTCTTTATAAATGTAAAGGGAATTAAAAATTAAATGAATAAAATATTATTACTTTGATTAAATAATAGTTATATAAGCAACTGTTGTATAATTAGGGATAACACGAACGTGAGTTTATCGTGGGAGCTAGTAGCATCACATGAATGTTTTAATACCTAATTATGACAATCAAGTCTTATTTTTCGCAATAGTTATATCGAACAAAAATGGCGAGCTACGACGTGAATTCGAACGACCCATACATTTTTTTTTTTAATATGGAGCTCTTAGTAGTGCATAACAATATACTTTCTTTTAAAATTCGAGTTGCATCATGAAATGTAGTACAACATTACTACAGTCATTTGGTTGATAATGTGTTCACTATGACAATGGTTATTTTTTTGTTAGCAATAAGTTGTTTCAGAAACTTTTAAAAAGAGATTTATAGTATGGGTGTAGATAAAAGATATAGTATTCCACTTTAAAAAATATAAGTTAAAAAGATAGCAAAAAGTATACTGAAACTGTGGTTTACATTTTTCTAACCAACAATAACCCATTTTTAATTATTATTCACCATTCTCTTTACGATGTAAAATTATTAATCCACCCAATAATTACGCCCCTCAAATTATAGACGAGGGCCGAGCTGCGACACGAATTACAATAGCCAACACTGGGCACATACGATAATCGAACGCGGCCCGTTTCACCCTTTGCTTTCACTGGCCGGTTTTCATTACAAACTTTTTTAATCGCCCTTTGTCGCACTGAAAAAATAAATCCGTTGTGATGCCAGAGACGAGACGTCCCCGGCCACCGTCCTTATATTCGTCCCGTAATTAAACTGACATCGTCTCCCTTGGGACGAGTTTTGAATGTTATTAGAATCTCTTTCGCGCCGTCGCCTCTGATTGAAAATCCGTTATTTTGTCGCTTAAACATTAACTCTAACATTTCGATTCCACATAAATATAGCCGAGTTATAATTGAAAATAGTCTGGAAACTTCTATCGCTGACGGATGGATTTGTCTTGTGTGTTGTGTGTTATGGTGGGATGCTAGAATGACAGTTATGTAATTGAATTTGAAGTTGGATTGGATGAGATCTTATGCAATTTGAAATGTATTTTTAGATGTTAAAACATTTTAGCGTCAACAAATCTTCTTTATTATAAATTAGGTACTTTATTTTGCTGTATATTTTTTATTTCATTCAGAAAACAAAAATTAATATTATTAAAAAA
Organism: Rhodophaea formosa; assembly: GCA_963082605.1. NCBI lineage: Eukaryota > Metazoa > Arthropoda > Insecta > Lepidoptera > Pyralidae > Rhodophaea > Rhodophaea formosa. Next base: position 12,427,817 of record OY720210.1, read on the forward strand.
CAGTCTATTGCAAATCGGAATTGCACACAGGGGTTCTGAACCACAATACAATATTCAACTATAGGAACAAAAAACACTTAAAACACGTTTCTTTTATGCCTACTTATTTTTTTTTTATTTTGACGTTATAGCCGCAATAGATATACATATCCTGTGAAGAATTGAAGTTAAAATTTGTAATATTAAAATTAGGAGATAAAAATCTTTAATTTTAATACTACCACAGGCGCAATAAATGTGAGCTTGTATTGTGCTTTCTTAGAATCCCTTCCACATCTCGATAGCAAACCTATGTTTTATATATTTATTTAAACTTTATTGCACACACAATAAAAATAAAAAACATTGCAATGTTGGTTCTATAACATTACGTATATTTATGTAGTATATAGAATAGATAGCGTTGCAGCGTACGCGAATAGGAAGCAAAGAAAACCGAGAGTGAAAAAACTTGGCCAAGTGCGAGTCGGGCTCGCCCATGAAGGGTTCCGTAGAAGCAAGCTTCGATTAGCCAAAAACCTCTATAATTTTTCGCCAGCGAAAATAACTTTGTTTTTCATAGTGTTTCCCTAAATCGAAAAATGGTGTTCTCAACCTCGCAATATTTTTTAAAGACCTATTCAACAATACCTTACTATATTCCCACTTTACTTGCATGGGACCTAGCCTAAAAAATTTTATTATTCAAGGTTTTTTCTACTACTTTTTTGGCATGATTAATATACATACTAAATTACAACTTTCTAGTACTTATAGTCTCTGAGTAAAACCGTGGACGGATAGATAGACAGACATGGCTGAACTGTAAGGGTTGTTTGTGTCCTAAAAAGGGGGTTTGGTCTTATTTTTGAAGCCCAACAATAAGTCAAATGCTGAAAAAAGGAAGATGCGGTCGTATATTCGAAGTCCAAGAAAGATTTATTGAATTTGAAGGAAAGATTGTGCTTAAATTTGTGCAGCAAACGACACCATAATGTTTTCGAGTTTCAAATAGAATGCATCACAATTCCCATATATTCTCGCGCGTTCTGACTTCTAACTACTCAAACAATATCATCAGCGAGTCGGAAACTATATTTTCAATTCAGTTTTATGCACGAAACTTTAATCAACTGAGGCATTGCACTCTATATTCACCAGCAATAGTGCCATTTAATTAGATTTTATGCGATGTTATACTTTACTACCACGCGTTGTGTAAACAAGCCAATGCCGTCATCCCTAGGATATAATTTTAAGACTATATTACTTGGTGTTAAATAGTTTCAAGATATTTGAATTAATTAGAAGTGAATAAAACGATAACTTTTGATGTTTAGAATTTCTCTTTTTATTTATTATAATAGAAACCTAGTTATTACACGACTACGAAAAAGGAGTTTCCTCATTTCACCATTACTTCTAGATGACTCCACGGATTTGGATGTACCAAATTCGGAATCTTTACACCTTTCCGAATGACATAGGCTGTAATTTTTTGCTAGGCAGCTGTTTCTTAATTGTTTTCTAAAAAGCGAATAATTTAATTTGTAAATTATTCAATCAAATCGCCTGCTTTAGCGGGCAGATATTTAAGGTATCCCTCAAATATCTGCGCGCTTGATTGTGTGCCGATTTGTGTATGAGATCTCGAGGACAAGTCATTAAAATTGGCGGTGGGTGACCAACAACAACGAAAGTTTTATTCGTTTTGGACGTATTATTTACAGTTACTGTAAGGTCTTGTATCCTGTAAAACGAGTAAATAACACATTATTTCATGTTAATTCGTCAAATTTATTTACCCTTTATAGAGTATCTGATTAATTATTTAAAATACGTAACAACGGGTTACTCAAGTAAATAATCAGCTCTTGGCCAACATATTTCGACCTCATCCGGAGGTCTTCCTAAGGCCAAATTTGAGTCGAGACATTGTTATGTATTTTAAATAATGTTAAAAAAACTCAATTACATATTAAGTAATTATGAAAAATTAACCTAAAACTAAACACCTTAAAAAATAATATAATAATATTAATATCCCACGTAAGTTAATCATAATTTAAGATAGTTTTAACAAAAACAAAAACCGACTTTAACCCTATCAATTTCTTTAAAGTTAAATGGAAGTAAGTGTAAACCGAACGGCATACTTGTATTTTTTTTGTTGGTTTTTGTGTATTTTTTCAAAAAGCGCTCCACACATTTTGATAACAAATTAATGGGACCATCTGTAAAGTAAAATTTCTTAAATCGGTCCAGGCGTCTTAATTAAATCGGGGAACATACATAAAAAAAAAGATTATGACGAATTGAGAAACTCCTCCTTTTTTTGAAGTCGGTTAAAAATATATCTGATCAATGTTTAATTGCACTAAAGTTGATCTGAATTTCGGTTTCCATGTGCTTTCATTGAAATTCAAAGCATACAGTGCGACGTGTCGGTGTTTAAACGGAATAAGTATGTTTGTTTGTCAGCGGTAGCGCGGGCGCGGGCGCGGGCACTGTCAACACGCCCGATACCGGCCTGCTCGATCATGCAAATTAGATGGAAATGTAAATAAACAAAAATACAATTAAGGCCAAAACGACGATAAATAGCCCTCATCAACTTTCCAATTCAATGTAAGGCTAACGCTTACTGTTGTTGAGCTTTGCGTTTTAACGTAGGTCCAAATCATTATTTGCTAAAAATAGGGTGGGAATATTAACACTGAGACAAATAATGCTGTGTACCTTATAATACGTTGCAACTTAGTTGTATAAATGAAAATGTAGGTATTTTTTTTTTCTATTTTGCAGGTTTAGTCCTATAGGAAGAGTTGTTTATTTTGACGGGCTGCTTCGTCCTTTCAAGGATCAGTCAGGGTTTTTTTAAATTATTGTATAAATACATATGTTTGCACATATAATATTTAAGGCTATGTAGAGCTTGTGTTTTTGTACTTTGCTGTGGTAGAGCCACGCTACCGGCGAAAATCACTTTTGCTGGTTTTGCTGGTAACATGAATGGGCCGGCTCGTCCGAGGAAGTACCACACTCTCACAGAAAATCGACGTTTGAGTAGTAGAAACCCTCTGGGGAAGGAAAAATAAAAGGCTGGCAACGCTCTTGTTATACCCCTGGTGTTACATTAGTCCATGGGCAGCGGAGATCACTTACCATCAGGTGACCTGCTTGCTCGTTTGCCGTCCTATGACATAAAAAAGGCTAAATTTTTTATTGCAACTTCGTCCGCGCAAATTATAACTATGTTAACTGATAATGATGTAGCTTTCTAAAGGTGAAATAATTTTTAAATCGTCCAATAGTTTTATGTTCATCCACTCCAAACAAACACAATATTTACGTATTTTCGTCTATTTATAATATGAGTCTAAGGGTCAGTTCACACCGAAACGCGACGCGACGCGCACTTTTTACACTGTGATAAGATTTTAACCCTTATACGCATAATCAAAACGACCAATTTCGCATCAAAAATTCGCCTCCTCCTCTGGTATCTTGCGGCCACTGTCTATCAAGTTTTTCTAGCAATTTTAGTCTTATAAGTGTGCAAATAAGAGTTAAAATCCTATCACAGTGTAAAAAATGCGCGTCGCGTCGCGTTTCGGTGTGAAATGACCCTAAGTGTTCCTAGTAATCAGAAAAAAACTTCAATGTCAGCTGTTCATTCTTAGTTTAAAACGAGTTAATTCAACGCCTTATAATGAATGGCATCTACGTGCCTACTCAGCTCCAAATTTTTTCTCTGAAACGTTCATAATTTATTTATTTTAAATGTCAGTTTTCCTAATGGTTAGTAGTCAATTTTGAGCTGGAAATTACACTTTTTACTTTATATTCTATCTATACGCGATTATAAAATGATATGCACAACACAAATATGTACAAATGCGGTTCATTACACATATCTTACTACAATCTTATTAAAGTTACATCAATTATTTAAAAATATGAATCACACCGAAAAACACACTATAATTTCATTATTGAACTGAGAGTACGTACTTTGACTTCCTATACTACCAAAATAAGTTGCTCATATAACAACTTTATATTTGTACTAAAACAGAAATAAACATGACATTATTTTCCAACAAGCAATAAGCGGTGAAATTAATTGGTTTCTGTTAATCCTTTCGATGACAAAAATGCTAATTATGAGTCTAAATATCTTTCACAAATTAGGTGGAATTAATAAATTTGACGGCGTGACGGCCGGCTTGGCTCTGTTCCAAGTTCATCCGCACTTTCCCTTCCACTCTCCCGAATTCTATAGGACGCCGGGTTATTCTACATCTGTACATTGGAATTTGGACACTGAAGGGGCTTATATCAGCCAACTAGCGCCACAATTAATATTTTTTTTATACAATTAAATCAAATTAAATTATAATAATTTAATCAAGTACTGCGAAAGTAAATAAGGTACTTGTATTTTTAGTTTTCAGCAAAACCTTAATTTCAAATTAATACAACTTTGATACAAAATAATGAGAAGTCATACCAAAATATTACAAGTAATGAACTACCGGAGTACTGAATTAGATTTTTTCAATTTGATCTAATTTAGGAGTAAAAGAATAAAGGCGGCACTAGTTTTGCTGATGTAAGCCTTTTAATTTACCTGCAAGTAATATTTATAGTGTGGTGTAAGTGTGATATAAATTCGTTTTTTGCTCTCCCCAACTATATCATAACTTTTGTTCACTAAGTCTTCTCTAATCAAATTTGATATGTTTTATTTTTTATTTACTGGACTCAAATTATCAATTATTTTAGTGAAATGGGGTCCTTGATAGTTGTCGATAATCAAAATAACCATAAATTTGCTCAGTATAGATTTTATTTTAACGTTAAATGACTTTTATTTTCTAACTATATTGATTTATTTATTATGAGTATTATTCATTGAAAATATGTGTCCATTAGATGTGTCCAAACCAAATTCGTCTATCTAGCTAATGAATAACCCTCCCAAATTGTAAAGATAGGACGACGGACACCACATTGCCACTCCTTCCAAGAAATTGTCGATTTCCAGTAACGCTCTCAAACCGACATCGGAAATATTTTATGAGTAGTAAATTGCCATGGAATTGATAGCTCAAAGAGAGAAATAGCCGAGCAACAGGATTTAGAAAAATACTGTACGGATGCTAAGACATTTATTTATACGTCGTTGGAATAAATTTCATAAAAACATAATAAATCGACCTTTAATATTCGACGTCAGCTGATTTTAGTGAGTTTCGTTTCTTTCTATTTTTAGATAATGTAGAGTAACTTCAAAGGTATGTCTTTTTATTGAGCAGTAATAAATATAGTACTAAACATATTTTTATCGAAATCTGGCTTGGTTTTCAATTGAAACGGGGAGGAGACATTTTATTACGGTGTTCCTAACCCTGCAAGAAGTCAGTACGCTTTACAAGCGACTTCAAAAAAGCAGAACAATAGCCGGTTGCTTTATGATTCCCCGTTTTTACGTATTACTTAAACTATATTATTAAAACAACGGAGATCATGTTCATATTTATTATCTTTGTGCTACGGAATGCCTCTCAAAACTACTCATAATTTCAGTTTGGAAAACTCAGATCAGATCTTCTAAGAGTTTCTTTTCGTACCCCAAATTTTCGATGTCTGGAGGTTTTTTTTTTGAACTAACTGACAAATCGATCTGCAATTTGCTTCAAAGCGTACCTAAGACTTTCTTTTTTAGACTAATACATATGTAATTTTTTTCTACATTAAGCTAACAGTTTATAAACTTAAATCTGTGCAAACAAATTTACCTAACGGCATTGGGGTCCTTATCTGTACTTGCCCCGATTGCATCAGGTATATTTTGCACACATACCACTTCGGGATTTTTATTTATACTCATTAACTACATCATCATCATCATCATCATCAGTTCGTGTAGGTGACACGGTCAGTCGACCATGCACACCCTGGTGTCAGAGTTCTTCGGAACCGCCTCTCGGCCTCTGACGTGGTTCCTTTAACGACTACCAGATGGCAGCCGGGACCAACGGCTTAACGTGCCTTCCGAAGCACGGAATCATCTTTTTTATCAGACAATCAGGTGGTTCATGCCTGCATTGTCCTAACCAAACTGGAAACAAGTTAACAAAGTATGCTTCCCGTGGGAATCGAACCCACGACTCCCGGGTCAACAAGGCGAAAACCTTAACCTCTGGACCACGGAGGCAGTTAACTACATCATAATCCTACTTAGTTCATAATTTATCGATTTTAGACTGGATTTTCCGTTTAGATGCTGATTTTCATTCATATGTCACAGATTCTCATTCATATCTTCTTCCTCATAATAATACTAGTGCAATGCTTGAAATATGCTTGTGAAATAATTGTATATCAGACTGAATGTGTTGAATGATGTACGATCTCAATTTGCGAAATTGGCGCATTCGCACGGGCGTCCTGATCCGCTGGCAGCCGATATATTTGAAACAATCATCGACGGTCATCGCGGAAATTTGTTTTGATATGCACATTAATGAATAAGTCAATGTGTTGCTATTGTGTCTATTGGTAATTGAATATTTATAAAATTTTCTGCTTCTCAATCTCCGAATTTGAATACCAAACCAAATACTTTGGTCAATACATTAAACAAAATCTGATATAATTTATATGTTAACAGCATTAAACCTTTCAAAATACCAGGTGAAACACGGAGCTACACTCGCGTTGCATTACGCGTTTTACCTCTTTCCATGAAAGTAAACAAACACACTTTTGAAAAGTACATCATATTGGATCTGTGTCTATTAAAGAGACTCGCGAGGTTTACCTCAGACCTCCAGAGTCTATTTAATAAAACTGAATAAATAAAACTGATAAAGTTATGTAACTTTTACAGAAATAAAATATACCTATGGAGACTGCGTTAGAAGCTACCTACTTAGCTAATACAATTAGAGTAATGAAAACATTTTTATGCGTAATGAAATTTTCCTTTGTCTTCCATACATTAAATTCCACAAACCCTTTGTTTTAACGTATCTAGCGAGAAACATTAAATAGAAATAATTTTATTTGAGAAGAATACTTACCTCACCTGGAGTTGGCAATAAAAGGTAAATGATATTAGGCGGGCGGACTAGGGCGGGCGGGGGGCGGAGGGGGAAGGCGGATGCGCGGCGGCCGGCGGAAAGTGCGTAGCTACAGATTCAATTTCCGCTGCCGGTCGCCTAATAAGTACACTATTCACGGGGCTTGTTCACGCAGAAATCATAATTTAAACATTCCAGTACCGTGAATAACATGCTTGAGCGTTCCAAAGGCGAAAAAGTTCGTAATGAAAATTGTTTCGCTGAAAACAAAAGATGATACCGTCGATATCCCAACTAATATTATAAATGCGAAAGTGAGTTTGTTTGTTTGTTACGCTTTCATGGCCTATCTACTGAACCTATCACCATGAAAATTTGCGTACACATAGGTTAGGGTACAGAGAAGGACAAAGGCTATATATCACGCGGGTGAAGCCGCAGGTAGCAGCTAGTAACTTATAATAACACAGTTGTGAAAATTGATTCCGGCATAAGGGTATAGGTAAAGCGCCTGTACTACTACTGTTACTCTCTATTTATTATTTACACTTGTAGGTTATGTCATGTCAACTACAAGTTACTTACCCACTTTCAATGACCAAATCCATATATTTTAGATACTCGTCAAACATAACCTTGCTTATAAGTTTACTCTGAGGGAATTATACGATAAAGAAAACTTAACTCGATATGAGCATACTTGCAATACATGACAATAGGATCAAAGATGAAGACATGAGTTAAAGAAATAATTATAGGCTTTATAACATGACGCTGTATGTATCTAATGGAAGCGAAGTATAAATAGAAAATTTAGTCAAAACGGGGGAAAATATTCTTATTTGAGAACATCCGTTGCGTGCGCTGCATAAACGGTTTATTAATAATACTCCTTATTCGATGACGAGTACATATTTAAAAGTGAACAAAATTATTATTGAAGTCACTTGAATTCAAAGAACATTGATATAATTTTTAAATAACTCCGCAACAAAAAAAAGGAGTTCACGCACATATTACGCGCAAGACGTATGTAGTTTTTTCCACAAAACGCAGGTGAAATAGCGGTTCCAAGCCATGTTATAACAGTTTTACACGCCTAAACCACCGAATTAATATTGACGAAATTTAAGTTTATAAAGTAAGTTCCTATCTCAAGGAAGCACATAGTACTTAACATTATTTATCCAACCGCGATAACTGATATTCACGCGGGTAACAACAATCAACTATTATAAAATATCTTTTGACACAAGTTATAAACAAACTTTTATATGGGGCTTGCTCAATCTGGGTCATTCTCTCTATATTTAGATACATATTTGTTATATTTTCAACTAAACTTATCCCTTTTGTTATTAGCCACAGCCGAACTACTTCTGGCGTGATAATTTAAAATAATTTATATTAATATCGTATTACTCATCACTGTCGATTCTTAATGATGGCTCTAGAACTATTTTTGGGCTGTTAAAAGGACTCCCCTCGGCCGTTCATTATTTATTGTAACACGCATCCAAAGCATGTCAATCAAGTTAATGATGACCCAAATATTTCGTTGTAACTGCCGGTGTTTTTAATTGTGCATGAATTTACACACGGTATGTTCATTTGGGGTAGCACTGAAATATTTATGCTTTAAACGTTGTGTGGAAATATTTGTTAACATTGTACAATTATTTGTTTTATACTTGTGTAATATACATGCATTTAATATATTGAGTACGTTGCTGGGATAACAAAATAAGCGCCAAAAATAATACAATAAATTGTATCGAATCCAACATTTCATGCATACCTTGTTTGAGATAATTCTGTATCAAGTGTATTCCTAGCCGTTTATTTAATTCTTATCGAATCTTATCTTATCGCGTGTTTTATTTGAACATCATCATCGTCTGGTGATGTTCCAGTAAAATCTGATCAGTGCAAACCACAGCCGGAATAATTACTCTGCTAATTTAAAAGGAATGCGACCCAATTTGTAGCACGAATCACTTAGCAGCTGCATTTCAAAGAGATCCGTATTCCCCGCAGATTAAGACTTAACCAACACTGAGGTTATCCCGGCCAGAACACGAACTTTCTCATCTAACCTATCCTTTGTGGTAAAATTAGCACAATTCGAAAACAATGAAGCTAATTTGTTCAAGAATGTCAGTGTACCACAATCCCCCTTTCCCGTAATCCGGGAAACAACTTGCGGCATTTGTTATCCGCTTAGCGACGTACACAAAGACGGATCTAATAAGAAATATAACAATTGTAAACAATATTAATTCGCGATACATCGCGGCGTTCACAAAGGAAAATATCACGTGCAAGTACCCAACAAAGCGCCCAGTGCGCTGCGTAATTCGATATTCTCGGGTTGAATGATCCCATATCAAGGAAGAGCCTTAATTCAGCTCTTGTCGCGACAGGCAGAGTGCACTTGGGCGTAAATAAAAAGTTGAACGTCGGTGTAACGAGAGAGCCGCTGCAGACAATGACGCTAGACAATATGTTAGCGGAATGACACTCCAGAGCCACTAGGCGCCCTCACAACCTTAGTGCCATATTCGTACTGCACTCCTTTCGAGAAGCTCGAGCGCTGTACCGCGATCTAATAAAAAATAAGGTGGAAACAAATAGACTGTGATACGGACTGCAAAGAGGCAGAGTGGTAGTAGGGTGCTTGTTGTCTATTTTGCTGTTAGCGTTGCTTCGTCTCTTTGCTCTTATTACCTAGGGTTCCTCATAGGTCATATAATTTCATTTGGTTGTTGTGTCTTTTCAACCGACTTCAAAAAAGGAGGAAGTTCTCAATTCTCTGTATGTTTTTTTTTTATATTTGTTACGCGATCACTTAGTCAGTTATCGATCGATTTTAGTGATTCTTTTATCGCAATAATTATAATCTTCCCATAAAATTTTTGTCGCAATGTATCAAGCACGTTTTGAAAAAATAAACAAAAACCCAAAAAAATTGTCAAAGGATGCCGTTCGGTTTAAACTTATTTGTATTTTTTTCTTATGCGAATCAAGACAAATTGATGAGAACGTTACTTCTCTGTTTTGACTGAACTTCAAAGGTGGTCCTATAATTTCTTTATCGAAATGTATCCAGTGCTTTTAGAAAAAATCAACAGTAACCAAAAAAAAAATTGTATAGGTATGCCGTTTGGCTTAATTTTATTTCTGTTTAATGTTTCACGAATCAAAAAAAGTTGAGAGGACGTTGTTCCTCTATTTTGATTGAACTACCACACCCACCAAAACCTAATTTTTTGTTGCAGTTTGCATGTTTACATTTACGTACAGGGTTGAAGTCGGTTTTAGTTTTTTGTTAAAAATAATTATTTTTATAAAATAATTATGTTACTATAAATTATTTCTCCGTATTTCCCCAGCATATAAAATTACATTAATCACGGTCAGTGAAGTAAAATCAATTCATGAAAGCGTTACATACAAATAAATTCTATTATGTTAAAATATTTTTTTTTATTATTTACGATATTAATCAGAACTAGTCTGCACAATATACTCGCACCTACTACTTCCAAAATATCCCTCTCATCAAATAACTTTATATTATTGTAATTTCCGTTAAGTTCTACTTATGTCATTACTGAAACCATAACTTTGCATACCAATTAAGTTCTTATCAGAATCCATGCAGCTTACCGAAGTCAAGTAATCGATATCTAAAATCCGCCTATGATCCTGTGGGATCAAATACTGATTTGGAAATATAATACTGCATTTAAGCTTCCCCTTCAAATATACTGACCATATGCATGCATACTTAGGGACGAGTAAGGATTTGGTTTCGTTTATGCTGCATTAAGACTAATGGCGGAGTTGACCATGAATTTTAATTTTGGTGTAGGTATATTATACCTATACCGAAAAACATAGTATAATGGAAAAAACAAATATATATAGGCTGATTTTAAACTTATGAGCTATATTCAAATCTCAAAATTAGAATCCCTAATGGAATACAGCAACGTAAGAAAAAATGGTAAAAACTTAAAAATAAAATTTGACTTTCCGTAGAAATTCACCCGGCTGATTGGTGACTTTGTAGATGTCTAATTTTTTTTTTTTTTTTTATTTGTTTTTTTCTTATTTTTTGTTTTTTTATATATTTGTTCGTATCTTAATTTATAAGGGTTTTTGGGCATTCACACGCTATTCTGATATATGTACTTTTATCATAGTAAGAAATAAGTTATGTTAAAAAAACCGCAGTGTTTGAACCAGTGACCTCAGGGCGTACATATACTTGATTTCGCTGTTCAATCTAATGCAAACCCAACCTGTAAGCTTGGTCCTAGGTAAATCTATTGATACACAAGTAAGAATTGACGCATTCACGGTTCAAAGATCATATGAATTTCCAATTACGCTAAGCTTCTTGAGCTAAATATAGTGAACACTTGCGACTTGTTCACATCAATGTCAATGTGAGACGTGACCTTGGTCAGGTCGTCCGAACACCTAGTCGGTGGGTGGTGATTTGGTCTCCCAGAGAAATACCGGGGAAATGTCGTGTCGGTGTCTAATCCCTCCTTATATTGGACGAGTCTTCGTGCTCTACTCCTGTACTCGGACTGACATAGCGTTGCTCTATATACATTTCGACAAACCGATGGTCAATGCGACGCCGCTGGAGAAAGACACCATATCATATCCATACATTTTTCTAAAGTTTTTTGGTAAGTTTTATGTTTTTCAGATATTATATAATGTATATACATAATGTAGACTAAGTTGGCTATTATTATAATATTATTAAAATCAGGCACTATCACAACTATCATTCAAAAATTCATACTACTAGAAGGTATATCCAAAGACAGTCTTAGAAAAACCTATTCGGTTATTCTGCACAATTAGTGTTGAAAAGTGAGCGAGCCGCAGCGTGCAACACCGTGTGCAGTTCATTCAGTCCTCGCTCTATACAAGGAGCACCCTCCTGCCTTCACATACACAGTCATCAACACGCCTCAACTTTACATTCTCTGAGAGACTTGAAAAGGTTTTTCAAAGACACGTCTCACATTGACATTGATGTGAACAAGTCGCAAGTGTTCACTACATTTAGCTCAAGAAGCTTGGTAACCCAGCGATATGTGGTTATTGTTAACCAAAAGCAGCCTTTGTTGTACAGTCGAGGCAGATAAATTTGCCCCTACAAACAGATTTTAAATTGTTGGGGGTCACTTTTCTTTGATTTCTAGCGTGCCCATAGGTATCGCTCCTTCTGCTTTTACTGACAATTTTATAAGAAAGTTATCGGCTATAGGATATATTAAATTTGTTTACGTGATTTGAAAAAGTATCAACGAGATTGTGAATGCATACCGCCCTTCATAATCGCGTTGTTCATGTCTCGATAAAGACCCAGACTCGACACCTGCAACACCAGCTTATAGATAGAAAATTCGAAAATTCTTATGAGTTGCTATTGGAAGAGGCACCCATTCACAGCAATGGGACATTTACCAAAATTTCTCATATATGTAAGTAACTTCAAATATTCCACTCGGAATTCACTTGCATTTTCGTAGTATTAAATTTTAATGAAAGCCATCGACTGCGGGCATTGTTATAAACACCGCGCTGTAATTTACATGGCCGGCTATCGCATTAACGATGACTGAGCGGTTTCTCTTAATTATCATTTTGCACGGTTCGTCAGGCACACGCCTGGCCCTATTTGAAATGCGCCACGTAGGTATACGCGAGGCCCTTTTTGACATTTGTGAAACACATAATTGGAATACATGTCAGAGATAATATGATCCCAAGTTAATGGGCTACTGTAATTGGAAATTCATATGATCTTTGAACCGTGAATGCGTCAATTCTTACTTGTGTATCAATAGATTTACCTAGGACCAAGCTTACAGGTTGGGTTTGCATTAGATTGAACAGCGAAATCAAGTATATGTACGCCCTGAGGTCACTGGTTCAAACACTGCGGTTTTTTTAACATAACTTATTTCTTACTATGATAAAAGTACATATATCAGAATAGCGTGTGAATGCCCAAAAACCCTTATAAATTAAGATACCTCAGTCAGACTTAAGAGCTTTTACATAATATTTTGAATTGGAAGAATCAACTCTAAAACTGTACCCTCCTGAAATAAGACCAGATATCTCATTAGTTTCTTAATATGGTATTGGAAGGATTCCCGGCTGCTTCGAACCCGTGCTCAAAGCGTCAACACTCCTCTAGTTTAATTGTTGATTCAGATAGGTACGGGGAACTTCTCGAATTAGGTTACCCGGAATCGCCGCATTAATTAATATTTGTGTTTGAACTGTCTCCGTGCCCTTGAGTGATTAAGCGACCTTTCAAATAACAGTTAGTTGTAGACAATTTCTGTTGTTTGCATTCCAATTTACGAATACTAAAGGCGGTCCGATTGGTCTGTTTGATTTGATTATTGCGTAATAGTGATTTGGACAAGTAATCTTAGCGACTCAATCAAGATTACCTAAATATTTAACACGCCCCATAATTAGATGTCTTCCACCCATCCCTCCAAGAGTTTTACAATTATCCTCTCTCTACAAAAGTAATATGATCCGAGACAATATTGGTTGTATCGAAACTCGATATTACCATCCCGCTAGCAAAGAGGCGAAACGAATCGTAAATAATACACATGAATTAACGAGATAAATCCTTTTATGCTTAGCGATAAACGTTAGATAAAGAAAATGTTTTTGTGTACGTGCAGCTGTAGCTGGTTTGGTATGGATGTGTTTGTGTGCAGCTCGAGTACGGAGACATAGTTATCCTGCAAGTATGGCGACATCTGTGAGCTCGGTTCAACTAATAAGACGATCATAACTTTCAGCAACCTGTAATGAAACAGAGCAGATATACAGGGATAAGGTCGGGACGAGTAAACATCCCGTGCACCAAAATAACTTGCTCTCCGATATTATGGGTACAATATGTTGTCTTTGTAATAATAACAAACTTTTGCTAACGTGCGTTAAGGTTCTTCCAAGAATCTTTACAAACGCATTCATTGGGGTTCCGAGTGTTCAACTTCAAATATTTGCGTCACTTAAAAGCGACATAAAATTTCAATACAATCAACAAACAGCGGTCACACACAATATATTTCTAAGGATGTCGTCCGGCCAACCGTAGAGAATGTTAATAGCTCGTGAAAGCCAGATAAGGAGGTTCCCTAATCAAATATTCCGGAATCCTTCTTAAGAAAGAAGCTGGGCTCGCCAAGCGGCCGTGCATAAGCAACAATATCGGTTCCTTTAAAGGATAAAGACGACTGAAAGACGACTGGTAATCCGTTCGGGCGCGCACCCCGACCTATCCGGCGGCCCCAGGTACGCGCTCGCGAACTGTCTCTACCGCGGAGCAAATCTCTATCGATTTATAAATAACTTGTTTATTTATCATTTGAAGACAACTTCACAAACTATTGAAATTATTTTGTTTGTAGGCAAACTACTTCAGTTGTAGATTAATGTATATGGTCTCAAAAAAATATACTTTCCTACAAATAGGTTGATTTTAAGTTGGGTTTTCGTTAAATGTAAATCCCTTATTCAATCTCAGGGAGTGGGGTGCCTGAAAAACAACGTTGCTACTATTTAGGTAACTGGTAGCACAAATTGACTCATTCCTTAGCCTATTTCTTTAGATGTAAGAAATATATTTTAAGTAAAATTGTACCCGTACATACCTCTGTCTTTAGCAATAAATATAGGTAAGTAGTTACATAAGCAATATTAAGTTAGTGTTTTATCGTCTTTGGCCATACTCTATATCCTACTTGAATCTTAACTTTATAAAATAACCTGCTTAACAACTAATTGAGTAATACATATGCTAGAGCATTATCCCATCATATGTAATATTGTATATTCCTTTATACGATCAAATTCTACCTTCCTATTTAAATGATGTGACAACTGGATCGGGCCTATCTGTATTGTGCAAAATTAAAGGGACCTTACGCATTACAACATTTAAAACGTTCATGTGTGCGTAAACCAATTGAAAAAATACAAACATTGAACATTTTGTGTCATCCGTGATGCGGTTCCCGAATTCTTCGCACAATGCATCATTGTTGTCCGACATAATGTCGGCATTAACATTTGTACCGCGATTCACGTCAATGATGACGATTTATTGTCGAGTGCCGTCTATGCGGTATAATTAATCCAACATTTTTTACCCGGCGATGATTTAGGTTCGTTGTAAAGTTTATTTTGCGGAGACATCTGCCGGCGTCGCCATTGTTAACCAGAACTGTCCTCAGGAAAACCAGATAATGGGAATTATCTCAGAAAAGAGTTGACGTTTCTCCTTTAAACTTTTGTGAGTTGAGTGTTTTGACAATGGTTGTTTATTTAAGAGATTTATCCACAAAGCGGTGCTTCATTAAGATTGCGATCTGACATCCTAACGAACTCCATTGTAAACGACATAGTTTGAATTTTTCTGCCGTGGAATTTATAGCTGATTAAATAATTTTTAAAGTTCCGTATAAACTATATATTAAAAAGAATACTAATTATTATTATTTTTACATTTATTTCCTTTTCTCGGCTTTCTGTCAAACCGTTTCACAGATATCACGGGCCTAGGCCAAGTGAATATCAGGCAGGGAGTCTATCGCTTCATTAGATATAATATTATTTAGATTTATATGAGTATATTCCAGTAAATTAGGTATTCAAGCTCTGTGAAGTTTGTGAGGCAGCAAAATCAGACTGGGTGTTTGGTTTGGTTCGCGTTGTAGATCCACTGATTGATTAAATTGAATGGAGATATGTGTACTCGGTGCATTTGTTTGTGAATTGGAATGGCTGTCTGTTTGTAAAAATTTCCTGACCAGGCGACAGGTATTTAAAATGGCGGCCTTTTGGAGGAGACTGTAAGTATAAGATGACATATTTAAGGTTTGGAGAGACTGATGCAATTGTTTGGGTATGACACCAGTTGTAGAGAGAACTATGGGAACTATGGTTACTTTTTGGAGACGCTTATTATTATTATTATTATGCCTATAACGTAAATTGAATTTACAAAATAAATCTTTGCTAAGTTTAATGGGCGGTGAAAAAGATAAAATACCTAACATAAACCATAAATCGCGTGATATATAGTGTGTTGCAATATTTAAGAAGTAGGTAGATATTAGGGAAGTCCCAACTATACCTACCTATACTGAGTATATATCCCCTTACCCAAGTTATCTGAAGTTAATAACCGTAGTAAAAGTCACACATTCTATCGATCCGAGACGGACGAACGCGTTCATTTATCGAGTAAACATAGAATTTATTACTATCGTATAATTTTATGTTCTAAACAAAGGCTCGTCAGGGTGCGCCACCCGCCTCCCCGCACCCCTCGCCGTCTCCACACCCGCTGCGCCTGCACTTGTTCCCCAACATAAAACGTCTACAAGTGCGTTTGTTTATGCTTCAGCTGTACTGTTTACATCATTCCTTTCTGTATCCAAATAAATCTTTGTGGAAACACTAAGGCCAAACACGGGCCAACAATTTTAATTACTTTAAATAAAACAAATTATCCGTCCTGTATTGGGATTCTGAATTTACTCGGATACCGTGGGCATGTTGAATATGCATACCGTATATGGTGAAGAAAGTCGACTTAAATGCCAGTGTCAGTTTGTTACATTGATAGTAAACACAACAAAACTACGACAGCGCGTCTCCGCCGGGCACAATGCGGTGTTAAAATCAATTGGTCAAAGTCATTTATGCATTCATCGTTCGCCTTGCGCGTGGAGACGTCTTTTGAATCCCATTGTGACGTCGGACTCCCACTGTGATGTCGCCGACATCGCCCCGCCTGCCAATCTCTCCGATCCGTTTCTTGATAGAAATGAATTATCTATGTCCCACTAAATAGACACGACGTACAGAATCGACAAAAACATAAACAACAGCAAGCTGAAGAAAAACGAGTAGATGGATTACAGCCATTTGTCAAGTGAAAATCGAGATTAAAAGTCGTGATCACTAAGTTAGGTCAGCGTCGCCAACATTTTAAAGTCATAAAACTAGATTGTGAATGTCCTGAAGAAAGTAGAACGCGAGATCCAATCCGAGTTTGCAAACAAGGGAAGTTACGGCGGCGGTGCGGCGCGGTGCGGTGCGGCGCCGGCTGCGGCTCGGCAAATAGGTACGCCCGCGCCGATAAGACGCCGTCCTCTGTGACTTCTATTTAAACAGACAGAGAAACGCTCACAGATTAAATCTTTCGCCTGTTTATTTTTCTTCCCGGTGGACTTTCGGCGACTAAAATATATCTGAGACTACGATGACAAGTCGACTTTCTCTATTAGCGCTAATCTACACAGAACGAGTTTTTAAAATGCTCAGTCGCTTCCACTTTCGGGCGGGGGCGAGCGGCGGAGGTCGGATTATGAGAGCTTTCAGCCCCGCGCACAGTTTTGCCGCGACACAGTTATTAAGGTAGCTGCTTTGTTTGCGCATTCGGTTCAGCCAGTTCTCGGTAAAATATTAAAACGTGAATGTTCTGTTCTGTCACATCTGAACTCTTATATCCCTTTGTCAGTTCCCTGCTCTATCGTTACTGTAATCCCTATTTTTTGGGCCTCTTTTGGAGACGATCCAAACAATCAGCCGCGCGTCATAAAAAGGGACGCTAATAGTGACCATTTCTCACGTCACAAATGGAGGTATTATTTCATAATGTAATCAGTAATTATTGCTTTAACGAGTCCGCCTTTAATTTGTTAGGCGTTTTAAACGGCTTTGTGCATTTGAATCGCAAATTTCTTAGAATATTTCAAGAGGGTCGCTGGCTTTTCGAGGACATTATCTCTTCATAAAATTCAAGATCCTACTGAGTGTTTCATTATATCTTGAATTAGCAGCTTATATGGAATACTACTTTGATAAGAATTCTAATGTTTTCAAGATTGTTACACTTTTAAATAAAATTACTTTTAATTCGGACACCGTGAGCAAATACTGCGTACATCCGGAACATTATCAATAAATATTGTAGGCCATAGTTATGCATAATTCTAATAAGACAACGTTAGGTGTATAAATATAGTAATATACGCGATAAAAAAAAAAAAAAGAAACCTTAAATAGATTCGTCATGTCTGCCGTTTACTCTGAAACTATTAAGACTACACAGTTAAACTTAGTAGGTAGATATCCGTGAACCGCTTGACAATATTATACAAAAATAAAGATTAACGGGGGCTCCCCCTACATGGAATTGAATTTTAATAACTTTTTTTATTTATTAATAACTTAGTTTATTTTTGCAGACAAAAAATGATAGTAGAATTGTTGGCTAACTAAGTTTGATTCTACGGAACCCTTCAAAGGCGAGTGTGATTCGCACTGGGCCACTTTTTTTTACATAGTCTGAATTCTATTTTTTATTACATAGAGATCTAGGAGCATAAAAGAGTAAAATCAAATAACATCTGTTTACCTTTCTCACTTTCTGTGCAGGTTGTTAAATCCGAGCAAGAATGGGTGTAAACATGAAGGTTCATTTCGACAGGCTAACAACCTTTTTCACAACGTCTGATGCCGTCTCTGGATAAAATCACAACATCTTCCTATACTTGTCTTTATTGTTACTTTACGCTTCTTTATCCCGCGAGAGACAAGTTTCATTCTACTTAGTAATTATAATATTAAGATATATTACAATATATTTCTATATGTATCTTGTTGGTTTGAGTAAAATCTGGCAACTCAATTTTGAAGTACCAATCCTAAATAGATGAGTCGGTTATACAAAATGTTCCACATCCATTACTATTCGTAGCCCAGGGTTTGTTTTGCGGCTTTTTGTTCACCACTTTGTTCCATCTTTCGCATCCTTTGTTGTGAGACCATTGACACTTATATCATCCAACGTTATGCTACCATTTGTCGGAATAAAACAATTTTAATAGGTCTAGGTTTCATCATTCATCATCAGGTCCTTTTCCAGGCTCCACTGCAGGAGCATAACCCTCTCTTTACTACCAGAGCCTTATATTAGCCAGAGCAGTCAGAGGGTTTGGTCTACACTCTCTATACAGGCTAGACGTGTTAGAGAGGTCTCTTTGATGTGTAAAAGCTTTGCTTAGCTTGTGTTTCATTAGTCACCTTCTACGACATCCACGGGAAGACTTGGAGTTGTCCTATTCTACTCTGCCGGGAACCACACTATAATCATAATGAGTAAGAAATTATCAGAAAATTCCTCACTTTTCGTTTTAACATAAATAATGTTGGGAGTTTCCTTGGCTTAAGTTGTACCTGTTGTAATCTCCTCAGTTTATAACCCAGCCAAGAGAGCAAAGAGCAGGACGTCTGTCAGGGTTGCTGCATATATATATATAGTATGAAATGGGTTTACTGTGGACCATCATCTAGCCTACAAGCAAATCCCTCAGCTGCCATGTACGACATGTATTTAAGAGATTCATTGGCCCTAATTCTAGTCGAAGTTTACACGACACAATATAAAACAGCAAAAAATCAAGGTAATGACAACAATTAGAATATCTATCGAATATACTAATTTCAAATCACAATTAAAGCAAGACTTAAAGCAAGACTCAAAGCTTGAGGAGGTCATCGTTTTTGCAGCAAAATATAAATATGACAGAAACGTAAACTGTCGAAGTAGGTTTTATTGCATCACTGAAATAATCCATTTGTTAACTCTATCAAATTTATTTGTGCAACCTTGCCCCCAACAAAATTTTTGGTAATTTTATATCTACTACATACGAATTTATGTCTATTAAAGTTGTAAAGATGTTTATAAATCCGTACGAATATTATAAATGCAAAAGTAACTCTGTCTGTCTCTCTGTCTCGCTTTCACGCTAAAACTACTACACCGATTTAAATAAAATTTGGTACACAGAGATTCTAGAGCCTGACAAAGGACATAGGTTACTTTTCTACGCGGACGAAGTCGCGGGCACAGCTAGTGTTATATAAATGTAAAGTACTCATAAAACAGCATATCAATAATAAATTGCACATGTTGCCACCTTGCGGCAGGAAGCTATTACAATCCAAGTATGCTGTATATCGCATTAATATTTAACCTGAACACGACGGAATCCTGTAACTCCATAAATATTTGTATGTAAATGTTGATGAAAGGAATCGTGAACGCCGGTCAAGTAGACCAGGTGTCCTGTTAAGCATTTAACTAATCGAAACAATAGACACTAACTAGCGATATTCACATTGGTGGGAAAGTCTCGTCCTACCTAAAGGAATCAGAGGTGGATTAGTATTTGCTACCTGCCTGATGATAGCAGCTAATTAACGGCTTAATCCATTCAACGTTAATTAAACAAGTTGCATTATAGAAAAAAAACCTGACTGCCATTTTAGACAGTTTAAATCCGCCATTTTTTTTTTGCTGACGTTACATTACCTAGCAGACTTTAATATCGGTCAAGCTAAGTTTAGGCTAGAGAAGGAAACAATTGAACAAACATAGGTACTTATACACATACATAAAAACATTAATCCCTTTGCGTGGGTTACTCTGGTAATAATTAAGGAAAATTAAAAATTTTGAAAAAAAAGCCACTACATAACATTGTTTTGCACTAATATTGTGGCGCCCCCTAGTGAGTTATAGCTATGACATCTGTCTAAGAACATGAACTCATCAAACACAAACCCGTTATTGAAAACCGCATCAAAATCGGATCATTAGTTTAGAAGATAGGTGGGAACATTACATTGCACAAACGCACACACAAACAAACATGTCTCACCCAAACGCATATACCTGCTCCGTTCCGTCGTGGGTAAAAATATAAACGAAGTCAAATGAAGACAGATACGAGTAACTTTGACTTTAAGTTCCCACATAACACAAAAAAGTATAAAACTGGTCACTCAACTAACTCACGTGTCAATTTACAAGGATACATTTTTAAATAGGTAAATCCTATAAGGTATTTAGGTACAAATATGTCATTTATTCCATAATTTAACAATGCCAAAGAGTGGCCTACAAATATCTTTGTAGGTGGGGGTAATTTCTTAAACGGGAGCATAAATAGAAGTTAACTCGGTGAACCCTTTGAATATTTTATTACTCTACCTAAGTAAGTTTGTTACGAAGTTTCCCTACGCCTCTGTTTGACCCAATATATATTTGAAACTTCTAAACACATGTTATTTCCCTTTAGTTCGCTTATGCTTAAAACTGTGCCAAACAATAAATTAAACTCAACGAAGTGTTAAAATTGAAAATTTTATGAATATATCTACACTCTACATACCTCACATTACAATGTGTTCCATAGGTTAAAAAGAAAGAAAATTCTGTTGATTTTATTTGGTATCAAAAATAAAAAGAATAATATAACAACAAGCAAGAAATAAAAACAAAGGTGTTTCGTAATATTTACGTTTTATTTACACATTTATGAACTGAAACCAGGTTATTTCCTCTCGCATGGAGAAAACTCGAATGTTTTTACTTATTGCTTATTTGTCCATATATATTTATTAATGTTTATATTGCTAATTATTGTTTTGGCTGCGGCTGACTCTTTCCGTCCTTCCTCATTTGACACAAAAATCTAGGTGACTCAGATACTCTAAATATTGTAAAATGTTGTAATCGGAGCCCTTTAGGCGCATATGGTTTAACCAAGCTTGGATTGAGTTTCTTTCGGCGTATTGTTCTCACTTTTTGTTAATTGAAATTTTTAATCTAAATATAGAAAATATAATATGTACCTATTATTATAGAGAATTTTGAATAAAAAAAAATACTTTTTTTCACTTTTATTTTAGGATATAAATGTCGAAACGGGTAAAGAATCAATTCTAATCGTAAATAAACCAATGTGAAACATGTAAACTCCGTTGAGTTCAGAAGACATGTAAAGAAATAGGAATTCTCGGAGTTTTGTAGTTCATGACGCAAAGGCCTCGTGCGGCGGATGTGCGGCCGATTGCAGCTCTGTAGAGCCTCCATCCGCTTCCTGTGCTCCGGAAACGATATTTGCTAACTAACAAGTATGTCACTGACGTATCTATTGGTTATCGTGTATCAAAAAGTACTTCGTAGAAAGTCTATTAATAGAATACAAACAATTTTCTCGCTTCTTCGTCCGCGTAATTTATAGATTGGTCACTTGCAGATAAATTAGGTTCCTATAAGTTTAAGAATTTTTGAAAATCGGTCTAGTCGTTTCGGGCTTATTCAATTCAAACAAACAAGCAAATCTTTCTTCTTAATAATATTATTATAGATAATAATCTCCACCTCAAATATTGATTTTTCACTTACTTTTGATTCACAATATTCATCATTATCTAAGCGTTTTTCCCGATCCTCATCCTCAGCTAGATTTTCAATATAAAAACCCATAATAAATTATTCTCAAATTGGAAAAATCGGCCATGCGAAGTATAGGGTTCCGTAACTCTTTGACTTGTGAACTCTACGTAGCTGACATAGTTTTTGCTTAATTTCGTTATATTATGTTACTGCCCTGAGTTTTTTCACGTATCCATAAACACCTGTTTACTACTACTTTTATACTATGGAAAAGGATAATAAAGAAATATAAAATTATTTTCTCTGACATTGAGAATACAATAGTCCAGTGCTGCCCCCATTTGAAATAAATCATTTGAAAGAAAACGAAGAAATATTATAAGATATACAAACGTTAAGATCCTGAAAACAAAAAAGTAATCTCAGCCTTGACTATATACTCTCTATATAATCAAAGATTCTCAGTTACAATTACCTCCCCTTTGTTAATCTTCGTCTAATTACGGAGTACATACTTACAATATCGGATTTCAACTAATTACTTTGTTCGTAGAAGCGAAAGTTTCCAACATCAATTAAATCTTGAGTAAACATGGATTTAATTTCATTGTGATCGATATGTGATTGGGGATGTTCGTGGCACTCCCTGCACAAACCCTTTGCTTTGCCCCGAAGGCGTGGCTCCCGTGGAACAAACAAACGGAAGCGAAATTGAGAGACGCCCGGAACTGGCGGTATACCTTTTCATTACAGAATCCCTTTTTAATTACCACGGTCCAAATAAAAATTGTATTTTTTATTTCAAGTAGGCGTAATTGAAAAGGAAATTGCCAGCCTGGGCGGTGCGCGGCGTTGAATAAAACTTTAATATAATGCATAAGGCCCTTTGATCTCCGCACTTCGCTTGCATTAAATCGCAGAGATACCACATACCGCAGCAAAAAAAGAAAATAACGTGGTTATCGAGCTTACGTAAAGCTACAACGACCACTGTTATTATATGAAAGATGATTTGAAACTAATATTATATAGCGAAGAAGAAAAACAAATTGTAAACAAAATTGTTATGAGTCAGAAGACTTGCCGAAGCCGTGAACCTAAGAAGTGCCATAAATTACATGTGAAATAATAAAAGGAGGAAAATCTTTCATCCGCAAACGCTTTACAAAGAGACACCCTCGCGTAGCGCCAGAGATAAATGTCGCCGCTAGCACGATCTCCTGTCAGTAAAAACGTGTTTCTTATAAAAATTCCCCGCGACACTACTTCGAGCGCTGAAAAATGCATAGTTCGCTTTTCAATTGTCTAACTCGATGCAAACACCGCGAATAAATCTTGCTGCGGTTTCCGCGCTCATGATATTAAAGAATATGTTCATATTTTTCAAAAGAAAATAAGGATAATTGGATGCAAAAGACAGGTAGATTACAAAAAATCAACAATTCACCTTTGCGGAGAAGGGAAACAGTGGATCGGCGAAGGTAAGACATACGGTCAAAGGGAAGATAATAAAGCGTTGTATTTCCATTCTAATCCACCGCCGAGGCAGGGTGAGCCAGGGGATTCACCGGGCGAGGGGAGAGGCTCGATATCTAAAATTACAAGCCTGCACAGAGTGCCTATCTCGAGATACACCATTCTCCATTCCTTTATGTTCAGCTGCCACTTTCAGACACGCCTCCATTCAAACTATGCCCCAGACATTTACTTTATGCGTGACGATAGATCTGAATGGGATTTTCAGCGAGCATTGTACTTTCGGCGAGATATCTCATTAGAACGTTTGTTACGTAACTAAATGGCCCTTTGTTGGTTTAAATCATGATTGTGTCATGCTGAAGTCATGTGCATCCAGGCATGTGAAATGCGGTCGCGTGCCTCAGCACCATAAGGTGCGGCGAGTGTACTTTCGCGACAGAAGCCTTATCAAACTGGACGCAGGGTGCTTGCGTGCCTCATGGCTTTGCCACACGTGCATCTACATACATCTGCAACTAGACATATGGATATTGGGAGACAACCGCGACACTATACGCTGTAAAAACTACAGAGGCGGTTATTTGCCGGGTCTATATGTATGACACGAATGGCTCGTAAGTTAAGGTCGGATAGGAAATTGGAAAAGGGTACGAGTAAGTAAAATAATGGTCAGTTAAAGCGGTTTCTGGATTTACAATATTTTAGTTGTAAACAAAATACATACATTTTATACATTTATTTTGTATTTCGAGTAGAAATCAAAATGTGTGTTTATTGAGCGTGTTATGTTATGTATGTGTGTGTATGATAGACAGAGTCCACGTATGATAAGCCTATAGTTTTGATATTGTTTCAACTTCCTGGATTTAAATCTAGTGTGTTTGGATATCGTTTCTAGAGAAGGAAGAAAGGGGGTTAATAAGTATTTCCACACCGATGAGGCGACAATCTTATCATCAAATACATGTGTTTGCGAGCGACATGGATAATATCTCCAGCAGCTACTCGTACCTCGGTACGTCACACAAAATCCAATTCCGCCGAATTCCCAAACATCTAATACGTTTTTCCAGAGCGATACCTTACAAGAGTTATTGGCACAGAAGGGCCCGGAATATGAACAAAGCAACCGAATCGAATGTAATAAAAATCACTTTAGCATTAGGTTGCGACGGGAACTGATGTCTATCGGCATTGTGACACACGATGCGGCTTCGATAGATGTCACGGGGGAAAAGGCTGTGGCGACGAACCGACTATTATTTTTGTACGACAAAACAAAATTGATTGTTCTACATCGTCCACATTTTATACGGACGGTTTAATTTAAATACGAGCGACGTTTATACGACGTTTCCGACGTAATGTATTAGCGCTGCTTGCAATTGCATCACTAAACTCGAATTAAGTTCAAAATAAAGTGTAAATAACCTCGCTGCTGTTCTTAGCAAGTGCTAACGTTTAACGTCTCTAATACCATTAATATGCAAATCAAGTGCACCGTTGAAAAAAGATAATTAATTTTCAAGATCATTTCAAGAAAATACTGTTTTTGCTTGTTTTCTAAATTCTAACTATTTTATTAATATTCGAGCTCGAATACTGGTTTTTACTTTACATTTATAACAATTTATCTTTTCTTATCAAAATTTAACTTAAGACTAATTTATTTTTATACATGTTGAATTTTAATACCCTTGCTAGTACTACTACGAATAGCTTTCGCTATGACAACCATCAGATAATACGAAAAGGAAATCAACTTTTTACAAAATTAAATACGTATCGCAATAATTTTTTCTTTGATGATTTCGGAGTGAAATAAGATCTTTAATCTATATTAAAGAACTAATCTTTTATCTATATTAAAGAACTTCGTCAGTCAGTCTGTAAGCTACACTGCACATATAGACAAACAGTCTTAATTCCGAGGTTTCTGCATGCGAAATAAGGAAGACAAACAATTCCTGCGTGTAGCCAGTGCTGGGGTTATTTATTTTAGCTATTTGCATAAGATTGTGAAATATCTCATACTTTTATGGTGCAGAGTGGCTTACTCGGATATCTTTGCCTTCAGACGGAGATCATTAGCTTTATTACAGTAAATAACTAAGGTAATGTTTTATTTATGTATACTTATATTTTTCAGGTTAAGATACCTCGATGAAGATATTTATGCTTATTGAAGGTTTATTAAGGTCTCTGCTTCTTTTATTAAATTGAATATCTACATAATTAATACAATATAAAACTGCTGAATGAAAAACAATATCAGTACTTACGTAATTCAGTGAGTAATAATAATATATGTACCTATTATAACAAATATTTCTGCAAATCTCATCATGTCACAAAAACCGGTAACGCGACGCAAGTTACCTATACATTTTTATGTGCAATCAAAACCTTTGTGAGTCTTTTTTAGTGTTTGGTACCCAAAGTGTAAAAATATAATTCTATCACCAAAGCTCCAATGTCCGTCCGTATGTCACAGGGAAATCCAAATCTTCACACAAAAAAAAACTAAGAAGAAAGTCAGAGATACTTACAATAGTGTTTACAAAAGAAATCACATGGCAGAGGTTTTATTATGTGTCGTGAGTTGTTCTTATTTAATAACATATTGCACCACACAATAACTACAAAAAACACGTTCATTGCATACAACGAACGTTTTTTTGTAGTTAAATATTGTCGAACAAAACCCTTCGTGTGCGATTCCAACGCGCACTTGGCTGGTTTTCATTTTATTTTAAACCCCCAAAACAGATTACATCCAAGTAGCATTCAGTATGTTAATCGCCTTGTTTTGTTTACATTCACAAACTAACACAGTAATAACACGGTACTTAAGAACACCACGTGTTCCGTGTTCACGTTGTATTTGTATATCATGGTACTATAAAAATTCAAACAAATGCGCATTGAATTGAATTTAGAGCAAGAGTGTTAAGTTACAGGCGTTCTTTGTCTCGATAAAACAACGCAAACAAGTAGGTCATTTTTAAACTGTTCGATGACCGGAAAACTAACTTACTATTTCAAGCTTTTCATACATATTATAATGTCTTTTTGATTGCGAAGTAGACTTAGCCCAGGTCTGTAAAACCTTAAGACTACGTTTAGCATGTTGGTGGGCTTGTAGATGAGAACGGAATCAAAATAGTGATGTGTTGCTAGCCGCATCCAATATTAACATGATTCCTAACGCCCATTCCCTCGATCAGCTTTTATGATCTGCGCGGGAAGAGAAGGAGCTGGTACATTCTTTTTTTGTTTTCTCCTAGACCAGCGCGGAAAAAAGCTTTTGTAAGATTTAAATCGAATATTGTTAGGTAGCAATGACGTTCTTACAATAGCTGATTAGTGCAACTGAACAACTGTATATAAAAGGCATGTCTAGTATAGGTGAATTATAAACTAAATATCACTTGCCACGTTTTGGAAACCCAACCGATATTCACTGAAAACAGCGAATAAAAAGCATTTTTGTCTTTTAAATACTATTTTCACAATGGAGATCAGCAATAGTTATTGTTTCAATTTCAACGAGCATATTTATTTAATTTAACCTTCTTTTTACTAATCAAATGGTTTTTTTCGCTTAATTTGTTTTATTCTTAGTCATGGTATAGAGTATTCTAAAACAGATTTATATCGATGGCTATGTATCTTTTGCTTCGCCCGGGATTTTAATACTTGAATCAGTCCAATCGCTACGCTCGTGATTTAATTATCATGAATCCTACACTTGCTCGTTATTTATCTGTGACCATTCACTAATTGCACAATATTCTTTTATATTATGCATGGAATAGAAATTGTATTTCACAACGCACTTATTTATAGGAGGATGGTCAAGTTCTTTTGATCTATATTTTAATGTAAAATATCATCTTATTAATTCTATAAAGGCGGAAGAAGCCAGCAGTTTTATGTAACAAAGTAACAAACTGCGCTTTGCGACTCTACACCGTTGATGCAGTATCAAGAAAATGGAAAATAATTAATTGTTACACTGGAAGCGCCTCTAGGCATTATTAAAGCATATTTTACGTATTTGTTGTCTAATGCAACTAGTGGCGCGTGAAAAAAATAAGAAAAGCGATGATGGGGTGGCGTGGCGTGGCGCAGTGTAGCGGCGGAGGTGCCGCGTGGCGTTTAATGACATCGTCGATAAGCTCCGCGGGGGCATTCGCATCCCCGTTTTTATTATTTCAACTTCACCTTTTATGTCAAAATGCGAGTTTTATGGCTTTTATATGAAATTCTTTACACGATTAACTCACACCCTCCTGTTGATGAATACGTGACAAGCCACGGCTGGTGCTTTTTTGTTATTATAAATCGCATAATTAGTAGCACGCTGGGTGTAAACCGGAAAGATAAGTTCAAATGCGTCAAGCAGTGGTAAAATTGTCACATCTAAATTAATTTATTAAGTTGGCGCGTGTGCGCAGCAAGTCTGTATGACTCACATATTTTATTTGAATGAAGCTTTTTTTATACCAGTTGAGGAGGCAACCGGGATCAAGCTCAGATAAAAGAGAGTGTAGTTCTTAATGTCATCTAATTCCACATTATTTGTTTCCAAAATCTTGAATACAAGTCACCAAGTAACCCAATAAATTCACTCTTAACGCAGAAAAACGACGTAGTTAAAAGAGACGCTTTTATCTTCCTCGCACACCAAGACCTAATCCATACGAAATCCGTCCACGTAACTTTGTCCCTAATTGCCCCATATCCGCGCTTAGAGTATCATTTACTCGTCAGACTTCCCTGTTTTTCCCTCGCTTCAGTTATAAAAAATCGCTCGTTTGTGCGTGATGAATGAGCGCGGCGACAGCGACCACGTAATTGGGTGTCGAAGTCTAAACTAAAAGCATACACGTGTCGGCCCGATCGGGGAAGCTCGATAGTCCATTGTCTACCGTTATCTGGGAAGGTGTAGCCAATAAATTGTTGGTGTAGCATTGTGTCGAGGTAAAGACGGATATATACGGGTACAGTTTTGACCGTAGGAGATAAGAAGATTTTAAGTGAGTCACGCAAATTATGTTTCCCATTTATGGGAATAATAGAACGACGTTGGGGGTATATTTTGAAAATAAATCATTGTTTTTTATTATTTTAAGTAGATATGAGTTGAGAATTGTGTTCGGCAGCTAACAGGATCGCTAGTTTATGTGATTATTGAGATTTTCACCCATTCCCTTGACCAGGATTTAGATCTGCTCGGATGATGAAACAATTGGTGCACTCTAGGTTTTTTTTTGCATGAAAGATAAAAGTTTCAACTAAATGAAATAGGACGTATTGCAAGCAAATACATTAATTGTTTTGTCATCATACATCTTAATATGTTTTTATCGTTAACGGTGTAGACAGAGCCGAAGACCATCCCTGTTTCACGCTAAACGTGGACTTTGGGTCTAAGTCCACGTTTAGCGTGAAACAGTGATGGGTTGCTTGCTAGACGCATCGCATATTGATAACAGTCTTGGGATTTTCGCCCAATCCCTCAGCCAGCTTCTACGATCAGCACAGGAAGAGAAGCAGCTAGTTTATTTAACATTTTTGATTAAATTGAACGTGAGATACATTATTCATCTGTAAAATACAGGTCCTGAGGAAGATCTCCGGATGAGGTCAAAATATGTCGGCTTGTAGCTGACTTCATACGTGAGTGACCCGCATTTTACATATAATTAACATTTAACGCTTTTCTTTCTCCCAAACCTGCGTGAAAGTATTTCTTATCCGACATTTTTATTTCCCGTGTGTTCAGGCCAATGCACACTCGCGGAGGTGCGTGAAGTATCGCGCCGGAATGTTATTAGAAGCCGGAATACTCAATCGATCGCCGCAGAAAAGGAAGCTTTTTGCGAGCTTTTGCTCAGTTTGGTAAGAGAAAGAGGGCCGCCTTATTGTTGTATTTCAAAGCGCAAAAGGTCCTACGATTGGCATTTATAGGTATTCCTGCGTTACCACGTAAGTATATGCTAGAATCGCATATACTTACGTGTCTGTATTATGACTACGTGTGTGTGTATAATGACGACTGTGTGTGTATAATCCTAACTATCCTAATCCTATCCTATCCTAATCCTATGCTAACTTAATATTATCAATGTGAAAGTGAGTTTGTTTGTTTGTTACGCTTTAACGCCGTATCTACTGAACCGATCATCATGAAATCTTGCATATACGTAGGTTTGGGTACTGAGAAGAACACAGGCTGTATATCACGCGGGCGAAGCCGCGAGTAACAGCTAGTATGTAATATATCCCTTTACGTAACTAAGAACATCGCGTATGCAAAATATTATGATGATCGGATCAGTAATTAAGGCGTTTTATTTGCGTAACTGACTCAATTTTGTATTTATAATACTACATGCATGAAGACGAGATTTAAAAATATTTCTTATAATGTGAGCACCCAGCTAAAAAGTCTTCTAAGGTCACATATAATGTGACTAGCTTAAGCCCGCGGCTTCGCTCGCGTTAAGAAGTAGAATTGATCAAAATCCTTTCTTAGCGGATGCCTACATTATAACATCTACCTGCATGCCAAATTTCAGCCCGATCCGTCCAGTGGTTTGGCCTGTGTGTTGATAGATCACTATGTCAGTCACCTTTGAGTTATATATATTAAGATATCGATACATTAAGTTTAGATAAAAGGGAATTGAAAAGTCAATTTCAAAAGTATGAACATTCAAAACAACTTATATAAGATACCTAGTCATTAACAGAATATCATTTTTTTTATGAATCTATTTCCATAAACGCAAATTAAAAGTGTCATAACATAAGTACAAAGTATTTAAACTGTAACGTCATTTGTCTCAACAGTTTTTTTTTAACAATGTTTACGCTGTGAAGAAAGCTTGTGACTTAACCTTTATATATTTGAAAGATTTCTTAGGTAAGCAAGGTATTTTTTCTACTGATATCCCTATTTTTGAGAAGCTCTGTTCACTGCACTACGAAAAACAAATGTGTGCAAGTTTTCCATTAGGATTACACAAAATAAAAGAAAAAATTAAAAGGCATTCTTTTATCTGCTACACGACCTGACATAAGGCCTGAAATCACCGAATTGAAAGCTTAGCTTTAGTTTTTGAAAGCCTAAACTAAAGTAAAACTTTTCTGCGTTATCTTTTATCAAAATGCTTATTACTTTTTTGTAGAGTAAATGCCAGGAGGTTACTACGGAGAATCCTGACACATTTTATGTATACGGAAGTTACAAGGAAAAAGATATGAAATATTTCATGTCAGCGATCTTAAAAAAATATTAACTCTACCTTCCTACTCATTACTCCAAAAACATAGTAAATATTCTACAAAAACAACATGGATATTTTTTCGTTTCTTACATATTTTCCCGTTTTGTTTAATAATAAGCTTGAAATAATCCATAATTATTGTTTGGAAACTTCCGACTATAACTGAATAAAAAAAACTGGAATATTTTCTGCTGCTTCTGGAATATTTTTTACGCTAGTTATTAAAACAAGTATACTTAAACTGTGCAAATGTGGAGTTACGAGTATTTTCCAAAAACTTTGTCGAAAAGAATTGTTTTTTTTTTTGTTGGGTCAGTGAGTATGTTTGTTTATGTTTTTGTCAATGTCACCGTAGCTCCTTAACGGCCGAACTAATTAAGATACAGTTTTTTTGTTTTAAAATCATTTTCATCGCTGAGTTTTATTTTTACAGCCGTTTACAAGATTTAGAAGATACCTAAGGAAGATTAACGAAATGGCATGATGTGGAAACATCACAAAATTGAAAGCTTTAATAATACGTTAGTATTATCATTAATTCTGTGGTTATATGAAAATGGGTTAATGGTTGGTCGGGAAGTAAACTGAAGTGAAAGCTGTGTCTACATAGACTCTTCTTATTATTTTGAACAGTAAATAATAGCAGAAAAATTACTCAAAAAAATCTTTTCAAATGTGATTTGGCGTGAAAAGGTGCCTGCAAAGGCCTTTTTCTGATTAAAAGTTTGATAATTTAAATAAAATTACTATTAATACGGTTTAATCACGTTTATAACATTATTTATACATGCACAATACCTATATATAACCAACTTTTAAGACCTTTAAAATCTAATATCCCATTACAAGTTGCTAGTGTTTATAAAATTGTCTGTGAGTAAGTTTATTATACATTGGGCAAACATAGAGAAGCATCAGTAACCTTATGAAACCACTATCATCATCCTCATTAGGTCCTATTTAGTCTCCTCTGCCGGAGCATGAGTGTCTTTGTACTATCAGAGCCATATTAATGCCAGAGCAGTTAGAGGATTTGGCCTACACTCTCCAAGCTGGACAGACGGGTTAGAGAGGTCTCTTTGATGTTTAAAAGCTTTGTTTAGCTTGTGTTTCCTAAGTCGCCTTCTACAAAATCCACGGGAAGACTTGGAGTGGTCCCATTCTTCTCTGCCGGGAACCACACAGCGTGAACCGCCGGTATACATAAACTACATGCGTTTTAATAATCCTCAACTTCTTGCAAAAGAAAACAGATACATTTCAAGAATACTTCGTGAGGCTATTGAAATTAAAATACATCCTTATTTTAATAGAGAGGATAGTTGGCAGTTACCTCCAGCGTGGGATCTAGTCATCAAATCAAGTAAATATCAAGCTAAGCAGAAAACTGCAAGATATAAACAAAAGCGCAAACTAAACATACGCCTTTTCCCTTTCTTCTTAACAGAGTCTTAGCTATTTTAGTTTAAATTATCCTATCTATTAAGATCAAACTGGCTACACTATAAGCATAACAATTATCTATCTATGTGAGAACGAATGCTTTTGCTTACACAACCTATTCTTGGCCATGGTCGTAGAAAAGGACACTTATCCCAGTTTGGTAAGGAATAGAGTGCCGCCTCATTGTCGCTATACATGAAAAGGACTTACAGTTGGCGTACGTAGACAAGCCGCACAAGATATGTAGGCAAGATAACCTCGTATATAAATGAGAAAAGTATACAGTTCAAAAATATATTTTTATATATATAATAAAAGCACAAATAATAATAATGTAACAAATCAAATTCAATAAATATCTCTTAAATTACAAGCATACGATACTCGTACCTACTCGTAACCTTTCATTTAGCTTCTTATCAAGTACCGAAACTATATCAAATCAACTTATTAAGAAGTCTGAATGGGCAAGAAAATTAAAAATAAGAAAAGCATGAATCATTTCAGAAATAAACGACTACATGGATCGCGAACTATAAGGCATTCGAGTACAATCCAGCAACCTGCTTTTAAATCGCTCTCTGTCACCTCACGAACCATTCGTATTATTTACGCGAGCAAACTTTATTTAGAGCTGCAGTTTATATGCAATTTCGCTGGAATCGCTGACTTCAATTATTTGTGCCCTCATAAAATATGCTGCCACGTAGTACACATATCTCCATGATGCAGACACATTCGTCACCTGCAGCTTTGAGTGGTAAAATGACATCGTCGATAGATAGTAGACCTATACAGCGCGTAACTGGACCCTCAACAAATCTTAATAGGGGTGACTCAGCCCGCCACGATATTGGCGGACTGAATCGCCCCTTTAAAGAAATGTCGAAGATCAAGCTATACGCTGTATAAAAGTTATGAACACAAAATAATATTTATAAGGTGTATTTTTTTAAAAGGTGGTGTTTTATTTTGTCATATCATGTCATGATGTAAAAAATTGAATAATATATTGCCAAAATGTGTAGATTCTAGATTTTTGTTATCATAAACAATTTATTAACTGCCAAACAAGTCTTCAAATGACATCACTTTTACACTAAACTGTAGCAGACAGTTCCATTAAGAGCTTAAACAAAGCAGCCCTTAAAAAAGAGCTCAAGTTTTTTTTATTTAATTCATTTTAACACACAAAACAGATTATAATCAAATAAATTATCAATATTTAAGCATAATGAGTATGGATCTAAATTATAATCCAAAGGACGTGTGCCTAATAGCTTCATTACATCAAGACGTTAAAATACTAGAGAGCGCTGAAAGGTTTTAAGGTTATCAATTCGCTAATTGCTACAGACACGGTTCCCCACAAGTAAATTCAGAGGGAAGGATACTGATATACTCATCATCCTATGGCTGGGCAGTGGCGCGGACGCGTTGCCTAGCACCGCCACATGCTCGCCACGCGCTCCGCTACTCCTGCCCACGTTTCTGCCAGGGCCGGATTAAGTTGAGGTCTCCTACCTGCCAAAGAGATAAGAAACATTATAACTTAATACCGAAAAAGGAAAGTCCTATCTAAATAGACTCTAAGTATTTGTCAAATAATACCTAATAATATATAACCTTTCAAAAATCTTGTTCTTATCGAGTCATTTTAATCGGAACTTGGCCACCTTGATTCCCTCATCAGTGGGAACAGATAAATCGTGAACAGTTAGGGCACGACAGAAGGTGAGCCATAAACTAATTTGCACCGCAGTTATTTAAATTTTTGCTCACTATTTAATGGTTAAACTAATGTTCAATATAGCACCAAATCATTATTTACTTTTGTAGTAGTAGAGTAGTTTCGAACTCTCGTCAATACAAACAATCAAACCTCTTTATGAAATAAGTATAGATTAAATAATGTTTCGGACATATATGTAGAAGTGAGTATACTTTATTTACAGACATATCATATAGTGTCTATAATGCTATCAGTAACTGGCCAATAATAACCATCATTATATGAATCAGATGTAGGTATAATAAAATGAATATTGTACATATTTTTCATTCATCATCATCATCATCATGCTGTCGATATTCGATTAAGTAATGACCCTAAAACGAACTACGCTTACGTGGCAGAAGTAGTAGTAGCGTGAGTGTGTATCAACAATGTGTTTTACAATTATAAAGTTTCTGACACATTATAGACGCTTTAGTACATTTATAAATAAACTATTGTATGCAACTGTTCGTAGTTAGACCTTTGAGGCGAAAAGTTTCATACAATAGTTTATTTACACATATACTAATGTGATATTAATAAAAAACTCACCTTCGGCTTCTTTCATTAACCCACATTCATGTTTTAAAAGCACCCTTATTACTTAACAGTTACATAAAGAACTATAACTTTTAAGTTAGCACGCCATGCCAGGCGGTGATGACCCAATAAACTGTTGTTTATTGCCTCTACGAATCCGGCCCTGGTTTCCATGGTTGCCATTGTCCACAGAATACCTACATATTGTATTGTCCGCCACTCCTTATTTCTCTCCTTTTCACGCTGCGCGGTAATGGGAATTTTTGAAATTGCAACAATACACACTAGAGCGCTGCAATGGCTGGCAACTGTAATTTCGCTCTTTCTTCCTTTGATAACTAGACATAGTTTATTTCCGAGTGTGCGGCGGTTATTTTGTTCATTTCCTTTTGAAAGATGTGTATTTGTGTGAAATGGTTGCAATGCTCCGCAATTGTCTCTATATCTTTCTAATGAATTATTAACTTGGAGCTTGGATTCTGTCATTTTCTGTACCAGTTTAAGTTTAAATTGCACTATGCTTAGATGAGCAAAATAAGCGACATACATAATTTAATTCTACTGAATCATATCAAATTGAAAAAACCAAAATTTGTAATGCTTACAGGACTTTAGGACTAAGGTGTCAGAAATGTTAAAGAATTTCAGTATTTTTGACCTAAAAACAAAGTTTAAAAAAGATACATTTTAATGTAATAAATACAGCGTAAATTCATTCTTCTATTTTCTAACTCCAAGCGACGTTTCACTCCCATCATCCTGTATCACACGTATTAAAAATCCAATTAATTTGATAATCGAGCATCAATCCGACCACCTGTTCCATACAATTTTGATGCGGAAGCGGAAGCGCCGCACCTGGCCCCTGACCTACACATCCTACAGCCTTACAAGTGAAGACACGTTGTGGCCGCAGCTAACGGGTTTCTTGAGCTTAGGAACAGAAAGCTAAACATTGTAAACTGATGAAAACGGTCTTAATCCACCAATTATTTTTACTGTTGTCGAATAGGTAGCTAAGTATTTACGTTTTTTTTTTTTTACATTTTCAGTAGGTACTTATGATGAAAATCTTCTGTTACTTTCTATATTTTCATCAATTTTTCACTTATGCGACCAGCTACACGCTAGGCGTAATCGCAACCTCGACATATCGAGTCTTATGGCTTTGGAGAACGCGTGATTGAAATATAATTTATTTCAGCATCAACATTTTCATTCAACATACGTAATAATAAATAACATAAATTGCATGTACTTAAATTAAAATTAAACTAACTTGCGCAGGAGATCGTCCAAATGGCAGAGGCGAAATAAGTTTATTACATAGACTTTATCGCATCACCAATTCCATAAACTGTGAAATAAATAAGTAGAAAATTTTATCCGTTCTAATCTAGGATCTAAAAATCACGCCCTAGGGGCAAACCCCACACAACTAGGCATTAACAAGAAATGCTTGGTTCATTAAGGAAGTGTTTGTTCGCTGGAAATGGCGAGACAGATTTGTTTAAAACCCGTATAGCCGCCCATTGTTTCGTTTGCAGCAGATACTTACCTTCACGACAATGCCTCCCTCGCTTGAAATAATACTCTACTTAATAAATTAGTTTTAAGCTCTTTTTATTACTATTTCACTTTTGCTTAAAGCAAACTGAGAAACGTTATGTTATCGTTTCTATTTTACGTCAGACAAAATCTAAACATTAAGTACTGGTACTCTTGAATATCAGTTTCTTTTTTTATTTTACATCCACCCACGTGGGTTTTAGGTTTTATCACGCAGTCTATCTAACCCTATGAGACTTAGTAATTTTTCATTAAAAAAATGGTTTTTATTAAGTACCTACTGTTATATGTAGTAAACATAAAGATTGAGTACTCATTTCTACTTTGTTTAAATCGTGTAACATTTTTTTTAATAATTCACAGAAATTGCGCTTGCTCCACAGTAAGTTATGAACCTGTGTCGTAGGATACTAACTCAACGATACTATATTTTACTAGATACTTATATAGACAAACATCCAAGATCCAGGGCAACCAAAAAGATTAACATTTTTTATTTATACCTTTTTTTTTGTATATATCTAGTTAGGTATTTATTTTTAAAAAATTATTTGTTTTAGTTAAGTTTAATTTTTTAATTAGTTATTATTATATTAGCTCTGTGTAATCATAATAAATACTTAAAAAGATAATATTCCATCATGACTCGGCCGGGGATCGAACCCGGGACCCCTCGTCTCGCAGGCTGGCGTGTTTGTCCACATATTCTAATATTAAACTAATCTACTTTCCATGGTATGACATATCATAGGTGATGATATATATATCTATCATAAACCTGTAAAAGAAGTTTTCTAAAACCCAAAGAAATGACAATACGCTCGTTTATCTTTGTCATACAACTATAACGAAAAACTTTCCATGTTTTAGTCGTTTCGTACAAAATTTAATCAAAACCTGGAAATACGAAACAACCAACCACTGTTTATTGTTTATAGTGAATCTCTACGCCCTTTTCAATTTATAGTTTTTCGTGTTCACTTCGTATTTTAATATGGAAACTTGGTCTGGCTTCCCGCGACGGGGCCCGTGGCAGGAAAATGGCCGTCTGCGTATTTTCTGTTAGCATAATACGTCTTCATGATATTATCGAATATTCAACCAAGCGCAGGAAGATTGTTTGTTTGTCTTCATCTGGTATTATAATCCATTTCCCTTTTAAATCGTTTTTTGAATACCTATAGATGGAAAAGCACGAGTGTGCTTTTTGTTTTAATTATAATCATTTCAAAAACTGAGTACTCTATTAGATTTACGTTTTGTTGAAACATATTTCCATTGATTATTTTTGTTTGCGCGTTTTCGATATAGCTAGGTATATATCGGTCCAGTTACATATCTTCTTCTTCTTCTTTCCAGCCCGTGTTCACCCATTGTTGGGTATATACCTCTTCACGGATTTTCCACTTGACCCAAAGTTACAATATTTTTCAAACATTTGTCGATAAGCTTGAAAGTTTAAATGTCTAAATAAACATAAATACCAACGGAAAATATTTTTACCATACACATAACTATTTTACTCTACATCAGTAAACATTATAAAATAATTGGATGTAAGTTTAAAACATAACACACAACCATTGACGAAGCATGTTCCGGATAGTCCTGTATGTTAGATGATTAGATGATGTAAGATTGTTATGGAGTAAATAACAATTTAATAATTCTACAAGCAATAAGTTTAATGAAGTATTATGAATTTATTATTTTATTTTCAATACATTTGCTAATAATACGATTCTTATGACATCGAAATCTGTATCGTAATGATGTATTTACGCCACTAGTGCTTTTTAGTTTACACCAATCACAACCGCTCAATAGCCCAATGCCGCAGATGCAAAATTTAAACTTCTTCATAAAATTGGAGCAAAGAGTTTCAAGTTTAGCATAAAACCTTTTTTCTGATTCTTGAGATGTGATTTTTTAACCGACTTCGAAAAGGAGTAAATCTACCTGATTATTATAAATGTATTTTTACAAACTACTTTAGTTACTAACTTTTATAAATTCCTTATTTGCTGAATTGCAATCTTGTTTTTGTTTATGGTAATCGCAAATGTATTGAAAAACGTCGTATGATACTCGTACGGTAAGCTGTCTATTATAGTCGTCGGTTTATTATACGCACTCGGCTTCGCCTCGTGCCTCCTCGACTGTAATATCCAGCTTACCGTACTTGTATCATAATGTACTATTATAGTTTAGTTTACCAAAACAGCATTGAAAATGCATAAAACACCTATAAAATAATGAAAATTAAGACATGTACATGTACATATATATCAAATTTCTTTTTATAACTTCTTAAAAACTATGGATTTAAGACGTTGAGTTGAGCCAAAAGAGTTTAATTCTTTAGTCAGAAACAACAGTTAATTATTCATGTCATCAATTACAAAAGGGATACTTACAAATATAACTTATAAAAATTAATCAACAAATGATATCTAAATACATTTGAGCATAAATATACGACTTTCCTAAACGGAACACGGATACAAGAGGGATAAAGGGGCCCATCACGTGCGGCGGGTAGTATGCAAAGGGCGTGCGACTCGTGATGCTGGCCGACGAACTTCCCAAATCTACTTTTCTGTAAAACTTCTCTTCTATACGTATTACTTTCTCCAACTCTATAGTTAGACTTAAAAATATACCTCTACTCTGTTAAAGTAGGGGTAAATCTGTTACTTTGCCATATTTTCGAACGTACTCATCTACTGATCGATCATACTTAACATTTTTCCCCAGGGTACTTGAGTCGAAATATAAAAATAGCAAATTAGACTTCATACACTAAATCGATGAGATGATTAGCAGTTTAATGTAGGAAACCCAATTATATTTCGACCTATATTCCTTGGGAAAAGTCATTATGATCATTGATCAGTAATACATTACAGATTCTGACATGGGTACAGATTTACACGGTGTAAGTATATACTTACCTAAAGTCTAACTAAATTAATAAAACTCCCTTCCTTCCAGTGAGTTTCGTGCAACGACATTTGGTTTGCTTCCTTTTCAAATATACATGAACTAAAGATAAACTTACTTCATAAATATGCACAAACAGCATCAACATCAAAATGTACCTATCCAATTTTGCAACGAACTTTATATTCGACTTTTTTGTAATTTCTATATGCCAAATTTCCACTTTTACTTTGCAGTTTCACCAGATTTCATAAAGATTAGATACTGAGCTACACTACTTGTAATAAAGAACAAAAAATATATATTGCGTACATTTCTGCAAGAATACAACCTTGCTAAATAGAACACACCATACATACAAGCAAGGATAAAGCATCACGTGCGCGGCGTCTAGTATGCAAAGGGCGTGCGATTTGTGACTGGCTGACGAACTTTTAAAATCTACTTTCTACGAATATTTCGTCTTATACATCAACTCTTTATTTCTACTCAAATTTCGCACATCCAATTTTGATTAGTTACATTCGCAATATTTCGAGAAAATAATAAAAATAGAAATGATATTGGAATTTCGTCTCCATTAGTATTATTCAATTAGGGAATTGAGCACAGCGATGGACGTCTAGATATTCACAAGAGCATGCGTTCTGCGCTTTATTCTGCACTTTATGAAATCAAATAAAGATTTTGGCAATTCATACCTAAGCTTATATTTGTACTAGCTTTCGCCTGCGACTCCGCTCGCGTTAGTGTCGGTTGATCTCTCGGGAACAGTATTCTCCGGGATGAAAGGTAATTCGTCCTTATCCGTAATCCAGACAACATGTATGCAAAATTTCAAATTTAATCGATTCAATACATAGGGCGTGAAAGCGTAACAAACAAACAAACAAACTCACTTTCGCATTTAAAATATTTGTTTTATTGTTGTTATTGCTTAAGACGTAAATATGTTTTCTTCTGGTCGTCACCGTCAAAATAAGAACCCTTTTAACAATACTTGTATTTTTCGTAAAGTATGTAGTAAGTAGTTATAAAACTATATAGTTCATTGCCATTTGTTATGACTGAATTATTTAAGTATGGATTTACTCATATGTACACATATGAGTAAATGGAGTAAACCGATCTGATCATAAAGTTATATTTATTCATAAACTCTATGCACTTTGCTCAGATTTTACAATTTACTCGTATTGGATGAGATACTATAAAAGTTTTTCCATTATCCCGATGATAGGCTGGCATTAGGATACAATGAACATTTTAGAAAGTAGTTTAAATTCACTTAGCTATTTACATAATGTGTTATGATACATGCGATAAAGAGATTTTATGTTCGACTTTCAGAATTGGCAGCGGACATCTTGCTCGTTTTGCAACATTAGCATGACGTTAACTGAAAAATGGCCTCAATTTTGTTAAAATACTTACATTAAAACTATGTGTTTATTACCCATTTGATCTCAATATATGTTTTTATGTGAGGTATAACTTTACACTACCAAACCTCTTTAAGCTATCAAAAACCGAGCCAGAATACCTAGAAATCTCTGTTTTTGGATAAGAACCATTGACATTAGGCGCGCAAATATTTTGAAGACTGGCACCAATAGACTACAAAAATATTTTTGAAGGTATGAATGGGATCCCTCATGATACCACTTTGTAGTTGCCTATTTTTCAAACGATTGACTCAGAGAAAAGATGGTTTTAGGAACCTCAATGTAATTTTAAACGACCTCTCTATGAACAAAATGCACATTTTGTATTCACTTCTATGTATGTATAAGGCGAAAATTGTAAAGCGGTTCACAGAATACATCTACTACAGTTTCAACCGTAAATAAATAATAATAATAATAATAAATCTTTATTTCGATAGCAACCTCAAATTACATTAACAAGTTTTTGAAATCTCCTTTTAGGCAAAATATTGCCTGTATTAGGAGGTTTCACTCTTCCATAACATTCCATTAAATCAATTTACATTAAATTAATAAATATAAATAGAACAATTGCATTACATTAAATTTAAATATACAATATTATTAACACATGATAAAATTAACATTTAAAACTAAATTATACATAAATAAAAAAAAAAATTGTGATTTTATATTCATTTCAATAGGTTTTCTATATCGTCATAAGTGGAGCTTTTTAACCAAACTGTCAACATTTTTTTGCACTCGTAGTATGTTTTTGGGTATATACTAACACATTTATTTATTTTGTTGTATACTTGTGCAGATATATGCTGTAATTGGTTTGAAGCAAACACTGTCCTAGTTATTGGAACTAATGCTACTATGGTCTTTCGCCGTCTTAGTAGTACACGTGGATCAAAATGTAGAGACTTGTGTTTTTTAAGAACGATGTTTAATATATACAAATAAAGTAGAGTCTTAATAGTTTTAGAATAAAATGGCTGTGACATACGGATAGCCAGACAGACAGATATAACAAATCTATAAAGATTCCGTTTTTTGCCATTTGTCAACGGAATCCTAAATAGTAAAACATTTTGAAAAACAGACGCAAAACCCACCCTGTACTCAAAATACATTTCTTCATGTACATTTTATTTTACTATTACGTATTAGGAATACTAATCACTGACCCACCATCGAAATAGCTGATTTATCGATAGTCTTAAAACAATTCTTCGTTATGAAAAAGATAAAACAGAAATTAGCGTGTCGATATTTTTGAATTTGCATTCAGTACTTACATCATCTCTTTAACCTATGAATGCTAGCCCTTAAAATAAACACGTGGAATTTAAAAGAACCATATATTTTTAATTAGGTGACAAGTATGCGAAATTTTAATTAATGATGTATCATTTATCTATGTCAATTGTCATCCAGTAAGGTATATATTACTACGTCTTACATAAGGCAATCACTTCTCTAACACAACACAAGGGAATAATAGAAATGGCAAGGTTCAATAGCCGGTGTTTAAATATGAGCCAGCCGGCGAGGGCGGCCATCAGGGCTATACAAAGTCTTTGTATTCCTGCGACAATTTGCTCTGTTTACTCCGCTCGGGATTCTTCCTGCAGGTTTCCGGTCAGCCGGCGATTTGGGCTCGTGCACCGGCCGACCGCGCCGATTCGATTTGTCCTAACGCGATAGTCACACATTCGGCTCCCGCCGGAGCGTGTAAGTGCTCCATTCACTACGGAGACCATTATTAATACATCCCCTCCCTCTCGTCTCCTCTCGAGGCCCTCATTGTGCCCGCTTGCGAGTTAATCCTCTGTCCGGCAAAGATCGTCGATCGAATGCGACCGACCCAGCTTTGTGAAACGTAATAGGGTCCTACGGTTAAATGCCGCGTGTAATTTTTGGTTTGCGATTGTAATTATCTATTGAGTCGCGGTGCTTCGAGGGAAGAGTTCAATTATCGCGCGACGCTCCGCTGGGCTGATTGATTGGTTTCGCCCTGTCCGAACTAGTCCACTTGATAGACATACCACACCACTACATTCTACACCGGATTAGTGAAGCGATGCACACTCCACATAATAATGATTGTGCTTGACCGTAGTCTGCCCATGTAGCACATACATAAAGATGAGGTTAATATAATTTTCTATTAACCTTCAAGCTTAACCTTTATAGTTTTAACATAATGTGCCATGTTTTTGTAACCGAGATATTTCTTGCTAAGTATCTCAAACACAAAGTAGATATTTGTAACAAAGTGATCAATCCCGATGATTCAGAAGCCAGTTCCTCTTCACGCAGTTTTGTAATCAGAAAACATCTCCCGTCGGAATTGCAAAACCAATTTTGACGTAACAATCCAACCAATATAATAACATTTGCATCAATAGAGGAAAAAGCCCCCCAATTACAGCAATAATATGTTTTGTTATGTTTTGTATAAACAAAGAGTTTCTTTCAAAAAATACAATAGTACGTACGTAAGTATACACGCGATGCAAAGCACCTGACAACAGGACCAGCGCGGAGTTGCAAAACCAAGTTCAACCAACGAACGCAACCAATTTATATCATTTGCAGTGAATGACGTTCCACACTTTAATTTGAAAAAGTCCATTCATGTGTACTATCTACTCCGGTGAAGGAAAACATTGTAAGGAAATCTGCACTCAAGTGTTTTTTTTTTATATTATATCAAAAATGAAGAAAGCAGTGGCCAATCACTTTATTATTCATGTCATTCATTGTGAACGTTTCTTTCCTACAATAGCATCAACACGAGACTGTCTCTTATATACAAGAGAGAGTAAGTATACATACAGCGGCTAAGCTAGCAGACATCCTCCAAAGTAGTAGCAAAATCTAAAATGCAATCTACCAAATGTAATGTCGTTTGCGTCTATTGACAGACAAGCGCTTTCAATTTGATAATAAACTCTAATATTTTGTTGATATTGCAAAAACCAACATATTTCCACTGATACCAATGATTTAAAATCCAATCTGTATACACGCGGCGCAGCAGCCGACATACATATTGTCCCAGTGGAGTTTAACCAAGCTTGGCGAAGCTATCTAACCAATTTAATGTCATTCGCATCCATTGACGGACGATCCTCCATTTGAAAATAAACTCTATTGTGTTTTTATTTTTAGTAAACAAGCAGGTAGCAATCCCACTAGATACTAACAATGAAAGTGATCGATCCCGAGGATTTGAAATTTAAAATGACTTGAAATAAGTTGACACATACAAAAT
Organism: Rhodophaea formosa; assembly: GCA_963082605.1. Classification (NCBI taxonomy): domain Eukaryota; kingdom Metazoa; phylum Arthropoda; class Insecta; order Lepidoptera; family Pyralidae; genus Rhodophaea; species Rhodophaea formosa. The sequence goes on from OY720210.1 coordinate 12,471,983, forward strand.
ACAGTGGCTAGCAAATATATCTCCTAGCAGATTTGCAGAACCATGTTTGAAATTAGTTAAGATTGCCAATTTAACATGATTAGAATCCAGTAAGTAACGGACGACATTACTTAATTTAAAAATAAACCCTGTTGTATTGTTTTGTAAAAACAAACAGGTTCCTTTAGATACAAAGTATCAAAGCAATCGATCTCGATGTTTCATAAGCTGATCTGTACATATGCAGCGTTGTATCTAGCTAACATATCCCAGCAGAGTTGCAGAACCCAGCTCGGCGAAGGAATCTAACCTTTTTAATGTCATTCGGATCCATTGACGGACAAACCTCAATCTGGAAAATACTCTGTTGTGATTTTTTTTTGCATAAAAAAGCAGCGATCCTACTAGAAACAAATGAAAGTGATCGATCCCGATGATTTGTAAATCGATACGTAGACACACATAAAGCGTTGTAGCTAATGCATATACATAGGTATATATCCTAGCAAATTCGAAAAATCATGTTCAGCAAATCAATATAAACAATTCTATGTGTTTAAATAAAATTATTTTAATACGGTGTTTATCGCGTTTATTGCATTATTTATACACCTAACTTTTGAGCACTTTACGGGTGTTCCTGGTAATTAATTCAGTAATTCTATGTGATTAGCATACAGTAACGGATGATACTCCTTAATTTGAAAATAAACAATGTTATGTTGTTTTGTAAAAACAGGTTCCTTTTTCATAAAAATAATCAAAGCAATCGATCCCGACGTTTTAAAAGCCGATTCGGATACATGTGGCGCAGTGGCCTGCAGAGTAGCAGAACCCATCTCAGCGAAGCAATCTAGCCATTTTAATGTCATTCGCAAATCCACAATCTGAAAAAAAACTCTGTAGTGACTTTTTTTGCATAAACTAGTTCTGTGCAAGCAGTTAACGATCCTACTAGAAACAAAGAATGAAAGTGATCGATCCCGATGTATAAAAAATCAATAAGTAGACACACACAAAGCGTTGTAGCTAGCACATATTTGCCTAGCAGATTCGCAAAACCATGTTTAGCGAATCAATCTAATCAATTTAATGTGGTTAGCATCCAAAAACGAACGAAAGCCTTTAATTTGAAAATAAGCCAAGTTTTATAAAAATAAACAGGTACCTATCAGATGCAAAGTAGCAAGGCAATAGATCCCGATGTTTCAAAAGCCGATCCATAAACACGCGGCGCAGTGGCCAGCAGATATCTCCCAGCGGAGTCGCAGAACTCAGCTCGGCGAAGCAATCTTACCAATTTAATGTCATTCGCATCTATAAAGTGATCGATCCCGATGATTTGAAAATCAATACGTAGACGCACACAAATCGCAGTGGCTAGTGGCTAGCATTCTATCTCATGGCAGATTTGCAGAACCATGTAAATTGGTTAGGTTGACAATTTAACGTGATTAGCATCTATTAACGGACGAAAGACCTTAATAAGCCCTGTTGTGTTCAGTGACCAGCAGATATCTCCTAGCAGAGTCGCAGAGCCCAGCGGCAAATCATTCTAACCAATTTAATGTCATCCGCATCCATTGACGGACAACAGTCCTTAATTTGAACTGGTTGTAATACTGTGGTTTTGTAAATCCAACAGGTTCCTACTGGATACAAAGTATCAAAGCAATCGATCCCAATGACTCTTTACTGTAGCGTCTTAGTGGCGAAGCAATCTAACCAATTTAACTATACTATATTATATCGACCCACTACCTGCTTCTTACGAAGAAAACATCGTAAAGAAACCTGCCTGCACCAGTGTGTAAAATGATGTGCGTTTTATTAGTAAATATTCTGATATCTATGGTTTTATTCCACCTGAAGACATTAACATGAGCGTGGCTCTTAAATTAAATATCAGAGAGAGTAATGATTGATACGGCTAGCAAATATCGCAACGAAGTTTTAAAATCTAATAATCAAGCAAATTTAATGTAATTTGAAAATAAACTCTATTGGGTTTGACTCGCAAAAATGTTGCTGAACGCTACTCCACCGCAAATGCCTAGACGTTCATTCATGCGCTTTTCTGAGAAAATTATTTAAATAGCCATTAAATAGTCATAACCCGCGGTTCGACGACACACTTATAACGTTATAAAGAGCCATGACGGCCTAAAGAAGATATTTATTGACGCAGTCACTAGCTTAGGAGTTATACGGCTTACGCATTATTTTAGGAAAGTTACGGTTTGATTAGTTGCCCTGCATCGGAAATCAGAACTGGTTCATTAAGATTTGCCGAAATGTTTGGTAGCACAGTACAAAAAGTATTACAAAGATTATATAAAAATAAAGAAACAAAGTTATTCAATTTGAAAACACAAACACCTACCTTAGAAGTTGATTTATATTAAATAATCCTAATTAATATTAAATTAATAATCCTAAAATTCTAGATATGAATGCGTAAGTCGTTCACTTTCCATTTACTATAACAGTTCATACTCTTCAATTAACTCTACCACTATAGGTTACATTGTATTTTATATGAAAATCAAACGGAGATAACCCAAAGTGACATTACAATACATAACCATGTCTCAAGCGTTTTACCTAAGCCAACAGAATAGGCTAAGTGCTAGATAAAGATTGACCTGTGGTGGTCCGGAGCCGTTAAAACGCGTATAAATCACAACAAACTGTCGGCATCGCGAATGTGTTAAGCGTCGTAAAATATTAACGACTTTGCCTTTAACATAAATCACCTGGAGTGTGATAATTATTATAAGTTGCGCTGTAAAATAACAGTAATTCTCTTTTATTATTTTTGTAAAATTGAGAGTTAAATTGAGTTTTAACCGACGCTATTATTATTACCAACTTAATAATAAAGACACATTGTGATCTTTGGTAGACTCCTGCAAGTAAGACAATACTCTCTGCGAGCGAAACAAAATGCAGATTTTTATTAAAGGTACTCTTCTTATTTTATATTAATATAAAAAGAAAGACATTCGTAAAGAAAAAGAATATAACAAAATTCGTTCGCCATCCATACCATCAAAGACCATAACGTTTCGTGTATACCTATATGACAATGCGAAAATACGTTTAAAGATATAGATCATGTATACATTTTTTACTTCGCTCCAATATTCACTTTCACAATACTTGTGTCAACATAAAAATAAAAATAAATTCAAGAAGGTTCATTCTGTACCATTATTTTCGGTAATCAGATATGCGTAGTCTCGGCAACCCCTCTGGTAACGAGACACCGGGTGAAGTCACCGATTGACGCTCCGCCGAGATGTTCACAACAAACCTGCAAGCATCTAAAAAACAAAGACACATGACATAAACCAAGCAGTGTTTCTCTAAAACACGTCAATTAGTAGTCATGGGTAAACCACAGGCATTCAGTCGCTCGACGCAGCACCGCGAACGAGGGTTGGCGGCCATCTTGGATCGGGGGTCAAATTAAATTGACATGTGGTTTATGTAGACGTATGGTGTGCGTCGCATTGTGTTGTCACCCTAATTATACAGGTCCTGCGATATGAGCAGATTAGCCAGAGGTAATTAATGTAATACGATTTGCAGATTTAAATTTCCCCTGTTTCCAGCTATCCAGCGCTATAAATCACGGTGACCCTATTTTTGTAGCAAATTTTATAGCACTGCTAGTAGGTCAAGTTACTTTAGACGGCATTAATTGTTACCTTGCTAGGTAGGGTACGTAAATTAACTCTATGACTCTACCACGGTGTTGCGTTTCATCACACGAATACCCCTTGTTTTTCTTACTTAACTTATATTTATATTTTAGAAATCTTATGTTTATACTTATTTTACTAATTAAAGTAGGTACAAGTAAGAAACTATGACATAAATATCACGTCAATAAAATCATGAATTAACAAGTTACGCTTCAAGTTACTCGTAATGTTTTACTTACAAATCATAATCTAAGCCTTTCTACAAAGGCTGTATAATTTCAAGAGTAAAAGCCAAAGAGGCGTATTGATGCTTTCTCGACGACAAATTAATATGAATGGATATCCTTTAATATCCCTTAAAATGCAAAACATAATTTGCATGAAATTTCTTCGACGTAAAATGTTATTCAGCCTTGAGCTACGGCTGTCTAAATTATAAAACACGGTCCGCAAGACGTCGCAATATCGGCAATATCGCGACGAATCTCTGAAGTCTTGTCGCGAAATTATCGCATCGCAGCGCGCCGCGGCCAGACGCGCAGTCAGCGGCCGCAGCCGCCTTCAGTTTAGCATATCTCTTAGCTCGCCAAATCCTCGCCATATAATGTAGACGTTAGAGAGGGCGCCCCGTGTTAAAGCCATTATCGAACCCTAATACTATTTTAAAAAATGGCCATCCTAAAACTGAACGCTTCCCAAGAAGGAAAGCGCGAACAGACACTTAATAGGATTGGATGAAGATGGCAGAGTAATAAAGCGTGTTCAGTAATGTATTTATAGAAAATGTGCCGGCATCGCCTCGTTGCAAGGATCGCCTTCAATTTACTGCTTGAGATTACGATTAACTCCCTGATAGAGCTGTGTTTTATATCGAATTTTAACAGAGGGCGCGGACACCTGCTTTTCTGCGAAACTCCGCCATTTGCGTAAAAATGGAACAAACTGCCAATTACGATAATGCTAATTCCCACTCTTCTGTTACAAACGAAGCTTTCACAACTTCTTTAATTATTTTAATGGAATAATACATTGTGATAATTTAATTAAGCAACTAACGGTCGTAAAAGGGCATTCGGGAAACTCAGATTACACAAGTTGCTCTCTGTTTGTGCTAAATGTTTGCGTTTCCGTTCGTGCATTATTAATGTGATATCTGCTCAGAACATACACTGGAGATAGTAAATACGGTTATGCATGACCATTCATATCCGTACCTATGTTGGGGCCTTGTTATTCATGAACTTGCAAACTCTGTCTTAGAGCAACTTTAGTTAAAAAGAGTACACCAAGGTAGAAGGAAGTAAAAGTCGATCAGTAAACATTATTGCGACCTTAGGAATACGAACGTGATGTACCTGCAGGAAGTGTTTAAATATTGTTAACTTAGCAAGACACGTACATCACGTAAGAATATACACGTATTCCTAAATCAGCGATCTCCCCTACCAATGCGATACCTATGTATATTTCCTTAGTATATAAGTCATGAGTAGCATTTCTAATAAATCATCACTTATCCTGGTATCGATCTCAATGGTTTAACTTACGCACTCGCCATAATTGGTGACCCCGACGTGATCTAACCGACGTGATCTAACCGACGTGATGTAGTCCGACGTGATGGATACGCGCCTCAACCGAAGACCCAGACGACGCAAGCCTGAAGAACGAATAAATCAACGTGCACATTTTCACCGGCTTCCCACAAGCGGGTCTCACCGGTTTGAAAATGCAAGAGGCACTCCGGCAGTAACCAGAACCACAAGGACAACAAGTACCATCAAAAATGGCTCCAACCACGCTGAAAAAAGGAATCAACACCGGCTCACACGATTCATTGATCGAATCCTGCACCATAGCTGAACGGTCATAAACTCATAAAACAGGAGGCACAGGAACTACCAGGCAACCACGAGGCAAAGAAAAATCCGGGAAATATCAGCGCAACCGCAAGCTGTAGCCGTCAACTTCAAGAAAAATAAGAAAGCGCATGCACAGAAGAAAAATTCATCGCGAGCGGCAGAATTATAAAGAAAATGATGTCACAGAGGATCAACGAAATTATTAAATACAATAGAAACAATTACGCAACGTGAACAGCTGATATCTATATGATGACGCATTTGACGTCACAAATCGCATCACTTCACATGGAATCAACAACGAACGAAAGTGCAACTACAACAAATAATTGAACGAGGTCAAGATCGCAAGGCCGCCGATGGCCGTATGTTGTTAAAAAAGGCGTAATGAGAAAGAATATAAATATTTGCCTATTATTTGAAGAAGAATTTATTTGGCAACAAAGAATCTTGCACCGCATTTCGTGATATCATTAAGTTCTAATGCCTAATTGCTACCGACTTACACAGTGGTATAGATTTCATGGCAAACAAGGACAATAAATTGATAACTTTGAAGCCTGCAAGCAAAAGAGCGAACAACTTTAAGATGGAACAGCGATCAACATATTGACAGGAAAACATTAAAGTAAAATGGCGATCACAGAAGCACTACTTTAACTGAAAATTACTTCTCTCAAGATGCAGCAAATGGTTCACAGCAAGCAGTCTCAAGAGCAAGCCAGCAAACGGGTCATACTCCAGGGCCACAGCAGCCGACGCACCGAGCTCCTGGTCCTGAGCAGAGCACCCACAATGTTTATTTTCGACAATTATAACGTCCGGCACAGCCGCCGAGCTCACGCTTAGAAATTTTTAAAGAGTGGCCACTCTTCAGCGGAGCACTTCGGCAGGACTTCCACCGGCGCTAGTCGACATCGCTCTCTACAGTCTCACAAAAGACTACGAGCGAGCAGAAATTATCTCCCGACTCACTGGGATTGAAACAACTGGCAAGTGAAAACGTATCTATACGAGAAGCTCAGACTGCGCATCAAGACCATATTGACAAAATGTATATTAAGAGATATAAGAAGTTTGCAATATCTACCAACTATGTATAAGGAAAAAAAAAACGATTCACAGGGTCAATGTCAATGCATAAACGCATAATTTGCCGCGCAGAAATATTTGCCTACACAGCGTTTTTCAGCACGTGCACTATGCATATTTGCATTCGCTACAGTTTTTACATTTTTGTTAATTTATTTTTGTTACAGTTTATGAATTTTTCGTTAATTTTATTGTTAATTGTTTTTATTTTTTACAAAAGGGGGAGTACTATTGCGACCTTAGGAATACGAACGTGATGTACCTGCAGGAAGTGTTTAAATATTGTTAACTTAGCAAGACACGTACATCACGTAAGAATATACACGTATTCCTAAATCAGCGATCTCCCCTACCAATGCGATACCTATGTATATTTCCTTAGTATATAAGTCATGAGTAGCATTTCTAATAAATCATCACTTATCCTGGTATCGATCTCAATGGTTTAACTTATGCACTCGCCATAAACATCAATGTGTATACTTCAAACTTATTCTATTAAAACAGCTTTCAATACATCTCTTATGACTAAACACAATTGTGCAAAGGTTTGAATATTAAATCAGTCTGATCAGTTATTATTAACTACCAGCCATCCCCGGCTGCGATCCCCACTACTTTACTTATAAACTTTTCCGGAATATGTTCTATACTTTAGTGAAAACCCAATCAAAATCATCCCAGTAGTTCACAAGATCAGCCCATACATAAACGACAGATCACTTCCATTTGTATTAAGTAATATTAATAGACTACCTCTCGCCCACGGCTCCACTCGCGTGAATATAGATCCTTCGAGAACAGTACCTTTTCTGGAATTATAATAGGTACTCTATGTCATTCCCTGAACCTCAAAATATGTACATACAAACGTACAAAATATCATCGCAATCATATCAGAGGTTGAATTGTGAAGATTTAACACACAGACCAACAGATAGACATATTTTCGCATTTATATAGTACGAATATCCCAGAAATATCCATACGAAAAGTATCAAACAAAACGTACAAAGCAACAGAGGTATAGAGCAAACAAATAAATAAATAAATAAATATATAGGGACATATCACACAAATTGAGCTAGCCCCACAGTAAGTTGTGAACTTGTGTCGTAGGATACTAACTCAACGATACTATATTTTATAATATATACTTATATAGATAAACATCCAAGACCCAGGTCAATATGAAAAAGATCTTTTTCCATCCTGACCTGACCGGGGATCGAACCCGGGACCCCCGTGTCGCAGGCTAGCGTGTTGACCGCTGCGCCACGGAGGTCGACAAATTAATACGGTCAACCGATTCAAATAGATTGGAAACATATAATCGCTTCCAACTATAAGTTAATACGCAACAGCTACAAATAAGGGTTCATTGGATTTGTGGACATCAGCCGGTATCATTACTCTGATACCAAAATAAACGAATGTAGATAATGGACGGCGGGATCAATACAAAGTAATCGCGCGCGGATCCAATAAGCCGGCGAAAACAGCGGGGGTCGCAGCGACGGATCGGCGAGCGGAACATGGGGAAACAATATGGCGGCATGCAAATAGCTCGGCCATTATCGCACCTGGGCAGCGGGAACCGACGAGTAAACAAGATTACGGGAATTGAATGGCTAATTAGGGCAAAAGAAGCGGCCCAGCCGAGCTCTGAGTTATCGCGACTCGTCTCTGCCATATTTCACGACGCTTAACTCGCCTTTATTGTTCGGCCGCCTCTTGTTTAGCTAAAGAGGCTTGTTAGCTTATCTCCCGAAGCCTAGGTAGACTGCATTAAGTGCCGTCACGGCGGAGATTTACTACGGGACTGCAACGCCGCTAAATAATAAACAACTACGTGATAGAGGCCCTAAAAGTAGACATGGTGTAAATATAAAGTAAAAGCCGGGTGGTTGCTTCACTTTTTAAATTCATTTTATATCTTTTGACAAATAAAGTAAAATAATTTTTAGAATTGGTCAATGCTTTGATTTTTAGGGTTCCGTACCCAAAGGGTAAAAATGGGACTCACGAGACTTCGATGTCCGTGTGTCTGTCTGTCACCAAGCTGTAAGCCGTGATGGCTAGACAGCTGAAATTTGACAATTTATTTTTGTTGCCGCCATAATAACAAATATTACAACCAGAATAAAATTAATATTTAAGGGGAGCTGCTATACAACAAACATGATTTTATTGTATAGATAATGGCACGGAACCCTTCGTGCGCGAGTCTGACTCGCACATGGATGATTTTCTAGCTAAAAATGTAACGTAAAAAAACATAAGCTGTAATTTCCAGAATATTTGCGATTTATGTGGCCCTCTACATTTAAGAACATCTTTCCCATATTGGGGATAGTTGCCAAGATATCAGTTTCGTTGGGGATAGATGCCTCGCCGAGTCAAATAAAATCCAACCCCCAAAACACTATCGTCACAATTTTCGAGATATGCAACACGGTGAACTTATTGATAAGCGGTTTTTAATAAGGAGCGCTCACTTTAACATGATGTAAAATAACCTTACATTATATATAATAAAGTGATATTGCCACAACTGTTGCATCGATACTCTATTAAGGTTCGAATGTCTACATTGAGAAACCCTTTAGTAAGAGAGTCTTTGCCGTGTGGTTCCCGACAGAGCAGAATAGGACCACTCCAAGTCTTTTTGTGGATGTCGTAGAAGGCGACTTAGGAAACACAAGCTAAACCAAGCTTACAAACATCAAAGAGACCTCTCCAACTCGTCTGACCAACGTGGAAAGTGTAGGCCAAATCCTCTGACTGCTCTGGGTAATAAATGTCTCTGGTAGCACAGTATAAGCTCCTGCAGTGGAGACTAAAAAGACCTGATGATGATGACGATGAAGATAGACTTTCCATAAAAAAAGCACGATTTAACCGCAAAGCCAGAGTAATTGCAAACGGGGCAACTAGTCTCAGTCAGGAAAATCAGTAGTTGATTTTTCCAAGCACTATTTGTACTTCTATGGCTGTGAAACTTTCGTTATTGCTACTTATTTTGTCAATAAGATTTAGTAAGATTTAATAAATGTTTAGATACAGACTTATAATTATTTTCTAAGTTTAGCGGCCTGAAAGTGTACTGTGTGTGAACAAAATAAATTATCTATCTATATATCTAAAATACTTTAACGTGTGTGGTTCCTGAACCCTGAAGTAATACATACGACATAATTTGTTATTTAATTCATGAACAGTATTTAATCTTATCAAGGATAAAAAATATTGGATGGATTTCTTCAGGATAAGCTTAAAAAATAACGCTGTTATTTATGATGAATTGCAACCTATGAAAACTCCTTGCATTTTCATGTTTTCATATTTTGTTGCAGGTACTCTGCCATGAAACGGGACTCTGTTTGAACCGCGTCAGTTAAATGGTTAGACCTTTCTTATTACATCATGAAAATAGCCTCTGTTGCTAATACAACGGGACGTCTTATCTTCGGGAATTATACAGCAGATTAAGCTAACTGCATAGTTATAAAACATACGAGCATTAGAGTTAATTGTGAGTTGCAGATAAGCTTTAATTTATTATGATCCACGCGACGACAACCAAGTTACGCCGGCCGTCATGCGGATAGCAAACCGCTCCGGTGGCGGAGCGTTTCAAACAAGAGCACTTAATCATCATCCAATTAATTAATTAGTGACTTTTATAGATAATAAAGTGAGCATATTTACGAGTTGCGTTAGTTAATTTTATGTTATCTCTTTAATTGTATGAGCCACTGGTGACGACGGCGGCCTATTACGCCCGATAACTTGTCTCGTTATATTCGTACATAAATGACCCAAACCTCGTCGACAATAACAATAAAACCTTATTGCTGACACGTAACGATCGCACTTAAAGCTCTTGCTTGACATCACGTTCTAAAGTTTTAATGAAAAATATAATAATCATGCAGTAGTAAAAATATTTTAGTGACATTTTTAAATCAATGTAAGTATGTAAAGCAGTTCTAAATTTAATAATTTTATTCCAGTGCATAGAGTGACAGAACAGATTATGTACAGCACAATAAAATTAATAACAGCTAAATTATTAAGCAACAGCGTTAGTTTACCTGCTTAAGGTTGGCAGGTAGAGTTATGTCCCAGCGAGTTCAGGGTGGCCAAACCATAACTGACACTAGTTTAGCAAGAAATAGGAAGACAAAAACTGTGGTAAATTAGAAAACTCTCGGAACTTTAGAATAAGGTATATCTTAATTTTATAATATTAACTTCAACAATATCTGTCAATGCAAACCAGAAAGATAATTACATATCACACATCATTAAAATCATCAAGCGTTAATCTCTTATACAAACTCTTATAACGAATTAGTAACCTTACATTATCTGTGTCGTTTAACTAATCTCTACATGAAAAATCTTTTAACATACTGTCATATCGGGGTACCTCCGAAGTTCATTTAAGGTCTGATATGATTAAAAGGTGCGCCCGCTCGGCGCCGTTAACCGTAATTTAATTACATGCTAAAGCCTGTCACTGGGCCCACACAGAACCTATTTAATACATGATTAATGAACGTCGATACAGATACATGGCCACATATTGTTTATGGTGCATCACTACACTTCGTAATGGTTGCTGATGACTAGTGACGTATAACCTGATTGCTAAGGTACTTTCTGTTTCACTCTCCTGTTGGTCCTCTGATCGTTTTGTTCCAGTCTCGTCTATTGTCATATGAAATGGCTGATCAAGAAATCGGCCTACTTGGTTTCACCTTTTCTGATCACATCACCTAAGAATCAACATAAATTCTAAGCAAAATGCCTAAATCTTTTGTCTATCAAGCTAAATATCTACAAAGTAAACTAAACAGTCATTTGATAAAGAAGCCTACGAAGGTCTCTACAATAACTAAAATTAATACGAAGCAAATTATTTTAAAATAAAATGAATACTTATACTTCTTTGACCCTATTGAATTTTTTTTTTATCTCTAGCGCTAGACTTAAAGCAGCAAAGTCGATAGGCGCGGAGGTTTTTGATAAACACCACGCACGTTGATTTCCTTTAACAAAATAGACTACTTTTTATTCCGAACCAACGTAAGCCAAGCGATAGATTAGTTACCCGTCTGTACTTCGTTCTAATACCGGTTTCCATCTGTATCTCATATTATATGATTCTTGCCATGATGGTGTTCTACACTGTTTTTTTTATTGAGGATAAGATATGCTATTCCTTAGACATAAAATATACATCTGTATATTCTAAAACTACAAAGAAATATTTTTATTACCTAACTTCGAAGTAAATAAGTATCCCCTGGGTGTCTAAATCAATCATTTAATATTGCCACAATTGGCAAAACCTGACTTTCGCATAAATAATTTAGCCAACCAAAGCAAATGTAATAATGTTTCAAACAAAGATAGAAAAAACATGTGACCCGAAAGTCCTAGGTATTCAGATTTTATCTAAATATTCACAGAGGTCATTCGTTTCACCTTGATACCTTTGACGAGTTAAAATACTTCAAACATTTGATTAGTCAGGCCACTTGCCAACCAACGAGCCGCGTCTGTGCCTAAAATCTAATGCAACAAAATTCAATCTGAGAAATTTGTTAACATAGTTACCTTTAATAAATGGCGCCGCCTAAAAATCTTCATTAATTTGTGAAAGCTTTTAGTGACCCGCGATCCCGAAAAGCCAAACACTTTGTCTAGAAGAAGGCAGAAAGTTCTATAATTTCTTCGCCGAGATAAGAGGCGAAAGTTCACGCAGGAGCGGAGATTTATGACATCACCGTCGCTCCTTTCACTAAATAATAAAAGGCCGCTGTAAAACGGCGGAGGCATAAAAGTTTAACGTCCATACAACCCGTTGGTAGGAGCGGGCATGTAGGGCGTCGCGAGGACGTCAAATCTCCATAAAGAGTAATCAGTGCCGGCACAATAGCGCGTAGCTCGTAAATCGTACGCCAACGTATGCTCATTTCGTCAACTCGGTCACATCTAGCTAGACTAAGGTCTCACCTTCAGACACTGTAGCATGCATGCGAGCTACTCGTATATCTCACGCAGACTGTGGCGTCTGCAAGATAGGAATTATTAATATATTTTATGTTGTAACTATTTTTCCCCCTGGCGTCATAGTTCGACACTTCGATTGATAGGGCTATGGGTAGGTACCTACCTTTTTAATGATTTTTTTTAATGCTGGTCTAAATCTTGTGCGTAATGTATAACCTACCATTACTACTACTTCCACTACCCAAAGTCTACTCATTACGTAGTTCTACCATAGAAACTGTTAATGCATATTGTTCAACTAGTTCCACTATTTATCGTGGTACTAGTAAGTAAAAAAAATCTATTAGCCATACCATGATAATGTTCAGTAAAAACAGAGGAAAATTGTGTCAAATTACACGTTGATCAAAGCCAGATAGTAATTATTTTTTATAGGTATTAAAAATACCTTTGTTCATTGTTAAGAATTCCTTATTCATCTAATTCTTCACTTTACAGTTACAGTTCTTTGTGTTACTTACGCAACGTTTACTTAAAGTTGAGGATCAGATCTTAAAGCCGAATAGATTTTTTTATCTTCGCATTGTCAGGCATTTTTTATCTGTCCAGGCTGTGTGCTCATTTTTTGCAGCTCTTTATTACACTTAATACTCTTGAAACTCATAGCTACTGAATAAACAAAGATTACGGGCTTTTAATTGTTTGGATTTCGAAATTATTTATTCGCATCACAGCATACTGAGTAAAGAATTTTTCAATATGGTCGATTAGTTCATCAGATGAAATTTTGTATTTTGTTGAAAATTGACACTCAAAGAATAGGTAAATAATGACATGGTAATATTTACCCAGATCATTGTAATTTATACACAAAAAGTCTTTGTAAAGTTACCATGTTACGAAAACAAGATATTTTTATACTATTGTAGTTTATACATAAACTAGCTGTTGCCCATGGCTTTGCCTGCGTGATATAGCCTTTGTCCTTCTCCGTAGATTATCAACGTGTATGCCAAATTTCAAGAAGATTGGTTAAGTAAATAAACTAAATATATACATAAACTAAATTTTGCATTTATAATATTAGTTAGAATACATTTTACGACCGAACTAAAACAGTATGCTTCTCGCTGCAAATATATGAGATTTTACTTAAAATCCTTCGTCTTATCCTGAAAACACCAGATCGGGCACAATACAAAATAATCAAGTTACGGCTAAGTTTACCTGAGACGCAGATAGTGAGCGGATATGACGCCAGCGCTTAGCACTGCGCGTGGTTTCTCCGTAACTCAATAAAACACTAAGGTGCCTAATGGAGGGTGTACCCGTGTTCCTCTATCAAACAAACGCTGTTAGCGTTCACTCCAATTTGTGCAGTGCGTATTTGCATAGAACGGGGTTGTTGTCTAGGTGAGGGGGTTCAATTTGGGTATAATCAAGTAATAGCAGTAAAACATAACATCATAGGTATAGCATATAATAATATTAATGGTATGGTATATTGGATCACATCTAGGTAAGTACCTGAGAAAATGGAGAAAGGTTATATATAATCCTCGTATCGACAGCAAATGCTATTACAAGTTATTGTGAATTGGTTGGCAAATATCTTATTTCTATTTCGAAGCTTAAAGGTTTTAACCAATATGTATATTTAGTGGATCTGTTTAAATAATAGCACAATAAATTTTCCAGTACAATAATCAAAGTAACTTAAACAAGTATACACCACAAATACAACATGTAAGAAGGCTTAAAACAACCCCACTACGTTTCATATGACTCTTTATATCAGCCTTGTGGCTTGTGATCTCATCGAAATCTGAACACCTTTCATCTCACTAAAATGCTAAGTGGCTGTGGCTGATGCAACAAGAGCTACAAGTCTGGAATACCAATAAATTAATTGTATTAATGTAAACATTTTGTGAGTCACGCTCTGATATACTTAAAGAATTTGGGATTCGTTTCACAATTAGTACTTGTGTAGTGTAGCCACAACGTTACCCCAATTCTGATTAGTCTACGCTCCATAATGAATTGGTGGATCACATCTAGGTCAATAGGTACGATGTCAACTAAATATAAAATACCAAATGTAATTGTTTCATGCCACGAGAAATCGTTTCGCTTAAAACTTGAACCATTTTTCTAACTTATTGACTAAAAATATTCAAGAATTTAGTAATAACATAAAATGTATCACGTTGAAAGATGATCCGGAACGTATTTTTATTAAAAACATTTAGGTATACCTACTCCAAATGAACAAATATTTACTCTTACAGACCTCATTGATCTTCGATTTCGTAAAACTGACTCTTGACAGTTTTACGAAATCGGGGTCTTTAAAAGTAAATATGTGTTCATTTGGAGTATACAAAAAACATTATCTTAATAGATAAAAGTGAGAACGTTTTATGGACAAGAATATCATTCCATATATTTGTCATAAAGCAGAGATTCATGCAAATAAATGGAATAATTGAGTATATTTATAGATATACTTACTCAAAATCAAACTGTCGTGCAGGACATAATCAAATTACGCTGATAAATAACGACGTGCTTTTTGAAGGTCTTGGTCTTATATTTTTTTTTATACAAGTTACATTTTAATGAAGCCAATTCTCTTCGACTATAGATACTAACGTATCGGAATCCCATAGCGACAAGGAAAGCAATGAAAACATTTTTTGGTCCCCGGGCGATTACGTCGAATGGTAATCCATTAGTCACGAAGGACCGACGACAAATGTATAAAGAGTATGTAAATGGACGTGTGTTTTACGTTTATGGCTACTTGTTTGTAGGTCGATGTACATTAAGCGGGAATGATCACATACTGATTAGGTTTAATGTAGGGTCTTCTAAATTACTTTTGTTTGTACGCTTCGCTTCATTATTATCACTGAGACTGTTTCTTCTGTTTTTAAGCTTTATTTTGGTATTTAGGTAGAGTCGCCAGCCAAAGTATCTTTGGTATTAAAATAATAAATTCTTTGTTGAGGCAGATTGCGTTAACACTGCTTCACAATAAGTTTTGTTTTTGAATCAAACATATCGTCATCAATCTACTTTAGCCCACTGCTAGTCCTATCAATGGAAGACATTATGATTTAGTTTAATTGGAACCAAATACTTCCTCTTTTCTGACAAATCCATTGTAAACCATCTTGTTTGAACTTATTCCCGGTTGCATCCTCAGCAGTGATCTTAGTCCGCAGAGAGATGCATTCCAGTTCCTGTTGGGAAATGTTGGTAAAATATTATATTTTCTTGTATAACCGATTTACGTGGCAAACAAAATGAGCACCAAAAGCTATTTAAAATAAACCCGGGATTATACTGTATACATTAAATACAACGATAGTAAAGCACTTACAATTTTGTTGTCCGTTCAGCTAATTTGATAATAAATATGTTATCAAATCAAATCAAACTAGATTAACGAAGACAAACGACTGTATACAATTGTAATCCTTAGAACAAAATATTGAATATGTCATATTTCAGTATTAGCCGGAACATCAGTCCGTCGGGCTCTATCGCGATGGAGGCGCGTCCGCTCACGGTGACAAACAACATTCGTGACCGCTCACAAAATAAAAATGGTACCAATAGGTACATATTCATTACATATATCATCTTTGTATAAGAAATGCCATGAATGGAAGTGAAAATATGCCACACGCACTAATTACAAAATTTTAGTACTTAATCAAGAATATCACCAACATATTTTATATAAAAAATCTGGAGAAATGAGATAGTTGACAAGTATTTTAAGACATACACTTCTCGTGAGGATTGAAAATATGCGGGTAAAGATTTAGTCCCTGTCAACAGCACAGTCTTTCCGAAGATTCATTATGCTGAGATAGCTTCTCAAAGAAATGATGTCACAGCAACAGAATTTTCTTTACTTACACACACGCCAAATTATATTTTATTTTATATTCAGCGTAACCGCGTTCAACCACAACATTTTCAAACGCCTAAAAAGGTTTGCATAAGCGATGAAGTTATAGCGAACTTTCTAGTAGTAATCATTCCTAGAAGGCCCAACCCGCTAGGATTTATTTGTCCTAGAAGGTCTAAACCCTCTAGGATTTATTTGCCTGTACAAGGTTAGACAATATTATACACATACAAACTAATTATTTCTCCAGGGGCATACAATGTTTAGGTCTGTTAGATCCAAAGCATGATGGTGGGCGTGTAATCAAGACAGTGATAGGAAGCTAGCTGCATCACCAGTTCACATGATTCCTGAAATTTCCGCCCATTCCCTCGATCAAACCTAACGCGGAATATTCTTCGTTGTTCCCTTTCTCCCATGCCCCCATGAAAAATCTTATTAATAATATACAATTATTGTGTTGAATTCCCTTGGCACTAAAAGCGAGATCATTATACCTAGACTAGGTAGGTTTAGTTAACATAGAGCACACGTGTAGAAATTCTGGCAATATGCCCAGAAAATGTAAGTTTCACTAGCGTTATACTGTGTGAGTCTACGATCCAGTATGTTGCAGGAAATCAACAAAGACCACAATTACCTCTCAATAACTTTCAAATCAAAAATTTGGTTTAGCTCAGATTTGTCTGAAGGGAAGTATCTCCGACTTACTTTAATTTGTGCCCGAAGTTTATGCGACGTCATGGTACTCAATAGAAATGCTTCGATTTACGTTCCACCTCTATTTTTTGTAGATGTCTTTTTTCACAAGTAGAAGGCTCACTGCGACCTCTTGCGTAAACCTGTGTCTGTGGAATGATAATTAAATCCATCAGACACATCAAAATATATTTCTCAAAATACTCTCATAAATAATAACAACACACACACAAATTGATAATAAAAGCAAGTTTTAGTAAAAAATGTTATCCACATATTAATCACAGCATTATTAACCCAATTTTTAATAGTAGATACTAAAGTAAACGAGAAAGAAATAAACAATTCAGTCACCTGAACGAAAAGGAGAAATGTTTTACTAGTTTAGCAAATTGAACAAATAGAAAAGTAGTAGTAATCGATCACACTTCCTTGGAGATTTGTTCTCGGGTTAATTAATCTACGTTCTGTCGATTTACATGATAACAATCTGAAGTAATCGTCACAACATCTATTGTAGAAACCCAGACTGTAGAGACAGAGCTGGATGGAAATAACACAGCTCACATCAATTAAAGTTTTCAGATTTGTACGATTCGCGTGACAATATTATTTCAAATACGATCAGAACGTGGACTAATATATAAATAATTAAAAGATTCTTACTCAATTGTAAACTAAATCTAAGTATGATAAAAGTCTAATGTAGGTGTTCCATTACATCACATCAATATCTTGATGGCGTGGGTATGTTGAAGCACAGTACGAATATCTATAGATCTTCTTCTTTCTATTTACTAATCATGTTAACACTTATAACTTACTTACTACTACTACTATTCAAAAAAGAAACTAACCTAACATAACCTAAATAAAAACTCATTTGACAAAGGCAAACTTACAAAAAATACCCTAATATTGAACCTCAGATTAATAACTAATATAGTTCTGTGTATTGAACACTAACCTCAACTGCTATCTATAAGCACCTTAGCTATTCTGCGGATGACATTGTCACTGAAATTACCAGACTTGTCGATGACGACAAAAAAAACTACCTTATTTGTTTTACTATCACGGGGAACCCAGAATGGTCATAAGGTTTAAGCACCACTAAACCCAAAGGTCCTTTGCACCAACTTCGACATTTAGAAAATTATCCAAACACAGAATCTACAAAAAATTGTATGAACCTGCACACAACATTTTACGAGAATCTGTTGTGAAATGCGTAGAGTACCTGTAGAGTGGAATAGCCGGACAGACATATCAATAACATTTTGCCCAAGCTGCAACAGAGACGCTTCGCTCGGTCAATGAGGGATCAATTTCTATTTTCATTATTCTTTCGGCTAATTCTGTAAGGATTAGTTTATTTACACAGTTAACACGTTGTTCTGAAGATTACTTACAATAGTTGATGGCAGGCTATAGAGCAGAACGAGTGCGGCGATCAGATTTGAGGAAGACAATGGCATTCACGCCACAGAAGGTGCGGGCTGGAGGGAGCCATTTGTATGCGTAATGGAAGATCGAATTTCGTATTTGTTCGTGGGGTCGTTAGCAGCACCTTCGCGCTTGTTTATAAAGAAAACAAAACCCTTTACCGAGACGTGGGGGCGCGGAGCGAAGCCTTACCCACTACTATGAATAACAAAGCGAATTATGTATGATTATGATAAACGGGGCTACCATTAATTTCATTATTTGAGTAATGTACTATTTGCCTATTAATTTGAATGACATGGACTGTACTAACTATCTTGTAATTATAACATTTGAAAAAACAATATTATGGGATCACTAATGCTTAGGGCCACTTATGCCATCCCTGTAGCATACACCTCATCCAAGCGTTTTCCCGATTGAATCCTCACCTCCATATTCCGGCGGAATATTCATTATGTGATATGATTTGTAAAGTTCTACCTGTATAAATGTAGTAGATACCCGCATTTTGGGATCGATCTAGAGCCGCTAAGTGAGTGAAGTAGAGTGCCACGGATCGCTATACTAAAGTACACGTATGTTTATTGTATTAAAAAAATTTGAGCGTAGATTACGAATATTTCATGTCTCATCTCCAAAATAAATTCCAACGTCTAAAAGAAAAATTGAAATATTCACGTTTCATTTAATAAAATCGTAATGAACGCAAAAAGTTATATTTCATTAGAGAACTCAGTCAGCAGTTACATTCATTATAATTAAAAGTTTCCAGCACCTAACTGCTTCCTGAAGTATTCGTGTTTTTAGAGTTTTACATTGTCCATAGATCGTCTCGCGGCTGGGGCATACCTAAAAGTCGATGAGGCGTGAAGGAGAGTCACGCGCCAAGGATTTCGTATCCACACGTACGGCCTGTCCGTTTGCTCGCCTCCTTGTAAGAAGCTCTAAAGCCTTCGAGCGGCCTTCATGTCGTTCACAATATCCATCTCGTGTAGATGTCTACTTATCGACGCTTATTTCCTATATTCACATAGAGATATCGGCTCTATATGTCGGAACTTATCGGATAACTGTTGTTTTGAAGCGCGCTCGCCTCTTTGCTTTTCTTTTTTAGTCGGTGGGCGGAGTAATTAAACGATATCGGTCATTAAAGAGCTCATTATTACTAAGAAAATATTTTTCCAACTGTGAACGTACAATACTAACGAACTGGTTTGTTTACTTTCTCTGGCACAGTTCTATTAAATGTGATGTAGGGTTGATGTGTTTATTTTGAGCATCTGATAAAAAGTGTATTTACAAAGTGTGGCCCATCGTAGTCTGTGCATACGTGATGTCAAGATCACGTCGGAGTAGCGTCGCGCCGCCGCGGGTGACACGCGCCCTCATCACCGCACCCCGCTCTCCCACCCCCGCCATCGTCCTCTTTTACCCTCAACCCTCGCACCACGCATGCTCCAATTATAATCTGTTTAGTGATGTCTACAGTCGATTAAGATTTTTTTTTATCACACTAGCATATCAAACACCTTAGTCGGAACTGACACTGTATCTTTCTTAAAGGATCCGTCCGATGATAAGGAGATATCGTTTTCTTTTCTGATAAATTTCGGCTTCGAGTGCATCTCTCGCGTATAGAATTGAAGCTTTAGCGTCTATTCATTTAACTGACAGGGTTAAGCACGATAACCACCTGCGACGGATAACTCGATATCTCGATTCTCGACAAGGGATAGGGCGGCATTATCCCGTCGCGAAGAGTGCGCGCGCAGAGGCGTCGCGCGGAGGGCATCAAATCGCCTGCGGAGGGCGCTCGGTCCGCGCGCGTTTTCGCTATCTACCGCGCGGTCACTCGTCACAACACCTCCGACACGGCGAGAGGTACTCGGTGGTCGGTGCGCGACCTGCGGCGCGGTCACTGACCGATACCGTCGCTGACACGTACGGCTCCACGCGCTCCGGCCCGCGATAACGTGCGCGCCGCGTCCACGGCCCCGTGCCGTCGCCGTTGCCCTATATCCCACATGCACCAGGTAGCCTCGACCCTCGGTAGCGTGACACCCGACAATATTCCCGTAAGCGGCGCAATATTCTGGCCTGCCGCTTACTCTGTGTCCGACTTTAATTTGTTCTTTATTGTTTTTAGTGTTTATTGTTTTCCTCAGAATGTGTTTTGGTTGTAGTTAAATATCTCAAATTACATGGTTGGCCCGTGTGGGCTGTGAATTATGAGGACGCCGTCACGTCAAGTGCCACGCTTTTTTGATGGACTGGTAGTTATTTAAAAGATAATCAAACGGTTTTCATTCGTACATATTATGAGTTGTTTTGATAAACTCATTTTAAAGTTAACAACTTATTATTACCATAATTAGAGATAGTGAGAAGTGGCACTACAATCTTCGTTGAAGCGTTTTCAGCTGGATTGGATACTACTGAACGTAAACAGATGATAGTAAGCAAGTTCGTCGTAGGTTTTTAGTGAAGTTTGTATGGAAATAAATTTCTGACAATTTTGAAATGTAACGTGGAAAAACACAATAAATGCAACACTAATTGTAGTGTAATTACGGAACAAGTAGAGAATCTCCTCCTACAGTTTGTAGCAATAATTGAAAGCTATTACATTTCAGCGCATTCAGCCATCATTTTAACTAAATTTAAGATGTAGGTACCTTGAAAGTAACAAAAATACCTAGGTACCTATATGCATGACGTTAACATATTATATCCATTTCATTTCTTGCTTTTTTTATTAATAAAATTTGAGCAAGATAATGTTACGATTAAAGAATACAATTTAAGTTATATACTGTACTTATGACTGTACATTTAACGTGCATTTTAATCGTTTTAAATGAGAATAAGTGTGAGTGATACTTACATATTTAAAAAAATATGGAATTTTCTACTATTTTCCAGTTTAAAATCGTCCCTAAAAATCTATGTTTTACGACAACGCTTGTCACACCCCTGGTGTTGCGGTCGCCCGAAGGCAACGGTGATCATTTGGCATTAGATGACTCGCTTGCTTGTTTGCCGTATTAAATCAGATATAATAATTGGCCAAGTGTGAGTCGGACTCGCTCACGAAGGGTCGCGTACCAGTTTTAATCAAATACATCATGAGATAATCGAACAAAAAACCGGCCAAGTGTGAGTCAAACTCGCGCAATGAGGGTTCCGTACAATATGCTTCGTGAACACACACACAATGTGCAAAAAATGTTTTATTCAATTGACTAGCGCCATCTAGTGGTGTTTTAGTGAACTATTTCTCTAGATGAACTTATTATTGTGAGTTTACCACTTAATATTCAAGTGATAGAATTCTTATTATTTTTCCTGTAATCTTCAAGGAATTAACTATATTTTGTAATTTTTTCAAAATTTTCGGCTCAGTAGTTTCGGAGATCAGGGGGGGGAATGGTCAATTTTTGCCTTCTTTCGTGAATAAAATCAAAAGTATTGATTTTACCCGAACAAAAAAATATATTTTTGAGATCCTCATAATGAGCCCTTTCATTTGATATATGACACAGTAAGGTTAGCAAAACTTTTTTTTTAATTTTGTAATTGGGCCCCTCAATATGACCCTTATTTCAAAAAAATCTTTATTTACTTTGCACATCCGTGTTTGGGTCACAGGATTACACTATCTTACCAAATTTCATTTAATTTGGTTCAGTAGATTCGGAGAAAATCGGCTGTGACAGACGGACGGACGGACAGACAGACGCTCGAGTGATCCTATAAGGGTTCCGTTTTTCAACTTTTGTACGGAACCCTAAAAACGACAAAAATATCGCGTTTCTTGTATAGGAGCTCCATTTAAATATTTATATTGATTTAATTATTTATTTTTTAAACTATCAGTCTCCCCGGCTGCGCCCGGGCATGTATCCCAACTATCCCATCCCAACTAATATTATAAATGCTAAAGTGAGTTTATATATTTGTTTGTTTGTTACCTCTTCACGCTTTATGTTGCGTAGCATACATAGGGATAGACAGATTTCGGGAAGCGACTTTGTTTTATACTATGCAGTGATAAGTGATTTGAATATAAAACGAAATATCCTGTTATTATTTTATGCACCTACCTGTTGCCATTATTAATATCGAACAAAAACGGCAAAAAAGAATACGGTTGTTTGCAATGGGAGCTCTTGAGGAGAAAATTCTGTTTTAACTAATTTTTGATAAAGCGGCAACAGAAATACAGCATATGTGCAAATTTCAATTATCTAACTATCACGGTTCATGATATACAGCCTGGTGGCAGACAGATGGACGGACCGACATTGAAGTCTCAGTAATAAGGGTCTGTTTTTACCCTTTATGGGTAAAGAACCCTAAAAAGCTAGATGTAGGCCAAATCTTCCGGCAGTTTTGTTTTCCAAACTCTTACGTGCTCTACTTATAAAGCGGCGTATTTGCTCCTGGCAATACCAACCTGTGCCAAATCTTCAAAATTCTCCTTAAACTGCACACGGAACATTTTTGTTGCCAACAAACTTTGGAACTATTATGTAAATGTTAGACACATCTATTTTCTAATACCAAATACTTCTTACTTTCTTAATTACACTGTCTACAGTACAGATAATAGATCTACATTTTAAGAATAACAGCTGCATTTATGACAATAATAAAAAAAAGGTTAGGTAAGCGTAGCTCTATTTCTTTAGTGCGTTGACAATATATTCTTTACCAAAAAGATGTTTAAATATATTCTCCTGTACTAAGGAAGACTATGATAGATAATATTTATAAATTTTCACAAAAAATGTACTAAAAGAACTAATACCGGTTTTAATAATTATACACTGACCAATATGGAAGTATAAGTATCCTGTCAAATAAAAAAAAAAACGATATTTCTAAACACCTTTATAAATCAATGATAAATGTATAAACATACTTGAAAAAAAGATACATCAAAATTTGACCTCCTCTTATTTCGAAATCGATGTAAATTATCATAGCGGTCTCAGATAGGTACATATTACAAAATCAAAAGTACGAAGCTTTGATCGATATTTCGCGAGTTGATTATCACTGCTTCTAACAAGAATAACTGCAATGATTTTATTAATACGAGATGAATGTAAACAATCTGGCAATATTTTAACGTCGGGAATAGAATTCACCTCTACCACTGCTTGACAATGGTCTTTTTCGTCTCTTTCCACTTGTTCCTGTTTATGTTAACAGTGGCTAGTCATTCTGGAAATAGTTTAAATCGTCTCTCCAGTGCTTTCTCGACCTACCTCTGCCAAGAAAACAATTACGTTTTTGCTAAAAATAAAATGTAACGCTAAGAAATTAACCGGTTTTAATTAACGCTTCAAAAAAAGAACTCTATAAAGGTACCCTGAAATTTTATCTTACTGAGAAAGTAAGTAAAAATGATCCAAATTTCACACATAAAACCGTACAAATATTAACTTCCGTTGATGAATTTTGACGTACCTAAGTATTTGTTTTAGTATGTAACTAATTATCTTACTTAGATTTCATTAAACCGTACTTATTAAATCTTTTTAACGTCTTGATGGAAAGTAACTTTTGAACTATACACCGGTTTTCCGGTTCTTTTCACCCTATTTAAACTGTTTAATAAAATACAATTTTAATTACAAAATTGTACGTAATTGGAACATTTTTCATGAATAGAACTTTAATGGTCATTTATTTGCCTTAGATTGGTTAATTGGGATAGAAAGGGGTAATCTTGGACATATATTATGTGTCTGATTGATTCAATTACTCTGCCCATTGAAATACCTTTAAAAAGTCTAGTTCGCTGAAGACAATTACCCTAGGGAACATTGTTCGTACATATCACGTTAATTCGATTTCCAAAAAAGAAAATTGTTTTCTTGGAAAATCATAAGTTATAACTATTATTTGGTATAACTGTAATGCTGTACAATTTTGTTAATAAATAAATAAATAAATAAATGATATCTGAAGTAATTTGGTATTTCATTTCAATTTTTTTATTAGTATTGTGTAATAAAATACATACATACTTACTTAATAATATTGTTTATTTCGTATAAAATACTTATTATCTAATAAAGTAACTATATTTTTCAAGGGATTGATTGACAATCTGGCTAAGTGGGGAATGATTGACAAGTCGCAAAACTGGTGCGAGTGTGGTCACTCGCCTCAAACTATGGCGCACCTACTTTCATGTCCCAAATGCCCGAACACCTGCACCTTGGCCGATCTCCATACAGCTTCTGAGAAAGGCATTGAAGTGGCCCATTATTGGGCTGAAAAAATATAGTCAATCGTACCATCGACACATAAGAAGAAGAAGAAGGGATTGACCAGATGTTATGGATCACCATACTGTGATCCCTGATAACCTCTCTTGCTGTCTTGTTTTTCATACTTAAAATTATGTATTATCTCATCCTAAAATTCAAATTACACATCATAGAGACCGTGTAGAGTCCGCGGATAATTTATTCTTGTAAAAAACATAAAAACACTATAATGTTAAATCATAAACGTATCACGAGAATGGCAGGTAATTTAAAAGCTAAAATACTGATGATAGCTCGTTGTAATGATTGCGGATCCATAGGTAAAAAAATGTTGTGTTTTAGTTTTTGCTGTCTGATCTTACAAACGAATTCCCTGACAGCTTTAATATTAGCTCAGGCAAACAGTTTTTTACATCAAAAACTCAAACAGAACACTGAAACCAACTTTGTACTAGTATGACTAGTACAAAGTTGGTTTATAATCAATAAAGTTAGTAAAGTTTATAATCAATAAAC
The DNA here is from genome assembly GCA_963082605.1 of Rhodophaea formosa. Taxonomy (NCBI): domain Eukaryota; kingdom Metazoa; phylum Arthropoda; class Insecta; order Lepidoptera; family Pyralidae; genus Rhodophaea; species Rhodophaea formosa. The sequence goes on from OY720210.1 coordinate 12,497,523, forward strand.
AGTCCAATAATGTTTTTTTTATTTCTTCGCTATTTGTTCATTTTAAAGGCATTATAACCACCTAGATACATCCATGATTCGAAGATATTTTATTATAACTTCATAAATACACAACTTTTCTCCGACCTTTTAGATATTTATCTAATAATCTGTAAATTTTACCTCGTGGATAATATCTTACCTTTTTTGTTGAGCAATATTATCAAAATTAACTAAATAAAAACTCTTACTCGCAAGTTATTACTGTATCGAAAAGCTTAAAGATTTTATTTTATTTAACTAAAAACAAAAACATAAAAAGCCTACTGATTTATTACAGTACATCAAATTCTGAGGGTTTTAAAGAAGTATCTCGTATTAGTAGCTAAAACCATAAAGCGGATCCAAAGTTCCAAAGCATCACTGCTGAGGATACAACCAGAAATACAATCTCAGGTGAGAGAAATGCGATGGAAGCAAGCAAGGCAGACTGGGACTCATTGACTCATACATACATACTATCCGTATCTATAGTTCCGGGGACAAAATAAAAACGACCTGGAACATTATTAATCAGGAAACGGGTAAAATCAAACAACGTGATAATGATTCTTTAAAACTACAAGTTAATAATCAAAAGTTTGAGACTGATGCCGAAGTTGCTCAATGTTTTGAAGACTTTTTTACTGAAATTCCTACTAAGACAACTGCCTCGCTTCAGTCATCATCTCAAAAAGCTGAAAAAATATTACGCGATAATATACCTGAATGTAAGGATACTTTAATTTTTGAACATGTGACACCCCAAACGATTATCGATACCTTTAAAGAATTAAACATAAAGAAAACTGGGGATCTTTGGGATATATCCGTTTCCTTAGTAAAAAATATTATTAAAGATATAGCTCCTAACCTGGCCTTAATATTTAATGAATGCGTTGTGACCGGAACATTTCCAGATTTAATGAAATGTAGTAAGATTATACCTTTGTATAAAGCGGGAAGTAAGGACGATCCTAATAATTTTCGTCCAATTTCAATTTTGCCGGTTCTTAGTAAAATTTTTGAAAAAATAATTTTCAAACAGTTGCTCTCATATTTTAATAAGAATAAACTTTTCCATAGTGAGCAATACGGATTCACTAAAGGTCGTTCTACCACTGATGCGGGAGTTGCTTTACTGGCGCACATTCTAGAGGCATGGGAAAAGTCGCAGAATGCAATAGGAATATTTTGTGACCTCTCTAAGGCCTTCGACTGTGTAGACCATGAAACCCTCTTAAATAAATTAAAGTATTATGGAATAAAAAATGAATCTTTGAGACTTATTAAATCATATTTAGCAAATAGAATTCAAAAAGTTAGCCTTAATGGAGTAAAATCTAATGGGTCTGTTGTAAAAATGGGAGTTCCTCAGGGATCCATCCTAGGGCCCTTATTATTTCTCATTTATATTAATGATTTGCCTTTCCATGCCTGTGCCTGTAAAGCTGTGTTATTTGCTGATGACACATCACTTGTTTTTCAAGTTGATAGACAGAAGACAAATTTTGACGATGTAAATAGCACTCTTGCTCAGGTATTAGATTGGTTTACAGCTAATAATCTCCTTCTTAACGCTAAAAAAACGAAATGTATTAAATTTTGTACGCCTAATGTTAAGCATTTGCCCACTAAAATAGTTGTTAATGATGAAGTGGTAGAATTTGCTGACTCTACTAAATTTCTAGGAATAACTCTTGACTCAAAGTTACAATGGGGTCCACATATAACAACTGTTGCTGCAAGACTAAGCTCCGCAGCTTACGCCGTTTGGCGAATAAGACAGCTGACAGATGTTGAAACCGCACGCCTAGTTTACTTTAGCTATTTCCACAGTATAATGTCTTACGGGATATTGCTCTGGGGAAATGGAGCAGACATAAACAGTATATTCGTTTTGCAAAAGCGTGCTATTCGATCAATCTATAAACTTGGGGCTAGAGATTCCCTAAGAGAGTTATTCAAGGAAATTGGAATTTTAACGGTTACATCACAGTATATTTTTGCAAACATACTGCACGTACATCAAAATATTGAGAAATATGTCAAAAATTGTCAAGTTCATACGTACAACACTAGAAATAAGAATAAACTTGCCGCAAGAGCCTTTAGACTACATAAAACAAGTAATACATTCTTAGGGCTTAGTATTCGTTTTTATAACAAAATTCCAGAAAATATTACAGCTTTGCCCTTTCCAAAATTCAAAGAACTTACAAAAAATATTTTATTAAAAAAAGCTTATTACAAAGTTAATGACTATTTAGCAGATAAGAATGCTTGGAGCCTTGGCGTTGTTTGAGACACGCTTGCTATTTGTATAATAATAATATGTTTTTCACAACCAATTGAAATTGTATAGAATCAACTATTTATTAATTGTAAAATATGTAAATGTTTGCGATCGACAACTGTAGATCAGGGTCATATTTCTGTTTTGACAATGTCTTAGAGGCTGAGTAGTCATGCTCACTAAAATGTTCAAACTGGTGGTGGCGTTATGTGTCGGGTCGTTGAGTTCCCTCTAATATGGTTGAGTTTAACGATGGCTGACCCATACGTCAACTCGTGAACGGGTGCTGCCAGTGGGGACTGGTCTGGTCGGCCTCTTTGAGACTACTTCATGTTCTGTTGTTTTTGTGATTTGCTCACTCGATCGTAAACATAAACATGTTCCAAAAATAATGAATGTATAATAATATTGTTAAATGAAAACAGATGAAAAAAAAAAAGAAAAGTAAAAAAAGAAAGAAATATAATATAATCATTAATCATACAAAGCCCTTCAGGCGAGTAGGCGACCTATACTGTTGAAAAGAGTTTCTTTCGGCATTTCTTCTCTGCAGTGGTCGGTTCCGAAATGCTAGTAGTCTGTAGCTTTTGAACAATAATGAGTAAATGCATAATATTTAATAAGATAATTTTAAATGTGATTTGACGTGAAAAAGTGCCTGCAAGGGCCTATTTTCTGAATAAACGTTTTGAATCTTTTGAATCTCTTTGAATCTATCGCGTCTTTATCCCTTGCGGGGTAGACAGAGCCTAAGGTCATAAAACCTACAAGCCACGTTTAGCATCGTAGTAGGCGTAAAGGTGGGACAGGGACTTGAATCGTATAATGTTTCATTTGTTAATACAGATATTTTTATCAACTCCACCTGTTTTTGATAATAAAACAGAAGATGTAACGAGCAAGCTAAAATATTAACCAATCGTTTATTCTGAATTTATATCTAACTAGCTATCACCCTCACTACAGCCGTGTGGTTCCCGGCAGAGTAGAATAGGACCACTCCAAGTCTTCCCGTGGATGTCGTAGAAGGCGACTTAAGGAATACAAACTAAACAAAGCTTACAAACATCCAAGAGACCTCTCTCCAATCTGTCTGGCCAACGTGGAGAGCCAAATCCTCTGACTGCTCAGGCTAATATATGGCTCTGGTAGTGCAGAGAGGGACATGCTCTTGCAGTGTAGACTAAAAAAGACCTGATGATGGTAATGATGACAACTTTCAGCCGCAGCTCCGCCCGCGTTAGTGTCGATACCACGGGAACAGAACTTTTCTCCGGGATGAAAGTGTCCTTCCCCGTACTCCAAACAACGTGTATGCAAAATTGTATGATGATCGGTTCAGTACATATGCCGTGAAAGCGTAACAAACAAATAAAAAAACTCACTTTCGCATTTATAATATTCGTTGGATTTTGAATGAAAAAAATATCGTTTATATTTCATTTTGAATAACCAGGATAGAAATGAATGAATTGGCTATTTAAAATAAAAGAGCATCTGCGGCAACTCTGGAAATTGAAAAATCTGCAATAAGGCAAGTTGTCTCATTGAAATCGTTTCTGCGAGGTTTGCTTGCTTTGGGCAGAGTGATGCTCACAAAGCGGCACCCCATTCAAAGGCTCCTTTTAATTTGCGATATAAAACTCTTCTTCAAATTATACGGCTGCTGAGTCACCAGCCAACTGAAAAATACGCAGACATTTTAGCTATTTTAATTTTAATTAAAAACCACTGTTTCTACCTACGAGTATCAAGCTATTATATCAATTATTTCTTATTAGCAAGTAACGTTCGTCCGTAAATCACGACGAAGAAAGAGCAAAAAATTGTTGACTTACCAAATACCAGTTTTATTTAATGCATAATGTAGATAATTGATAGATGCCTATCATTCTGCCCCTTAGCAAAGCGTACTAATAATGGAACGCTGTTGTACATTATCGAGCACATTAAACGAGCATAAGATATCAATCGTAAGGTTTACGACCTATATTATTTTCGATCATATTTGATCGAGATTAATATGGATTTCATTAGAGTCAAGAACAGCACTAACATCTCGTGCATACCCAAGGAGTATATTTAATTCATTTCATCATCATTATTCATTTCATAAAGAAAAAATATGCTAAAAAACTTTAACTTGAACAGGGCTTGAATCGGCAATCCTACGTCTATGTACAATCTACGCTCTACCAACTAAGCTGCCACGCTTTAATTCCACCATGTTCTATTCTTCTTATATTATTTATTCGTCTTAATATCAGATGTACTTACAGGACAACAACGCGGTACCTCAGTTGGCAGAGCGTAGTTCGAACATAGGCCTATGATTGCCGGACAAAGTACAGCCCCCATGATTCTTTTTCACCCTATCTGATTTATTTTTAGGGTTCCGTGGTAAACTAGGAACCCTTATAGTTTCGCCATGTCTGTCTGTCTGTCTGTCTGTCCGTCCGCGGTTTTACTCAGAGATTATAAGTACTAGAAAACTGTAATTTAGTATGGGTATGTATATTAATCATGGCAAAAAAGTGGTAGAAGAAAAACTAGAATATTTTTTTTTTAGGGTAGATCCCATACAAGTAAAGTGGGGGAGTAATTGTTTTTTTCTACTAACCGATCGTGTGGGATATCTTTAAAAAGGTCTTTGAAAAATATTGTGAGGTTGAGAACACAACTTTTCGATTTAGGGATCCGTTTTCGAAACATTTGGTTTTAAAGTGAAAACTATCAGAGCTGAGTACTAAGTACAAACTAAAAAGTTATAGGCAACCAACTTATAAAATGTATTCGAAAATGTAAAATTTCATACAATTTTCATTGTTTGATGTTTTTGGTCGTTAAACTGCGAGGTGCGAGTGTGAACAGTGTGAAGTCAACGTTGTCATTCGCAACTACGGAACCCTACACTGCGCGTGGCCCGACACGCACTTGGCCGGTTTTTATCCTTAAAACTTACTTCTGGGATAAGTCCACCATTGGTACGATATCTTTCTTTTTTGTTTTCAGTTTTGTGCAATAAAGTTTTTTTAACAAACAAACTGACTGATTGTTTGATATTCCACACAAAGTATTATATTAAAAAATCTTTCGTCATATTTACTATATCAGCATACCAATGTGAGTACGCTTTGCTTTGAGGCTTTGCTAAAACAAGTTCCTTGCCAGTAAACTCAGACCAATCAACCAAATAATTAATGAACATAGGTATGTGAAGTTATGAATTTTAAATATAAATAGATTATTGTTAATTAAGTAAAAAAATAAAAGCTAAATATAAGTTAAAGATTTTCCTTAATATTTTCAAAGGATTACTCAAAAAGAAGGAGATGTTTGTAGGGTTTATGTATTCATACATAATGACTACGTAGGATGTATGTATGTATGTTGTGTATTTCGTTATTCCCTTTTTAAAGCCTTTACTAACAGATACAGTCCTTTTTTCATCAGTCGTAAAAAAAGGCTTCTTACGCATCTTTCCCTCATCGCAGCGTGTTACCGGTTACGTTCTTGGCGTTGAAACTCAGGATCGCAAACCCTCCTAGGATATGCTTTGTATTGGGTTCAGAACAATCAGATATTTCTAAAATGTGGACATAAAAGTAGTTATCCATATTTATTTATGTTAATAGGCGATGCGGCTAGCAACCCATCACTAGTTTGATTCCATTTTTCACCTAACGCCCACCAACATGCTAAACGTGTCTTAAGGGTCTTATAGACCTGGGCTCTGTCTACCCCGCAAGGGAAAAAGACGTAATACTATGTATGTATGTATTTATGTTTATATCGTTCTTTTAATTTAAAAAATGATAAATTTAATTGTCAGTATTTAATTCTATTCACCTGACGGCGTTTACTCATTAATTTCTCTCCATTAAAACCTGGAAGCAATTTGTTGTAGTATTATTGTTATGCACCGTATTCATATAATAATAAATCAGCGGCAATATAATCAAATCAGCGTAGACGCTATCAGTGGTCTCACGACTGCTATTAACAACATAGGGGCATATGCAAGAACCTGCTCGTGTACTAACGGAGACTTGAACCCGGCCCCGGACATCAATTAGCTTCGACTTGTTCTCGCAATTATGTGCTCAAACTAAATTGCTGGAAGATTCGTCGATCGTTAATGGTTCGACTAAGTTTCCATGACACATGACGAAGATTGCTCACCCGTTGCCTGTTTGCGTTCTCACGCTGTATTATCTATCATAATTCCGTCGACTCATTGTCCAGATTTCGTCTTTGAAGGTAAATTAGCGGCGGGCGCACCGAATGTCACGATCACAAATGATACGCACACATAGCGGCATGTGCCGTGTGGCCTAATGTCCTCAGCTAATGCGGCGGAGGCCCGACAAGAGGACAATTTCCGGGCCCGCCCCTACCTTCCCTCCATTACGCACTAGAAACAATTCCCTAACCATTATAATCATTAATGATGCCACGACCATTACCTTGAGCTTAGATTGATTTTCTGGTTTCGTATATTAAATTATTTTAAAGTAAACTCTTAAAAGCAACACTTTCTATGGGTTGTTTGATTTATTGCGAAACTTTAATTGGCGCGGCTTCGGAAGGTTACAAAATTAATTAATCTCAAATGAAGTTGAAAAAGCTCCTGCGCTCAATTTTTTGCTTCCCAAAGGTCTGAAAACATTTACACTAACTCTTTTATTTCGTGCTCTGCGAGCGATAAACTCGACGCGCTGACAGATGCAGAGCTAATGACAAATTAACCGTTAAAAACTTGTGGAAAGGCGGTGCAAAGGGAAAAAATATCGGGGTAAAAAGCTGCGAGTCGGCGCTTTATGTGCGGGCGTGTTTCGCAAAGACAGCGTTTGTTTAGAGCGGGTCGCCGCAACCTGCGCCCGCTCCGTCGTCGCGCGGCGGATGCAATCATCGCTACTAACTCAAAGTCGTTTGATCTCTCCTTTCAAAGATGCTATGTGAAAACGTTCTCTGCATGTTCTGAAGAATATCCGTTTTTGTCTTGACCTATTGTGGGGTGCATGTGCGTACCCTGTCAGGATTAAAAATAGGTAATTTTTGTAGTTATGGCCTAGGCGTGCACAAAATCACTTAACTTTGGTCGCTCCATTTTTTAGGGTTGTAAACTTGGAATATGTCTGTCTGTCTGTCTGTCCGTCCGCAGTTTTACTCAGAGACTATAAGTACTAGAAATCTGTAATTTGGTATGGGTATGTATATAAATCATGCCAAACAAGTAAAGAGGGAGTAATATTTTTTTTTCTATACAAACCCATCGTGTTGGGTATTGTTAAATTGGTCTTTAAAAATATTGTGAGGTTGAGAACACCATTTTTCGATTTAGGGATGCAAATTTGCAATGCAAATTTTTGTTAGACGTAAGTGTCCCCCTCCTCTATCAGATAAACGGTTATATATGGATACGTGAAAAAAATTACAGCAGTAGTGTATATACTGAAGTTGAAAGGAAAACTATCAGAGCTGAGTACTAAGTACAAACTAAAAAGTTATAGGCAACCAACTTATAAAATGTACTCGAAAATGTAAAATTCATACAATTTTCAGTGTTAGATGTTTTTGGTCGTCAAACTGTGAGGTGCGAGTGTAAACAGTGTGAACTCAAAATTGTCATTCGCAACTACGGAACCCTACCACTGCACGAGGCACGACACGCACTTGGCCGGTTTTTTTAATATGGAGCTGCTATATTCAAATTATTCAATACACATTTAACATTCACAGTTTGGTGGATCAAGTATGATCCAAACACAACAAAAATAAAATGTTAATACTGGTCTTGGTCCGGTTTCATAAAATTCTCAACAACTATTATAAATTGCCGTTATTGTCTTTATAAGTTACCGTCTAGCAATAACATAATATCTATAAATATTATCAACAAATAAATCACTTAACTGACAGCAAAACAATAGTAAGCTGTCATCGAAAGTTCATAACGTGAAGTTGATTCGCACGCGAGCTCAGATTGCTCCCACGATAATTACTGTAAATAATGTGTGCAGCAAATCATATGCTACGAAATGAGGCATAAAATGTTAGAGTTGAGGCTTGGGAACGGGACGGGCGTGCGTAATTACCCGACGAGAATGTGGCAAGTCCTGCGGCCCGCCAGCCTCCGGCCTCCGCACTAAACTAGGAATAAAGTGCTCGGCTGCGGCGCCCTTAACTCGTTAATTACACTTGAAAACTTAATATACATGTTGCAAATTTTACACATTTCAAGTTGGACAAAAACGGTGGCGTATTCAGGATAATTTAAATCACACTAGCTGCTCCGTTTTAATGATTTTTCTTTGAACGCCGTTGAACAAAGAGTGTTGAAGTGGCCGCCTCCTCGGGGCATCTATTAAACGGACAGGAATCGTTTCCCACAGCCCGCTCTCGGCTCGTCACGGAATCAATATCGTCTTTTATCTTATGAAACGTGCTCCACATACACACACAATCACAAACGTTTTCCACTCACACTACTAACGAGGGTAGGGTTGCTAACGTACGTAATAAATGAACAAATAGTATGAAGCAAGACGCACTAATTAATCTCAATTTCTTTGCTCCCGCACGTGTTGTTCGCATTCGCACGGACTAAAATTCGAAAGTCAGCACTTGAATCTTAATATTAGTTTTTTGTTTCATTATTCTCATGGTGCATGGTGACATTATTTTGTTTTGTTTACTCATAAAACGGGATATTTATTTTATTTTTGCAAATTCTTTAACAGATTTATGAAAGAAATGGAGAAATTCCCTAACAAATAGTGGTATTTTAACTTCATTTATACATATCAATTTATACCTCTATGTTGTTTAATTCATTAATTGAAAGCATATTTTGACGATCAGAGTCATTCTATATTAGGCAGTCTACTTCGACTCAAGTGACATCTTTTTATCTTCACGACATTCTATCCGACAAGTTACAGCACAGATGTAAAGTGCGAGCCGATTCTATGTCACTTTTTACTCAGAGACTTCAAACTGTTACGCCAATTAAAATAGCTGAATGAGTTTTTGTGGCGCAGGCGGCTAACGGATGCCGAAATTTATTTGGGCCAGGAGAGAAGATTAATACGGTTCAAACGAACGAACGCCTCGTTAATGTTCGTGTAAATACACCGACTAAAACGTGTTTATTAGTCAACTGCTGCCTCTTAGCTGTGCACTTAAAATACAAACAATACGCAGTAATTGCTGCAAGGTTTTTAACAACATAGTTCCTTTGAACGTCCCAGCTGTATTTGAGTTACGCTGACTCGACCGAAAACAATAAAAGTTCTGTTTGTAACACAGAGCTCATCTTAGATGCATCGTGTATGTAGCCGATGCATTTAATACAAGTAGTTGACTGCAGTACGTTACAATCAAGACCGGAGCTAGTTCAAGTGCAAGAACAGGCCGGGCTATACATCAGTCGGGTAACAAATACATCAGTCAGAGTATGCCATGGGAAAACGTTGAAGCACGAAGCATCCCGCTTCCTACTCGCCATATATGCATCGTGAGCCGCTTATGTCGTCTCGTACGCGCCATAACCTACGCGTTCACTTCTATAACATTGATTTATTATGAGTACAACAATCACATATCTCTTTAATAAATGGTGCTTGCAATACTGATGTTATATCAATAAAATTTTCAAACGTGGGCGTTATGATGGTCCTTCGATTGTTGGAAGAATTCATAGTATTTGAGCTACATCGAAGTAAAATACGCTGGTTAGTTATGTATTGAGAGCCGTATAATAATATCTCACTTACAGTCAGTGGGAAAAATAACTTTACAAGGTTGTGTAATACAGATGTTTCCAATGTAAGTATAAATACAAATGCCAATGTATATTTAAGTACGTCTAAATATACATTGGCATTTGTATACTTAAAAAGGAAATATAATTTACAAAAATAAGGAAGAATATATAAAGACACGCTATATTTCGGCAATATGGACGTTATAGAGTCCAAAAATGTTCAGCGCACATTTTTTGCTATAAGAAGTCAGTATTCTGAGCATTCGAAATCTTAATGTGGCCAAGTTATTAAAAGCACCTCGAGTTGTGTGCGTGTATTTACTATTAAGAACATTACATTAAAATAAAAAAACCTATCCTGTTATCCGAACTGCACATTTCTTCATGAATTTGTTTGGCTGCAGACTGTACTCTTTCAAAGCGAACTCTACCTTTAGTAATAAATAAAGCTTTGCACAAACTTATGCCTATGCAGTACCACAACTATTTACATTTCTACTGGATTTATTGATTTGATTAATGCTTTTGCTTTCGCCAATACAGCTCTCAACTCAAAACATGTTTAGTGCAGGTATAAATAAACCTCTATTATCCTTAACTAAATACATACATACTATCACGTCTTTTTCCCTTGCAGGGTAGACAGAGCCCAGGTTTATAAAACCCTAAATCCACGACTAACTAAATGACTTTCTTTAACATGGCCGGAAGCTGAGCACTTATTACTTTCAAAAATCCTAGTAGGTACCTAATAGTCTAGGAGAAAACAAAAAGAATAAACGAGCTGCTTCTCTTCTCTCACATATTGTAAAAGTCGATCAAGGGAATGAGTGAAAATCTAGAAAATCATATAAATGTGCGATGTAGCTACCTCTATTTTGAATCTATTTCCTCCTATTTGTCCACTAACATGCTTAACATGACCTTTTAGATCTGCCTACCCTACACAGAAAAAAGAAGTGACAGAGAAACATGTTATGTTTAGCGTTTACATATTCAATAGGAATATAATGGTACATCTTTTGAACAAGATTTCATACTCGAGCGAGCCTCGTCCACTGCTGAGCAAAGGCCTTAATTAGATCAAATATTAACATTCACAAAGAAGAAGAACTCATAGAACTTATAAAACATAACTGAAGAAAAAAGTGCCTTTTTTATTTGTACGCCTTACATCTATCTACAAGAAACTTTACCCAAAGAAATCGTTCAATGTGTCACTGGTAATAAGAATAGCCTGGCAGCAACGCGCGACGTCACAATGAAGCATCTCCCACTCTGAGCATAGTCATTATTTATTCAAATGATCCACGTTTAAGTTCTTCCTTGGAAAGAAGTTCGTTCGCGGGACGAATTTCGTCCTAACTCGGCGAAAATTCACTTCGTGCCTCTCCGATAGACGCCGCTCGAGAGACACAAAACAAAGTTTTGTCACGGGGGCTTTAAATTCCCTAATGTTTGTCAAAACATACTTAAACCTGTCAGGAGGCGCTTAAATCAATTTATTATACAGGTACTCGGGGACACTTCGGCAACGAGCATGTTTACCCACATGTATGTATGTAAATCTCGCGTTCGTTGCTTCTTCAAAAAGCCGTATGGAAAACTCTAAGCCTCTTTTATATTCTTATTCCTTATCCTTGTGGGATAATTCAGGCCCATAGGACAGGTTTTTACATAATTTCGGCGGCCCTTTCTATTCGCAGCCGCGGCGTCGCTTTTTCACGTATTTTTATTGGTCACACAGGAGCGGGCGCTGTTAAATTAGTAAACATTCAATAAATCACGGGCGCGTAACACAATTTTGGCGATCGTAAATAAAATTTGAGCAAAGGGTAACGAGTTTTGAAAACAAATATTTTAGAGAACAAAAAGGGTAACCGGGTGTACGCCTGTCGTATTTGTTGGGAACAATGTATGTAGGGGTAATTGTTTGACATACAAAGCGCTGAGATCAACCAGCCGCCACTCGGCGCAGCAGGGGAACCGACTAGGTCTTTGAACTATTGCTGGTGTATAACACGTACTGCATACATTTGGCCTAGCTTCGGAATTGTATTTATCTTCAGCGTAGTTATGTCGTTTGTAACAGTTGAGTTTATACAATGAACATAGAATAGGATAGATTTTATTCTGATTCGCCGTTGTATTAGTCATACGGCGGTTAAACTCTACCGTAACGGACAGAGCGCTGCCAGCTTGACCCGACCCTCATCTAACCGATAATGTATCGATTCAATGCTTCGTTTTTCTTTTTTCTGAATTCCATGTACCTATTTGTACGATTTCCTTTCTTTATTTTCACATACATACAACTATAACGTACGATTCAAATTGGTTATTTGTTTTAGCTTTTACTTATATAACAAAATTACATACCCTAGCTATAAACTATTGAAATTTTTTCACCAAATTCACTACTGATTATTCTCTTAACGTTTCTTAGGTACCTGGTTTTACCTTAACATAAACGAATGGTCTCCAGTCTCTAGTAAACAAAAACTTACGTTCAAATCAAAGTTAAGCTGTTTAATTTATTTTTAAATAATTGTTAAGTAGGTGAGATGTTGCTTACCGTGTTAAAATAGCAGTAAAAATCAATTCATAATACTACACATACATATGAGTTATAATATAAGTTACAACTCTAGAAGTAAAGGTAAACTGTCATGTAGGAGCATAAATTGTAGATACCAACCAAATTGTAAAACGAGGTGCGTGAGTAGCTATTATATTTCGTCTATAAGTTTTATTGCTAAAGAAATATCCATGTGCGTCTAAAATTCAATCAAAGTTTGAAAAAACATTTAAAAGAAATCGGCTTTTTCAAAGAGCACCCTTATCTTTAGGGACAGCTTTTATTCACACTTTACACAAGAGATATTATTTGAGAGCACAATGGGAAATATAACCGCATCACATGTTGAACACGGGTGGCGGCCAAACTTCTCCTTGCCGCTCTATTGCACTAGCGCGTATGCTTAGCGTTTTTTGTTCGCTCGTCTAATAACTCAGCAAGCTTCGATGGCACCTCGGCGCGGGCGCAAAAAACGACAAAACTCGTAAGTTCGAGTTGAAGCCGAGGGTCGGGAGTCGGGGAACGGTACGGCGGCGCGCCCGAGTCGCGCCGGGACGGAGCGCCAGGCCAGTCGGTCGCGCACACCCATTCTGTGAGGTCGCAGCTCCAGGCTGCACCCACGTAAACACATCGAACGCACTAACCCATACCTATTTACAGATATAAACAAAAGTGATCATAAAATGTTCGACTCCAAGTGAACCTGATTGTGGATTATAATAATGTTTAAGAACGCTACGACCGTGTTACTAACGATGTAAGTGATAAGAGCTGACTTGTGAGATGTTGGGTTCGGAGACCTTTTTGTGAAGTGGACTGTATTGAGCCATACGCCAGGATGACGATGAAATCGCTGAAGTACAGCGAGCGGGAGATGGAGGGCTTTAGCCCAGTGCCACCTCCTCTGCCCCGCCGCCAGCCACTCAGGAACATCTACGCCGAGCCCTTCGTAGACCCTAGGTGAGTTTCTCAAACATTCAGTGACTGTTTACTAACCTACTAATTGAATCATGACACATGACTGAAACATGATTTGATCATTTTAGCATGGAATAGCAAGTGACTAATCAAGTTCATCGTGTAGGTTTTATCGACTCTTTAATTATTTAATCTTACGGAAATTCTCAATTTATACTAATTGAGCGATAATTTTAAGAGAAGGTATATAAGTCAATCATTAAAGAGTTGTTATATTTTACTTAATTTGAAAATCTCATTTCAAGCCCCTGTGTATATGTCCCAATTCCGGGATATCTGTATTTTGGAAAGTAATACTATAACCTATATACTTTTTACCGCTCCTAATTTTTAAGAACCAAATTTTTTGACACCGCCATGTCTCGCACCAGCAATAGTATTCTTACTAAAGGTTATAACACTTCAAAAGACTTAATAGGACATATAAGATGAACGTAAGAACGTCTTATCTACCGAAGATTATACAAATGCAAAGATAAAGTTAATTACAATAGACATCATCAAATACACAAACGATTGTAAGCGGCAAGATAAAACACAACGTTAAAGCCGACGGGCCACATAAATTACGAAGCTTTTGATAAAGCCGACTACATCGAAAGCTTACTGCGGGACAAACGATTATAGTCGCCTGGAAAATATGCCAAACACAACCAAACTGGAAAATGTGGATGATATTTAGACTAACAATGAAACCGATGCGATGTTATTATTAAAATGATCAAGTCCTCAGAACTATGTGCCTCTGGCTTGTCTCGCATCAATGTAAAAACTAGTTTGGTAACTTACTAGAGAAGACAAACATGGATAAGAATGAAAATAGGTATCCATGTGAACGTTAGATGACATATACTCTCAGGTAACTGGATTTATATTACAAGATAAAAAGGTAAAATAAACAAGAATACACAATACATATGTAGCTAAGTCAAGTATTTGAAAGCAAACAATATCGTAGCGGAAGTATAACGGAATGAATTCATACAAAATGAGGAAAATGTTCAATTCAATTGACTAGTTGAATCAGTTGGTGGCACTTGTTTACCTTTCGAACCCCAGCGCCGCGCCCCTCGCGTTCCACCCACTCTTCAAAGTAATAATAAAGAGCCTGAAGCCAGAAAACATTTCATATATCGCGGAGCTACTCGTATACGTAGCAACGAACCCCACAAACCTCTGAAGACCACAACATTATTAAAGTAAGGCACTACACAAAACTAATTCTGCGGCTCTTATTCCGGGTATCCTTTTGGGAATCGATCGGAGTTACCGCGTTGGAAGAAATTTCCATTGCCGGGCGTTAGGGTTGGGACGCGGTAGTATGCTGATGCTGTGTATGTGTGTTAATGGCTCGCGGTGGACTAGATAGGACCCGGCCGGATGTGCTCCTATATGTTCCGTCATAAATCATATTTTTATACTTGGCGCACGTTCCGCCGGCGGGCAGCTAGCGAGCAGTTACTGCCATCTGCGACACCCCAATCGCCGCTCAACTTAATTTCAACAGATTCGAGGGTGGATCCCAACTATTAATATTGCAATATCGGTGCAAAATATTCGAGCTAGTACAGAAAATGTAAAACCTTTGTTTTTGCTTCGACAACAATATCCAATATCCTTTCTATTAAAGAACTGATTCAAAATGAATTCGAGCCAGACTCAACAAATAAATCTTGTATTTGTTCGGAAAGTCCTGTGAATGTGTAATAGTGATAAACGACTGGGGCTCTGAATCAATGAAGCTACGTAATGGTGTTAACATTGGAAACATTCAATATAGGTAGGTGTAGAAACAATCTACACTATGAGACGAAACAAATAGATACAATCACTGCGAAGTGGCTCGCTTATCGCGGCTTTGAAACTTTCTATCTTCACTTATCTTAATGTATCTTTGTCAAACCCCAATTTGTTATTATTGACTTGTTTAATGACAGCAATTTGATATGCTACAGCGATGATCGATAACGGAACACTAGACAGGGCTGGCGGTGAGTAAAGAATGTAATTTCCTTTACAATGTGTTAACAAGGCCCGGACACAACAAGCAACTATATGACGGTTAAGTGCACGTTACAATAGTGAATAGATAGCATCGTGTTTGTCGAGCGCCCCTCGCTGCGTGGAAACGACACTCGCCGCTCGCCGGAGCATTTCTGATCTTCGCCGCACTACTCGGCAAACCTGAGCATTCTCCGCAAAGGTAACGGCAACCCCAAGCTTCACTGCAGCGTGTGCACCAGACTGTGACGCAGTAATGTCGTCTGCATCGTAATAAACAAACAATAGCTACTTATATTTACACTTCATTATCAACATAGAAGAAGGACTCTCCGCAATTTTTACAAAATTATTATTGCCGAAGTAACAGCTTTTGTACAAGCATTTTTATTCTATTAATTTATTTCAAAAGATCTGAACATCAAACAAACCTAATTAGTTTAATGATGGATACACTGAGATAGAAAATCCTTTAATATAAAATTCTTTTAGGGTATAATCTTCTTAGACGAATAGATATAGTCTTAACAAAGAAAAGACCTTTGTGAAAAAATGAAACTGTTTTTGATACTTATATTTTTTAAATTACCTTGGATGTTGTTGTTGCTCGAATTAGAAAATTATATTTTGTTATCAAAATTCTTGGAAATGAAGAAGAAAGCTTTTGTTTGTAATTAATTTGAAGGAATATCAAATGTTTTTAAAACACACGACTAAGTTTTAGTAATTAGCGTCGCAACACAAACACACGCAAATGCGGCCCACGTCTGCAAAGACACGATCACCAAACTGTGCAAGAGAGTTTCGGACTGGCGGCAAATATTTGGTCGTATATGGAGCCGGGAAGTTCGCCGGAGCAAGAAATGATTTCCATACGTTCCGGACAACGCAAACAGCGCTCACCCATCAAACTCCAACTCAAACCGGCAACTTTGTTAATAGCGTTTAGACGATCGCTGAAACACAAACCGGGCCCCACGTCCGCTTCCAACAACTCTTATTGATCAAAACCATGCTCTGTAATTAATTTATGAATTAAGACACCGGTCAGACAACCTTGTCAATTAAACAGAAACCATTTAAGGAATCATAGGTAATCCCACAGAGACGCAACACAAAGGGAAATTGCACAAGGGAATATTGCCGGAGAAGCCTGCGGCTAGCTCGCAAGTGATTACTAAACTATAACTTGCCTTTCGACTTCTTGTTGTAGAGGATTATGTAAAGAGCATGCAATCATGTGCCTTTATCTTTTGAATCAAAAGCACTTTCGTTTACTCGTGTGAGTATGCATACCCAACTCCAGCTCTCTAAGCATTTGATATATCAAAGTTGCATGTAATGAAAGTTCGTATGAATTACTACCCTTAACACATACAGTTTTGTGTATTCTTATATTCGAACCATATGAGGATCCCGATGGCCCAATAAGCGTGAGCATTATTAGCGCTTCCGTATGTAAAGCAATCCTGGGGCACAGTCCCCTCTTGGATGGGTGACGTGCTTCGAAAACCACGTCAAGCCGTTGGTCCAGGCTGTCATCATTGATGGCATAGTGTTGGCCACTCACACAAACAAACAAAACAACAAGCAACCATCATTTTGGCGACAGCCGTTAGGTCATACAACTAAACAGCTAGATGGATCATTTCTACTTAAGGTAGTAATGGACCACCACATTATCATTTCTTTTGAAAAGATCTGCGGTAAATCTTTGTAGTGAACGCTAAAGTACGAGTACCTTTTGGTTTATTTAGGCGAATGCGGCGTTGCTTGCGTGATGAGTTTCTCCGTAAACTCTGAAAGTGGGATTGAGTGCAGGATTAACGACTGAAACGAGGTCGCCTAGATTGGCAAGATCCTATATAAATAAATATTTAGGACATACCACACAAATTGAGCTAGCCCCACAGTAAGTTGTGAACTTGTATCGTGGGATAACTTAACGATACTTTATTTTATAATAGATGCTTATAAATAGATAAACAGGCCAATCTGAAAAATAACATTTTTCATCTTATTTTGCCGGGGATCGAACTCGATGGTGTTTTGACCACTGCGCCACGAAGCTCGTCTGTAAATAGTGCAGCGGTAATGTTTTTAAGCTCCATGATTCAGCATTTGATCTGAGGTCAAAGTAAATATATTTATACAAAAAGTTAAATATCTAACTTAAGTTTAGAATATACTTTTGAGCTATTTCGTGCTGTTAATTGTTCTTATTAATAAAACGATACAAAACAATGAACAGTAAATAATAACCTTCCTATTTACTTTGACCTGTTTACGTTGTAAGATTTTTTTTTTCAAGTTAAATCGCAGCATAAATAAACTATTGCACATGTGCATGTCTTCTTAATTTGATTTAATCTACGTTCTATAAATAAATATAAAATAAAGCTCCTATAGAGCAATTAAGTACCACATAGTGATCGATTGTTGGATCTGGGCCTTATTAATAGTTCGTATAATTAGAGGAAATGCCCCATCTGGTCGGCACAGTACTGCTGCCACAAAATAAAAAGAGTACAGATTTCTCCCTTAACCAGTTATCGCATGTAGTGTTGAATCATCCTTAGAAACGTTTTGTTAGCGGTGGATGGCATGGATGCAACAAATAATTTCACTCTCCACGTTTATCGCTTGTTTAGGAGTTGAACTGCCATGTAAAACATACTTAGTATTTTTCAGAAGAAACCATAGCGAATTTTAAATTTATTCATTTATTTACCAATCAATTTGCTACGACCGTGTAAGTATACCCCTCTTGAGAACCATTTAAGTACACATGCATCTATTGGTATATAAGCTTATGTTTCTAGAGCTGTAAAATTGTATAACAATCAACTAGAAGTCAAAAGTCCAATGGAAACCTGCATGGAGGAAGATTTCGAAAAAATTGCATGTAAGTATCTAACTCGAAAATACTGTTAAGGGCCTGCTTTCACTTTCACAAGCCATCGTTAAATTTGGTTGAAAATGACAATTTCAATCAATCAATTTTGTTATGAAGCTATATCCATAAACGCGTATTTAATACGCCTGCCTAACAAAGTCCTCACATCACTCATATAAAATGTTAAAGAAAAGACGTCACTCAATCTGTTTCTCAAGGAATGGCTGAGAAAAAAATTGTGCGTTGTAACTCTGATAGCTCAAAGACCTATTGATTTATCAAGGTTTTGCTTTTTTTTGCTTTCATTCCTATTTTTGAGAGCTCTTTCCATAGCACAACGGAAAAATATGTGTGCAAAATATTGTGAGTCATTCTAAAAATTGCTCTATTTTACATATGTGCAGATAAAATTGATCAGCAGGCCACTGTGCATTCGCATAGTTTTCTTTTTGTACTCACTATTTGCGGTGTTGCTATGAAAGGGGCGCTGCAACGGCGCTCACTTCAAACCAATCAGTGCCCACTGCAGGATGTTCAATTATCTTCCTTTAACTTTAATGTATAATGTCGACACAATCATTTCATTAAATCGAATCTTGGGCTTCAATCAGTCATAATTGGTTCGATCAAACGAACCAATTACTTAGTGACATCAGAAGCAGCACTGCTGTTGAGAGCTCTTCCGTGAAGACGACAAGACGGACAAAATGTTAAATTGATCTATTTACAAGTTGTAACTACCGGCGTTGTATTTTAATTATGTAATTAAATATACAAACAATAAAATATAGTTGAGTCTCTTTATATTAGTAAATCTGTACTTTTCTCGGTTTGAAATATAAACAGTACTTTTTGTTTTTAAATATTAATCCAGATTACCAAATTGTCTATTCCTCATTTATTCTACAGTTTACTGTAACAAAGATCATATACAGCTAAACATTACGCTACAAACAGGTACAGTTCTATACCATTCATTTATTTTCACTAAAAGCTCCTGTTCTGAAAGTCTGAAAGTTTCAAACAAAACGTCAATCCTACATCGAACTGGCTATAACGGGAACCAATCAATCATCTATGTATACGTTTAAACGAAAAAAGTGATTGAAACACCGGGGCGGCATTATCCCACTGTCCAGTTTATTTGGGGAATACGTCACCGCGCAGACTATATCAATAATGTATGACGCTGTATGTGGGACAAAGGATAATCCAGGTTCGTCCACAACGATTCCACTGTCACGAAGTTGGACATAAATCTTTCACGTTGGCATCGATCGGCAGTGCGTTGCTGGCTATCGTCACACACATAATCTCCTGTCGCCTCGACGAGATCCCTAATACTTATCTCGCCTAACGTTTGTAAACAAACCACTTTTCTTTAGAATAATATACTCGTTGAGGTGAGGCTCTGAATACAATAGCGACGCTGTAATAGTTTCCGTTTTGAATAAGAGATGCCTATTGTCTCCTTTCAATATTGATTAAGTTCGTCTCTACCTACTGCTGATGGCGGCTTTGGAAATTGTTTTCCGGTGGCATACCGCCGTCGAAGTTAATTTTCGTGTTACTATCGGAGTTGCAATGAATAGAAATAATAATAATTCGGAAACAGTGTTGGTAATTCGGTTTGAGAATCGTCCATTATATTTTGTCGTCTGACGCAATGTCACCTATTTCCTTGTAAATAGTCATCCAGACGAAAGTAAAGAGTTCATTGAACACTTGGCTGGATGATGGAGGTCTAAGAATAGAATGTAATATTCCGTCATCTCGCCGCACGGCGTATTGGGTCGGTGACAGTGACACGGTATCAGGGATCAGCGCCGGCGCACGACTATTTCGGTGGCACATCAACACTGGTTCACCGGACGCTTATCGGAATGGGGTATTTCAGCCTAACCCGTTTAAAAATAAACAAACCGTGCCGTCCGAATAAATACAAGCCTCGGTTTGACACTGCCTCCTATAAATAACTGTAATGAATAGGCGGCTGGCATTCCCGCAGTAATAAGTAATGTCAGCATTTCCTCGTGTGGATTTATTCCTCTCCTTATTTGAATATTTTATAATTCAGGAGGACAGGCTGCCTCATTCCACC
This sequence comes from Rhodophaea formosa, assembly GCA_963082605.1. Classification (NCBI taxonomy): domain Eukaryota; kingdom Metazoa; phylum Arthropoda; class Insecta; order Lepidoptera; family Pyralidae; genus Rhodophaea; species Rhodophaea formosa. The sequence continues at coordinate 12,518,159 of OY720210.1, forward strand.
ACAATGACACGAAACGAACGGACAGCCGCTCCGCGCACTCAGTACAAATATGTATGGTTGTGAAGTGAGTTCCTGCGATGTAAATAAAATGTGAGACTTTTTCATTAAATAGAAAACTTTCTACATATCTCACAATGTATGCTTGAATAATACCTTCATTGCTTTCTAATATTATAACCGCATCCCAACAACGAGCATTATACTATTGTGACCACATCGCATCTTACAGCACACACTCGATAATGTCTGGCGTTCGTTACGAGTGGCAAGTAATGCACGAGACATTCGTTCTAACTCCCTGTATTAGTCGAGTTTCTGATTCAAGTGCACATATTTGGTGAGAGTGGCGCGGACCGAACAGTGGACCACACAGGGTGGCTCCATTTGCTCCCCGAGAGATAACAAACGTGCATGCCGCTCTCAGCTGCACTTATATAAACACTTAACTCGCGCCATACACAAACAAAGCTTCGTCCTAACTTACTTTTTACCACAAAACGCCTTTTCTTTTAACCCTTTAGGACTTCGCGGTACTGCAGGCTTTGCGTGCCGAGTTCCTTTGTTTGTGTCCGGAAATTCATGCATTTTGCCGCAATGTGCAGTTAAGGGAAGACACATAACGTTGCTAAAGGAATGTCTTTTTCGTTTAATTTACTATACGGACTATTTCTGTACATTAACAATGACATGATGAATGCTAAATAATTTTAATTGAACAGGTGTGAATGCAGCATTTGCAATTTGAAACTGTATTGCCTTAATGTGATAATGGAAACTCCTTAAAAAGCTTAAAAAGACAAGTACCGAGAAACAAACTCACGACGAAGCCTTTCTAATAATAGTTTTGGTCTTGTCCAAGGTACACGTCATCGGGCGTGACTAACGAATGGCTCGCCCTACAGACCCTAAATTCTGAGTCGTAAGTATCAGTGACAACGCCGGAGCCGGTATCTACGAATGCTGCCGAACATTACCATAACTCTAACCGAAACCATAAACGTAATTAGAGACACCAATAACACAGAACTCTCGAGACACATTAAGAGGGTATACTAGCAGTGCGTTTTCCATACAACTGTATTTCTCTATTTTCTCGCTGAAAACTTCTTCTAGAGGCACAATTCTTTTTACATACAATCTATTACTAAAATAGGTATGTCCCTATGTTTTATTTTTTTCTAAAAACCTGTTTAGAAGAAAAATAATTTGTACAAAAATAGTTTTTTTGGAAAAAATAAAAAATAGGGGCATTCCTAGTTTAGTACTAGATTTTATGAAAAAAGAATTGTGGCTCTCGAATCAGTTTTCAGCGAGAAAATAGAGAAATACATTTGTATGGAAACCATATTGAAAAAATACTGCTAGTATACGCTCTTAATTCGTTTTGATTCGATAGGGTTAACGCCCGGCCGTACATCAAACATTGTTACGACCCATGGGATCCTGATACACTTTTACAAGTACTCCAGTTATAAAATAATCGTAACTCTATTAAGTGACGTTGACATACGACCGAAAATACTGTGCGCCGAGTTCGCGTGGGCGAGGCGGAATGAAGATATCCGAGAAACGAGTTAATGTGAATTCCCTTGTTCCGAACAAGCCAAAATACCGCGAGATGCTTGGTAATTACCTGTTTACCATAGACCCATAATGAGTAATGACCAAGACAACCGTTAGCTACGAAGCTGCGGGCGATCGCCTCGTGCGCTCATGCGTTTGACATCTCAAATATTGTAATTACCAGTAAGCGGCTGCGTTTAATTCAAATTGCACGCCTATCAGCCATTTCCATCTTATTCAACTTGATATGAGAATATATAATATTATAAGTTATTCTCGTTTATTACAGAAGTTAAGGTAACAAAATACTTGCTTGATCTTTTTTCTCCACTTTATTCCATTAAGATTATAAATTCGAAGTATGAAATTAGCGAAGCTTAGGTTTAAATTAAAATAAAAAGAAGAATTAGCCGCATCTGATTCTTTTATAGCTCTTTTTACTCGTGATAATAACATCGACTATAAACTTAGATAGATTATTATGGCGGCAAATCGTTTTTCTTTTAGTTTAACGGCGTAATAATACTTTCGTGGGTTTAATGAGCTTAATATTTTATTAACAGGTGCCTTATGAACTCTAAATTTCGTAATCACACCAAAAGGAGCCCAAGTTTTGTAAACTTTCTCGTTTTACATATAATCACTTTCGATCACTTTTATTGAGGGTGATACAATGGGATAAAAATACTTATGTATATGTTTACCGGGTATTCCACAATCATCGTATTGGTATCGAATCAGTACACTAATAAAACGAGTAATAGTTTTTAGAATGAATGTGGATAAAGCGCAAGAGTTTTGTAATCCTAGCAAGTGGAGATACATAGTCTCTGCCTACCCCTATGGGAAAGAGGCGTGATAATAATATATGTATGTATACTTTTTAGATATGAAAAATTCATGATCTTAATTTTAAATGTTAGATAGGTATGTGAATTGTAATGTTTGTAATTAAAACGTTTTTAATATGTTAAAGACTGAACTGATCTGTAGACCTCGCGAGTCGTGACTTTGGACTGTGGATATAGGATTTATTGCAGCTGTGTCAAAATCTTATCAATTTTAAAAAGAAACCTGAAAAAACTTTTGGCTGCTGATATCGCAGTCATTGAAGTTATCCGTCTTGTCGATTAAGCACAGAATAAAATAATTCTTCCGGTTTTGTTTTATCATCACCGAAAATTAAACAAGCGCCGCTAACCTCGGTGGCATTTAAGGGTAAAGTGCCAGATTGCTTTTTCGAAAAATTTCCAAAAACTGAATCGAGAAATAAAATCTACTTATGTAATTACATACATTTTTTTTTTTATGTCATAGGACGGCAAACGAGCAAGCGGGTCACCTGATGGTAAGGATCACCGCTGCCCATGGACAACTGTAATACCAGGGGTGTGACAATAGCGTTGTCGGCCTTTTGTTTTCCCTCCCAGAGGTGAGAGGGGATGGGCCTCCGGCTCTCTCACTCACCGAACGAAGCATAGCAGCGATATAGCTACTACTCATACGTCGATTTTCTGTGAGAGTGTGATACTTTCCCGGACGAGCCAGCCCATTCATGCTACTAGCAAAAGTGAATTTTGCCGGTAGCGTGGCTCTACCACAACCAGCTGAGAGAGAATTGAACCTTTTTACAAAATTTCGCGTGCGTCGGTTGAGAAATGTAACCTGTGAAGGAGAATAGCCAAATAGACATACCAAAGACTTTTTCCTAGCTCAAACAGACACGCTTCGCTCGCCTTGCGCTCGGTCGGTCAAATCCAAAAAACATTAAAAAAAATGCAAAAATTTTTATAAATTACTTTCAGCTACTTTGAGTTTATACGAAGTACCTATATAAATAAGTTTGTACATTGCAAAAGCTATAAAAGGATATGTACCCAAAAAAAAGCTATTAATTATGAAACACAAAGAAAACTAGTAAAAGAAAATGTAGCGGGATATTTTGAAAAACAAGTCGACGAACACAACAACGTAAAAAGTTTTCATGTTTTTTCCGCTCTGTGTTTGTTCCGGTATTGACACCTCGAAAAATAACGCATTCCCACTAGTTACATTATTCGATTTTTTGTAGGAATGCACATAAAACAGAGTAATTTCTTTTTTCAGTTTTTTTTATTATGTATTTATAATCTTTTACAAAAAAAAAATATTTTGCTGGAATAAAATATTATTTTGAAAAATCCATACTAATATGTATTAAAAATGCATTTCTTTACTAATATTCCAAATGCAAAAGTAGGCCTCTCTATCTTTCTATGTCAGTCTTCAACATGATACAATTTGGAGGAAGTTTGTTTGAAGCCCGGTGCAGGTCATAACTTCATTCCGCCCAAAACTGCTTCCCGAGGGACTAAAATTCACGCGAGAGCAGCCGCGGGAGAAAGTTAGTTAGTAGCTAAAAAAGATTGACTACAGCTGTTTCAATTTCTGAGTTGGTATTTAATTACAATGGTAATGTGTTTGGCTCGGGCCAAAACAGGAAATGCGTATGTGCAAGCATTTAAGCATAATAAGAAGTATATTATACTCCGCTAAAATGTAAACCAGTCGCTGCTGAGTCTCTTAATATAATTCAAAGCGAACTTCTGAGAGATGATTTCATACTCAACACACTTGTATATTTTCGAAAGCACTTTCCATTTATCTTATACTTAGCTTTAATAATTGCTAGGGTTGTTTTTTTCGTCCAGAAAGGCCAGAGGAAACGTTGATCATAAGCTTCGTAACAGTCATTAGGCGTGTAAATAATTCAGCGGCCTCTGCAATTCAATGCGCTATTGCTGACCAATAGCCCTACGAGCTGGTTTAGATGCCATAGCAACGATATTGTAGAGCAATGCCCTTTGCGAAGAAATATCGATGTAAGGTAAAACTGATAGACATTGCATTTATCATTAAGTTATAATTTTATGTACTATTCATAATGATTGTATGTATGTGAAATAAATTAAAGAAATATTTCTTAAGACAAAGCTAGCATAAAATAAAATAATTTAAACATTTCTGAATGAAAGCTACTGTTGCCGACAGGCTGGAGTGCGACCTTTTTTGTAAAAAATAGATGTCAATATTTAAGAATTCATCTTCTCCGATTCGGCCATAGACTTTGTCGTATGTGTCATTGCTGTGGTTTGTCATATGAATTTATTATTTAAATACTATTATATTTCCTTACCAATATTTCTCTACGTGTTTCTTTCTACACCACACACCATCCTTTATCACAGTCCACCGCTCACTAACAGCTACTCTTTTATAAAAATGGATTTTGTTAGTATCAAGGGTGAGGCCTAGGCTGTCTTACATTAGTTAAACAATATTCTTAAATAAAGTAGACTAAAAATGTAAAATAAGTTATTGGAACTAGACCGATCCAATGTAGTGTAAAAAAAAAGAACAAAGAGCAGGGAAACTAGAAAAGAATAAAGCAAAAAATAGCCAAAAACTGGTGAAACAAACATTGAAATGAATAATATGTACAACTAAATATAATACCTATATTTAAATGTTTAGGCTGTGCTTGATCTTAAATGTTACTGATTAGGTTAGGTGCACTTAAGTTCATACGTTTAAATACTCAGTTATAAGTTTCATTATTTGCACAAATACTCTCTATATAAGCTTCTATTCAATAACAAATTTAATATTTGATTTTGCCGACGGATCAAGAATTCTGATACCCAATTATATCTTTGAATAACTTGGAAACTTGCCACGGTACCATTAACCACATGCAAAATGTAATATCCATTAAAGCGAAACTGCGACATTTTGATGTATAAAATAACAGCAAGTAATAAATTGCGGGTGTTCAAACGAAACGACGTAACATCGAAATCGAAACCAACCGAGCTTAATTGATGATCTATGGCATGGAATTGTCTTTTAATAAATTTCATGGATCATAGAATCAGTTATGGGCAAAAAATGCAGATGAGTGAAAATGTCAATCGGGTTTAGTTCAAAACTGGGGTAGGGATATGGGTAATGTAGTGCAACGAATGAATCTCGCGCCCCTCGTCGCGGCGGTTTTCTGCAAGAATGGCTATTGCAATTTTAGTCGAGTCCTAGTGCGTACTGTGCTCGCCTTTGAGTACAGTTTCGAAGGTAGAGGCCGATAGAGTCCCGCTGAAGCTATGTAGTTAGCAGCGATCAGTCACACCCCTGGATACGCCGTTACCGACATACCGACTGCACTGCACGCCATTTCGTCAACCGCTTTAATATTTATAGCCCGCCCGCTACTTGTGGTTGTTTTACTGCCTTTTTATTATAATGTGGCTTAGGTTTTGAATGTCACTTAATTTTTTATTGTTTTTCACCCCACAAATTATAGAGAAATTGAAACAGATCTTGAGATATTTATCTCCACTCTAAAGATAGATTCCGCCCGTTACGTTCAGATATCGCGTTGATCAAATTAACGCAAATGCCCTTATCGATCGCTTTGAACTCAAGTTATTTGTCTTTCATTAGGCCAAGATCGAGGAAATCCAGTAATGGATCCTCATTTGTATCTTCGACAAGCTTCGACTGTATAAATAATGGCGCCTAGCGACGATCCGCACGCCTCACAGCCGCCCGAAACAAACATAATTAGAGAGATATTGTCCGTGCCGTGTTGGGTTACGATGCTGGCAATAAAACAATCATCCGGTGATAAAACTACTATCACAACTTCACAATTTTGTCTATTTCCATATCACTAACATTTAAAATAGCATAAAGAAGAAGTGCAAATGAATGTTTATCAACGACCAGACGGAGCGCTCAGCATAAATGATACTATAATACATCAAAAGTTTCCCAGTGAGGCTCGGATCCGGTCTGTGAATACGTATTTCGAAAGTTGCTTATGAAAAGGAAGATGAGTTAGTATTCTCGTAAGCATCTCATTTTGTAGTCGCTCGCTTACTTTTGTAGCGCTGCTACGTCGATGGTAACGAATATGAGCGCGGCTGCTCCTGATACGGAACTTCGTATACTTATAACGTTATTGCGTGCCGTACCCGTACGTATAGGCACTTACGGTTTGATTAGTGGTAATAGCTAGCTATTTCGACCCGCTTCGTGTGGTTGTGTACACAGGCCAGGCGAGGGACTCCGTAGACAGTACCCATGTCAATGTACGCCTAAAAGCGAACACAATCCATTATCGATGGAGGCGGGGGTGAAATGCGATAAAATTTTTCAATCAGGCAACCGCCGAAAAATATTTACAGTGTAACCCGAGGCAGCATGCGGGAGGACAATATTGTGAAGCGATACGCGAGAGGCGCCCGCGGCTCTGCGGCAGCGGCACGGGCCTTCCGCCTCTTTGTGCCGGCGACTGTCGAAATAATATTGAACTCTGGGTGAAATACGAGCGCCCGCGGAGGGACGCCTCCTGCGAAACCATTTTTCCGTTTGGCTGAACAAAAGCAAGCGTTTAGGTTAGGTCCTGCGTTTTGCCTTCTTCGAACTGGGTCACGGCGATAGTTATCTCGCAATTTACAATCACGTTTTACATTCAACTTTCCATTTGAAGAACGTGTCCCTATTCTCAGATGATCAGTTGCTAATACAAAGACGTTTTCTGAAATTGGAAAATCATTACATTTTTATATGCAATCTCCCTCGCATTTTCAATCGAGACCTGGATAGCTATAGCCACACCATTCACACCGTTTTGCTCAAGCGTCTCCGTATTTATTGCAGTGCTTCATTTGCATTCCTTCAGCAATACCATAATAATATCCTCAAACGACAAACTGTGTTATAAAAGGCTATCGCAATCGCTTACCGGCTCTCCGTTAGGTATGGAAATTGGAAATGTGCGGCCCGCGCCCGCGCTCTCCCCGCCTAATGGGAAATTGTTTATCACTATCTAGTTCCTGCGCGTGAGCACGATTATTTACGTAGGGGTCCGGGCAGTCTAGCGGCTGGTCAGTAATTGGCCGCTTATTCGCTATCGCTTCCATTCATTTCCAGCGATAAACCTGCCCAGACAGCCTACGGCGCTTTGCCAGTCGCGGTAAGCTTCCACTGCAGAAGATTTTATCTACCATATAATTGGTCAGTCTGGCTACTTGTATCGCAAAATATACGTATGTACTTACATTTTAATTGCCATTGTTGGTACGCCAAAGCAAAACCTTTTATTAAATTGAAATTTAATTTTATTAAGTCTTGTGCTTTCCTATTTACGCCTTAGATTTACACGAAATATAAGCTTCCTGTACTTTTAATAAGTAGTAACTGTTTTATGTAAACAACGCTTCTATCTATAGACGCAATAACCACCTGTCTATAACAGATTTAAGAAAATTAGTTTCCTGAACACTGATCTAACGAATTTAAAGCACTGTTTAATAAACCACTCTTCTTGTGAGTTTCTCTACTGAAAATAAATCTGTTACATACATAACCTAGATATACTTTAATATAAAATTAATATTTTTACGTAAGCACTTTCAGAAAATGTTACGCCAGTAACATGCAAATGTTAGAACTTCCGTCGCGTCATGATATATTTCTAGGAAAATGATATCCGCTAAATATACACCAGTGGAGTGGACGCGTACTTGCGCTAAGCACGGCACGAACGCTCATTCATGAATCAACTTCAGTTACCTAACCGTGCCGACTGGCTCGCGACTCCACGACCAAAACAAACATGAGTTATTAATACGAGTGGCGAGTTCAATGAAACTACAACGGCATGGTTAAATCTCAGTATCATTGCGTAGTGCGTGTGCATGTGCTGTGCTCTCTTGCCTACGATGGGCATAGGCCCAGGGCCCAGCGATCACTGAACGCCCCTTAATAGGATACATGACTTGATTCTCGTGCTGCTCCCTTTTAAAATAAATCATTGGAAAGAAAACAGAGAAATAATTTGAAATTTTGTTCTTCAAGGCGTTAGATAACTCTTCAAGCTACTTTATGAACATTCACAATTAAAAGTGAGATATTGAAACTTTTGTAAGCGTTTTTGGCAAAAACGTCCTCTTTTGGCGAAAACGCTAAGTAAAACTTCACGTTTACACTTTAAATTGAAAACAGTAGTTTGAAAGGTTATCTAGGGCCTCGCAGATTCTTCAAATTATTTCTCCGTTTTTCCAATTATTTTAGCACTGGACTCATGGGAAGTAAGTTCCCATCTGCATACATTAAAGATAAGAGTCTAGTTCGTAACTAAAACAATAAAGACAAGTAAAGTATAAATAATTCAACATCGCGGACAGAACTGCCCATTATTATTATTTTTTTAATTTTACCCTAACTTATCTCCTCATCTGATAGTTTTTCCCGTTTGCATCCTCAGCTGTTGTGCGTCAGAGCCCGGGGTCCACTATTACATATGACAGAAATTCAAAGCAGTCATGCTGTAAAATGCAAATGGCAAAATTCAAGTGGCACTGCAAAATAATATTATATTCATAGGGGAACCCCTAATTTCTGGGACCCAGGTCTTTTAGATTACAAGCATCCCAAACCATGTACTGTACACATGGTGGACGCGAGTACACTGCACAAAATTCCGATTTATTGGTCCAGATTACCTCTACCCGCTAATGAGAGTTAAAGCTGGCTTTCGCTAGAATTAATAGCATTCTACCATTTATATTTATGGAATTCCAGATCTAAATGATTGTAAGCTTAATCGAATGCAATAGATTACAAGTTTTATTACTTAACGTGTAATTAATAAAGCGATATATTATCGGACGGAGGAAGATGCCCATTTAAAGCCCAATTTGACGAATGTTTTTTAATTAATCCGGTGGGTGCGATCGCTGTCGAGTCAGCTAATCCGCTGGGCGTGTCCACATTTCGACGAAGCAAAACCAACGCACTTGTTTATATGCGTTTTGTTTATCTTCGCTCGTGATCTTATTTGGGAATCTCTCCTCGTTTTAACTTCGTTTTAAATAAAAGGTGTACTCAAAGTGATAATTTTATTCCTTTCCTTTGTACTGAAGCGTTCGCGAGGGAGGAAATTGGCATAGCAGGGAAGGCTATTGTTACACATTTCGTTTTAAATTGGGGGCCTTTCTTGAATTTACACCCATGACTTGCAGGAGGGGCGGCCGAGGGATCGCCGTCTTCAAAGCCGGGTACAAGTTCGTATCGATTGATACAACTAAACTGTTTTTGCGTTTTTGTTAACTTCCTTCATTGTTTCGATTTACCAATCGAGGGTTTAATGGAGAATGGCTTAATTTAATTTTATAAAAGGCAATCACCATTGTCTTGCAAGCTTATATATATTTTTAATTCGCATTGAGTATGATTCATGCGAAACAATCAACATTGAAAGCCTCGGCCGAGGTTCGAGCGGCCGCTTTGTGTTCGTCTCATTGTTCCATTCGGCTCATAAGGCAATTACTGGCGAGGTACCTGAAAATAAACGCACTGGATAGGATTATCACAAAATGTTTTTCGTAATAAATGAAGTCGATAACATCGCGCCGTCTTCCGACCCTCCCATCGTGGATAGGGGCGTTTATAAAATCACCCACAAAAGGAAAACTGATACAAGTGGAATGAATTAAAGTTCGACGCATTGGTTCTTTTCATTATTTTTGAAAGCCACTCTATTATTAAGTTTGTTCATCGCCGATGTTATGCTAACATATTTTTTCTTTTTTAATGAAGTAAATTCCTATATTTAAAAAAATCGAATTTCTCCATGTGATAGTCGTAGCGTTTTGTAGACGGTTCGTAGCTATCGTAGCAAATAATAAAGCATTACGAACCAAGTTGATAAATGTAACATTTGTAAGTTCTAATATTTTTTATCAGTGGTAAATTGGTAATACGACTACATTTCCAAACATCAGATAATGTGTTTCTTTATATTTATCTGTAGGTTTTGTATTTTATAAAAAATAATAATCAACTAAATATATTCTTTACGACTTTGCATGACTATCGATATCGATTTTCAGAACCGCTTTACATTTATGTGCATTTCTTTTAAAGAAACGTCTAACCAAACTAATAATAAATATTACTATGTATGTATTCTTCAACTACATTTACGACAATGTAGATTTCATCATCATCATCAGGTCTTTTTTTAGTCTTCACTGCAGGAGCACGACCCTCTCTGTACTACCAGAGCCAAATATTAGCTAGAGCAGTCAGAGGATTTGACCTACACTTTTCACGCTGGCGAGACGGGTTGGAGAGGTCTCTTTGATGTTTATAAGCTTTGTTTAGCTTGTGTTTCCTATGTCCCCACTACGACATCCATGGGAAGACTTGGAGTGGTCCTATTCTACTCTGCCGGGAACCACACGGCAAAAAAAATATAGATTTCTTACCTACTTAAGGCCCACACTCGACACACTAGCGACGCCAATAATTTTATTCCTAATACTTTACAAATAGAAAGAAATTCAAGAATGTTAATCATATAAGCCTTCGTAAATAACCTGAAGTATTTTTGGAATCATGTTTTAATATTATCAGAAACTGTCATTAAGAGAAATAGTGGACGGCCGTTTTTGGCGGTAATCTAATTCTCATAATTCCTACTGATTCTGATAATATTAAACATGATTCCAAATATACTTCAGGTTATTTATTTTCTAAGGCTTATATGATTTACATTCTTGAATTTCTTTTTATTTGTAAAGTATTAGGAATAAAATTATTGGCGTCACTCGTGTGCCTAGTGTGGGGCCTTAATTAAACACATTATTTTTAAATCCGTATGTCGGATAGGTTACTAAGAGTGTGAAAATTGCGAACAACAGGTAATTATGTAAGGAAGCACTACGTATAGTGAAAGGCGTGTAATAAAACTTATGCAGTAATTACGTTGCTTTTAAGTAATACTAAGTATATACGGGACGTATCACGTACTTAGATTACTATCTTTTTAAAAGCAAATTCAAATCTATCTTTACTGCTTGAGGTTAGCAGCGTTGTGAGCATAAATTTAAAAACATTGTCTTAGCCAAACCAGTCATGTTAATAACAAAATAAATTGTTTCCCTAACTCGTCCTGCTAACCGGTACTTGGCCGCATATAACCGTACAACCGGACACATTCCACCTGCTCTTTGCAAATTTACTAATGTGTTAATACATTGTAAGGTACTACATTGACGTATACTAGACTTTCATAAAAGTAGTATATTCGTAGTGCTTATTTAATTACCAGCAATTCCAACTCTGTTTGTAATATTATAAGCGGTGCTGCTAGCACCATATTACTACTTTTATTCCGTTTTTCAGCTTCACGCCACTTAGCGCTAAACCTATTCTTTGGATCTTTTGGCCTTAAGCTATGTCAAAGACAATATAATACTAAGCTATGTCCTGCTCGTATGGAACAAGATTAAGACGTAAATTTAATATGTGTGTATGTCAATTATTAATTCATAGACAAATTAGTTCAAGAGTCAAAAAAGCCCAGAATATTAATTATGATTGTGTAAAAAATAAATAACTGGTCAATAATACGTTATGTAAACTAAAGTATTCTTTTTTGACACCATATACACCTAAATAATAATAGATAAAATTTATGATAATGACAAACTGTATCTTATATTTAGATATTATTTATTGATGATATCAATCACCAGATAACCGGATTTGAAAACAAAAAATTGGCAGAGAACTAACTTGATTATCAAATACGAAATACAATCCTGTACCAGTCTTCTAAAGCGCCATGTACACGCGTAGAGAAAGTGGTAGAGTACACTTGCCTACTATTCCACCAAGCTAACTCTTTAAAGTTTTGGTAAAGTAGATGTCGACACGTAAATTTGAATTTTGTTAGTATAGTTAAATCACCGCGGCTGTCTCTAGACCTAGCACTTGCAATTGAATTATTCTTAACGAAGCTTAGAACATGGGTAGAGTAAGGAAATATTGGTAAAGTAGAGGCAACATAGTGGTCGGGGAAGGCAAGTGGTAGAGTAGCTTGCCCAACACGGCTAGTCTCTACTCTACCAATTTCGAGTTCTCTACGGATGGTTTTTACACCGGTATAGCTAGTACCATAAGAAGTACTCTTCCATTTACTCTACCGTTTACTGTACGCGTGTACCGGCAGGAGTCTTAAAAGTCAGTTCTATACAAAACAAAATATGCCTGCAAGCACAACACAAATACGCTCCCTTAGGGATACCTGTGCCTCATTCCATCGAACCAGTTTATTGGGCCAATCATTTCAGGACTAAAAGCATTGTAGCTCACCTCGGCAGGCCTATATTTAGGGACGCTATGCAATAAAAGCACATCGGTGTCCGGCCATTCCCGCACGACCGTGCAAGATAAATGACGGCACGGCGCGGCCGCGAGGAGACGCGTTCTCACGGCCCGTGCCTGCGTTTCTTTCTTTTTGTTTCATCTGGTTTCCGAGTTAGAGGTCGGCCAGCCTGTCTCGGGACTAGGAGTGACCGCTGCACGCGCGATTGTACAGATAAAAACTGTGCGACGGGCTGCGGATCTCTAACGAGCCACCTACCTGCCTTTTTTCTAAATAACTGTTTCAGATTTTATTTACCATTGCAGATATGACTGATAACCATGAAAGAGCCGTGTCGCGCAAGTATGTCGGTCCCTGTGATGCTAGTGGGCTTCGTCCCGTTAATTAGACACGGCTCTCGCGGTGCAACACCTCTGCTCGTTATTTACCGCTTCATTAAGAGCTCGCTCACGAGTGGCTGTCAAAATCTCACCATACGGCTGTCCGTCCGCCGCAACGCTTGAAATATACCAGCATTGTCCTATAATAACACTGTCATCAGTTTCGTTAACTTTCTTAGGTGATCTTTCCTTTGCGGGCTCGGTTTTATTCCAAAACGGTGCTCTACACTCGTAAAGCGGACCGCCTGTTCCGCTTTAAAACTGTTCAAAATGAACTGCGGTATTACACAACATTTCATTGCTTCACCACAACATTTCCTTTAACAAAAACACATGAGTGCACTGACGATTTCGGTAACGCGCGGAAATAATGTGCTTTGACCAGTAATGGCACCCAGCGAGATTACAAACAATAAAATCGTACCTAATGATGATGGATTTAAAAAAATCAATCTCGTATACAGTTATACTCGGTCCACGTAATAATCGGCAATAACAAGTTACGAGACTGCCATCATCAGTGATTGCCTGTAGACAGACTATACCTAACATCGTTGTTCATATTTTATTCAGGAAATCGAACTTTACAGATCGCCATAAATTTTACGAGGCTGTATAATTTGATTGAACATTATTGAACATGATACGTGCGCATTTTTTGTTATTAGATATTCGTTCCCTTTGGTTAAAATAATATAAAGCCAGCAGTGGCCGACCGGCGGCCGCTTTAAAAGCCATTTAAAGCAAGTCCGCGTGGCCCGGCATTGTGATTTCTGTACACGTTTTAATGAATTCGTCCTTCCTCCGAACGTTCCTCGGCCGCTATTCAAAAGAAAATTACAGTCAAGATCCTACTCGAAACAAACCCTTTAGGAGTCACGCTTCGTTCTCGCTAAACCCGGTCCAATTATTTCTTCTCTTTTTTGCGCATTCTTATGCTGAGGTCATTATGGTGGCGTCAGTTGGTGAGCGTCTCGGCCACCGCACCATATGTTCGACTCTCGGCCTTTAAATGTAGTCGTGACAGTGAAGTTCAGATAATTGATTAATGGCCCCTCGGGGCGGATGTGTTTAAACGCCTCGATCATCGTTTTTTGTCGGAATCCCTGTAATGATACGTTCTGATTGTCTACATGGGACCACAACAAAGGTGACCATATGGTGTGGCTCAGATTCGCTTCGCCAACAACAGTTGGCAGTTACGTTACATCGATACGCCAGGTACATAATTATAGCGAGATTTTAAAATCTGTTCTCGAAACTTTTTGTTTTACTATAGGTTCCTATTGTAAGAATAGATAAAAGAATCTTCATAAGATTAATACAGACGAAAAGTTAAAAAAAAACTGTAAGTATTCGTATACCTATGTAGTACATAAATGTAAATAGTAGAATATTGTCTGCCCGTGCTAATTAAGAACTTTTTTGTTCCACCTCACTCGTGGCACGAACAAACAACATTTATTTACCTCCATCAAAAAGTTTGAACGTTTCGATCGTTTCACGAGGCAATAAAGCCTGTACACATAGAACTGAATGAATTTCGCCGGATCAAGAGATCCGGCGAAATTCATTTCATTTTTGATCGTTTTCATTCTCCTCAGATTCAAATAAAATGTTAGTCGAAAGTAAGGTACACATATCAAACCAATAAATCTGAAATTCATCAATATAAGCTGTGAATTAAGAAGATAGACTACCTGTAAATTTTCATACAAAAAGCGATACCGCTTCCCACGTCTTAAAAATAGTCCAATTGCAATATTTTTTTTACACATTATTGATAAATTGGAGAAGTAGGGCTGTACGTTTTGATATTTAAGATATACAACAAAAGTTATGATTGGTTTGGTCATGTAATGAGGAGAGAAGATCGGCATATAACAAGAAAAGCACTGAGCATGGAAGTAAGTGGAAACCGAGGAAGGGGGAGACCAAAAAAGAGATGGATAGAATGTGTAAGGCAGGACATGAGGGTGGCGGGAGTGGAAGTGAGTATGACGGGAAATAGAGAAACATGGAAAGATGAGACATACTGCGCCGACCCCAGATAATGGGATAAGGTAAGGAGGATGATGAACAAAAGTTATGAGCATCTAAGTAAATATCCATATTTTTTACATAAAAAATACCCGGGGCATTTTAATTAATTTAAATTAATCTAAACCGATCAATAAAAAAACCGGCCAAGTGCGTGTCGGGCCACGCGCAGTATAGGGTTCCGTAGTTGCGAATGACAACTTTGAGTTCACACTGTTTATACTCGCACCTCACAGTTTAACGACCAAAAACATCTAACATAAAGATTGTATGAAATTTTACATTTTCCAGTACATTTTATAAGTTGGTTGCCTATAACTTTTTAGTTTGCACTTAGTATCCAGCTCTGATAGTTTTCCTTTCAATTTTAGTATATATACTACTGCTGTAATTTTTTTCACGTATCTATATATAACCGTTTAGCAGATAGAGGGGGGGGACACGTACCTCTAACAAAAATTTGCACTTTAAAACCAAATATTTCGGAAACGGATCCCTAAATCGAAAAATGGTGTTCTCAACCTCACAATATTTTTCAAAGACCTATTTAACAATACCCCACACGATGGGTTAGTAGAGAAAAAAAAAATACTCCCCTACTTTACTTGTATGGGAGCTAACCAAAAAAAAAATTTTTTTCAAGATTTTTTTCTACGACTTTTTTGCCATGATTAATATACATACTCATACCAAATTACAGCTTTCTAGTATTTATAGTATCTGAGTAAAACCGCGGACGGACAGACAGACAGACAGACAGACATGGCGAAACTATAAGGGTTCCTAGTTTACTACGGAACCCTAAAAAGGAAAGAGGGTAAGCCCTAGATTAAAGTGTGCTAAATCGAATGTCACCAAAATTTCCTCATTTCGTAAAGGTTTAGGGGGATGGAAGAGTTATCGCTTTTTGTATGAAAATTACAGGTAGTCGATCCTCTTAATAATAAGAACTAAACCAGCCAAGTCCTATTCGCAAGCACATCGTAATACATTTAACATACTTGTGCGGGATCCATTTTTAATTTTTTTGTGATGTAAATGGCAATTCACATTCGGTTACAAAATACGCACACATCCTTGTGACAGAGTAGTAAATTTAGGAGAATCCATTTAAAAATCTTAAGTTTCAGAATTATCTTGTTATGTTTCTCTTTAAATAGTATTCAGTTTTGAAGTTATCTCTCTATAAATTTTCAATATCAAATACAATATTTATACAAATTACCTTTTATCGTAATATTGTCAGTTATCTTATCGCAATCAGTTCTACGATTACCTACCGTTGCAACTGGATAGGCCAATGCATATAACCTTACAAACTAGGCGTACGCTGATTTCTGATACGTTATGAAAATTTATCGGTAAACTGATTTCATATTTACTTGTCTATTAGTAACAATAGATTGTTAGCGACAATTCTAATAAAAAAATCAACAATATGATAATCTTCTTACTACCCATACAAAATACAACGTGAGGTAACTACGTTACGTTGTATTTTGTTATATTTATAATTGCTAAAATATAATTATATGCATATTTAGATACTTATTCCTACTATACTATTAGGTTACTATACTATTCGTTAAAGAAATTTAAAAATACTACTTTTGTTTACTGTACCTCTTTGACGTACGAACGTACAACAAATACCAATAAAAAGAATTACGAATATTGAATTTGTGTCTTTCTTCCACAGATTGGGCAGCGCAGCGATGTCAAGCGGCATGGGGGGCGGCACGCTGGGCAGCGGGCACTGCCAGCTCGCCAACCAGCCGCTGGTCATGCCCGTGGCCTTCCCGCTGCGCGCCAGCCAGCCTAGTCCGGTCCCGGTGTACTCCCCCTCGAGGTTTCACATAGACAAGCGATGCCAGCACCGGTGCACGTGGAAATGTCTCGCCATAGCTATGATATGCCTCTGCGTTATCCTAGCGGCAATGCTAGCCTACTTTATAGGTAAGGGTTTCAGGCTATTGCATGCATCACAACTCTATCGATTCAAGATTCAATCGTTTATTTACTATATGTATCTTTAAACACTTATTAATTGTCATACTTGTGTTTACAATTTTTACAACAAAATATTTTTGTTGACCTCCATAATTTACTTCTGATCCAATCATTGTATATATACAAGCCAACATAGTACAATCACTATTTAATTTAAGAGTCCTAGTCGACCTATTATGTAAAAAAAAAGAATACATTTGTATATTGGCAATTGACTCTATTACACATCTTTTGCTAAGTATAATGTATAAAATAACCTTTAGTATGTCCCTTTTGAGTATGATTCATACTTTAAGCTGCCTGCCATGACAAACAAAAAGAGAACAACAAATCAGGATTTAGTACTTATTACGTACTTACTTTATGTAAGACATAAAAGCTGATAAGCTTTAAGTATAGATTATAATATCCTCGCTACACTTACCTGTCACATACCATATCCTTTTATGCGCAATAGGTACCGAGTTTAACTATTTCGATAAAGGTAATAAAACTGTTACGACATCCTGCGAACATCTCTTAAATATAGTTTTACGAATACGCCCTGTTATGTGCGTTGCCACAAAATAATACTTGTACTTACTAACTTAATAGGAATGTTTATATTTGTGGGTATACCTCACATAAGCCGTTGACATTTTTTATACTGATAGATGAGACTAACGACTTGAATCTTCCAAAACTTAGAGGGCTGATATTTACGCATTTTATGATCACCAATCTCGGTGTAAAGTGCACTCATGGTTGCTGAACATATGCAAGTGATAGAAATACTGAATAACATTGAGTTCTAGAGGTCCTAGATATAACCTGATATATCGTATCATTGCGTAAATCTATGACGGCGTGGCGATGCGGCAAATGCGGGAAATTTATAAACGCTAAATATAAACAAATAACCGATAACATTTTAAAGCGTTTCGGATATTTACACGGTTAAAACGCAGAACATATTTTCCGTTCGAGTTGAGCATTCACCCGTTCTCGCGTTATTCGCCGTATCAAACCAATTGTTGCTGTAATTGGTTAAACTGTAGTATGATTGTTTCTAGCCAAAGCCAGCTTCATAATACATCAATTATAATAAATAATTTTGTTCTCTGATCCACTCATTAAATTCTAAAGAAAATTGAAATTTCCAACAAAATAATCTTTTTATTTCTTCTCAAATAAGAAACTTTGTTGTACTGAATAAACCGTGTCTAAATGAACAAAATTTTAATATCAGATGGACTTGAAATATTCATATTAAAATAACACCGTAAATTAATTTGGTTAAGAATTTGAATGCGCTGTTCACTTCGGCGAAACTTCTGTAAAATTGGCGAATCTAAAAGCTCGTAACTATTGAATAAAATTTTGATATAAAACTCGGTAAGCTCTTCTAAACTTCTATTGTAATACTAAAGAGAAAGCTTTAAAGACAAAGGTTCATATCGATTAAGTATCGAAGAGAATACAATTTATATTGTCGATATATCTTTGTTCATAAAATCCCAGCAGGGAGCGAGGGGACTCGTTAAGACAGTATTTTTATTAACTGGCTCGGAATGCCGATTAAAATATTCATAACGTTATTCTCTCTCAATCCATTAGCGCTAGCGTTCGTTACTGCAGTGCGACAAACATCCAGCCATCCAGCCCGACTACAATCATTACTGGAATAGAGAGGATCCATCTTGACTGTCAGTGAATTTAATAAAACTGTTCGCTGTTGCAAACTTCTCTGTATTTTGTTTCTCATGAAGAGTTGCTTCGTGATGAGCTTTAAAGCGTTTTATTGCGTCAGGATAAATACTGAAGAAACAAATTCTAAGTCACAAGTAAAAAGAGTATGGTTATTAGATTTAAAAAGTACGCGTACCTTGAAGTGTAATTAATGAAAAGCTCTGTGTGATCAATGAAAACTTTTTTTTATATATGTGGCAAAACAAACATATTTCTATCTTGTGTATTGCATCTGATTAAAATTATTGTTGATAAAAAGGCCAAAACTGTAGTTTTATAGCAAAATTATTAACGATATGCAAAGACGATAAATACAGCATTACATGTAAATCAATTATTTTACAACGTTAAATACCTATACTATTGGATAGCTATTAATAGTATCAAATAAATTTATAAATATAATTTCTAGTCGTCATAAAGTGAAATGAAATACTGAACCAATCACAGTATTTATCTGTTGTTTTTATAATTACGACCGAGGATTTCACTCCCTAGTTGATTAAGCCGATGAAAAATCGCAACACGCTATCTTAGTCGCCCCATCAACGAAGTAGTGCCTGCAGCTAGTGGCATATATTCTTTGTGAATAAGAAAGCCATAGCCCGGGTCGCTGCGTTTTTAGGGGCGGCGTGTCCGAAAAGGGCTGCTCATGAATTTACGATTTCTCACCGTGGCGTATTTAACACTTAAGAACCAAAAATTGCCTTCCTTTTTTGGCTCATGACCTTCGCGACATAGGAACATAAAATATGTATTATTAAGTAGTTTGCAATATTGGTTACCTCGCTCATAATCTGTCACATAAAATTGGCAAACATGAAATTTGCAGCAGTTAAATTTATCACGAATTGTTTTTTCAAAGTGTTATCGTTGCTCTTTTTTAGTCAAAGACAAGAAGCTTAAAACTAATAGGCCCGGAGCGCCCAACGCTACAATACGTTAATGCCTCCAGCAGCGGATTCACTCCAATTAAGGGGCAGGCTGTCTTGTACTGTATGATTGGAGTCGGAATGGTTAGCCGATTCGCGCAGCACGAGATTACTTGCCCGGGGCGACCATTCAACGAGGAACAGTAGCGATTGTGGCGATCAATAAATTTCTATCGTTTTTAATATACAGTCTCTAACCGGTATTACTCTTAGAACTTTTGTTTTGTAGGCAACTAGTAATTCTTGGCTGAACTGAAACAATCTGAACACTTAAGTGAGTTTACTTCCTTATATCTTTAGATATATACCAGTATTTAATATATCTAACATAGGATACTTAATGTAAATAAAAAAATAACAGCGCTAAGTTAATATGTATGAGGAAATAATTAAACTTTTGATCGCTAACAATAACAGTGCCACTTCCGTCGAATAACACGGAAAACTTGAGATCGACTTCCAGGCTTTTAACGAACTCGAATATAATGCAAATTAGATAATCACCAAGTAATATTTCGACAACATTATACATCCATGAACTTTCAATAAGTATTAAATAAAAGTCGTAAAGTACAACACTACTATATCAAAGACAAACTAAGGGTCGACGGAATGCCATTTTCATCAATGTCTTTCGAAGAATAGCTATAAAAAAGTTTTATTCGTTTATCGCTTTACACCCAGATCATAATAGAAAAATATTTCCATCATCACATCGAAACTCAATTACTGTAGGTGATAAATTTGAATATCCACTTCGTGCATGCAAATGACTTGATTAAACATGGATGTTGCAACCGAAACAGACATCAACCATTAGTCTTTCATCATTCTTTGTTTAAATCTCGCAACCGGCATCCAGTGAGAGCCTCATAAAAAACTAAACAAACATCAAGAAAATATAAATGATGCGTCTAACGAAAAGCAACGCGCGCTGCGTGCCGCGGGCCGGGCGGCGGACCTGACTCCGTTATAAATTATCTTACACTTCTACGTCCCGTATTATTTTACTATGGATATATCAGCCACTCGCAATCCCGGCCTACCCGCCCATCGGCCGATCATAATTTATAAATGCCTAATGCTTCATAAATCGCGAAAGCGAATCCTGGCTTGATTTAAAGCGAAACCACTAGTCATTCCGCAGCGCAACAACAGCATCATATTTTATGCTTTTACTACAATATACGAGAAAACTGTGTCTGCCAGTTACGTAATTTCTTACTTAAGTGCTACTAAAGGCGCATTTAACCCTTCTGACTTCAAACAACTGCAAATAAAAGGAGTATGACTGGCCTGTGCGCTCGAGTGCTGAGCCACCCACCTAGTTATTTTAGAGTGCCTGCAATCAGCCACAAACGGCGGAGTGGCGATAAAACAGCAGACCGCAGACACATATCACAAAAATAGCATCAAAGTTGACACGGGCCACCGCCGGGCGATACCTCTGGCCTACATTTACCACGCATTTGGCCTGCCGAGCCCTGCGAACTATAAACTCGAACGGGAAACAAAATGGAGCCGAGTGAGTCTTTTTATTCTAAAAATGTATGCTTTTTCCCTGCTCTCTTATCGTGGTTTATGTAACCCCTTTGTTTTGTACCATATTTCTTGTATTATCAGGTTTAATAAGTACATTGACTACTTTTATTGTTCTTGCATATTGATAGTGAATCATTTGAAGACAAAAACAAAATTATTTAACAAAACAAGTTAAAGATTAACTCTTGCTGTATAACTAAAAACCCTTTATTTCTTTATCAAATGTTTTTAACATGAATTTGGTATGTATGAATATTCATAGATAAGAACAGTAAGTGTAGAAAGAAAGTAAAAAAATATAATAAGAAAATAATAATATTTCTCATTTCAAAGCTAAATCATATTAAATCAAATAACTTAGAATAACTCATCGATGCCGTAGCTCTATATTTTCATAATACTTTATCCCGTAATAGCCAATTGTTGAAATTCACCATTTCCTCAATCTCTTATTTCAAAATAAAGTTAACTACAGGCAGATAATTACAGATAACAGCGTATCCTCTAGCTGCAGTTTAGGCGAAGCCAGTTAATTTAACTTAACCCCGGCTCTATTAAAGTCTCAACAAACACTAAATAATGCGCCCCGAGCACGCTACGCTGAGCGCACAACTCACCCAATTTTGGCAAGTCGCTGTCAAACAGAAATCAACATGTTACAACTTACTAATATACTATTTTCCAAAAAGTAAAAAAGATTTTTCAAGAATTTCTATGTGAGCCAATTAATGCTGCAAATTTTGGTGACTTAGCGTAGTCAGGGTTGTTTTAACTTCGGAAGGCACGTTAATCCGTGTCATTGGTAGTATGGTTAAGCTATGTCAGATGTATTTAGGCAGCTCGAAAATTCTGACACCAGTGTTGGCCACATACACACACGCGAACAATCAAACAGTGTTGATGATTTTTCAATCATCTGACCAGTTCTTCAAATTCGATTAATCCGTTTAAGCAACAGGAAACGCCATTGAAACAGACAAACGTACACGCGAAAAATCATTACCCTTAGACATTACCCTAGAAACTAGAAATAAATACGCATAGACGAGTAGAAAGTAGGAGGTTGTAAAGAAAAATGAATTTCTCACACTTCAACGACTCTTAGATAGAAGCAATGTAATAAACCGGCTCAATGCTAGGTGTTTTGAGTCAATGAGGCTTATCGTATCGGATCTCACTTCATTTAGATTCTAGTTAAATTACTGGGACAGCAGATAAGAGACGCATGTCGCATACTGATGCCGGGGGCGGCGGCGACTGCTTCCAAACGAATACGCTTTCCTCCCAATGAACTCTACGCCTCTAAATGACCACATTTAGATTTCCGTAAGATATTCCAGAATCAATCAATTGGTTAATGATAGTTAGTTATTGCCACTTTAAGAAATTCGATAGCCCTTTTTCTCGTCACTTCAATTTATAGTAATTTTACTTATTAAAAATCTAATTAAGTTTATAACATATAAATCACTGGTTATGCCCTACAACAGTTGGTTTGAAACACAATATAATATTTGTCGGGCACGCCTCCTGGCGTTCCGGATATGTACCGAATAAAAAGCCGTTTTGTATTTTAATCCGACATAAATCTCCTGGTCCACGCCGGTAGTTTTACTATTGTAATGAAAAAATGTGAACCATCTGTTGCACCCTTCATTACGTCGGCGGTGTTGGATAGATGAGGGCAAATATAGCGCGTCAACTTTTTAATGTAATTGAAATCGTGAGGACCCCGAATGTTTTATTAAAGCCCGCTCAGTAGTGAGCATTAACGCTCTCAAGGCCTTCTCTAGCTCTATTTGTAACAATAAATCCTGAATGCCGCATTATCGGGTCATCTGTCATTTTTGTTTTCCTTATCTGCATTTCATTTTAACTGTAGTAACGGATTTTTTTTTAACTTGCGTATTATTCGGCACATTATCACTTTTTTACAAGGTGTCTAGATAGGTGACCAAAGAACTTTTTATTTTGAATTTATTTTTTTATTCATACATTACTTATTAAACATTTACTAGATCTCATTATAGCGTTGCATAATCTCAGTTTATAAGTTACACACTATATAGTCAAAGGTTACACACTGACAATCGATAGGTTAATTGTATATAAATACTGAACCTATTTTCATGTTTTTAACCACAACTATACTTAAAAAAGTCAATGTCTACCGAAAAAAACTCACAACATGAAATAAACAAAAACATAAATCTTCTGAAATATTTATTCCGAACCTGCTCTCTTTTCGCTTCAATCAACGCTCTCCTCGTAAATAACAGATTACCCGTTGCTATTTGATCACTTTTTCAATTAAGTTCGGTATAAAAATCTAATCTACATGTTGGCAGTTACATTTGTTCTTGTCCGCGCATCTTATGCGATGGGAATGGGACAAACAAGACCTCGACCCTCCCGCGAATGTAGATCATATGACGCTAGACGAGGACGGTGATACGAGATGTCGTAAATAATAGAAGGAGATAGGACGCACACGGGAACGGAAGATTTATCACGTGACTAATACCGAGTAGAGCGACGGCGCGTCGCAATCCCCCGGGACTCCATCAAACGAGTTTCGCTTCCCCATCGCACGATGCAATCTATGCTGAATCGTATTACAATAAATTGTATTAACTCGAAAAATAGTGGAGATAGCAAACATCGTCCATCTGCAGACAATCGTCCCGTGCAGCGCGGCCGAGTCGTCAAAGCACCCTCATTTCCTACGCCGCGCCGACGTACGGCGAAAATTTATAGATTTTACGAGGGATCATCGGGAATTTCGACTTACCACATTGCCATATTTCATCCTTATGGACGGAAATTGCGTCATTTCAACTGTTTTATGTAAAAACAAACGATTTGTTTGCTTCAGGATTCATTGGCCCTTCAAAATATAATCGACATACCGTTTGAGCAAGTATTATGGACGATGTAGTCTTTTAGGCACATTACCTACCCATATAATAAATGATCAACTTTCACCTGATAAAATCATACAATATAAGAACAATTGTCAGTGATATTTATCATGTCGATAGAGCGATCAGCTGACCACAATTTCCCGCACTTAATCTTTATCAAATGTTTTCAAGGAATAAAATTTGCTGTATGTACCTACTTACTGAAAAAAAAATAGGCAAGTATAGTGTTTAAAAAGTCAAATTTTATATCATTGATAATTAAATAGGAATAACAAAAAAAACCTACCGAAACAATATATATCTTTTTATTTCAAATTCGCGTGCTTTCTCTCTGTACTTAAGTTCTGCTAAAGATATTAAAATTCAGGTTCCACAATTCCACATAATGAATTCTTACTTATCTCTTCACTATGATGCATAAAAAAGACATTATCTAATCCAAATCGTTTAGAATATCGCGCTATTAAATATGCAAATCTAAATTCGTATATATCGGCGAACGACTTATCTTAAATGCGACAATGTGATATCAATACTATTGCACTCTCCGACACTGAATATAAATAACTTACTTATCCGAATGTCAAACCGATAAAAATTATTATCATGGACTCTCGACCCTCGGAGCAAAGAGGAGTAATGTAAATTGTCCAATCGTTAGCACAAATGGTCACATGGCGTCAACGCATCGCGATCCTTATCTCGAAGTAAATCTTGGATCGTGGAGTGTCGGGGGACGAGACGATAACTTAATTGCTGTGACACCGCCCGGGGTCAGCCGCAGAATTATGGAAAACACTGCGGGCGCCGCGCTTACGTCTCCTCGCCGCCTAAAATAAAAACAATTCGCTTGGCGTTTAAGTAACTTAATATCTTTCTCTGTCATCGTAACTCAGTCTAATAAATTCAAAACAAGGCTGCAGGCTAATTGTGTTTGTTCGTTTCAGCGATAAAAATAGAAATGTTATTAAATGTCAATGGCTCAAAGCTATTGTGTCTAAGCTGTTAGCGCTACCACATTTCTCTCAACAAATTAGTAAATCCAAAGGAAACTCGAACATGATTCTTTTTAGGTCAATTAAAGTATAAGGATTGACAAATTGCCTTAAATGCACTGAACCCAAGTCATTAAGCGTAAATCCTGCGCACACGCGCCGACACGAATAAATATCGCAGCCCCAGCGCTACACAAAGCCAAGCGCTCGCAAGCTTCTTACAAAACTAATAAATGTTCCCAATAAATTCTCTTTACATTGCAATATTCGTTTACCCCTCGCAACTTTTTATTTATCTACCTATTTTGCATTGAAGTTTTTGGGGAAATGATTCAGGTTCGTAATAATTGTTGTTGTTTTGTTCGGTCTTAAATCTATCATGCCATTTATATTGAACGTTTACAATTTACCGCTTCAATTGTTTTCAAAGTAAAAAATAAATCGTATCAAGCAGGGACAAAACTCGTGCTATCGGAGCCCGTGCTCTCCTTAGTGCACCGTAAAGAATTATCCAATTAGGTTGCGTAGCGCGGCATTCCATGATCGATTCGATCGATGGCAACTGTCGCATAATGAGGAGACAACGGCACTCGGGCAAGAAGCGTTGGGTGTCGCCGAACCACCTACGTGCTCGGCGGAGTCGGCAGCGGTGGAACTAATCGCTCCGTCACACCGCCACGAAAACGCGCCTCGGCCGTGCCTCGCTTAATTAAAACTACTCGGAACGTCACGTTACCTACCCTGCGGAGCCCAGGTGCCTCTTGAACGACATCTCCTATTGTGTCGCATTTCGTAATACGTGTCGCCCTAAGCGACATCCGTGTGAACTTTAATATAATTACCTTCGGCTACTGGGCATTATCGATGTAGGTCCGCGATAAGAAGCAAACTTAATTGGAAGTCCAGATTGAATGAGAGATTTGAAGCTTAGAATTCAATTTTACCAAGCCAATAAATGAATTAGGATAAACCGTTTGGATAAGATGAATGAGACACTTAAGATTGCTTTCTTTGTTTCAGCTTTATCGTCAATTAAAAGTAATATAGACAATTCAAATTGCATCCTAGTACAAGATGTAAAAGCAGTTACACACGCACAAGGAATTAGGGATGCTTTATCAACATCTTCACCTTCAGATGGTAAGATTTTTACTTTAACTACGTATAGAAAGTGTTACTATAAGATTTCAAATCAAATTGTTTTAACAAAAACATATGTTTTTTTAGAATCAATATCAACGTCTTCGCTGGGCGGGTGGTCGACGACAGCAGAAGCCGCATTAGAATCAGCTATAATACCACAGCAAGCACAACAAGCAGCGCCGCCGCCCTGGTCTCCTGCGCTAGAAGTGAGGGAATTTGACGAGCTGCACCACGCCACGATACCTGCCTATCAATTCTGGAGTTCTGAATTCCGGAATAAACAACCCGCCTACGTAAGCCTTAACTTTACCGTGCCCTGGGGTGCCAATTTTGCAGTCTATGGCAGAAGAAATGTGGCGCCTAGTGTTACACAATATGATTTCGTAGAATTTATCCGAGGAGGCCGCGTTGACCACAGATTGCGAAGAAGACGGAGTCCGCACAAGCATGACATTCACCCACGTAGTCTTAATGATTGGGATGCGTTATTGAGCACGATTAGCCCGTTTCAAAGATGGAACCACACGATAAGTAAAAGATCCACGGATATGCGAGTGAACGTTACTATATTACAGTATCTTGACACGGGCAGATGGTTTATTTCGATATACAACGACGAACTCCAGCCGCATAGCGTAGAAATGATCGTCTCCGAAGCTGAAGGTGTCACGAATTCATGTCCTGACGACTGTTCTGGTCACGGATCCTGTTACTTGGGGAAATGCGATTGTATGGATGGTTATGAGGGTCATGATTGTTCAAAAAGTAAGTAGATTTAGCTAATGAATATTGCATATCCTTTTATTTTACTTTATTTGTTGGCAAAAAAAAATAACTTTTGCTCTATTATTTTAGGTGTTTGCCCTGTACTATGTTCAGGCCACGGGTCATACGCAGGTGGTATTTGTCATTGCTCTGAGGGTTGGAAGGGAGCTGAGTGCGATGTACCAGCACACGACTGTGAGCCAGCTGATTGTTCTGGTCGCGGACAATGCGTTGCTGGTCATTGCCACTGTAAAGCGGGATGGAAGGGCCCTAAATGCGATGAAGGTAAATGTTAGAGTGTTTACACAAATAATGGAGGGGTGGAGAAAAGTTCTGTGATTAATTGAGATGTTTTTCAGAGGATTGCTTGGACCCAACGTGTGGAGGTCACGGGTCGTGCGTCCGTGGGCGGTGCGTGTGCCGCGCGGGGTGGCGTGGCGCGGCTTGCACGGAACGTGACGCCAGGGTCCAGCGCTGTCTCCCGGCTTGCTCCCAGCGGGGTGTTTATGATTTGGATGCAGGGCGGTGTGTCTGTGACCCACTTTATACAGGCGATGATTGTTCTCAAGGTGAGAATTTACGTAATACCAAGAGTGTCGGATGCTAGCTGCAGTATAAGCCATGCACCGCGCAATTCACGTCATATCGTGTGCAAATATAATTCCAAAAAAAAAACCGGCTAAGTGAGTGTCGGGCCACGCGCATTGAAGGGTTTCGTAGTCGCGCGTAACTTTTTTTTTTTTTTGACGTAACAACTTTGACGATTGACTTAACTCTATGACTTTTGAATCCTACTTAGCCTTCGTTATACGTGCTACTACCCTGAATTTTAGTAGTATTCTTAAACAACCAATTAGCTTGTAGAGGTTTCGACTCCTTTTTAAGTTTTTATTGAGTCAAGTGTCCCCCACACTTCACTCAAAAAAACCTTAAAAAGGAGTCTATTTTCTTTATATTTACATACGATGCTACTATAATTTATACCAACAATAAGAAGTATTATCATTCAATGCAAGATTTTATACTGATCAAATTGGCGATCGGTATAAAATCGATTTTGCGAGTTCTGAAAGGGATAAATTTCATTTCATTAATTGTTACCTTTGTGATAATATTAGATTTATCCAATATAATGTCGTTTTTTAATTTGTATCAATTTTTCAGTGGTATGCTCGTTGGATTGCGGCCCCCACGGAGTGTGTGCGGAAGGCGTGTGTCGGTGCGACGAGGGCTGGACAGGCTCACTGTGCGACCAGCGGCCATGCGACCCTCGCTGCCACGACCACGGCCAATGCAAAAACGGCACCTGCGTATGCACACAAGGCTGGAACGGCAGACACTGCACGCTTCGTTAGTATTATCTTTATTTGCATCTTTAAAACCTGTTTTGTGTTCAAGAAAATATTTATGACGTAATCGTTGTACAGCTGGTTGTCCCAACGGTTGCTCCCGGCATGGACAATGCCTTCTGGAGGATGGAGTCTACCGATGTTCCTGCGCTGACGGCTGGGCGGGCACAGACTGTTCAATTGCCCTTGAACTATCTTGCAGCGATAATGAAGACAATGATGACGGTAAGATTCAGATATTTTCACGTCAAATCATTTCTTTTTTTATACTTTTCCATTATCATTTTATATTTATTCGATCACATTCCATTTCTTTAACAAATCAATAGGTACCTTGTCAATATTAGCTACTTGCAATACAATTTTGAGAAAAAATCAAAGCAAACAGTCACATTGGCTGACAATGACACTACACTTTTGAAGATGGCATGACGGACTGCTCGGACTCGGAGTGCTGCACGCGGCCCGAGTGTGCCGAGCATATCATGTGCCTCTCCTCCAACGACCCCGTAGAAGTGTTGCTCCGCAAGCAGCCACCTTCCGTCACCGCCTCCTTCTACCAGCGCGTCAAATTCCTCATCGAGGAAAACTCCGTTCAAAGCTACGCGCACATGGACGAGTATTCTGAAAGGTGAGTGCCTTAGCTAGTAGTTTATACGTCCAAAATTATCGAACACCAAATCACTTCATGTGTGTAAAACATATCGTTGATAACCAAACCTAATTGTGTAGGTATATCAATATTTGAATGCAACGATATCTTTTACTCTAAGTTGGTTTAGGACTGACTAATCGGTTTTGCACAATTCATAAATTTAATATTTGCACTTTACAATGATTTTAGATTCGTGAATCATCGCCGTACAGTAATGTAAATCCGTAAGAAGAAGATACAAAATTCATAACGACATAAAGTAATTAGGCGTAGCACCTTACCATTTATCCCGCTCATCTTCCTAAACCTCTCCGAGGATTTGGTGTGGTTATTTTCATTTAATTGGTAACAATACTTTTATAACTTACAATTTATTTTGTCATCTGGTGGAAGTGTTTTGATTTTCCTGTGTTTTCTCGCGTATAAAATATTGATTTTTTATTTGCGATCCTAGCATGGTTATGTTAACACTTAACCATAATTTTCATCGAATATGTTTTCATATTTATTCATTTTTATTTTCACACCAGATCCGATGTGTTGTGTATTGTCTAATGTTTATCCCTTGTGTGTGTCTAACCCTACCTGTTTGTCTAAATAAAACAAAAGCGTCTTATGGTTATAGTTAAATGGAATTATTCAATCAATTGAACGCTCAAAGGCTTTCGAACAGTTTTGTTTGTCTTCCCTCGATCGAAGTTAATGCTATTGGATAAGATTCATCGAAACGTACTTGAATCATGAGAGACATCTTCAAATGTTTCAAAGAAAAATAGAATTCTAAAACGCGCCCCGAGCAAATGCGTTTACTTATTGATTTTACTGGCAAGTCTTTCATGATCTGAGACGACCTCTAACAATGATTTAAAAATTTTAGATGCTCTCGTAGCTTATACCGTGATAACCGTGCGAATATCGAAAATGAATATCAACTTGATGAATAAGACAAAGCAAAACTGAGTAACTAAGTAGTCAACCCACCTCGCTTAATATGCAAAAAGCGCCTCAAAAGTTTGTTTGCATTAAAACACGAGCCGCTTGACTATTTTATTTAAGTTCAGAAGTCTAGAGTGGTTATATTGCGTTCTGGCATTTGTGTATTTTGTCCAACAGCCCTATAGTGTGTTAAAAGGGTTCCCAGTCTTATTTATCTATCAAGTTACCTTTTGGCCCATATCTTCCAAGTCCATTCAAAGCACGTATAATATAATAAATGTACCTCACATAGTTCAAACTTATCCTACTCGAAGATAGCAAGATAAAAACACATAGCTTAGAGTTACCTATGAAACATTTTAGTAATGAATTAGATTCATTTGTATATTAACAGTGGTGGTTTTGTTCTAATGCAAACGGGCTTGGTACCTATCTCAATTGAACTCAGAATAACGGTCAAGTGTTAAAACGCAAGGTAACCAGTGTAGACGAGTGCAATCGGCCAGATGGCCGCTAAGCCGGGGTGTGGTTGCACTGAGGGATGTAGGTATCTGTGTAGTAATCTGTCCTGTCTTTCTGTGTCCCTGTGCCGCCGTGTGTCCGCCACTCCTAGCGAGTTCTGGAATTCCTTTACACCATGGTAAGTGTCAGTCAGCCCGCCCTCGCCCCTCAGTGTTCAGTATCTGTTACCCTCTTCCATTTGGTTGCGATTCCTGCATATGGGTGTGATGTAGGCACCAATCGCGTGCCCATCAACCGGCACGCGAGCGGAGCCACTAACGCTTTTTCTTTTTTCATTTACTCCTTTGTCTGTATTCGTTTCATTCTCTATGTGTATGTAACATCTGTATGTTTGTCTTGAATGTTCTGTGTGGCTGCGACAAACGCTTCGCGGAGACTCCGTACATGGCGCCCGTGCGCACACGCGCCCGCTTTCTTTCCAGTAACATTTGCCGCAGCCACAGTCAATTTTTTTTTAATATTTATTTGTCTCGTCTACTGTGCTTATATTATAGTTCACATATACTGGTATACTTTTGTTATACTGTATAAAACTTAGGAAAATCATTTACGCTTTCACGCAAAACGTCTAAAACACAATTCGATAGGCTTAGGTCTTGTAAAATATACGAATCGAGACGCGAATTGTATATGTCAATTGAGCAAAATTTTAGCGAACACGCAAATTTAGCTTCAAATAAACTTACCCTTTTATGTGTTCCTTACCCTTTGTCTGCGTCTTTCATCTGTTAACCAACCCCCTACCCTTCGCCCGAGCTCTTTATGTGTTTAGATCCTCACCCCTGTGACTAACCGAACACAACTTATTTGAATGTACTCCGACTACTTCACAGCAAAATAAAGCAGTCTTGTCAACATTGTACATTACAACCATCGCTTCCATCAATCAACCATTGACGACATTAACAAAGAAATTGGTGCAATGAAAATTTCTGATCATTTTACATCACGCTTAACTCTTGGTATACTTACTACAACTAACATAAATTATTATGTATGATTGCATTGTGCATAACAGAATGGGGACATTATTACCTATAAGTGATTTATATGTGTCTTTATTGCTGCTGATAATAATTATAATGGAATCATATAAGTCATTAATCATGTGACAGCAAAACACTGTTAAGTCGTATGTATTTATAGAAAGTAAGTACTTTTATAATTAATAAATATTATTTTGAAGTGACCACAAATACTTTTCATGGTTTATTACGGTTCATTTAATATTTTTACTTATATCTACAACGATTCCTGGTGGTAATTTATTGTATGAACTCTAGTTGTGTATTTTATATTACAGTTTTGTAACATATTACTAACAGTATTATATTAAATCCAGCACCTGTTCTGCATAACGATTAATTTTAAGAAAATTGTGTTTAAATAAAGGTGTACATTTATCATATGTAGTATATAAGAAGCTCACACGTATCTCATGAATTTTATGTCATTTCATGTCACTTTACAGGTCTTTCGAGTATAATATTTTATTGAATGGTTAATATATTATATTGAATATCATGGTGCCTATAGAAGATATCAATGGTAATGGTCATACTTACATTAACAACCTTACCTATTTTTATTTCGCAAAGGAAATAACTCATTAGCTATTTATTATC
This sequence comes from Rhodophaea formosa, assembly GCA_963082605.1. NCBI lineage: Eukaryota > Metazoa > Arthropoda > Insecta > Lepidoptera > Pyralidae > Rhodophaea > Rhodophaea formosa. Next base: position 12,550,483 of record OY720210.1, read on the forward strand.
TGTTATCATTTAGCTTTAAAAAATATATTTTGTTGATCAATATATTTTTCTTGCACCAATTTCCAAAGTTTAAGTATGATCAAGCATACAAAAATTTTATGCCAAATTATAATTATACATATGGTTTGTGTGGCAGCTGTTACATGCATTAAAATACATACCTTTCTAGGAATATTTCAGTTTTTGCAAAATTATTAAAAATGGAATAAAACAAGAAAGAATTATTTTATCTAAGAATAATGTGTTATAATAATGTTTTGCATGAACTGAAATAACACCTGGCAATTAGCTGATCCTGATAAGAGAATGTGCAATGCTAAGAACTTCTTATTTTATTTTTAAATTATTTCATACTTACTTCACTATTACATTTCGATAGCACAACCACTTCGCTCGTCATGACCGAAGTAATCGCCACGTGAAGCCATTCACAGAATTTTACAGAAATCCAGCCGTTCGTGTCGTGATCACTCTGGAAAATTACAAATTATTCTAATTTTATGGTAAAATTGCTTTAAAGAGCAATATTAGGGATGGATTACGAATAAGCATTCATATTTTTTGTATTACTTAATCGTCCGTAGATTTATCGTGCGTCACTATTTCAATAAAGTGTTCCGTGTTATTTTATTTCTCCCTTCTAAGTTCTTCAAAGTTTTCTTGCAAATGAAAACATTTTAAGACATGTTACAAAATAAGTAGCAGTAAACAGTAACTGGATTTATGTTTAAACGTATATCTGAATAATTGCGAACCTATTCGCGATCATTATAAGTCTCAAGCAATACATCTCGTCGAACTGTCTAAGATCCAAAATTAATTGTAACCCTGGAAACAATAAAAACAAATTGAAATTGAAATTAACTTCAATACTGAGGCGTAATACGTTTTAAGTTCTGTTGTTCTACGAAGGACGAGCACTCTGGAAAGATAATTAATAATTAGTATGCAAAGCTGGATTATGTTCTTTTTTTTTAATGTTGAGAACAAGTTAATACTTTGAGACTGCCATTAGAAAAACTATAACTTGATCGTATTTTTTTCTCTGTACTAAAACATATCATATACTTACTCCTAAAAATAGAGAAGCCTTACTAACACACATACGTAGTAATTGAGTACTGCTCTTGTAAGTCCTATAAGGACCCTTTGGATGCTGCAAAATCTTTTACCAAGTTTTAATGGCCCCGAAATTCTGCATTTAGAAGGGTCCAAAATATTCTCTTCCTCCTTCAAAGTCCTTGCCCACTTTAGTTGCCACTGTATTTACCGGGAGGCTTTAATAATTTTTAATCAGGAACTAAAAGTCTCAAGACCGTTTCTTATAAAAAAAAGCTTTTTACGTAAACTTCATAAGAAGTTTAAAAACGGGCTTGTTACAGACGGTTTTAAATCAATGTTACTTAAAAAAATATATAAAATAAATATATCATGTAAATTTGTAAACTTGCCATAGTCTCGAACGTATCTCGAACCGATCATACTGAACAACTTCCATAGTCCTCCCAAGGAACATACGTCGAAATTGTACTTTTACTCCTTTGGATGTTTATCATCATTGGAATCTTTACATTACTACAAGTAACATCGTCTCTTAAATATTGTCAAGTAAGTCTTTTTAAAGATAAAGCTTGTTATGTTAAATGTGAAGCACTACTTCCTATTTTTTTAGAAATATCCATTCATAGATTTTTACGTGGCATATCCAAAACGGGAATCAAATCTTGTCAATTTAGAAGTTTTTGTTCATCATACACAACTTATTTGATTACCAAAACTTATGGTACAATTTTTGTTAAACTATGATACATGAAATTAATGAAAAGAAAAATGCTGATAATGGCCCATTTTCTAAACAAATTGAACTTATTCCAGCATTTATTACTTTTGAGTTAGTAAAGTGATGAATTAGTTTTCAATGGCTTGTTTAGCTATTGTCTTGAAAAATGTTAAGGTCAGGTAGTTTGTCGGATCTATAATTTTTTTGTTTACTCCAAAAATAATCTTCGGCGTTAAACAAAAAAACAATCAAGTAGATAGCTGGTACTTTTTGTAACAAATCAACACATTTTTGATTACAATTAGTTTGTAAACTGCATTTAAGATGCAATATTGCATACAACCTACGAGTGTTAAAGAGGCTTACATCAGCGAAACTAGCGACACCCGTTGTTTAATTCTTGTACTTCAAAATAAGAACAAATTTAAAAAATCGACGTGAGTATTTCCTTAGTGAATTACTTGTAGTATTTTTAGTAGAAGTTTTCATCAATATTATCATTTAGCCAAAAGTGGCCGCTTTTAGCGTTAATGAGTAGTTTTCTTGATTTACCAAATGTAAAATAATGAAAAGCAATACAAAAAATACTACAAGTCATTAACTAGTGAAGTACTTACGTAGATTTTTTCAATTTGATCTTATTTAGTAGTAAAAGAAATAAAACCAGGGGTGGCGCAAGTTGGCTGGTGTAAGCGCCTTAAATAAATAGGTATCATAGAACCATTTATTATTCAAACTTTACCCACCATGTTACATATTTTAGAAAATAAAACATGTTTTTTGAAAAATAAAATCACGAATGCCTGCCAATAAAATTTAGCCTATGTCAGTAGGCATTAAGTATGGTAAGGGAGTAAGCATTCCTTGAAGTTATGGTAAAATAAATATAAAACTCATACATACATGAACTCTGATAAAAACAATACACTTCTTTTTGGTAGTGTGTAATAATTAGCCTACCTACTTTTTCTCCATGTCCACAAGTTTCGATGTTTGGGTATGGCTGAAAATCTATGAACTTTTATGTTCTGAAAAATCAGATTTTTGTTTTCTTTGGTAAATTTCCTTTATCTCCAATAGTTTACTGATCCTACAGACTCTTTCAATGTAAAACCTTGTGTTTAACAATTTCAAAGGGCAAAATAATACCAATTTATTTAGGTATAAAATCGTACATATTAGGTATATCATACATTAAAGTAGTAGTAGTATACATTAAAAGTAAAGGGGGTTCCATTTAAGAAACTTGTTTTTATTGCCATTATTTCTGGATTCTATCAAAGAAGTATTCATTCTCTCAAAAATTCAGTAACCAAAAAGAGTTTGGTTAACCTCATTAGATAGGCGTCCTTATACATCAGATTATTAGATTATTATAAATGACATAGTACCACATATAAGAAGCGTGGTATTTGAAGTTTTATATTGTACGGAACCCTTAGTTTATGCAACTCGCACTTGTCTGGTTTTATTTCGTTGTGGGAATACAGTTATATTGATTCATAAACAAACTAAAAATAAAATTTTTTGGTAATTAATTACGTGCCTATAAAAAGAAACACGACTGCCTAAAATATAGCCAGTGTTACTGGGGTGATGTAAGGAGAAACCCCTTTGTCACCCCGAGTAAAACAGATTTGTTTGTACGAGGTATCGTTGAAAAACAAATCTTATAAATCTGCTCTGGTATAAAGGAGTTATGGTAAAATAAAGAAACTAACATACATACACAAGCTCATAAAACATTTTACTTCTTTTATGGGCAGTTGTGTAACATACAACAAGACCGTCGTCCTAACTCCCAACGCCATTTTCTGACATAAGTATGTTCTGAACAACCCGTCAATATTAAAATGATGAAATCAGAATCCCTTAAAAATACAAATACGCAAGTAAAAAAGGTAAAGAACGAAAAAAAAATATTTATTATTCTCCTATAGAAATCTGACCAGCTAATTAGTAAATTTGTTTGATGATATTTAATTGTTTTTCATATTTTTACTCGCTGTTTCTGAGGTTATACGTTCTCTTAGAGGTTGTCCAGAATTACCTTCGTTCTTCACTGGCCCATAAAAAACAGGACCCTGGATATTTGTTATATCAGTCCTGGATATCAGTGACCTAAAGAGAGCTAAAACCTTCACAACCCAATATTGAAGTATGGCAAAAAATTACGAGAGAGCCGATCCCAAATGACATGGGATAAGGCTAGGCAAAGATAGTTCAAATCACCCTGAATAAGATTCGAATAGGACTAATGGCAGTTTCAAAAGTGCTTAACTTGTTATTTTCTGTTAGTTGTTGATAAAAATAATCAATAAGCATAAATAGTACAATCACTACATTATGATTCAAGTGAGCTAAATTAATTTCATTGTTTTATTACGACTCGTTTTGTTAACGATAAGTGTTGCTCCGATCAATATAGCTAACAAGAATCATACCATGTTTTTAACACACCTGGCAGAAGCAATAATTAAAAGGATTCAAATTCAGTTCCATGCAGCTTAATAGCGACACATTTGCAATAGTACATTATGATGCAACTACGGTAAGCTGGATATTATAGTCGAGGTGTTGGCACGAGGCGAAGCCGAGTGCTTATAATAAACCCATGACAATAATATCCAGCTTACCGTACGAGCAACATACGACGTTTTTCAATACATTTGCGATTACCATATAAACTAAAACAAGATTGCAATTCAGAAAATAATGATTTAAAAAAGTTAGGAACTAAAGCAGTTTGTAAAAATACATTTATAATCATCAGGTACATTTATTTAGGTTTATTTTTTTATTTTTACACAATTATTACATTTTTTATTTTTATACAACCGAACTGATAACCTTCTCCTTTTCGAAGTCGGCAAAAAAATCATATCTCACGAATCAGAACATTGTTATTTATTTTTTTAAATAATTTTATTAAATAAAGATAAAAAATACTTTATCTACTCACACTCTATACAATGTCTATAACGCTATCAGAAATTGTCTATTAATAAGTATCATTACGTCAATCACATTTATAACAACAATTATATTGTCTCTGACCGTAGGTAATATTGTACGTATTTTCCTCAGGTATTTTCATTACAACATCGTTTTTCGATTAAGTCATGACTTTTAAATTTCGAATACCTTAATTTGAAAAGGAATATTGGTAATTTTTTTTTTTTAAATAGAACTTCGTCGCTGGGCGTGGTCCACTACCGCCGTGTTGCTCGAAGTCACTACACGCATCCTTGACATGAGTTTGATTTGCCGCCATTGCGAAATAGGTAGATTTATTTGTAATAAAAAGTGAATGATAGTGAATCGAAAAAGTGATGAGGAAGCAGCTATATACTTACACTACCCAAAATTTCTCTACAAGGCGGCGAACATAATCAACAATTTGTTACCAGATAAGTCAAGTAAAGTACATATGAAAAAGTTTTTAGAACAGTATCTGAAACATTATAGACACTTTATAGTGTGTTTGTAGATAATAGTACATTATGATACGAGTACGAGGTGTTTATAGGAACGAGGCGCAGCCAAGTGCTTATAATAAACAGACGACTATAATAGACAGGTTACCGTTCTTGTATGATACGACGTTTTTCAATACATTTGCGATTACCATAAACTAAAACAATATTGCAATTCAGCAAATAAGACATTTATAAAAGTTAGGAACTAAAGCAGTTTGTAAAAATACATTTATAATAATCAGGTAAATTAACTCAGGTCTATTTTCTCCGAAAAAGTACATTGATAACCTTCTCCTTTTCTTTTTTTTTTAAGTTTTGTTTTACGGCCCTGGATACAAGTCCTTTAGAGCCTTTCTTCATTTATTTCGCCAGTTGGCGAGTTATTCTTTTTGGTTGTCAACGAAATGATTTACAATTCATTTCGTTGTTTTCACGGAGCCCCTGGCGACAACTCTTCGCGAATCCACTGGTTTCATCATTGACGACGCAGCAAGGCGGACAACCACCAGCCCGCTATGTAGATCTCACTACACCCGTACAATGACAGTCTATTTTAGTTATCCTACACATTGTTCATAAATATGGGCATTTATAACACAAAATAACACCAATTTCACATTATAAAGTCCACTAGAATCAATTTGCGAAACAATCCAAAACAGACACCGTGCAGTCCGCTAAAATTCCTGCCAAGAACTCTCCCTTCTCCTTTTCGAAATCAGTTAAAAATCACATTTCACGAATGAGAAAAAAGTTTTCATGCTAAACTTGAAACTGTTTGATCGGAATCTATGAAAAAAAAAATTGCATCAGTGGCATTGTGCTATAGAGTGGTTGTGATTGGTGTAAAGTAAAAAGCACTAGTGCCGTAAATACATCATTACTTACGATACAAATTTCGATGTCATAAGAACCGTATTATTAGCAAATGTATTGAAAAGTATTGTATGCAACTGTTCGTAATTAGTCCTTAAAATACTCATGTGATCATTTTATGACACGGTGTGTTAAGAAATTAAAACACGATTGGGAGTATCGTTCTAGACAGTTAAGATCGATTTATACACTGATTTAAGAATGTATGTTTCTTTATCCCACCTTCATGCCTCAAAGGATTTTGACGTGGGTATGGGGATCGTTGGAATCCTTCTGGAATCCTTCCATCCTTCCGAGTGACATAGGCCATATTTTTATTTTGCCAAGACAGTCGTGTTTTCTGTTTCTTATAAAAAATCTTTTGTAATGTTTTAAAATGTCAGCATAAAAAGTGATCTTCCTTATATTTAAATGGCCGACATTTTAAAATATTAAAAGTAATCACAGTCAGGAAATGTAAACAATAATCATATCTCATTAAGATATGGGAAAAGGAGCATCCTTCTAGATTTGTATGTATATGAGTAAAAATTATATTTTCAAAATGCTAGTATTTCGTTATTTCCAGCAGACCAACAATCTCTTTAGTTTCTGAATAAACGATGGTAGCATATACCTAATGTTCGTATGTGTAACAACAAGGCCTTATGAATGGTGTCAAATAATAATCATTGATGAAATTATTGATATTCATAATTGAGTGCCAATGTCCATTAATTACTGTCCTAACCCAACGGTTTGAATAGTTTCTGGATAAAAAGACTGTGGTATTGAGCCAGATAGTCGGAGATGACGAAACTAATACGAACATATTCGTTGTCGGTTCTTCATATGGGTCTGTTTATAGTAATTAGTTACTAAGTGCAATTTTTAATAATAATTCAATTTCATATTATTAAGGTTTTTATGACTATTCAGACTAAAAGTGCTTGCCAATAGTAATCTAACGAGACCAAACACGATGGGTTTATCTTCTTTAGTTGAGAAATGCCTATCGCCACCTTCCGACACCATCATCATATGGTCTATGGTCACACAATTGCATTGTCATCCGAGTCACACAAGTACGATCGGCTTAGGATTTAAGTTGCGAAGAAGTTAAGATTTATTCCTCGCAGACTTCGCCCGAATACTCATAGTCTGCTTAAATAATCAATTTCATCTTTACAGTTAATCAATTCTAAAGTCATAATCTCAGGTATTTTAAACACAATTTTAGTTTAGAATTATAGATGTGCTAATAACAACGAATGGGAATTTTGCGTTCGAAAGATTTCATCATGAATGCACAAAACAATGTTTACTCTATTTGTCAATAGTTAAAATAGCTCTATATTGTGCTGTATTGCCATATAGCAAAGGACTTTAAGAAGATTTTAGCTGAGAAGACGGAATCGTGAGGTAAATAACGTATGAGTATCCCAGTTAACTAAGCAAGGAATTAAATAAAATTAGTTTTAAGTGAGGTGCAATTTAAGAAATGTATGAATATTCAGGCGTTATATGGCAAGTTCATTAAAAGCTTGTAAATCATAATTATAACCTTTTTTTAAGCCGCAGGGCAGCTTGTGGCGAGCTGTTGGTGAGTAACGACACCACGGCCCCAAGTGCTCGGCTCACAAGACTCTTGGCTCTGGCTTGCCAGGGGTGGAAGTGTTAAAGGGCATAACGCCACGATTAATTTCGGAGAAAACGCAGCACATCTCTCGAGTTCTGAGTCGCCCACACTGGTGTTGCCCTTTTTGCCGGCAGTAAGGGACGACTAGTTTGACGGAACCAATTAGTGGGTGGCAGGCTTCGAGCAACACGGCCTCCGTACCGGACGGAGTACCGGACGGAGTGGCAGGCCACCAATTGCCAATTTTAGGCAGTTAACATGATAGCGGCAGTTGTCCGACAATAACCCAGCACAAGTCCAACTACATTCCAATCCCATAGACCGTTAATTTCTCTTTCCGTCTCCGGCTCAGACCTGTTCAATGGCATATCATACATTGGTATTTCCAGGAACGGTTTCTGGCTGGAGCCCTTCATTACATCAACTTCTCCAAAGAGCTTCTACGTGTTGGATCTATATCCCCACGCAAGCCTTCCAAAATACCGGGGTGACAACTTGTCTCCAAATCTTCCTTCTTCAAAAATTCAATTTTTATGGCAAGCGTGTATTATGAGCGTTTTGTACTTTAAAGTGCTTGTCAAGACAAGTATAACGAGCCCAAAAACAGGGGTTTATCTTCTTAAGTGTAGAAGGTCCTATGACTATCTTCCGACTTCATCATTAGAACAGATCTATTGTATGGTAATATAGCATTTTCTTCCGATTAACATAAGCATACATCATTTGCAGCAGTATTCTCAACTGTGCCACGATTGGACTAAATAATCAATCTATTGATAATGATTACATTCCATCCCTGAGTTCATTCATAATCAAAGCTACTTAAAAATAACCGATATAATTTTTACGTGTTGGTATTCTATTATGAACAAGAAAATAGGAGATAAACCGGAAAATAAGCTTTTGTGATCACATACGGGGAAAAAATAAAATTAACCCTATGCTACTCCAATAAATAAATAGGTACCCGAGGAGAACAAAGAATACTAGCAAATCTTATATCAAAACCATCAAGTGAATTATTTTTAATCAATATGTCAATAAACATATTTTAAATTGAAGAATCGACTGCCTCTGGTCTACATTGATGGATGAATACACTTACTCCGTTACCTAGAGGCTCTGCGTACCATTCCCAGAGCGGGTAAAAACTTAGTTCTTTTTTCCGGGAACACTGGGAATACGCTCACATGAGCAGGATATTATTAAGACTTCTAAAAATATACTTATGAAAATATCCGGCTTTCTTCAATCAAATTTATAACGATAAACATATGCATGCAACCAAAATGAAAAGTCTTGTGTAATTACAATGATGAACACAAATATCAGCCATGGCTTGGTATTTAACATACCATGTAAATCCAGAAATCTGACGTAATTACTAGCAGTAATTTAATTAATATTGCTGGGTCACAGTGCTTGTAATTAACCTAAAATGTCGGAAGTGGAGCGTTCGTTTGATGATCTGCTTTTTAAAACATTTCGTAGGCTCAGGGGAACTTAAATGTATATTTGTCACTCAATAAAACACGATCCTTTGACTACCGATGTATAAATCTGATAAATAATTGCAAAATATATTTTTTTAGGATTTCTGCTTGGTTAAAAATTTTTGAATTATTAGTGGTTTATTGAGAGTTTTGAATGCTTATTCCTAACCACGGCCATCTTAAATTACCATAAATTAAAATATTGTTTGTTATGGATATTGATTTCTCAATAATATGTTTGATTTACCCATAAATTCGACTGAATTTTGAATTTATGTCATAATCAAAGAGTTTGTAATTATGTTTTATGGTCGTTCATTATGAAAATAAATGATAATGAGAATGGCTTCACGCTGTGCGCTATCACAAAGTAAGCAGGCACAGAAGGTTAGCTTCATGCAACGTTTGATTGCTGTGTATACACATACATAGACACTTCCCTCTTTATTATAAAATTGAGGGTTTCACATCTACAGTTAATTGTCGCCATGTGTGCAAAGAATAGTGTGAGTCGATCACTTATAAATTCCGCCTATTTAAAACTTCCTACCTATGAATGGGCATCACTATCAAAGTTACATGAAGCCCCCTTTTATGCACCCTTATTTTGTGTATGTGCTACACAAACCATAGTACATTCTGACGTGAGTCGATCTGTGCAGCCGCGTGTCAGTGATGCGGGGACAAGTGGTCTCTCCGCAAGGCCTGGGCATCATCGGCATCAGGGTCTCAGTGGACCGCGAGGCCAGGTTCGGCTTCACCCTCACGAGGCAAGGCGGATGGTAAGTACACCCAGTATCAAAAACAACTAATTATGAAAGAAGAGTGCAATAATCAGATGAAATCAAGAGAATAATTAATCACACTTTATTGAAGCGCTGTAGCGAACTACGAAAGCCTACTACGAAATTATTTTCGTAGCATTGTGTATGTATGCTACGAAGTGACTGAAGAATTTCTCTTTAGGATTTGCAGTTTTTTCTACTTATAAACATTTACATGATGATCAACCTAAAATTTGAAGCCATAATCATGTACATCACACTTGAAGTACCTAAGTCTCATGTGCCGTGTGTACTGTACTGTCTGGCAGTAGTAGACTGAATAATAGCCAGTAAGGACGTCATATATTTACTTATCGACTGGTAGAAATCTGTCATATCTAATGACCATAGCACGAAAAACTCATTTAAAACCAGTAATAATATCGATAGCAGTGTGGGCGGTGTTTATTAGGTATCATATTGATCGAAGATATAATTTGTAATATAAATTACTACTGCTTGAATCCGAGAAACAGGGTTATTCCATTAAGGTAGAATTTCTTTAATCAATGTTAATGACCCATGATTGATACTTAGAATAATGTTTGTGCAATTTTATTGTAATTTATTTTAGCCCATATATATAATATCTGATATAAAATAAAACTCTGAAAGTAGCAAAGCAATTTATGATTAAAGTTGTTTGAGTCAATTGACAAATTAAACAATTTATGTAATAACATGTATTAAATAAATTGCGAAACATTTATAAAGGTAAACGTTAAACAATTTGGAAACTTTTGTAATTGAAATAATGAGCTAGTTATTACGTAGACGTCAAAAAGAGTTTCTATCGGCTTTTCTTTTCTGCAGATCCGAAACCAGCTAATAGTTTGACGCTTTCGAACAATAATTAATTAATATTCAATGTCTGTGAGACATTGATACTGAAAGTATCCAATTTCTGTGTTAATAATAAATAAGATCTTTTTTGTCTGCTAAGGCCATTTCTCTGAACTGAACCAGCAGTCTGTCCTGCCCGCGTGGAATTTTTAAAACATATCTTATTTCTTAACTTAATAAGAGAATATAAGGTTTCTTACATTTCACCAGACTCTGGCATGCAAAATATATATATTAATTTTGATTGTTATGAGTTATGACACATACACATTGTTTGTTTATTTATACAAAACTAATGGCATTTAATAAAGTTAAATTAGAATTTGTCAAAGATACTTGCAGCTTAAGTGTTTTAAAATTAAAAACACTTGTCATTTTTGTTTAAAAATTAAAAATAAAATTTTAAATGAAGTTTCGATTTAAAGAAGAACGCATTTAATTCAATTAATCCTTTTTCCATATTTGTACAACCGGGTTTCGGGTATTCGGTCCGATGCCACGGACTGACAGACATTTACACACACACACACACACACACACCCACAGACTAATGCGTAATAAATAATACCCCTTTTTTGTAAACGTTTAAAAACAAAAAGAAGCATAATTGTCCGTAGTATAGATAATATTAGCTTTCCTAAAAATAACAACCAACGTGAAAAAATGTCTGATTAATTACTACCAATAGAATAGCTAACGGTCTGGTGACGGGTCACAAAGGGAACTATGATTGAATACAAAATTGAACAAAACGAGACTTGCCAATCCGAAGATATTTTTAATAACAGTCGTTCATCAATCGTGTTGATGTCCGTGAATAACTAAATATCCGAATTCAAATTTCAATATCGCTTTTACAGCTAACGGTTTTAAAAAATAAGTGTCATTGTTTTGAACAAACAAAATGTAATCGGTGATAGGTACTTAATTCCATCATCAGCGCACCTGTTAACAAATAACATCTGCCAAAAAATATTTCGATTTAATAACATGCGTACAATATAGAGGTCGATTTCAGTTATCATCGAATGAACAAAATTACAAATTAAAGCACCGGGACACTTAATAGAGCGGAAAGCGTGGTAACAATAATTAGGGTAAGTGTTAGAAGAAATTAGGCAGCTGGAAAAAAATTACATCTTCAAGAAAATTTATTCAATGAATCTTTACTTTGTTTCTCTGGACTGATTTTGTAGAAATGAGATTAAGGCGCGTATATACCTAAGGAAAAAAATACATGGGTCTATCAGTTAGATTTGAAAAGTCTTTTCTCAAATTAGATTTAATTCTAAAGAAACCATAGTCAGGTTCTGTAATTCGCAACGGCTAAGATGGACCGGTCACCTGGAGCGTATGCCGGATAACAGGGCTCCCAAAGCTATGTCGAAATGGACGCCGAAGCGGAAACGACCTAGAGGCAGACCAAGGAAGATATGAATGGATTGCGTTGTAATAGACCTATAGAAGATAGGCAAATATAAAAACTGCAAGAAAGAAGCAAAGGACAGGTGGAAGAAACTTGTGGAAAAGGCCAAGACCCATAAAGGGTTGTAGCGCCGTAGGAAGAAGTTTCTCAAATTATAAAGATTCCTAATAATCCGTTTAAAATCCGGGTGACGTCACGAAGACTTTTACGCAAACTTTGACGTCACGAGCCCCTACCTACTTTGACGCGTTTTATCTATGTCATTTAGTGTTCAATTGACAAAAGAAAAAATAGATGTCCAATATTTTTCTTAATATCAAACTGATGAACTCACTTTAATATTATTATTTTGGCCCAAGAATCGAGCCAATTGTCGCTATGAACTCACAACCATAACTACTGTAGCTAATTTTAAAATATGAAATTATACTAACCTATGTCACTAGGTAACAATATTAATGAATTTAATCTAATACTATAGAATAAAGTGGACACAGTCTATACCACTTGCTTTCCCCAATGACAGTTTTAGGGGAAGGCAAGTGGTAGAATAGCTTAGTCACGTTGTAGTTACTCTACCAATTTCTAGTAGGACTATACCGGTATTATAGTACACACACATACAGTAGTAGGATAATACTGTCTACAACGGTATAGTTAGTAGCATAGTAAGTACTCTACCGTTTACTATACGCGTGTACCGGCGGATACAAAAGTTGCAGTCTCTGAATCCTAAATCTGCGCGTGTTGTCAGTCGAATGGCTGATACACTGCTATGTAGAGACAATAGTGCCTTATAGAAACCTATGAAAAACATAAAAATGTTAAAAAAACATAAACATGTTGAAACACATAAACATGTTGAAAAACATAAGAATGCGTGATAAACGCATGTATAAACAAAGCTCGAAAATCAATATATAAATATTTGAGAGTAAAGGCAATCATCATTAATGTTGGTTCCGGTCGTTACGAATTCCTTGCGCGTATCTGTAAAGCATCAAGTATGAAATCGAATTACTCGGGACGTAACCTGTATCATGTGAACATGTAATCGAATAACATGACACGTTCGGCCATTTAATCGCCGATTACCATAAATCCTCTGTAACGAATTATTTATTTTTGTGATATTATTTGCGTATTATATAAGCAACATTAATAGTTAGTGATTTTAACTGAATATAAATTTCTTTTATACATTAATATGATATAGCAGACCCTGGGCTCCGGCGCATAACAGCTGAGGATGAAATCGGGAAAACGTATAGATAAAGACGAGGAGGGAAAATGTCTGTCGAACGAAACGGTTGTCAAAAACCGTTATGCGAAAAAAGTTATTGATATTAAAGTAACTCGATCTATTGTCTCTGTAAGTTGTATTGCTAATAATCGCTATACAAACTTAAAAGAAAAATATTCTTTCTTTATATACGTATATATCACAATCTTTTATTTACGAAATTTATGTTTGCGGGTCCGATCCCGATTAACATTGGCGTATTTAAAAACCAAAGAGAATAATTATAGATAGATGTAATAACAACAATCACAACAGAAATAATTAAAAGTTAAAATAGAATAAAAAGATTGTAGAAAATACAAATAAGGGTATTGCGTTTCCCTTTACGATGGTTGTTTCATTGTCTTTGACATCGTAGCTCCCAAACGGATTTTAGTTATAATATTTGAAACTGGTTTCTAGGCTGCTAGGCTAGATATAGACATTTGACTACTTACGATGAGCATTAAATTTCGCAGCTAAAACATGAATTTTGGCTTCAAATTATTAGTTTAGGTAAGAAATTATACATGTGACATGTGAATCCAGAATCACGTAGAATACAGGTCAATTTTTTTTTATTTTGGTTATGGACCTCACTCAAAACACCCTAATATTGTAGGTTTGACGTGCTGGTAAATGGCGGCGGAGCGGTAACCCTTCAGTTCCAGCGGTCGCCGTTCAAACCCCTGAGGAAGACTGTCTTCGTGCCATGGAACCAGATCGTCGTGCTGCCACCAGTGGAAATGGAACTAAGTGACGACAGTATAAAAGTACCGACACCAAGGTAAATTTAATCATCAATAATCACATCAAAGCTATTTTTGAGGTTTACTAAACCAAATAGGAACTCAATCAATGTGTTCATTTCTACCAGTACTTTTTATAAATTTAGCCCGGTGCGACTTGTTTTTCGCCGTGTGGTTTCCGGCAGAGTAGAATGGGACCACTACAAGTTTTCCTCTGGATGTCGTAGAAGGCGACTTAGGAAATATGGGCTAAACAAAGCTTTTAAACATCAAAGAAACCTCTCCAACCGTCTGGCCAGCGTGGAGAGTGTAGGCCAAATCCTCTGACTGCTCCGGCTAATATATGGCTCTGGCAGTACAGAGAGGGTCATGCCCCTACAGTGGAGACTAATTAAGACCTGATGATGATGATGATGACGATGACTTGTTTTTCATATTTTATTAATCTTTTATTTTTGACGTCTAACGGGACGGTTTTGATGGAAATCAACAAAGTTGATGGTGTCAGTAAAATTAACTTAAATGTTTGCGCGTGAAAATTTTAAAGGCTCTTACAAAATCTTAAAACCTTGAAGAGTTTTTCACCGTCTCACTTAAAATTCAAACTGGAGTTACCAAGGTAAAAACAAATATACGCCTACCGAAGCTACTGTCACAAGTTGATAAATAGGTCTATTCTTGAGAAATAAAAATCCTTGAGAAAATGGACGACAGCTATAATCACCTGAATGGAGTTGGTCTACGAAACGTGTCATTACGATTACTGTTATGTGAAATAGTCAAGTTGTACTCGTATCAGACTTGTTAAAAGAAACCGGTAAACGCGAGGTAACTGTACTATCGACAATGTAAAAAGACACTGAGTAATTTCATTGGGATCTTTTTGTTCACTTTCAGAATATTATCAGAAGGTACAGTTAGTGGTAGTAGGTATAGTTGATGTGTTTCCAAAAATAAATTACTAATACCTATCCGTTGTAAGGTACTTATAACACGGCGTTGAATGAGAATATAAGAAAACCGCTAATCGCTTGAATCTCTGTTAGACTTTAATCGAAGTCTTGCAGTTAATAATAATATAACTGTTACTGTAACAACTGATAAGGGCAAAAAGCGCGATCGTTGTCTTATTATCAAATGCAGATTTTCAAAATAGTGTCTCGCTATTATGCCAAATCCAACTCAACCGATTTGAAGGAAAGGTACACAGATACTCTAGAGCCTGAGAAAGGACCTAGGCTACTTTTTTCCATGCGGGCGAAGTCGCGGGCACAGCTAATATTCATATTTATACACCAAAAATATTATTTCTGTCGGGCAATAACCGCTATTACGATTGAATGGCTGTCGATATTACTAAAAATACCAAAGTACCTACATACCTACAAATACTTTTACATAAACATCGTATTATGTTATATGCGCTTCAATGGAATTAAATTTCAGTTAAAATGGAATAAATAATCATAATTGAAAAGCTTTATCAAAATGTAGTCTATATGAAGGTTTCACATTGTTCACACACGTTTAATGGATCGCCGCGGTGATTAACGATGGCGGTTATCAAAAATGAATTAAGGCATCGATCGTACTCCGACGGAATTACTGCCGTTTCTAAATCGCGGAATTTAGGCTACTCGTGCCTGTGGGTAATTGAATTTTATGATTCATTCAAATCGTAAACATGCCTCACGACGTACACATTTTTCAAAAATTGGTTCTTCTGCCTCCTATAACTCATTAGCTCCGGCAGTGTAAACGCTATGTAAACGATGCGTGCAGCGTTACAGAAATCACTTTTGTCGACTGTGACAGTGCTAAGTACAGGCCTGTGATTTTGTTCATCACTTTAAAAAGAAAAAAATAATTTGCCATGAAACTCTGAAATACCTTTGAAAGCTCCTAATCTTCCTATTATTTTCTTATTATGGTTATCTTACCGGATTTTAAAGCGCTACCGCTGAGGATGCAATCGGTACACTTGGATGATGGTGGTATGAGTTTTTCGATCTGCCGACTGGAAAAAAATGGATTAGGTAGAATTTTTTCGCGCTGGGCGCAAATCCACAGCCTCTTATGCTACTGCGACACAAAGGCCGTACCGTTTTTATTTCATAATAAATGTTGTTTGATTGATCAATGTCCTGTTGTCAACAGAGCGCCACCTCGCCTAGACTGGGCGTCGACTCCTCAATGGTGGGAGTCAGCAATTCCTCCGTGCCCTGCTCACGACCACGAGAGACTCCGACCCGAAGTGGTGGCAGTACCGCCCTTGGCCGCGCCGGCAGCGTCCTCGCACATCACATCGACTGTCATCTATCCGGAAGCTCAGGTAAGATAACGACTAAGTTAGACAGCACATTTTTATCCATGCCAAAGATTTTGCCTCAGTAGTCGAAACAGAATTGCTAACTTCCTCTTCGCATGCCTTCAGTTTTCAAGATTTCAAGTGCTTTGAACAAAATCCTCTGACTACTCTGTCTTTGCCAAATCCTCTGACTACTCTGTCCACAGACTCTGTCTAATATATTGCTGTGGTAGTGCAGAGAGGGTCGTGCTCCTGTAGTGGAGACTAAAAAAGACCTGATGGATGGATGGATGGAACACTTATCAATTGACATACTTGGGTTTACAATTTTCACATTTGTTTTTGTTACTAATGGCTAAGTATATGCCGCTTCCAAAGCGGAGTGCAGAAGCGGCAAACAAACTGCACATTTTGTCGAAGCGACGTCAACTCACAATTTTTGTTAACCTTAGAAACAGATACACTGAAACTTTAACAAGTTTTTCTACACCATAGTGTGGCGAATACTTCTATGTTGATGTATCTAGAAAGTTACTTAATAAATAAATAATTATGTTTAACAAAAAAGTAAAACCGACTTTAACCCTATACGTAAATGTACAAACTGGAACTTAAAATTAGGTTTTAGTCGGTGTGGTAGTTGAATAAAAATAGAGGAACAACGTCGTCATCAAGTTGTCTTCATTCGCGAAAGAATTATACAGTAATAAAATTAAACCAAACGGCATACTTGTACAATGTTTTTTGATATTTGTTGATTTTTTTCTTAAAGCACTGGATACATTTCGATAAAAAAATTATAGAACCACATTTGAAGTTCAGTCAAAACAGAGGAGTAACGTTCTCATCATCATCGTCTTGATTCGCATAAAAATGAAATACAAATAAGTTTAAACCGAACGGCAAACTATTACAATTTTTTTGGGTCTTTGTTTATTTTTTCAAAAAGTGCTCAATACATTGGGACAAAATTTTTATGGGACCACCTCCGGAGCATTACCTATCGAACGAAAATAGAATCACTAAAATCGGTCCATAACTGACTGAGTAATCGCGTAACATACATACAAAAAAAACATACAGATGAATTGAGAACCTCCTCCTTTTTTGAAGTCGGTTAGTAAAAAAAATACCACTCGCTCAAGTAACTTCGGTTACCTCGTAACTAGCTAATACAGCAAACTTAGATACCTACAAACCATTGTGTGGGAGCTTCAAAAGTAGCCTCGCCTAATAAATTGGTTACAAAGTCACCTTCGTATTTAGGCCATGGCCAAGAAACTTCGGTAACACAAATTATTGTCAATAAGATTGTCTTTCTAAACATTAACTAAACTAATCAATAATTCAACAGAATGCGTCCATTATTGAGCAGATCGAATGGATAAACCATGTCTCATCCCCGATCTGACCTAAATATTCCGTTTTATGGATTCAATACACATCGAACATTGAACGTATCGCGAGTAATTCCCGCTCCATCCATAAGTATGTCGCGAAGCCATAAAATAATATATGCAGCCGTTGCATGACTAGAAATAATACCGACTGAATGTTTCCGATTCATGGAATCCACTAGCTCCTGGAAAATGTTAGTGGAAATGTATGATTATGTACGAAGAAAAGGTTGTCTTATTATAGGATTTCTATCATAAATCCGATTCCTTTGTTTCTCTTGCAGGTAGAGCCTTCCCAAACGACTAACATGTTATCGATTATGACCTAGGACGGAAATGAACTTCGTAGATTTCTAGTAGGCAACATTTATGCTGTTCTAACAATTCAAAAATTAACGAGATAACACTGTTTTACTCTTTACTTAGGTATGTTTAATTTACTGACTCTTAAACTCGGTTTCTTCCAGATCGTAAGCGAATCAATTGGCATCCCTGGCTCATCAGTGAAGCTGACGTACCGCTCCTCCCAAGCCGCCGGCTACCTGTCGTGCGTGCACGTGCAGTTGACGCGGCGCGTCGTGCCCGCGTCACTAGCACGCGTGCATGTGCGTGTGGAGATAGAAGGCTCATTACACACGCACACCTACGAAGCTGATCCTGATTTGACTCATGTATTTGCGTGGAACAAACGGAACGTTTATAAACAAAAGGTATGTTGGTGTAAAGACTTTGTTCGTAGATTTTATCACGTCTGTCCACGACATGATAGATCTGACTGTTCGATGAGTACTCTCCTTCCAATCAAAGATATTTACTTTTTATAACAGTAATGACTGTCCAGTTTTTCGCCTATCATGTTGTATCCACGTTATGAAAATGGTAGGCAATTGAAGATATGTATGAAATGTACTGATATATTTCTCATAGCAACAATTTTTTCAAGGTGTACGGTCAAGCTCAAGCAAAGATATCGATCGGCTACGAATACTCTTCATGCGCTGCTATCGTCTGGGAGACACAGACGGCAACGCTAGCTGGCTTCGATGTGGACATATCTGATATTGGCGGCTGGGGCTTGGACATCCACCATCACTACAACTTCCATGAGGGAATCCTGCAGAAAGGAGACGGCGCGCTGTTGCATTTAAAACAATATCCTAGAACTGTTCAGGTAATCTCCATCCGTCAAAACTATAGTTCTCTTAATGTAATGTTCTCTTTATGTTTACACATGACAGCACATAAGAGAATTACTAACGTAAGTTAACTTATGTTAGTAAGTCACATGAAATGATAATGTAAATATCATCTCATGTGACAACTGGGACCAACAGCTGTACGAGCCTTAAAAAGCACGGAGCTCGGTTGTTTTAATGCTGCTTGTGGTTTGTGGTCATCCCTCCCAGTCAGAATCACACCCGCGGCATCTCAACTTACCTAAAATGAGCATGTTCAAGGAAGAATATATAAGTTCTTCCATTTTAAATACCTACTGATTATTTTCTAACTTTCCATGATTTTGCAGGTGGTAATGGGAACTGGTCTCCGTCGTTCCCTGGAGTGCCCCGACCATTGCAACGGCAAGGCTGCGGACTCTCGACTCTTGACGCCTACTGCATTGACCTCTGGACCTGATGGATCGCTATACGTGGGCGACTTCAACTTCGTTCGCCGCATCACACCAGAGGGTGTCGTCACCACTGTTCTTAAGTTAGAGTAAGTTGATATATTTAAATCAATCAATCTAAGAATGTCTTTAAATCTACAACTTAGAATGGGTCAACATTGGTGTCTACTTCTGGTGTCGTGTTTAAGTCACTCTCCTAATAGGTGCATATTGCAAATATTGGATGTGGTTTGATTTATAATAATTCAAATGTCACAAATTTAATTTTCAGGACGACCCAAGTCGCCTATCAATACTACATCTGCATATCACCAGCTGATGGAAACCTGTATATATCGGACTCAGAAAGACACCAAGTCCGCAAAGTTATACTTCTCGAAAAAGTTCGCGATCCGACACTCAACTCTGAAGCGGTGGTGGGCAGTGGCGACCGATGTGTTCCAGGTGACGATTCTAACTGCGGTGACGAAGGACCTGCTATCAAGGCCAAGCTGGCTCATCCTAAAGGTTTGTTTGGAGATAATTTACTGACAATCAAAGAACCTAAAGCAAAAAATATGAACTACGATTTTTAATCGTGTTTCCTTTTTCAGGTCTTGCTATTGCAGCAGATAGGACTATGTACATAGCCGATGGAACCAACATCAGAGCAGTTGATCCCAACGGAATTATCCACACGCTCGTTGGCCATCACGGTCACCACAATCACTGGTCGCCCGTACCGTGCAGAGGCGCCATAGCACCGTACGAAGCACAACTACAGTGGCCTACTGGAGTAGCCTTGTCTCCGCTGGACGGATCACTCTACTTCATAGACGACAGAATAATACTGAAACTTACCGTCGATATGAAAATTAAAGTGGTTGCTGGACAACCCTCGCACTGTCGTTTAGGAAGCGATGGCAAACCAATCAGTAAGGTCACTAACAAAACAAACACTGAGTTCAGAGAAGATTCTAGTCTGGGTACAATATTAGCGATAGCATTTGCGCCGAGTGGAATATTGTACGTAGCTGAATCAGATTCTAAGAAATCGAACACAATAAAAACTATTGATCCATCTGGGAAGATCATGCATTTCGCTGGTAAAGTACAGGAGAACTTGAAAGAATTGAGCTGCGAATGTAACACATCCATGTCTGCTACAGTGCTGCCTATAAATTCTCGTGACGAAGGCGCAGGTTGCCCGTGCAAGCTGAGCGTAGTGGCTGGGGATGAACCACCCACCAGTACTGAGACTTTACTGTCATCGAATGCTAAATTCCAAACGATATCTGCCCTGGCTGTTACCCCGGATGGTGTTCTAAATGTTGTTGATCAGGGTAAGCATTATATTTATATTCCAAGCTAATGCAACGACTTCATAATGTGATGTGTAGAATAAACTAACAAATGGTTATTTTCTTTTAGGATCATTGCACATCTTAGCTCTAAAGCACTACCTGCCTTCCCATGATGAGAATGGAGAATTCAGAATACCTTATCCGCCTACATCCGAAATTTATGTGTTCAATCGCTATGGGCAACATATCACTACAAAAGATTTGACGTCTGGAAAAACTAGATATTCATTCCTTTATTCTAAAAATACCAGCTTTGGTAAACTTTCTACAGTTACTGATGCTTCAGGTAATAAAATACAACTTCTAAGAGATTACAGTAATGTTGTTAGCTCGATAGAAAATACTCAAGACCACAAACTAGAGTTGAAGGTATCTGGTATTGGATATTTGACAAGAATAACAGAAAAGGGTACCACTGAAATTGAGTTGGATTATGATGCTAATACAGGACTTCTCAACAGCCGCTCAGGGGTATGTATGAGTTATTCACAATATGTTAAATTATTGTATACGTATTTTGCTTAAATAATTTTTGTTAAGTATATTAATTTAATAATTTATTTGTCCTTAGGCTGGAGACACTGTCATCTACAATTACGATGAACTAGGACGTGTCACAAAAATAATTATGCCGTCGGGAGAGCAAGTTCACATTGTCTCAGGCTTAGCCAAAAACTACGGACTTGCTGTGACTGTCTCCAATCCATCAAGCACTATTCCTGTTGGTGTTGCCAAGAAATGCGAATATGTATTGCACGGACAATCATTTAAACAGATCACGATAAACAACGGGAAACAAATTACTGAAGGCAGAATTTATACAAATAACACATTAGTCCTAGACACACCGTGGGGAGGAAAGTTTGAAAGCATTGCAGCCGCTAAACATCCTCTACTGGAAGCTGCTCTACCTATTGAAGCTGAAATGCTACATATGTGGTCACATCAAACCACTACATTCGGCGACGGACTCGTAAACAATATGTACTCTCTCTACACTCTAGTCGGAGATGTGAGAAATCCCCAGCAAACTCTTAACCGAGAAATATGGGTTAATGACTCCAGAGTTCTAATCATAGAATTTGACCAATTCAAAAGTCGTGAAACGTTCTTCAATGCTGACAGAAATCCTCTATTCACAATTGCCTACGATGTCGCTGGATTGCCGCTTTCATTTACTCCACATGGTGCTGGTGTTCCCCTTAATATTTCATACGATCGATTCTACAGAATCAATGGATGGAAGTGGGGTGATACGGAAGAAACGTACAGCTACGATCCTCATGGAATGCTATCAGAAATAACAAGCCCGCAGGACGGAACGAAATTCATTTACTATAACGAGGGTAATTTAGTTTCCAAAATATCTTTAGCTAGTCAACGAAGCTTCAAATATGTTTACGATAAAGACGGAGGTCTAACCCATGTTATATTGCCATCTGGAAGCAACCACTCCTTCAGCGTGCAACCATCTATTGGATTTTTGAGAGTGACATATACGCCACCTGGGTCTACTAAGAAATATTTGCAACACTACTCACACACCGGCGAACTCTTGCAAACAGTATTCCCTGGCGATGGAGCTAGAGTAGTGTACCGTTATTTCACAACCAACAAGGTTTCGGAAGTAGTTCACGGCGACGGTCAGACCCAAATACACTACGGAGAAAACAGTGGGCTCCCATCAGAAATACTCCATGTTGATCGTGATGTAGATTACCGATGGGAATCAACTTATGCCGGTGGACTTCTTATGGAAGAGAGGCTTGATTATGGAGCCAAAACTGGGCTAAGCAACGCTAAAATAATATATGAATATGATAACAACTACCGAATAACGTCCGTCCAAGGACGCATTGGTGGTCAAACACTAATTCCTCATCATATTATTTACAATTCAAAGACAGGTGAGCCTGAAATTCTTGGACAGTTTACCGTTTCCAAGCAGAAATGGAATGAGACATCTGTTTTTGATGGTATTGCGATGTTCTCTCGCGCTCTCAATGAACAATTCTTGGAAAAGGAAGTGACTGTCAATATACACAGAATGGAAGTATTTCGAATGGAGTTTTCATACGACAAACATGGTAGAATATCTCAGACAAGGACCCATACAAGAAACGTCGGAGTAAATACATATACGAATGTCAAAAACTACACATGGGATTGTGATGGTCAGCTGACAGGTGTAGAAGCTCAAGAGCCTTGGGGCTTCAGATACGATGATAATGGAAACATGCTGTCGTTGACATACAGAGGTAATACTATCCCCATGGAATATAATGACATGGACCGTATCATCAAATTCGGCGAAGGTCAATATCGATACGACAGTCGAGGACTGGTTTCTCAGAATGCAAGGGAAGAACGATTCCAGTACAACTCGAAAGGACTTTTGATAAGGGCCAGCAAACGAGGAAGATTCGATGTCCGCTATTACTATGATCATTTAGACAGGTATGTACTTATACTTACCTATAATATACAAGAATTATACCTGTAGGTGTACTTAACTCTTTTCAGTAATGATTAGAAGGTACGTTTATATTAGAAACAGAATTTTCTAATTTCGTACTTACTCTTTCAGGCTTTCAACCCGAAAGGATAACTTCGGAAATGTAACACAATTCTTCTACACCAACAAAGAGAAGCCTCATGAAGTCAGTCATATTTATTCTCCACGAGAAAATAGATTCATGACCTTGGTTTACGATGATAGAGGTCATCTTATCTATACTCAGGTAACATACAAAGATAAATGATTATTTATATTTCAAATGCATCTGTTTACTTATAGAAAACTATATCTCTGTTTTACTACGTACTATATGATTACTATTTTTTAGGTTGCTCGGCATAAATACTACATAGCTACGGACCAATGCGGCACACCTGTCATGGTCTTCAATCAATATGGAGAAGGCATTCGAGAAATAATGAGATCCCCATATGGCCACATCGTTTATGACTCGAACCCCTATCTGTATCTGCCTGTAGACTTCTGTGGAGGTCTTCTAGATCAAGTGACGTCATTGGTACATATGGCAAATGGAAAAGTCTACGATCCACTAATAGGACAATGGATGTCACCACTTTGGGAGAACTTGATAGAGAGGATCCACAATCCAACACAGTTACATCTGTATAGATTCAACGGAAATGACCCTATCAATGTGAGACCTCAAAACAAGAAACCTACAGGTAAATCAAATTCAATTAGTTTTTAGTAACAGGTAGAACAAATTCAATTAGTTTTTAGGGTTCCGTAGTAAACAAGGAACCCTTATAGTTTCGCCATGTCTGTCTGTCTGTTTGTCCGTCCGCGGTTTTACTCAGAGACTATAAGTACTAGAAAGCTGTAATTTGGTATGGGTATGTATATTAATGATGGCAAAAAAGAGGTAGAAAAAAAACTTGAAAAAAATTTTTTTTAGATTAGCTCCCATACAATTAAAGTGGGAGTAATGTTTTTTTTTTCTATACAAACCCATCGTGTTGGGTATTGTTAGATAGGTCTTTAAAAATATTGTGAGGTTGAGAATACAATTTTTCGATTTAGGGATCCGTTTCCGAAATATTTGGTCTTAAAGTGAAAATTTTTGTTAGAGGTACGTGTCCCCCCCCCCCCCCCCCCTCTATCTGTTAAACGGTTATATATAGATACGTGAAAAAAATTACAGCAGTAGTATATATACTGAAGTTGAAAGGAAAACTATCAGAGCTGAGTAATAAGTACAAACTAAAAAGTTATAGGCAATCAACTTATAAAATGTAAAATTTCATACAATTTTCATTGTTCGATGTTTTTGGTCGTTAAACTCTGAGGTGCGAGTGTGAACAGTGTGAACTTAAAGTTGTCATTCGCAACTACGGAACCCTACACTGCGCGCGGCCCGACACGCACTTGGCCGGTTTTTTAAATTGAGTTAGGGCCAACACATTTTTTATATGTATGTCCGGCGATAACACTCGAAACACTGTTTTAATGAAGATCAAATTTGGAACGGTAATGGTATGTAGGTAATATAAGTACAAATTTCAAGTTTGCTTGTCATTAACATCGGTTCATTAGTTAATTTCAATAAATTATCATGTATGGTCCAAGTTACACAATTAGAAATATTCGTACAACATCCTTTTATTACAATTTTAATTCGTATGCCTTTCTTTGCAGATCATCTATCCTGGCTGAAACTTCTGGGCTACGACACCAAGAGTCTAGCCCCACAACTCTATCCCGACGAACTGCCTGGTGGCTCCGTGCTACCGAGCATACCTCGAGGACGTCCCGTATGGGGCGTCGCCCCGACCGACTCCAGTCCCGGTCTGCCATCTGCCATGTCGCTACTGCCTACAGTGACCATTGAATCTGGATTCCTATCGCATATGTCTAACAAACGAATAGCTGACTTCAGAAGTCTCTCCATACCTGCGATGTCTGCTCTGAAAACTGACGCTCTGAACCTTTCGCCTAAACGAATTGGTTCAGACTCGGAACCTCCATTCGGAAGAGGTATCCTCGTCTCACGAAACTCACGAGGTCGTGCTGTGGTCACCGCTGTACCCTCTGCCAACGCCATTTACAAAGATGTGTACACGTCGGTATTCAACCGCTCACACCTGCTTCCTTTCTCGTTTGTTGTGCACGGAGATCAGCAGGACGTATTCTATTTCGTGAAAGAGGAAACTTGGCGCGCCGCGGACGATAAGCAGCAACTGAAACGCATGCAGGGTAAATTGAACGTTACTTTCCACGAGGTAGCAGAGGGAGGAAGATCGTATGCTGATGTGAAAATTCATGGGAAGACGAGCATAGTAAATCTGCGGTATGGCACGAGTGCAGAAAGGGAGAGGCAGCGACTATTGCATCACGCGCGCGCAGCAGCAGTGCGCAAAGCGTGGCACAGGGAGCGTGAAGCGCTGCGTAGCGGGCTCGGCGGGTCGCTGGATTGGTCGGCGGCCGAGCTCGACGAGATACAGAAGGCTGGTTCTGCGGCCGGCTACGAGGGCGAGTACGTCCACGACGTGGCGCGGTACCCGGAGCTTGCCGAGGACCCCTACAACATCCGCTTCGTGAAGAAGCGCGCAGACCGCGCT
Organism: Rhodophaea formosa; assembly: GCA_963082605.1. NCBI lineage: Eukaryota > Metazoa > Arthropoda > Insecta > Lepidoptera > Pyralidae > Rhodophaea > Rhodophaea formosa. The sequence goes on from OY720210.1 coordinate 12,576,625, forward strand.
GAGCGCCGGCGGCGGAAGCGCGAGGACTGCAGCGCGCCCTGGTGGCTCGCCTGGAACGACTGCTAGTGACGTGTCGCCATCCATATGCCAAATCGAGTGAATGAAATCGACGTGTGAGTGAACGGTGACGTATGAACCTGTGAGTGTCTGTGAATATATTTTGTAAATAGTCTCTATTAATTGTTAATTGTTGATGTATGTATGTACGGTAGACGCGAATCCCTATCGCTGTGTAAATAATAAAATTTAATTTGCAGGGAGAGAATGGACCTTTTGAGAGGACTGATATTAAATAAATGTAATGTATGTATAAATAAGACGATTTATGTGAATATAAAATTATTTATACTTATTTATCGGTAAAAAAAGCTTCGATTGTGTCCAATGTTCTTATAAAATTTAGATGAAGACTATTTGAAAGAATAAAAAGGCATACTTTTTTAACCAAATAAACTTGAAGTATAATTACAACCCCACACACTTTCCTACCATAAAAACAAAATTCACTAAATGAAGATATGAGATAGAGGACCTAGTCTTTATAGTAAACAGGTTTCTTGCATGTTTAAATAATATCTTAGTGGAATTCAACGCAGATAATGATACTAAAAAAACCGGACAAATTAAGCAAATCACGTTTGCGAACGTAACACGCAGAAAAATATTGATTTATTTATATATCTAGGACCGCGACTTAGGACCGCGCTACATTGAATTGGCATGGTACGGTATGGTATGGCAGTGGAAGCGACTGTGCTCGGGTCGCCGCGCGTCTCCTCGATCAGCCCCGCGCCAACTCGCGCAGTCACGCGGCGGACGCACGTCGCACGCCGTACATAAGTGTTGCCACCTCAGTGGAATTTACACTTAATCTGGCTAACCAAAATTAGGTTTCTCTACGAATTTTGGTTTTAGTAACTACTTATTTGATGGAATAGTGTTTTTTGTTTGCGTGCATTGCCCCAGCGGAAAAGTGTCGGTAAACATATGTTGACTTTTAGAACATGTTTATCGATTGATGAAATTTGTAATTTTTGAGAAATTCGTAAAAAACTTATCTCGCCAGGGAACAGATTCCCTGGCGTATTTCAGGCATCCAAAATTCTATGGGTGCAGCAATTAATTTATCATGAGCACAAAATTTATGCTTATACATCTTATTTCCCAAGACATAAAGTTTATTTTAGTTTGTTTTGAAATGACGCGTCGCTTCCGATCCCATCCCATGCCAATCCAGTGTAGCGCGGCCATTAAATATTCTGATATCTATGAGCGCGGCCCAAAATCTATGTCGATTCAGTTCAAACAAATTAAAGTAAATCACATTTTTAATACAATTCAAGGTTTTTGTGAGTATTGCTAGTTATCTAAAATACAAACCCTATCAGAACATTTATATATACATTTGAACACATCTGACAAAATTATTTCATTAGGTGCAAGTTCATGTGATGTAGGAAAGTTTTTATGCAATTAAGTGGGAACAGGCATACGGCACACCTGGTGGAAAGCGGTAGCCTATGGAACCCTGCAACATTAGGGGTGCCACTCGCACGTTGCCGACCCTAAACAATTTATTAGAATTTATGCACCTAACTGCGCGCACCATAAGAATAATTTCATAGGCGCATACAAATCTAGTGCAGGGCAAACGGCAACTTAATCGCAACGCAAAAAGCCTATATTGCACCACTTTCCGGCACTAGACTTGTACGCACATTAAAAATCTCAGAACCGTTTAGCATAAGTGAAAAAAATAAAAGTGAATGCGTATGTGTAAAAGTTATTTATTTATGTCCGAAACGTCAATCTCTGAACAACGTACTCAAGTTAATTTTACAATATCAATTTATACAGGGATTCATACCAACGCATTCATATAAATTTATTATTCGCCACTACGAAATAGTCAGAATGCATATCACATCTCATTTAAATTAATATTTACATACGACAAATCAAAGTAGTCGCCACTGGAAACATCATACAACCATCGAACTTAATAAAATTGAATTATGTATAAAAATCTCCGTTACAAAATATATACAATAATAATTTTAATATCTCCTAAAATAGACATTTACATGTTCTGAATACAGTGTATTTTACAAAAAAATCATTTACATATTGAGCTACACGACCATAAACAAATGAGATCAACAATTCGCACATTGAGGACTCGTTACACTACTACTAGATTCTTGATTATATATCTGGGTCTATTTCATATACATTTCGTAGTATTTTCATGGTAATACTTTTCTAGGAGTAGTGTAACAGGACCATATTCATATATGCAAAAATAGCATTTTATAAACTCGGCAACAATGTCCACACTGCCTACAAATGCCCAGGCAATACTAGATAAAACAAGGATTACTACTTATTTAGGCATGTCACGGAATGCCTGTATGAACACATCTCTGATAACTAAAATTAATAGCAACAGTGTATGTAGGTACTTTACGTATAGAGACTTTTAAAGAACGAGCTTCGTGACGTTCAGAGTTGGACAACCGCATTGTTTCGTCTATATAACATGCTAGCAGAAGTTTGTGCGCGTTGTTGCACCCGTACATCATCGCCGATAATATAGGAAAATCTAGACCTCTCAAGGTCTTTAGGAAATAATTCAATTGTTTTAATTTGTGTCACGAGTCACGACTGGTTAACCAACAAGTTGAGTTCAAGTCTGTATCGAAGTATAATAGACATTTACCTTATTTGAATTATGGCAATAAGAGTAGCAGACTGGCCTACCGTTAAAAATGGCGCAAAATAACATGGGACATATTTAGCCCAAACGAATTGTATAACATATGGACTAATTAGGATATTTTTCTCTTAGTTATGAAGTAAAAAAAGTATAACGAATCACACTAAGTGGCAGCACTAAACTATTGTCTTCGCACAATAAATTGTCATCAAGCAACTGTATCAATATTGACTGATATATCAACAATTTACTGGGCCATTGTTGATAGGCAAAGCACGCAATTGCAAGGTATGGGTCCAACCGAGACCGCTGTGTTTACCGAATTGAATTTGGTGTAATGAGAAACGATAATCAGCGAAGAAGTACAGGCGCAATTATATTTCAAATCAAGGAAAATAACTGTCGATACATTCTCATAAAACAGTAACACGAGTACTGTTATGCACGCAACTACACACATAATATTATGCAATTACTAAACCGCTACAGTGCACACGCAACTGGCATTTTGAACACACGGATCATCGTAGCTTAAACTATAAGGAAGTTTGCATTGTTTTCGTTTTATTTCATAAGCATTTGACATTCTCCATTGATCCCAGCATTTTGTTGAGTATTAAGGCTCCGTGAAATACGCTATACCTGCTGCGCGATAACATGACATAGCTGACATAAACTTATATGATTTCATAGCTATTTTGCAGATATGAAGTGTGTGACAATTATATAAATGTCGCAGTCATCTAGTTAAATCTGCTATTTGATTAAATGACTAGATAGCGTTCATTGAATGACCACGTTTAATTGAATGACTAAAGGACAACTCGTCAAGTCGTTGAATGTAACGTTCAACGTCTTGACTGAATGAATGTCATTTAGCGAAGTCGTTGAATCTTAGCCGACTTTGTAATATTAGGTGGTAGCATGAGTTCATTTTTCTTAGTTTTTAAAGTAGCCGGCGGCGGCGTAATAATATGTAAATCCATAATGTCATACTAGTTTATTACAAATAACGCACTTCCGTGCCATCTGTTCGAGCTGTTTGACGCCATATTTGTTTTGGTGACTACTAGCGCCGCAGTGGTAAAATGAACTAAATTTGAATCACCGGACTGATTTTATGTCCGCTCTGTTTAAAGGGCTATGTTACAATCCGCTAACTAGTTGGACGTTGAGCGACGCTTGTTCAATCAACGTTTGGCCTAGTCATTCAATTAAACATGGTCATTCAATGAACGCGCTAGTCATTCAATCAAATAGCAGATTTAACCAGATGACTGCGACATATACATAACTACAATCAACACGTATATAAAGATGCTTGCAAAGCCGACAATAATGAGGTCACTATTTTATTTAGCCAGCAAAACAAAGCTATTGAAACGGGAAATATTTTACCTATTAAGGGGTACATTAAAGGCTTGCTAGGGGCCAAGAGCTTTCATTTTGCGTTCATCTAAGCTCCTGTGTATGTTTCTCATTCGCATATTTTGTTGGCCTTTTCAAACTTCACGGAAGGACTGGGATAGTAAAAAAACAACACGCGGCCAGGAGCGAACGTAAGTAGAATTAGAATGTTTGCTACTATCACGTTATCTGGCAGCAAGAATAATGAGGGTTTTCGAAATATGTAACACCAGGAAGCACTTTTCAGGCTATTACACCTTTCGGCATTTAGACTATCCTTATGTGTCATCAACTAATTAATATCGCCATCTGGTGTTCACATTTTCAAAACAACCCATAACAGAACCATGGACCTAAACTCTAGACCGTCGCCATTTATTAAATTTCACGTATAAATATCAAATACGTGTATCTCCTCCAATCATTTCTTTACAACCTATTATTATTTACAGTATTCATTATATGTGATGCTTATACAAACCTAGACTATCGTACACTATTTACAGCTTATTTAACGCAGATTCTTCGATTACTAAAAGTATTGTACTTCAATGACTTTGGAAAAATGTGTAAAGTCAAATGTATGAGCAAACAGCACTATCTATGTTAATACTGACAATACAAGGAGACTTTTCGGAAACGATTTTTCCCCAGTTCATATGGTTCATGCACCAATTTCTTTATGATTGGTGGCTTTTGACAGTTGCTGTCAAAAATACCTTTCGTCACAGTGCCGTCACCTGGGAAAAAAACGATCACGAAAGCCCTCATTGGTGTCACGTTCTTTCACACTTTCGAGTTTTAAGTACCAATTCCTGAATTTGTTTTTAAAACAAGAGTTAATTTAAATAAATTGACTACCGTGAGAGCATGCCAAATCATACTACTGATTGCTAAAGAGACAGTTCTGTTACTTAGTGCTTTGCAATTTGAGACTTACGATTATATTTACAGAAATATCATGTTGTTATCAAATACAAATCGATTACAAAACAATATCATGCGATTTAAGTCGAGGCCAATTCACTCAGAGATTGTGGTGTTAAAATCTCCACTTACAGAGAAAATTCATTGAGTTGATTTTTTAGAAACCAAGTAACATTAAAACACACAAACAAAAATATCATGCCCATTGTAATAATTAATGACAAATTAACAATTCTAAAATCCGACAACATTCATATTTACAGTTGTTACCAACAAGTCCAACATTAAATAAAATTTTATTAGTTACAATAATATTGGTATTCTTAAGAGTTTTAACACTACGATAACACTTTAAATTTAGTCACAATTCATGTCATGATCAATTTCCTTTCTTTTTTTATTTCTAATGTCAAGTTTGGTGTACAATTGCATTTTATATATATATAATATATATTTGTGACCTTCAAACAATAAAAAAACCATGATTGACTAATGTATAGAAGAAGAAGGAAAATAAAATTGTGATACATGATTAAAAACAAAATTAATTCATCGTCTTTAAATATGTGCTTTTAACTATAGATTTGCAAATAAATGCTGGGCCGAACCGGTTAGTTATACCTAGGCATTTAAAAATTCCGATTCAACACCACCAGTGGCGGCGTCAGGGCCAGGCTACCTAACGTCGGGTCTGACGGGGCGCCCAAACGGGCGGCCTAACGGCGGAAAATATGTTTTTAAGTAGACGCAAATCATATAAAATAATTGTTTTAAAAATCACTATGCATATATTGGACAAAAAGCTGAATATTCATGTATGACTGTAGTCAAAAGCTGGAATTGCCAGCAAGCTGTGTAGGCTAAAGCCTAGAGCGGCAGATTTGAAAAATTAAATAGGCAAATATTGGTCGTCGCCTGTCAAAAAGTTGATGCGACGGTGGCGCAATAGTGAAATACTTAGGGGCGGCATAATAATATATTTAGGCACCGACTCGTCGCACGTCAAAAGGATGATGGGAGGCGGCAATAATTAAATGGCCCAACCTGTGGCAAATCCGGCCCTGTCTGTAGTGCAATGGGAAATGTTCGCACACTCATCGTTGCAGAATAACTCTTTTGGTTCTTTACTACACATGTTATTTATGATCACCAGTTGAGAGATGAGATAAAATAATTTATAAACATAATATTTTAAAGATGGGCGCTCACAGGCTTTTCGTTAGGGGCGCTTGCCTCTGACGTAGTCTGAGCGTTAGATACGAATCTAAAGCCGTCACTGCACACCAGATTACAAAAAGTCTATCCAGCAGACACAGGAGTTGTGAAGTATATTACGTTTCGGGATAGTGTCGCACTAATTCCTGACGACCGAGCGCCGCGGCATCGTCCATTACACCTAAAATAAATTAGCTACAGTTCACGTGTATGTACAAGTCCTTCACTAAATAGGCAGTGTCAGTTTCGCCGACTACTATGAACTGTCCGCGTTAGATTTCCGCCTCACTTGATGCGCGTTTAGAGCTTGCGCTTGCACCTGCGCTATGAATTGGGTTGTGCCTGAAAAGAAACAAGTATTAAAAATTTTTCGCATATGCAGTTTTGTTTCATGGACTATATATAGAATAGAATATATAGACTACTAGCTGTGCCCGCGACTTTGTCCGCGTGAAAAAAGCCTTTGTCCTTTCTTCGGCTCAATACTGTCTGTGTACCAAATTTCATTTAAATCAGTTGAGTAGTTTTGGCATGAAAGTTAGACAAACAGACGGAGTTACTTTAACATTTATAATATTAGTACGGATATATGAAGAGGGGAGAGGGCTAGAACTTCAACTGTTTTCAATAATTCCCAATGTGGCGATAATAGTACATTATGATACAAGTACGATAAGCTGGATATTATAGACGAGGAGTTTATAGGCACAAGGCGAAGCCGAGTGCTTATAATAAACCGACGACTATAATAGACAGCTTGCCGTACGAGTATCATACGACGTTTTTCAATACATTTGCTATTACCATAAACTAAAACAAGATTGCAATTCGGTATTAGACAGTTGTAGCAATAAAATATGAAATATATTTTTTGTGGTAGCTTATAACTAAACAATTATCATCCAATATGTTTTTTGCATTAAAACAATTTATTAATATTTTATTTTTGGAATATTAATCTCAGTTTTTTTTATCTGTGGTCTACAAGTGGCGGCCATGATTAATCTTCGTATGACGTCATAACTCAATAAACAAAACGTCAAAGTCAACGTGATCAACGTCAAGAGCTCGTCAAGTCGTTTGTTCTCATACATATGTCTCCATATTTGTTCTTTACAATGGTTTGAGCCTCCTTAGTTCTATATTTTGCTGAGAAAAAGTGGAGAAAAATCGCTCAAATATTTCGATTTATGAAGTCAGGCTACATTAAAGCGAATAGTGCAGCCCAAAGTCGATTCGTTTATGATCGCAAAAAGATTTAAGCAAATATACATACAGACAGCAGGATGCGACTTTGTTTTATACTATTTATTAGTGACAGTGATTTGATTAGTGATGATTGTAAGAAGTTAGGTTAGGTGTAATTTATTTTTGTAAAATCGAACATACTGATTTCTTCTAAATACTTACATCAAAGTGATCCGCGCAAAAGAATATCACAGACTTATCAGATGGAAACTGTGGGTATCGGCGTGGCAGGACTGGACTTTTAGAAACGTGTATAAACAATTTGTTGGGACATTTAACTGTCGTACTTCTAAGCATAGGCACCGCACACGTTTTGCAACTTGTAATTTTCACAATTCCAGTTAAATCTGTTTTATTAACACCTCTAAACAGTTAGAGCGCCGTATTAGCCGTGCTTTGTTTATTGAGTTGTGACGTCATAACATGGAAATGTCACGTGACACAGTGTTTTAGCGCGAATTTCGAACCAAAAGATAAAAAAATCATGTTTTCTTATCAAATAAAGCTTTTTTGAAAAAAATATAATTGTAGGGGGGTTTAAAATAAGTCTACAGATATTATAAAATATATTTCAGAAAATTGTCAAGTAGCGAATTTAGCAAATAAGGAATTTATAAGAGTTAGGAACTAAAGCAGTTTTTAAAAAAACATTTATACCAATCAGGTACATTTACTCAGGTTTATTTTCTCCAAAAAAGTACATTGATAATATTCTCCTTTTCGAAGTCGGTTAAAAATCACATCGCACGAACCAGAAAAAAAATTTCATGCTGAACTTGAAACTCTTTGCTCGGATTCTATGAAGAAGTTTAAATTTTGCATATGTGGCATTGGGCTATTGAGCGGCTGTGATTGGTCATTACGATAAAGGTTTCGATGTCATAAGAACCGTATTATTAGCAAATGTATTGAAAAATACCTTTAATATATTTATATACATACAGGTAGTAAGAGCCTATGACCATAAGACCAAAGGCCCCATTTAGTATATTGATTAGATTACTCAAAAAAGTAACTTTGCAACGGTTACCTATATCTCAAAGAGTTTTTGGACTATTAGGGTATTTTTACTGGCGTGTCTATTTTTGGGAGGCATTTCCATAGCATAACAAAACAATACATATAATTTCGTTCTCCATTGTGTAACATTAGCAAATCCGTCTCCGGCTCCGAGTAGCCAGAGGAATCCCACTCTCCGACCCCGTCGCACTCGCCACCGCAATAGAGTGCATAGAGTAGGACTAGCTCCGATTACTGGTGACCGCCCGGCGGTCCCGGGTGACTTGCATCCAAGATAGGTCCTTCTGGCACCGTAGCTTTCGGCCCATACATCAAAACATGAGAGTTGATGCTCTCCAAAGGCTTTGCCATTGCTTCTCAGTTCGGGCCTTCAGGCTATGCATGCAAATCGCGGCCCATCAAGCATATCAGAGCTTGCTGTCTCTCCAACCCTTGCGCACACCGGCAATTCCCAAAGCCGAGGTCCGTCCCTCCGAGAGGCCCTTTGGCCTTACAGGTTGACAGGGCATTCTGCTCTCACCCTAAAAGTCCGGTGAAGTAGCAAGAGCTCACTTGGACTAGCTACGTAGTCCATTCAAAAACAAAATTAACATTAGTATGTACTTAAACGGGTGAGTAGGGCTTCATGCTGAAAGAATAACACTGAATCTATTTTCGATTTTTATTACTTTTTCAAATAATTAAAGATTTACATCTATATCCTCATACGAAGCTCGTAGGATGACTTCTGTGTCAATTCTTTCAGCACGAAGCCCTACTCACCCTACAGTACATACTAATGTGTACACAGTACACACCAACAGTGAAACTGTTGTCTTTGCTGAAGAAGAAATGGTGGTTTCTTTTGGAATACATCAAAAACGTTTCAAATATGTTAATGAAACCTCCCAGCTACAGTACTGACCTGGCGCGCTGTTGCCGGTGGGCTGCAGCGTGGCGATGGTGTGCGCGGGGCGCGGCGCGGCGTGCGGCTGCGCGGGGCGCGCCGGCCGCGCGGCCGCCGCGCGCGCCCCGCGCACCACCTGCACCGTGCCGCTGCGCACCGCGCCCTTCACGCCGCCCGGCATCAGTTGAGCTGGGGACAAATATTCTTGCTTAATTGTTTACTAGAATTTATTTATGGCTCTTTCTGGGCAGACTAACTGGATGATACCTGATTGGACAAGTCTCCCATTACCTTTGTTTAGCTATTACGCGTGACGTATTTAGCCAGTACGTATTAAGTTGTACGTGTTTATTGTTACTCCTGTTTATCAGTGAAATGATGGTGTAGTTCTCCTGGATTAGACCGAGCCCCTGACGACAATTATTTACAAATCTATTGGTTTCATCATAAACGACGCAGCAAGGCAGACAACAATCAACTAAGGTAACGCTAAGTTAATCTCACTACAACCGCACCATGACACTTTGACTTAATTCTCCCACTCAATGTTCAAAACATGAGCACTTAAAACAACAAATCGCACTGATTTCTCACTCTAAAGTCCACCCGAATCAATTAGCAAAACAATCTAAAACAAACACCGTCCACTAAAATTCCCGCCATTAAATCCTAGTGATAATCCTAGGAAAGCCACTTGTCCACCAGAAGGCAAGAAAAGTGGCTTTCCACTTGGATGGGAGATGGCTGTCTATAGAACACGTAATAGACGAACACTATTAGTGTTGTGAGTAAAAACTAGTGCAATAAAAGACTTAGAAAGAGAGTAGACAAAACATCCACCGCAACTCTTCAGTTAATTGGCTGTCAGCTGCAATATTGTCAAAATATCATGCAAATCTCAAAAATAATCGGAGCCCGTAGTGATAAAATATTGATTGTGACCGCGAAAGCTTAATAGTACATTGTGTAGCAAGGGCGGGATAGAAGACATTACGTCAAACGAGCGACTACTAACAACTACTGCTTTTAGTAGTCCGAGTTTGTAATGTCTAATACCGGCCGTGATACACACAATGTTTTTCATCTCACCGAGTAAATAGTAGAGTAAAAAAAAAATATTTTTCATGTTATATTGGTTGAAATTGTATAGTATGAATATTCTACATAGTTTACCTTGAAAATTAATATTTATGCGTCTGCAAGCTGGCTGATTATATTATCTGTATTAACATTATTGACCATGTATTCATTTATCATAGGGAATGTATTTCATGCAAATTAATGAAAATTACAATTACTTATAAGTATTATGCCTAAAAATAAATAGCGGCAAACAGTGAACAGAAAATGCACAGATAACGAAAATGTTTTATCCAAAAAGTGGAAGTCAAAGATCGATGAATACAAACAGCCAGCCATGCACGGCCATTAAGGGGGAACAATAGGCACAGTAGCGACGCCAATCATTTTATTCCTAATACTTTACAAACAGAAAGGAATTCAAGAATATAAACAATACAAACCTTAGTAAATAACCTGAAGTATTTTTTGAATCATGTTTATTACTATCGGAATCAGTGAGAATTATGAGAATCTGATTACCGCCAAAAACGGCCGTTTTTGGCGGTTATCACTTTTTCTCTCAATGACTGATTCTCATAATATCAAAACATGATTCCAAAAATACTTCAGGTTATTTACTAAGGATTGTATTGTTTATATTCTTGAATTCCTTTCTATTTGTAAAGTATTAGGAATAAAATGATTGGCGTCGCTACTGTGCCTAGTGTTCCCCCTTAAACAATTCCAAATTTGAATTAATGACAAAAATCTCGCAGAATAGTTCAAATGTTTTTTTCATCGGGTTCACTGGCAATTCCAAATTTGAATATTCGACTAGAAAACTTTTTGGATGTAGAAGATTTGACGCTTGTGCATGGTATAGTGCCCTATTAAATTAAAAAAAATACTTTATGCGCTCTCGGGCTTTATGGAATTTGTATGAAATCTTATAGCCCGCGGTCGTAATAGCGACCATCCAGCCCACTTTGCTTGCATTTAATGACACTGTTTAAGGGTAGGTGAGATGAAAAATCGTATACGACTTACCAATCGGCAGAGAGAGCACAGAGGGCTGGTAAGTGAGCACAACGGACGTGGTGGAAGGCGTTTTGCAGCCCCTGGATACCTTGGAGATCTTGGCGTGATGCCTTGGAGACCTTGGAGTGATGCGACTTAGGGAACGCCTAAGTCGCCTTCTACGACATCCACGGGAAGACCTAGTGTAGTCCTATTCTGCTCTGCCGGAAACCACACGGCTACGTAATTCCAATAGTGATAATAATATACGACTTACCAATCGGCAGAGAGAGCACAGAGGGCTGGTTGGTGAGCACAACGGACGTGGTGGAAGGCACCGACACGAGCAGCCCGCTTGGCGCGCCCGACACGTTCAGCGATAGCGATATCGGCGCGGGCAGCCCCGGGATCTGCACTTGCACGTTTTGCAGCCCCTGGATACCTTGGAGACCTTGAAGTGACGCTAAACTTAGGCCCTGCAAAAAATGAAATATTTTTTGGTGTATAGCATTTGCAAGTCAATTTGATAGAATTGTCGGTGCTCTCTATTACACAATTCAATCATGCCGTCAAAGAGCGCAAACCAATGTACCAATATGGAATCAAACCCTTAATTCCAATATTTTTTAAACAAACTGCAACCAATCCACTGTTACCTCTTGAATTTTTGTTGGGGACCCCAGCGATCTCGTAGTAGGCGAGATCTGCTTGAAGCGACGCGGTTACGCGGCCCAACACGTTTCACAAAAATGAGAAAAGCAGAGGCGTCCAAGTCGCTACATCTCCTTCTTATTTAAGAACTGTGTAGCGAAACTTCTCTATCCTATACTTTAGACTTTAAACCACTTCATATAAATCGATAAAAGACGCGGGCACTGTAGGTGGGATCTGCGGCCAAGCCGCTCGGTCACATATAAATGGAACTCCATCTTTCATAATTACAGCCGTAAATCGAGCTTAAACATTACTAACCTGCAAATGGCACACCGGCTGTGCCTGCGGTTGCGACACAGGCGCGGGCTGCGGCTCCGAGCTTATCAGCCTCTCTAAGAGCGCGCTTTCACTACTCGACACATTCGTACTCTCGTTTTCTCGAGAGTAACCGCCCATCACTTGAACGCCAACTCCCTGAAAAACATTTATTTTTAGTTGACACTCAACATCCCATTGATAGTATCTACAAATCAAGGATTACAGAAAAATCTTGGATGCAGAAGTAGTATTAGGTTTGAGCTACATCTGACAGCACGTAATCGTACTTTCCTATTCTTCTATCCTTTTCTATCACTTAGAGGCGAGAAGCCAAGGGCGGTTCCAAAGAACTTTGACACCTGGGCGTGCATGATCGACTAACCGCGTCACCTACACGAAATGATGATATCACTTAGAACCGTCATTTAATACTAGAGCGAGAAAGAAAAACAGTATGCGGCCTCACGCGGCGATATCGACGGTTCCGCCGCATTCCGTCGCTCTTTCTCGGTCTAGTAAATGACGGTTCTAGCTCAACCCTTACCGTCTTATTATAAAAAGCGGACTAACTATTAAACCATCTCTAAGTCGGTTCTCAAGTCAAGTACAAAGGAAAATCGTATTATAAAAAAAGGTTTATCGCTTAAGCCATACATGATCCTAGGTCAAAAGATAAACCAGCATTTCACTAGTTTAACTTCAATACTAACTCATTTTGTAAGTAACAAATAGGTTTTTTTACTACAAAAGTATATGTTGATGCTAGAATCTACGTGAAAACTCGATACTTACTTATTTTACAATGAGCGAATAAATACAAGAAAGTAAAACTATCACAAATATCACGTAAAATTATTTAATGATTTGAAGATTTACATGTCGTAAATATACTATTTTATCACTTTCAACACTATTATTGTCATTTTTATTTCACAACAACTAGAAAACCGTGCTTGCTGTACACCTGGAACCATTGATTTATTAAACATTTCACAATCGTAAACAAACTTTGAGGTTAGATTCAACATAATTATCGGTAATCCTTATCAGCATCTACAAAACAATACTTTTTGTACACACGACCACGGCTCTTTTAAGTAATTCAATAAATTTGAAAATTTAGGTTTTACAATCTAATATAAAACAATTTTCGAGGTAACTATTTCGTTTCTTTCTTTGGAAAAAATACAATTTGTTACGCGCGCTCAGATACGTTCCGTTTCAGGTTTTTAAGGTTACCATGGTTACCAACAGTTACGTAAAAAAATATTTGCAGGTAAAAAGTATGATTTATGTAGTGAAACCTTTGAATATATAATTTTATAACAAAAATATACATCTTTCATCATTTCAATTTTAATATTTATACCATTTCAATCAACAAATTTTGAAAAATAATTTCTATTATCATGAAGATCGGAACGATGTAGTGGAATGATTGAATGAATGAACGAATGAAATACGCTTTCAGGGGATCGTCTCAGATCTAAGTCGATCGTGACTTAGTTCACTTTTTATAATGAAGCAAAGTTTAATTTCCTAAACGAGACTTGATCCATCACAAGTCAGAACTAAGGTAGAACAGGTTTAAACCTATTTTTGGCGTTTTTTTATAATAAGACGGTTAGGGTATTAAGCACACAGAAAAAAGCGTATGGCTGGCTACGGCATGGCGCAGATACGGTGCAGGCGTGGAAAACTATGATAGGATTTTATGCCTTATTGTCATACTGAAAACGACCTATATCGCAAGAACAAATTGACGCCTCCTATGCCCGCACGTGGCATCTTACGATAGCGTTTGTTCTCGCGATACTGGTCTTTTTAGGTTCAACAACAAGGCCTCAAATCCTATTACACTGTTCTGTTCCACGTCTGCGCCGTATCTAAGCCGAGCGCTTTATCTGTTTCACAATGTCAGCTAATATATTTTTCAACACACAATATCAAAAGTAGAGTCAACCTCTGGTACATACAAAGATCGCATGAACATGAAGGTCAGACAAATATACACAATAGAAGTGAGAATTTATTACCCCGTCTATCATACCTGCTGAGTGTAGGTGGGTATAGTATGAGACGCGATAGTGGCAGCCACGAGCCTAGCGTCAGCTATGGACACCCTGCCGACCAGTTTATGCGCGTCCAAAGTGTCGGTCGTGCCGCCCGCTGACGACACGTGCGTCATGGCGGCCGGCGCGCTGTTCAGCAGATTCAAGATGGTGGCGTTGCTAATTAACACCGTTACGCTTACGCTCACACCACACCTAAACTCTTACCGTGAAGACTACGTCACGTGACACGATTGCTTTTAAATATCTGTTTCTTGGAGTAGGGCACGTCTACCTCAGTTTATATAGAAGTCTTTGATATAATCATACCTGCTGTGTGTAGGTAGGTATGGTATGAGACGCGGTGGTGGCAGCCACAAGCCGGGCGCCAGCTATGGACACCCTGCCGACCAGTTTGTGCGCGTCTAAGGTGTCGGTCGTGCCGCCCGCTGACGACACGTGCGTCATGGCGGCCGGCGCGCTGTTCAGCAGATTCAAGATGGTGGCGTTGCTATTCGCTGTTGTCACCCCGCTTTTCGCTGCGTTCTGGCTTGCTGCTGGAATTTTAAATGTTTTAAATGCTTAATTTTTGAGGACAAACTTTAGTTGTTGCCAAGCTATTCAATGTTGAAAAATTCCTAGTACTTTGTCTGAGCTATTCGACTTTCAGGAATTCTTCAGCTCTGTTATCTGAAGATCCTAAAGGCAAGTGAAACAAAATTAAAGCTTGTAATATAAATGTGTGTCTATACAATGCGGTCAAAGGTCACTCAATAGAACTGAAAGCGGTTTGGTATTTACGAATTCACAACATAAAATATATTGTGTAATGTTAGGAAATTTTAATTTCTAATCATTTTGGGTTCCGACGCTTGTATAAAAAAGAATTCCTATGTAGGTGGCCTCCCCCTTCTCAAAAGGTGGATGGAGCTCCAAACTATTACATTAAATATTATATTATTTGCCCACAGATCTGTATATTTCTTCGCTTTGCCATATCCATCGTCATATCGGGCAGCTCATTCTTTCTCTTCTGATGCATTACGAAATACTGATATTTACCTTGTTGAAATTGTTGTGCAGAGTTCATGAGACTAGTGACAAGCGCGCTGATTGCGGGGTTGGTCGTCCGGGGTTTGGTGATCGTGGCCTTCTGCTGCGTCGTCGATGTACTCGTGTATTGAATGTTTTGCACCTAAAAGAGAGTCAAATACCTTATACTGATTAAAATGAACGTTGAATGTTATTTTACTTAATTATTTTCAGAGCATCTTCGAGATGAGTCAATTTGGTAATTTTTATATCCGTTGGAGATAACTTATGAAAACACCCATGTCAAGAATTCCAAAAAAGTAAAAACTCAAAATATAAATTATAAAGCGACTGCTCTGTCAATAACAATATCCCTTGTTACTCAGTTGTAGTAGATATACGAAAGATACCCTTGACGCCCAAATTCGTTAAGGCATTTAGAAATTATACATGCTCTTACATATTTCATACATGAACTCAAAAAACAATACACTCCGTCTTTTGAGTTAGAAGCGAGGGGTAGGTAAACATGATGGTGTAGCCGTACCTGCAATGTCCCAGCAGTGGACATGAGCGGGTGGTGTTTGTGAATGATGGTCGACTGCATCTTCTAAGGGTTGAGCGGCTGCCTATTCTATTCTACTCTACCCGGAACCATACTACATTTATATGAACTCGTAACACTGCATTTTTGGCAATTTTGAAACAACCGCCACAGCATCGAGGGGTAGGTAAACATTATGGTGTAGCCGTACCTGCGATGTCCCAGCAGTTGACATGAGCCGAACCACACACTACATATATGAACTCAAAAAAATACACATCGTTTTTGGCTGTCGTGTAACAACTGTCTTTGAATTAGTAAACATTATGGTGTAGCCGTACCTGCGATGTCCCAGCTGTGGACATGAGCGGGTGCTGTATGTGAATGATGGCCGACTGCATCTTCTGCGGGTTGAGCGGCTGCTGCGGGTTCGTGAGTTGTTGTGCGAGCAGCTGGTTGGTGTTCGCCTGTGATGGAAACCTTCAGTTATGGCGGCGGTAAGGACCTTATACAACGTGTTTACGAAAAAGCGCAAAACCTAAAATTAATTTGTTCAGGTTATGGCGGCGGTAAGGACCTTATACAACGTGTTTACGAAAAAGCGCAAAACCGAAAATTAATTTGTTCAGATTCGGGAGTAAAATCGATTCCACAAATGAAAAAACGGAGACAAATTTTAACCAAAAAGAACCACACGTAATTAACCATAGATTTTTTTATTTAATCTTAAATCGTTTTATAATTGAAAGGAAACAAAAAAGCTAACATGTTCGTAAGTAAATCGGGAAAATTAAATTTAACAATTTATATAATTTTTTATGATAAGTTCGGGTATCTGAGGTTTTGCACTTGTCATTAACACGTTGCAAATTGGTGGAAAGACTGCATACCCATAGTAACTTTTAGAAAAGAAAGAGACTGAAATACTACAGGTTGGTGTCCCGCTGGCAAATATGCAATGCAATGTATAAAAACTAAAGGTATAGATACGTGTATATTATATCCAATTCAGTGGCGGCCGCTCCTTCAGTGCACTCGTGCACTGCACTACCAGATTTTTATGTATTTCCCAATTTTTTTTTTCGACACAATTATTATTTATCCAAAAGTATGTAACTTTAATTACACACTGAAAAAGAAAATATTTTTAAACAAGCTTGATCTTTATAACCTAAAATTTAAGACTCATTTTAGCTAAACCAAAAATTGGGCGAGCGCTTTCAAAGTGCGCACGAAGCGTCTCCATAGAAACTATATGGAATGAGACAGAAATGCTCCGGCAGGTGAAACGGAAGATGATCCGTACTCAATGTATGAGAAAAATTGAAAAATCGGGTCGGCGCACGAGTCCCGAATAATCCCGAACGGGTTCGCTCGGGCGGCATCGGCCGGGGTGTCTCGCTCGCTCGTTGAAGATTTTTGTTGCGAAGGCGTGTCCTTGACCTTACTCAAATCAGTTTGTTTGTTTTATTTCGCACCTGTGACACGGTGTGATAGATAACGCGCGCGAAATTACCCAATAATTATTCATAGTTATGGTTTTCTACTTTGTGTGTGCTTCAAAGTGTAGTGGTTGAAAGTGGCTTCAAAGTGTGTTGTTAATGGGATTATTTGAACAAGAACTAAAAAAGAAAATAGGCTATGGCCTGTTTTTTTAAACCATCTTCTCGTGCTTTTCAACCCGAATTAGTTAAGTACCTATTAGAATATTCATTAGCGCGCAGCTCCTCTCACTAAACCAATGGTAAGTCAAGATGATGAGATATTTCACTGCATGTATATAAGTACCTGATACTTTTTATACAGAAATGGTTTTACAACATGCATTAATATTAACAAGAATTGTACCTAGAGTAACTGATTATGTACAATATGTTATGTATATGTACAAATATTATTAAGTAGGAGCATAGGGGCAGTCGACTACAAATAATTGACGAACGTACGGCATTTCAATAGGTCGTTTTGCTTTTGAGAGACAGTAGGTAAGCAGGTGAACCACCACTCCTTGAAGTCACGAGCTGCCACTGATCCAATTGCATATGTGCGAGCGCGACACCAACCTGTAGTATTTCTGCCTCTTTCTATGCCAAAAATTTTTGCACAGAATTATGCTCTCTGTTTTAGGACACATAAGGGTCAATATATCAAAAACTGAAACAGTTCTATCAGGGTAATTCGATCTATCTGAAGAAGATGCTTACTATAAAGAAGAGAAGTGGTGAAAATGTTTAAGGACTTCTGTCATTCAAGGTTATCCGACCATGCCGGTTGCATCCTCAGCGATAACGCTTCAGAGCCCGGAGTCCACTACTAGTTTTTACACAGAGCGATTGCCGTCTGACCTCCGCATCCCAAAGGATATCCCGGAAACAATCCTTGTATAGGTTTAAACAAACGCAAGATGGCGTTCGGGACCCACACTTTAACGTGCCTTCCGAAACACGGAAATCTTGAAATTTTGCAAACGTGTTGTTTGCAAACTGGGGTACAGAGACGACACAAGCTACCTTTCATCCCGGAAAAAGTACAATTCCCAAAGGATTGATACTATCGTAAGCAAAGCCGCGGGCGAGAGCTTAGTGTGTTTTAAAGTTTGTCTAGCAATCAGTCATTCCAGACTATGACAGATGATGTTTGTGCTTCTTGGTATGTTGGATGCTTCTCCCACCGAAGCTAGCCCATTATTTTTCCCTTTCATTATTCACTCGTAGATCGAAAATGTCCCGCTGCTTCTAAAGCCAGCGCATGGTTTCTGGGTGAGTGGGTTGAACCGCTTCAGATGCTTTTTCAGTCTCAATTTGTTGCTTACTTCATGGCTAGCTATTTCCTCCTTTACATTAGGCATATAAATATTGTCATGGACTCTGTAGTTCTGATAAACGACGGTCAGACAGACAGTCTTTGGACTAGCAAAATGTTTGAGGCTTGTTGAGCCCCAGAGTTGGTAGCTAAATTGGTAAATAATAAAAATACTAACCTGAGGCGAAAGTCTCGGGGTACTAGGCGAGGGCTGTTGCTTGAGCGACGCGTCCGCCGCCACGCTGCCCACACTGACGACACTGCCCACACTGCTCACACTGCCCACGCTGCCCACACTGCCCACGCTTCCGACACTGCCCACGCTCCCGACATTGCCCACAGCGCCGACAGTGCCCACGTTACCGACGACATTGCCGACCGCTGCGACGCTACCTATGCTGCCGACTTGTTGTAATTGTGCCTGCTGTCAAAACAATACGGAATATTGTATTAGTAAAATAAAAACCGGCCAAGTGTGAGTCAAACTCGCGCAATGAGGGTTCCGTACAATATGCTTCGTGAACACACACACAATGTGCAAAAAATGTTTTATTCAATTGACTAGCGCCATCTAGTGGTGTTTTAGTGAACTATTTCCCTAGATGAACTTATTATTGTGAGTTTTCCACTTAATTTTCAAGTGATAGAATTCTTATTATTTTTCCTGTAATCTTCAAAGAATGAACTACATTTTGTAATTTTTTCAAAATTTTCGGCTCAGTAGTTTCGTAGATCAGGGGGGGGGAATGGTCAATTTCTGCTTTCTTTCGTGAATAAAATCAAAAGTATTGATTTTACCCGAACAAAAAAAAATATTTTTGAGATCCTCATAATGAGCCCTTTCATTTGATATATGACACAGTAAGGTTTGCAAAACTTTTTTTTTCAATTTTGTAATTGGGCCCCTAAAAATGACCCTTATTTCAAAAAAATCTTTATTTTCTTTGCACATCCGTGTTTGGGTCATAGGATTACACTATCTTACCAAATTTCATCTAATTTGGTTCAGTAGATTCGGAGAAAATTGGCTGTGACAGACGGACGGACGGACAGACAGACGCTCGAGTGATCCTATAAGGGTTCCGTTTTTCAACTTTTGTACGGAACCCTAAAAAACGTGAACAAATTAAAATATGTATAAATAATAAATTCGTTTATTTTGCCGACACATTTGTAGTGCATACACTTGATTACAGTGAAAGTTAAATTTTTACAAAAAACACAACTACATCGTTACCCATTTGGAAGACCATCCTCGAACTATGTGAGTCTGTATCTCGAGGAATGAGCTAACAGCAGGTTCAATGGAGGTGTGCGAGGTAGGTTAGAGGTACGAAAATTGTGCACATCGGCTACTAAAAACAAGATTTGATTTACTTCTTGCCCAGCTAGAAGAATCTATTTTTTTGGCAGAAGCGGACTTATGACTGATGATATAGTTATATACTATACAGCAAAAATGTCTAAAACATAAAGTGACAATCAAAAGAAAATAGAACAATAACATATTATCTAGATATAGTAGTACAAAAGTGTACTTAAAATATAGTAGGACTAACCAGGATTGGTAACTGCCGAGTCGTTGTATGAGTATTAGGAGTTGCTGCGATTGCAGATGTGCTGTAAATAAATAAAGTGTATTTGAGTTAAAACATTTCCACTGATATTATCAATATTTAAATTTTGTAATGACTGTAAACCGGTCATTCTGCAATAATAGTATAGGGTGCAAGAAAGGAGCCTCCCCGTGTGACGTAGTGACTCTCAATACGTCCGGCGCACCTTGGGCAGCAATCTGCGGGGACAGTCTAGTCGGTAACGCAGATTGGCTGATCTTCTCACCACAAAATGGCTAAATAGCCTATTTGACTCGAAAAGAAGAAGAATATTGTTAACTAGCTGTTTTCCACGACTTTACCAGCGTGGATTTGGGTTTTGTCACACAGTCTATCCGGGCCCCTTGGCTGACCTGGGGTCAAGATCCTGGGTTCCGAAGCATCTCATGCGAGGATTTAAGCGGGGAGCTGAGCTTCTCGTGTCATTTAAAGAATCCTTAGTTTTTGAATTTGTCCATTACAAACAATCACACACAAATTTGTCCACTTTATAATATCAATATAGATGAAGATTTTCTTTACACACATTATACATACTGCAAATATAATTATTATTTTTATATGTATAGTAATATTGTACTCACACAATAGGAACAGCTGTCGCATGCGTTTGTACTGTGGCGCCGCCGGCTGCTTGTCGCTGAAGCAGCAGCTGCTGACCTTGCTAAAAATAACAATAAAAACATAACATTAGAAATCATAAAAATATCCTGTCATAGTCATATACACAGAGCATCCGTGCTCTTGCCCGCGCCCTACTAAAGACGAAAGTAATAATAATACCGCTTGTCAGCCCGCGCCTGGCTAGTAGATGAAAGTCGCACACTCAGTTCGTTCTCAAAAAAGGGCCCCGTCAGTTCGTGCTCAAAAAAACAAAAATGCCCCATGTGCTATTATATAAAATAAATAAATATATACGGACAAATCACACAGATTGAGCTAGCCCCAAAGTAAGTTCGAGACTTGTGTTATGGGATACCAACTCAACGATCCTATATATTATAATAGATACTTATATAGATAAACATCCAAGACCCAGGTCAATCTGAAAAAGATCATTTTCCATCTTGACCTGACTGGGGATCGAACCCGGGACCTTCCGTGTCGCAGGTATATGTATTGTATAATTATATGGTAACATAGTTACAGTATAAAGGTTAATAAACAAAACTCTGATGTAAACTATAAGTACAAAATAGCAGATTTTTACATTTCTACAAATACGTTTAAACCCAATACCTCAATAAACGGTACCGCCCCCTGACACACTTGTTTCGTATGATATGGGTTGAAAATGCGTCACTAGTAGCGCGCGAGCAACAGACACATTCCCTGTTTTGTCGTCATACACATATAAGCATAACAGTCTAAGTTTCATTTTTAGATTCTGCAGTCAATTAAATATGACATCATACTGATATTCTGCCGATCCGCGGTAGCTACCCTAGGAGGGTTGGCATCAGGTAGACAGCCGGCCGTTAAAACTTTACCATATCATATTATAGCATGTATGCTTTTAGCGGACACTGAACTCCAACGCACCACATCTGATGGAACCATGTGAAAGATAAAAAAGTGTGTGTTTCCAAATATGAAAGAGTGGATGTTTATTATTATTACTCCTTGATGCAAAAATAACTGGAAAGGTTTTGATAAAACTTTACAATTTTTTATCCCTTAGAATCTAATTACTACTGTTGTTTTTGGTGGAAAGTCAAGGGGTTCAGTTGGGGATATAAAATTGGTGTAGTTTGATATTATAGATGCTCGTGCTCATGATCAATGTGTAAGGTAATGTAGACTGTCATATGGACTTGTATAGATTTCTCAACAGAAGCTCCCGTAAAGCAATCAAAAGAGCGCCATTTGCTACTTATCAAAACTGTATAACATCAATACTTTATATATCATAAAACTGGACATTAGTGGAATCACCAAAACCTCGATATATGCCATAATATAAAGCAAAGGAAGAAGAAGAATTAATTAAATTATTAGGAAATTCAAACATACCAATTCTCTCATGCTGCCAGTGAATGAGACTCTCGGCAACTGTCCTGGCACGATGTGTTTTATTCGTACCGACTTCCTGCCCTCTTCAGTGAATATCTCCGTGAATTGCTGGATATACTTGTTAGCTTGAACTCGTGAACCTGTCAAATTAAAAGATCATAAAATAAATATAACAAGTCAAAATTTTAAAGCTTTGCTTAAAATATCTTCATTCCTTTTTTTCGACCAGGTGATTTAATTTTCTCTGACGTAATGAATAATGAAAATATAAATTACCATCAATCATCATCAACAGATCGTTTTAATCTCCACTGCAGGCAGAGCATGACTCCACCCTCTCTGTACTACCGGAGCCTTGACCAGGGCAGTCAGAGGATTTGGCCTACACTCTCCATACTGGCCAGACGGGTGGGACTGGCCAGACTCTATGACGTTTATAAGATTTGTTTAGCTTGTGT
Organism: Rhodophaea formosa; assembly: GCA_963082605.1. Lineage (NCBI taxonomy): Eukaryota > Metazoa > Arthropoda > Insecta > Lepidoptera > Pyralidae > Rhodophaea > Rhodophaea formosa. The sequence goes on from OY720210.1 coordinate 12,599,611, forward strand.
TTCCCAAGTCACCTACTAAGACACCACGGGAAAGCTTGGAATGGTTCTATTCTTCTCTGCCGGGAACCACACGAAGAAACAAAGACACAAAACGAACTTACAATGCTTACTTTAAAAATGTCAGATCTAAATGAAGAGTACACTTTTTAACTTCATTTCGATTTGTGTATTTCATCATCATCATCATCAGGTCCTTCCAGTCCCCACTGCAGGAGCACGACCCTCTCTGTACTACCGAAGCCATATACTAGCCTGAGCAGTCAGAGGACTAGGCCTACACTCTCCACGCTGGCCAGACGGGTTGGAGAGGTCTCTTTGATGTTAGTAAGCTTTGTTTAGCTTGTGTTTCCTTAGTCGCCTTTTACGACATCCACGGGATGACTTGGAGTGGTCCTATTCTACTCTGCCGGAAACCACACGGCACATTGTGTATTTATTTGATGGTAATTTGACAAATTCCATTCAAATCATTTACAATAGCGAAAATTTATGGCAGCCAAAGGCCTAAAGTATCTTTTAAAGTCGAAGGTATAAACCAAAGCAAATACATATTCTTACCAGGCAAATGTTCTTTAAAGTATACCTATTTAAATAATTGTACTTTTGGACTCAGTGTCACTTTATAAAAGAGAAAAAAACACGTACCTAAAGTAAATCTACACGCAGCACCATTCCTTTCACCCTCGACGTGGTCTCTGTCTACATACAACTCCCCAAGGAACTCTTGATCGGACGGTCTTTGCAATATCGACAGCTTTATATGAAAGAACCCAGCACCGGCGTGTGGTGACGTCTTCTCAGTCTCCAAAATGTATTCTTCAAAGAGTTGCGGTTGGCAATCGGGCGTCGGCCGGGGCCTCTCGTACGCTCGTGCTAGTCGTAGGGGACTGTTGGGCTCCGAAGGCATTGCTAAGGAGAGGGACTCCATTTTTGGAGGTTCTATGGGTTTGAATACCTGTGGAGCGAAATGAGAGCTATTGTATTTCATTATTTTTTTTTAACAGATTTTATAATATTACACATGCAAAAGATTATCTGAAAGTTACAGTTATTTTAAAAGCAGTGTCAGAACGATGTTCAGATTCCGACAATACCCCATACATTCAAATCTGTTAGGGCATTTAGAAGTTGAGTTAAGAAACAGGCATAAGAACTTAAATACATATGTATAAAGTTATAAACCCTGAAAACCTTAGGTACACTACTTTTTTGAGCTATTGAGTAAATCTTTATAAAAATCATGCCCTATGCTATATTTTAAATAAAATCTATGTTTATTTATATTTCAATAAAAAATGTACATAAAGTACAAAAGTTACCTCTGGCGGCTTCTTGGGATACTTTGAGGAAAGCCTTGTGTGGGGCACGGACTGTCTGCTATTCTTAGCTCTTTGTTTGTGTATCAACTCGAGCAACTCCAACCCATGGTAATGTGTAAACTGGTCCAATTTTCTTTTCCTATTTACAGCAACCTATAATTAAACAGTTTATGTATCAGTATCTACCTGTTTAGATTTTTTCTAGATAAAAATACTTATAAGTAAAATCAGGAGGTGAAAGACCTAGTGGCTCAAACAAATATAGTTGGAGAAACCGAAGCAGCAAGACTTCGGTGGCTGAGCCATGTGAAGAGGATGGAAGAGGATCGTGTAGTCAAGAGTGCGTACACGGGGAGATCAATTGGGAGAAGGTCGGTAGGCCGACCGAGGTATCGCTGGAAGGACGAAACATACAAAGACGTCAAAACCCTACAACCCGATCTGCCAATGGCGCAGAATAGGGAGCATTAGCGTCTTCTGGTGTCGGAGGCCAAGATCTACTTCGGGTCGCTGAGCCAGCGCAGTAAGTTAGTATTAGCAAATGCGTTAATTTGACATAGAATGGCACTCACTACAAACTAAGGTAGTTATTTCAACAACGAAAGAAGAGCTGGCCCTAGACAAGCAGCCAGCCGTAAAAACTGCGCTCAATAATATTAGAATAAGAATCATGTTGGAAGAAATAAGAAAGATAGAAAAGGCAACCAAAATAACGCTCAGATGAGGAGTTATTTTTAAATGTCACACTGAAAATTATATCAGTATTTTAAACAGCATCATCATTATTAGGTCTGTACTACTCTGGTACTACCAGAGTCATATATTAACCAGAGCAGTCAGAGAATTTGGCCTAAACTCCACACTGGCCAGATGGGTTGGAAAGGTTAAGTTTGTGTTTTCTAAGTCGCCTTCTACAACATCCACGGGAAGACTTGGAGTGGCCCTATTCTACTCTGCCGTGAACAAAATTAAATATAATTTGCTACGTACTTTTGCAATGAGGGTTTTCAGATTTGATTTTTCCTCCATGTGGCGGCACTGTGTCGAGAAGTCGAGCTTTCAAAATCCACCAATCGTAAAATTTATGATTAAACATGATTGGTGGATTTTTACAATAGATGTCAAAAATACCTCTCGAACAGTGTCACCCCCTGGATTTCTGAAAACCCTTATTTGAATACCTGTGAGAATCTCTTGGCCTGTCGTCTAATCCGCGGGGTGTTGAGGAGGCGGGGGGCGGCGTGCAGACGGGCGGCGAGCAGGCCGACGGCGGGCCTCGGGTCGAGGCACAGCGGCGGCGCGGCCGCGTGCACCAGCGCCGCCTCTACCGCCTCGAGCGCGGCGCGCTCCTCGCCTGCCCAGCCGCAGCGCCCGCCGATACACATCGCGTCTGTTATGATGCTCTGCGGTTCGAAAGATATATGGTTTTTACTGGTGATTTTGGTGATGGAATCAGAATCCCTAAGAGTATAGCAATAAAAAAGGTAACAAATGAAAAAATTATATTAAACAAAAAAAATGTTGTGGGCACTTTTCAAAACCCTTTTGAAACTGCCCACATCATAATGTGAACTACCTACCTAATATAAAGGAGTAGCTTAATTTATTCTAAGTATTTTTTTTTTAATTATATTAGTCTGACGACATTTGGCTTTTGAGGCCTTTTATCCCTTCATTATTAAATTTCTAATATTTAGAAGTCTACGGTATGTTTGATGTAATATTTTTCTAAAATCTATCTATTACGTTTTTAAGTCGCCTCTTAATCGTGCGGGCTAGTTAGATATTTAAACACATTTTACAAAGATATGAGTAAAGCTAGTTTTTCCACTCACCTGATTGGTGGGTCTTAGCAGTACATGATGAGTATCACAAAGAAAACTAGGATACGCCTGTCTGTAGTCCCGAATCTGTGCTATAATGCAACCTGAGTAAAAGAGACACGAGTGCTCCGATTCCAACAAATCCAACAGAACAACGGGAAGCTCTTCGTTGTCAATGTAACTCAAAAGTTCTTCCTCTTCATATGGCCATCGTGGAGTCTCTATTAAAGTTTCATCTTGACTTGTTGATGTCTAAAAAAATTTTAAGTTTAAAGTTTTTTTTTTCACATTTATTACAGGACTGCATGAGAAAAGGAGTGTTTTGTTTTCAGAGGTTATGTAGGTAAAGTATGCATGCGAGTTTCGTCCAAAATAACTTCTTAATGCCTAAATTCAACTTGAAGTACATATGGGAAAAGGTTAGAAATTTTTTCCCCCCCTGAGTGAGAAGTATATTTTATAAGCCGTATTGGTGCCGTAAAATGATTGATAAATTTAACGGAGATGACTCAAATGCTGTGTTTGACATAGTAACAGGGGACGAAAGCTGGATTTATTGTTACGATCCTGAACCAAAAGGCAGTCTGCTCAATGGGTGTTTCCTTCCGAGGAATTGCCAACCAAGGTGTAGAGGGGTCGAAGGTCGAAAAGAAGGAAAAAAGATGGTGGCCTCTTTCTTCGGCAGGACAGGACATTACGGAACAATGGGTTTAGAGGATAAAAAAACAGTTACTGCAGAGTGGTACACTGACACCTGTTTGCCACTTAGAAAAAGTTCGAGAGAAACGACCTCGAAGCGGAGTCCTTCTGCACCACGACAATGCCTCGTCGCACACCGCCAAGCGAACGATCGACTTTTTAAAGACAGTAGAAGTGGAATTACTGGGTCACCCGCCATATAGCCCCAACCTCGCACCTTGTGATTTTTAATTATTCCCAAAAATTAAAGAAAAACTACGCGGTAAAGATTCACGGACGCCGAGTCGCTGCGTTTGAAAGGGCCGTCAAAGAGACCCCTAAAGAAGAGTGGGCAAAGTGTTTTACCCAGCGGTTCCAACGAATGCAGCGATGTATCGAGACGAAGGGAAACTATTTTGAAAAGATATAGTTAAAATATAATCATAGTAATTTGCTCAGTTTCTGATTTTCTAAAAACTTTCAGTTTGACCTAGTATAATCCCCAGTGCCGATGCTAGCATTACTGGCGCCCAGGGCGAGATTTCTACGGACGCCCATCATGGGGGATGCAAATCACAAAGCATCGCGCCCCACTACCCGAATATGATGGCGCACCGTAAATAAATTCGCCACTGTTGTAGCCCTAACGCCGTTACTGATTATACCCTGTGACACAGGCATACCCAGACTTATTCATCGAGGGATGGGTGGATCCCAGTTTAAAAAACACTTGTGTTAAAAATATATATATATTTTATTGATATCCTGTGAATGTACAATAGAAATCCTAAGATATCGTGTTTTCTTGAGTTTTACATTTTTGAAAATAATTTATACTCAACTAATACGTATTTGTACTATACTGACAACTAATACATCAGCAGCAATAAATAATATTCAATTGCATTCCATTTTAGACCTTATTACATCGACTTAACAACCAATGTGTGTCTTGTGACTGAACTGTCAGGTCTAAATGCCTATTCCTCATAGGATTACCAAGCCACATTAGAGAAGTTAGGCCTATGATATTACTGAAAGATATTTTCTAATTTTTCGTACGGAACCTTAAGAATTTGTGATTAGTTTGTGTACATATGGACAAAAGTAAAAGTATACTTACGTTTGCATCCGGTGGATAGAGGTACTGTGTATTACCATTGACTTTGAGTGACAAGGAATATCCTTTATTGCCCGGGTACAGGTTGATTATTAAAGTATTGAGATTGTATGTTGCCAACAGTTTTTCTAGTAGGTATGATGTAGTCTTTAGCCCTTGCTGTAAAGAAATTGTTAAAATTAAACAAGAAAAAAACTCATTAGTTATTAACCTTTATGATTTTATTGTTCACTCTATTTTTTTTTTATTATAAGCTTTTATTATTTTCCCTGTGGGTTTATGTGGGCAAATGTTGCCACTCAATTTTTAAATACTTATTTACACTTCAAAACACTTAAACAATTGAGCTGGGATCAAACTTATGTAAGTTGGATGGCAAAGAATTATTTTGGTGGAAATGTGGTACCTAGTCAAATGATAGAGTCAGAAGAGAAGTAGCCATAGCAAATTTGTAACTAAAGAAGATGAAAAGAATCTGTTTGGGCTATAGTTTTGTCTTGGTCAGAATTTTACTTTATAAATAGCTCATAAAAACAGTATGCTACATTTTTTAAACTTATTATTATTAACATGCTATAATTTCTTTAAATACCTATATATAAAGCATTCCTACCTGGAAAGCAAAGATATAAAAACTATCTTTGGTGTTCTGTCTTAAAAATATTTTTATAATTCTAATATAAATTGTAATTATTGAGGAAATAAAGTTCCTAAACACAAGAGTAACTACTTGTTATGCCATATTTTGGTATCATTACCAAAAACGGATTGCATAATAAGGGCATGCAATGGACAAAATGGGTTGAATGTGTTGTCCATCTAAGACAGAATTGGGGATACTAACAAAAATATTATAACTTGACTATAAAGCAAAAAACCAAATAATCAATTTTTATATTAACTTCACAGCTGCATTTAGCGCCAAAAAACTATTAGTCTAAGTTTGAAAATTTACAGAAAATTTGACCACAGCTTGCAAAATTGGGATTAAATATAATTATAAAATGCATGTGAGACATGTATCAATTTGTTTTTTAATTTCATGCTCTTCCTATTCAATTTCGGTAAGATCATTGATCAGTGCTTACGCAGTCAACAGGGATGAGCACTGATCAATACTTCTGAATCACTATTTTTCATTCATCACAGCCATAAAAGTCATAACTAGTCCACTGTAGGACACAGGCTTCCAAGGATTACCATCCTGACTTCTTCTCTGCTTCCGCATTCAAGGTATATGAAAGTTTGAGTATTGATTTATAAAATCTTTCTTATGGTAAGTCAACTTACTCAGTATTGGCAATAAATACTTTTCAATAATTACCTAGAAGGACTGGAGTGTTTATTTAACAAGTAATTTGAACATATTAGTTTTCAAAAATTTTGTGTAATGGAAGTTACTTATGAAATTTTAATCGTGATTATGGTTGTGCTATTTTTAAACACTAGTTTTGTAAAACAAGAAAAGTGACAACAAAGCACAATATTTATCATATATTTTTGAGTTTCATTACTTTCTATTAAACAATTCAGTAAAAACTTACAAAGTTGGCTTGTGACGATTCGTCCCTACTCAACTCATTGTACAACTCGTGTAGCTTTTTAAACAAATCAAATTTCTCCGCTTTGGAAGCACTGGAACCACTCGAGCTTCTCTGAAACTTCATTCTAGTTTCGTCCACAGTTTCAGCCAGATGCATTTTATCATGGGTCCAAGTCATTTTATGGTCTGGGACACCACTGTCGAATTGTGACGAATTACTATTCACATGTTTCGCCCGATTTAGTATTAACTGAAATAGAAGAAATAAGTATGACGTTAATGTATTGGTTCAAAATTGTAAGATATTCATGCAAAACAAGGTAAATTAAATAAGTAGTAAAATACCTCTGCTTCCAATGCCGCGTGAATTAAACCATCCATAATGTCATTAATTAAAACAAATATGTTAGTGGCAGTTAAATTTTCAAATGTATTATTTCATATTAATTGTTTAGGCCTCCGTATTAAGTCATGATTTTAAGAAAAACTAATATGCTTTATTTATGTTTCACACTGCATGACAGTAAAATAACATGTCCTACGTCCGTCAACATTTTTGACAGCTCTGTTGAAAGTTTTTAGTGATGGGCAGCATTTGTACATTTGATTGATTATGATTATACATAGTTTATTTAATCAAGTAATCTTGACTGACTCTCATAATACTAAAACATGTTTCCAAAAATAGTTTAGGTTATTTACTAAGGCTTATATGATTTACATTCTTGAAAACATTTTTATTTGTAAAGTATTAGGAATAAAATTTTGGCGTCACTAGTGTGCCTAGTGTGGGCACATAAGGGGGCACACTAGGCACAGTAGCGACGCCAATCATTTTATTCCTAATACTTTACAAATAGAAAGAAATTCAAGAATGTAAATCACATAAGCACTAGTAAATAATGTTGTTATTAAATAAAATAATATGTAAATTAACCCGAATTTTATTTAAATGACATTGGAAGATAATTTAAGAATAACAAGTTTCTTAGCAACACACAATTGACATCTTTGTATCATAGAGTTCTTCAAAGTGCTTTACAAACTCTTCCATTTACTACACTCCGCCTCACAAAAATAGCGTTGATGTAGAATAATATTCATTATAACTTCTCATTGCAAGTTAATATTCTTCTTTATCGACGATAGCTTTGTGCCTGTTGTTGGCTTAGTTAGCATATCAGCTATCATAGTTTCTGTAGGCATATATTCTATATTTATATCACCTTTTGCGACAACATCTCTTATAAAATGCATTTTGATGTCAATATGTTTTGACTTAGCGTTCACAACTGGATTTTTAGCCAGTTTTTGTGCTGCTTGATTATCGTTATAGATAATCACTTGATTGTCAGACTTCACCTTTAAATCTTTGAGTAGGTTCTTAAGGTAAATTCCTTCTTTACATGCCTCAGTCAAAGACATATACTCCGCCTCTGCGGTGGATAAGGCAATTGTTCTTTGCTTCTTTGACTCCCAACTTATCGGAGTTCCACCGAATGAAAATATATAACCCGTATACGACCTTCTGTCAATCTGGCAAGATGCCCAGTCAGCATCTGCTGCACCGTCAAGTTTTCGGTTGCTCTTTTTGTAAACTAGACCTTGTTCTTTTGTTCCTTTTAAATATTGCAGAACTCTTTTTGCTGCTTTAAAATGAGCATCATCGTAGCAACTGTTAAATTGGCTGAGGTAACTGACAGCAAACATTATGTCAGGCCTCGTTGATACGGCCAGATACATTAAAGATCCAATCAGGTTCTGGTAGGGTAAATTTTTTTCAGGTTGTATCTTTCCTTTTGTTAATTTTAAACCTACCTCTATTGGTGTTATTGCAGATTTACATTCTGCCATCCTATATTTCTCTAAGATATTTTCTATATATTTCGATTGACACATTTTAATTGCATGGTTCTCTCTTTTAAATTCTATCCCCAAGCAATATTTTATATCTCCGAGTTCACGGATGTCAAAAATCTTTTTAATTTTTTTTTAATTTCTTGAATTGAACATTTACTTTTAGATGCTATCAATATGTCATCTACATATATGCTTAGAATCACTCCTGAGTCATCTCCGCCTTTCCCAGCATGTGTGTATGTACATGGATCAGTAGAGGATGGCGTAAATCCAATCTTTTTCAGATTTTCATCTAGTTTGATAAACCACTGCCTTCCTGATTGTTTTAATCCATAAACAGCTTTATTAAGTTTACATGCTGTTGGCACTTTAATATTTTTTAAATCTTCATACATTTTAATTGCTTTTTCTTTTACTTCTGTTTCTATATTCTCAATTTTAATTATTTTTTCTAAGTATTTCTGTAAATCTTTAGGCATTTTCATGTAGATATCTTCTTTTATATCTCCATTTAGGAATGCTGTACACACATCTATATGTTCAATATGCATATCATTATTTATTGCTACAGCCATAAGTAGTCTTATCGAACTTAATCGAGTTACAGGAGCAAACACTTCTTGAAAGTCTTGTCCTGGTATTTGAGAAAATCCTCTGGCCACCAACCTGGCCTTTTTTCTTTCCAACATTCCATCTGCACCGAATTTTTCTGAAAGTATCAGTTTGGAATCCACCATATTTCTACCTTGGGGCAATTTTTGAATTGTCCATGTATTATTATTTAGATGGGCTGAAATTTCTTTTAAAATTGCTTCTTCCCACTCATCAATATTTTCATTTGTTAAGCATGACATATCAAAATCTTTGGTCCATGCTGGTGGATTTATATTTCTCCTCGGTCTCTCATGTTGTATTGTATTGTTTTCTACATTTTCATTTCGGATTTCATCATTTACTTCATTTTCAGAAGCTTCAACTTCATAGAAAGTTTCATCATCCACACCATCTGCAACACTTTCGCAAATACTATTCTCATTTTGAGCATAGTCTATTTCAGTGACAGCATTATCTTTATGATTATCATTGGATATTTCTATGAATCTTCGTTCTTGTAGCTCATTGATGTTATTTTCCTTTTTATTTTTATAAAACATTTTATTCATGACTTTTACATCACGGCTTACAATTAAATTATTTTTATTCGGCACCCATATTCTGTATGCTTTGCATATTTCAGAATATCCTACAAATATACCTTCTATGGTTTTTGGTTCAAATTTTTTCTTTTGTCGTCTATTTTTTATTAGCACAAATGCTTTGGCACCAAAAATATGAAAGTGTCTTATTGAAGGTATTTTACCAGTCCACATTTCATAGGGAGTTTTCATATCGATTACTCTACTTGGTGTTCTATTAGCTATATAATTTGCAGTTAAAATGGCTTCAGCCCAAAATATTTCCGGCATATTAGCATCTAATATCATGCAACGTGCTTTTTCTAACAGCGACCTATTTTTTCTCTCAGCCAGTCCATTTTGCTGAGAAGTGTATGGGCAGCTCAAACGTCTTTGAATACCATTTTCTTTAAGGTATTTATCGAATAAAGCATTACAATACTCTCCTTTTCCATTATCGCATTGTAAAAATTTAATTTTCTTATTCGAATAATTTTCCATTTCAGCTTTAAATTCTCTGAACTTTTCAAGTACCATGTTTTTATTTGTAATGGTGTACACTCTTGTGTATCTTGTATGTTCGTCTATAAATGTAACGAAATATTTGGAATTAGCAAATGATTTTGCTGTGGCTTCACAAACATCTGAATGTACGATCTCAAGAGGATCTGTTGTCCTTTTTGTAGAGCAAGTTTTATTTGGGAATGGCAATCTTGACATTTTTGCTTTTATGCAAATCTCACAAGGTTGGAGTTTATCTTTCTCGTTGAAATCCAATCCACGTATGCTTCCTCTTTTCAATGCTTCTTTCAGATCATACTCATTGATATGTGCTAATTTTCTGTGCATTGTTTCAATATCAATGTCTGTGTGAAATACCGCCTCTTCCATTTTGTTTTTGGATCTAATATTTTTTTTCATCAATGTAATAAAGGCCTTCTACTTTTTTAGCTGTTAGTATTATTTTTCCTGTTTTATTTTCTTTCACAGTTGCCTTATCATTTTCGAATAATACTGAATTTCCTTTTTCACACATCTTTGCCACTGAGAGTAGATTTGTTGAAAGATTTGGTATGTAGAGAGTATTTTCTAGTCTAAATATATAATTTTGACTTTGAAAACGAACTGCTCCTTTACCTTCAATATTTTCTACGTGGCCTTCAGACGCCAGCTTTAATTGACCTTGATTTTTATTTTTATTCATAGTCATGAACCTTTCTGGTTCACTGCATAAATGACTTGTTGATCCACTGTCTAAACACCATGCAGTTTTAAGTACTTTTTCTGTTTTATTTAAAAATCCGGTTTTTTCTGTGGTTTTATTTTTATGCCAACAGTTTTCCGTCTTGTGACCAGGTTTGTTACAGATGCGGCACTTATCCAATTTATTTTTATTCTTTTTGAAATTCGTAAATTTCTTTGAATTTTTAGAATAAAATGCCTCATTTTCATTATCTGTTGTTTTATTTTCCTTCCTGGCTTCAAATTCTTCCAAAATTTTAATTTTTAAGTCTTCTGGTTTCGGCAATTTATCACGAGACTCTATCGCAACTCTGAAGTTTTCAAAATTTAGTGGTAACGAGTAAAGCATTATGATTGTCAGTAAGTCTCCGTTTATCTGAACGTCCATGTTATTTAATTTATCTATTAAATCTTCAAACTTATCAAGGTGATCTCGAATATCATCACCTTCAGCACATTTGGTAAGTATCAATTGTTTTAGTAAGAACGCCTTACGAGCAGGCCCTCTACTTTCATAAATATCTTTTAATGTACTCCAAATGGCTTTGGCAGTTTGACATTTCCTGATATTTTTTATTTCATTTGGCGATATTAACAATATAAGTTCAGACTTTGCCAGAAGTGAATTTTCGTCATAAGTTTCCCTTTCTTTAGGGTCTTCGGGAACATATTTCGTACCTGTTACGTAGCTCCATAATTTGGCTTTGATGAGTACTGCTTCAGCTTGGATCTTCCAGGTATCATAATTATTTTTATTTAAAAGTTCAATGCGCGTCGTACTTGCGGACATTTTTACCGAACCTAAGTCTCATAATCTGTTGTTATTAAATAAAATAATATGTAAATTAACCCGAATTTTATTTAAATGACATTGGAAGATAATTTAAGAATAACAAGTTTCTTAGCAACACACAATTGACATCTTTGTATCATAGAGTTCTTCAAAGTGCTTTACAAACTCTTCCATTTACTACAAATAACCTGAAGTATTTTTGGAATCATGTTTAATATTATCAGAATCGGGAGGTGCTTAGTGTTTTTAGTGCGACTATGTAGAAGCTTAAGGGGGCACACTAGGAACAGTAGCGACGCCAATCATTTTATTCCTAATACTTTACAAATAGAAATAAATTCAAGAATGTAAATCATATAAGCACTAGTAAATAACTTGAAGTATTTTTGGAATCATGTTTTAATAGTATGAGAAGCAGTCAGTAAGAGAAAACGTGATTACCGCCAAAAACGGCCGTTTTTGGCGGTATACTGATTCTCATAATTCTGACTGATTCTGATAATATTAAATATGATTCCAAAAATACTTCAGGTTATTTACTAGTGCTTATATGATTTACATTCTTGAATTTCTTTCTATATGTAAAGTATTGAGAATAAAATGATTGGCGTCGCTACTGTGCCTAGTGTGACCCCTTAAGCTTCTGCACAGTCGCACTAAGAAGCCCTTATTTAATTGCTTTTCATCAAGAGGGTCGTATAGGTACCTATTTGCCTAATCAATGGTATAAACAAGTATTTTTTGCAGGGAAAAATCTATAATCTTTATGGGATGAAATTTAATGACCACCAAAAAAAACAAATGTTACCCTAAACAGCCTCATCAGGGTAGAAATAAATGAAACCTGTACCAAATTTTTCGGGCTATTTAAGTCATGCCTACACTACAAAAACTTTTCATAACCCAAAAAGGCCACGCGTGCACCAAATTTTAACTAGCAAAGTTTTTTGTCATTACTACCCAAATGTATCACTACGTTTGCCATAAAATGTATGCATATAACCAAGTAGGTATATTATATTGATTGCAAATTAGTTGAGTCTCTCGGCTTTATTCTCAACCCTCCCACCCGTAATACTATGCTGATCAAATTTTTACCACATCATTGTTTATAGAACTGCTAAGAATGAGATTTCTAACAGACTAGTTTGAATTTGTCAATTGCCGACTCGTAACCGTTAAACAATTTTACTGCTCAGTATATTTATTACATTTTATAATTTTTTACGACCCTTTTTTGTTTAATTTACAGCTAAGTTTTAACTACCGAAATCGTTATTAAACATGCATTTTATAATTTTTTACTTATCAAAACTACAATATACAACTGCCGCTTTAAATGGTAATAAATTAATGCAAACTAATGTTTTTTTGTGGCCGTTATTTTATTGATTACTCTAAGTAAGAAGCTCAGCCTATAGTAAACATTTTACGGTAGTATCGGTGAACCTTTAGAACTTCATTTATATTTTTTTAATAAACAATGATTTTTGTATATGATTTACTTTATTAGGATAAAATTGTGTAAAATATTTGGATGAAATTTTTAAATAAAATGCGAGTACATATTTGGTGCGTGCGTGGCCTTTTTTTGTTACTCCGCGATTATTTTGAAGATACTTGCCGTTTTTAGGTTAGCAGACTTTACGTTTATTGGTGATAATTTCATATTAAAATGGAGATTAAATTCTGGTAGATACTTACGATTTTTTGGGCGTTATATTTCATTATATCTGGTGATTGCTTAAACCTAAGCCAATCTTTATTGGATTCTGATTCCATAATTAAATATTAATGAATATATACTCAATAAATCCGTTTTCAATACAGTATATATTATAAACCGCTGTTGAAAACTATTTCCATACAATTGAAGTTCATTTTGGTTTCTGTTTGTTTTATTAATCTTCTGTTATTTTTTTAATAGTAGTATGGAAGATATAAAATCATGTCTTTTTGTTTTACGTGTTAGACAGAATCTAGAAATTAGCATAGCAGCTTTTAAAGCTTTTTGAGTTTTGGAACCACGAGGTTCGAAAGCCTTCAAAACCATTAAGCACCTAAAAACCACCAAGACTGCTATAAAGCATCTTAATAAGCTAAAACCCAACAATAATCTAACTAGTGACAACCAACAACAACCATCAAAACCCCCTAAAACCACGCAGAACCATTGCAAATCACCAACAGGGATTGTTGGTGATACGTATTGTGATGGCAACCTCTGTGCAAAGTAACTTCCCACCCTTGGATCGCAGTAACCTTGCGGAAGCGTGCTGAAATTTCAGTCACTAATGATTTTTCTTCTGGGGCCCATAGGAATGGGCCCATAGTCTCTACAGCAAAGGGAATAAAAACATAATCCGCTTCTAGCTATATTTTCTATGCTTCATGGCTTCTACTGTAACCGCAGCCATGCCTGCCCGCACTGAAGCAGAGGGCACGGGCCTGGGTGCAAGAGTAAACACGCAAGAAGCATCCCAACAGTTTCCCAGCATCCAAGATACCAAAGACATTCCATCTGGCCTTAAGCCATCTACTCTAATCAAACCACTCGGCTCCGACGAGAAAGACGACGGACCTCTGGCACTTCTGCCGGCCTATTTACTAACTCGGATGACAGGTGTCGATGCCTATCAATCAAGAATTTACTGTTACAATGCGGGTTTTGCTTGCTCGAACTTTTTATTTGAAATACAAAAACCGCATTGTAACACTAAATTCTTGATTGATAGGCATCGACACCTGTCATCCGAGTTAGTAAATAAGCCGGCAGGTAGGCTAAAACGTGGAAGCCTAACTAGTTTATGTTACTGCTGCAAACGCACGCTAGGGATAAAGTGCAGTATCAAATAATGTTCCCAAATTAGCTGAAGGAAGTGCTTATAGCCACAAACTTGACTCACACTCGGAAACTGCAACCATCTAGCGCGATCGGAAGGACCGGTAGATTCGGAAATTAGGTTGACTTTAATCAGCCTATAAAGAGGCTCGTCCCACCCTCTCTGGCAATGTGCAGTCTCAGGCAATGGGAAGCTGAAACAAACGCTTCGCCAGACCTCCACTGACTAAGCCAATCTACAAATCCCCTCGGCACCCAAAGATGGGCCCAGAATGTTACCGGATAGGGGGACCTGCAGCATAGGCAGAGGATAGTAAAGCAAGAAAAGAGACCTTAGCAGACTTTTCTCACCGCCAAACCGAATTAGCAGCGATGGTGTATAAAAAATTATTATCTAGCAATTAGTTTAGTATTGGTAAGAAATTATAAACTCATCCAATATTGAAGCCCTAAGCTAGTATAATGACTCACCCGTAACAATTTTGATAATATTGAAATTTGAAAGCATGCGTTCTCTAGTGGTTCTCTAGGTACAGGCTCAACAGAAGGTTTTATATAAAGCTCGCACATCTCTAATGTCTTGGGTTCCTAAGGTTGCGGTTTGTGGTGCCGCACATGACGTCCGTCCGACTAGGACAGCTCTATACGTAAACAGGAAAGGTGATAGGGATTATGTATAAGGCATAAAAGAGAAGGCACCACAACCCTAGGAACCCAAGGCATTAGCCGAGTTTGTGGTGGGAAGTCAAGGGGTGCAGTTGGGATCTGCCTTAGACGATTTTGCAAATTGATTTTAGTGGACTTTATAATATGAAATTGGTGTAGTTTGGTGTTATAAATGCTCGTGCTCATGAACAATTTGTGAAATAGTTAAAGTAGACCTATGTACTTTATGGACTCGTATAGACTTGTCACCAGAAATTCCCACGAGGCATTAAAGAACATACGCCATCCTTGATGCCACTTGTTAAAACTTTACCGTACAATACCGATACTCAGTATCTCAATTTACTGGACATTGGCAGAATCGCTGAAATCTCGGTGGGAGCCATATTATAAAACAGAAGAAGAAGAAGGCATAGCCCCCTCCTCTTCACTATTTATTTAATTACGTTTTTAGTAGTTGTTATAGGGGAACACAACATCTGTGAAAATTTCAATTCAAGTCTACCTATCATGGTTTATGAGATACAGCCTACTAATGACATGACACTGTGTCTGCTTATTCATCAAATCTGTGGTACCTAATAACTTGAATTTGAGTAGATGATTATAGTTTATATGTACAACACTAGCTGATATTGAAAAGTGTTACCCCCAAAATAAAATAAAATTTCTCGTGAAATTGCCACAGTACAAAATTAAATACAGCAGTATATATTTAACCAGCTTAAAAAAAGAGGGGTTCTGTCTTTGGTCTTACTGTAATGTAAATTTTATGCCCTTTAGGCAACGTCCTCGACGTTGAGGTCTAAAAGGATATCACGAGGCCGGTACCGCCAGAATATAGCAAGTTTCATTTGAGCTGCCCATGGTCCACAGACCGGTATTTCTTGTCCTCTCAGATACACTGGCTAGGGTCTCGCTGATTATTTGTCGCAAATTACACCAAGACGGACTGGGCCGCCATCCCGCGACGTCCATCCACAACTTCCCCACTTGGGGTAGTTGTGGCTGGACCTGTCTTCACCACTAAAGAGGTCAAAATGGCAGCGTGTTTGAAAGATGAGATGACTAGACACAGACTACAGAGATATGTATATATTGTATATTGTACAGACTCTGGGCAAACAATTTCGACTCTAGGCCGTAATAGGTTACATACAACCTAATAGTTAGTAATCGACACTAATATTATAAAGAGAAAGATTAGATTGTTTGTTTGTATGTTTGCATTGAATAGGCTCCGAAACTACTGGACTAATTTCCATAATTCTTTAATCTATAGAAAGCTTATTTATCTGCGGGTGACAATAGACTATAATTTATGCGGACAAAGTCGCTAGTAAATAAAAATAATAGAAAGCAGCTGGCCACAGGTCAGCTTGTGGCAAGCTGTTGATGAGTAACGACACCACGGTCAGAGCCATCGCCCCCAACGTGTTTTCATTGGTCGGGGTGAAAACCTAAGAGGGCTCGCAGGACAGTCGACTATGGCTTTCCTTAGTTGGCCGTCCAAGGAGTCGTTAAAGCTGTTGCTCCGGGTGGAAGTGTACCAGTGCCATTGTCATCTTGCCAGGCCAGGTGCAGCGGGTGATTCACCACTTGGAGCCCAGGAAAGCCCCAGTGACGACCGCATCAGCTGTGAGCAATCGCAGCGGCAATGCACCTCTTCAACGGAATACTTCACTCAGGCCACTTTTCTTCAATCTGGGCGCACGGTCCATCATACTGCCCAAGCTGGACAAGAAGGATGCGAGATGACCCGAGAATCATTGGCGCATCGCCATGCAGAGCATACTCGCAGGGCCAGGATTGTTACTGAAAGACCGATTCAAGATGACGTGGCAGAGGCGCGGGCCTTCAGGGTGGGAGTGCCTCAAGGAAGCTGCCTCGCACCGGCCTGCTACGTCTGGTTTTCCGACATCAATTCTTCTAGGAAGATGTCAAGAAGCTGTGGGGCAGGACAGAAAAAGATGCAGAGAGCTCTACTGACAAAATCATTGCACTTAAATTAAGATGATGATGATGACAATGTCTGTATTGCATCTCTCTATGCGATTTCTTTTAAATAAATATATAAGGACAAATCACACAGATTGAGCTAGCCCCAAAGTAAGTTCGAGACTTGTGCTATGGGATACTAACTCAACGATACTATGTTTTATAATAGATACTTATATAGATAAACAAATAAATATAATAAATTAAATTAATATTACTAAAATCTGATATTAACTACTGCACTGAGTTGAACTCAGTCAGTAGTTAACGTCAGATTACGTACCTTTTCTAAAATGGCTATCATTTTCCAAACATCTTGAGTTTTTCATCTGCGATTGGAAGAAAGGTGTCTATTTTAGAAATCAGACAATACTCTTATTTATATAGAAAGTTGACAAGAAGGTATTTATAGGATTTTGGCACTAGGTAGTGTCAAATGAATTAATAATTTTCCGCTCCTAGGTGACTACGCAGCTTGAACTCTAGCATTATCTATATAGACGCAACCTAAAGGAAAATCACCAATGTATTCCTGCTGTCCCCATTAATGGAGACAGCAAAAAATAAAATTACTTTTCATTGTCCCCATAGGCAATCGCCTGTAAAAGGGGACAACGGGAATTTAATATTGACATACATTGAGTTTGGTTGAGTTTAATAACAATAAATCCAAGTTTCTTAAGTAGATATTTTATTTATATAACATTAATACTAGATATCATATTAACTAGAACTAGTTGTCATTTGAAGCCATATGCCTTATTAGGTTTGAGACAAATTTATCTATCTTTCTTACATCCTGCTGCACTTCCGTTTTATACTGAAGGCACTGAAATAAAAAAAGAATGGGGAGGTTATCATCACAACTTTAAGAAAAAATCACAGAGATTGATTTAGCCATACTAATTCGTTGCGATAGTATATTTTACTAGCTGCTCGCAGCTTCACCCGCCGTAACGTAGGTGTATGCAAAATTTCATGATGATCGGTTCAGTAGATAGGGTGTGAAAGCGCAAAGACAAACAAATAAAGATCCTGGCCAGTCCAAGAAATAACGTTTTCCATCTTGACCTGACTAGGGATCACCCTGACGATTCAAAGGCACTTACCGTACCACTCAGTATATACAAAAGTACTCTGTACGTACCACTGAGTTACAGAGGTAGTCAAATTAAATACATTATATGTATAATGATAAAAGCATATAAATGAATGGAAAATGGTAAGAATAGTGAATATATTATGTTACCTTCTTGTTGTCTGTAATTTTTACAAGGAAAACTCCTTTCGAATGAGAATACTTGATGCTGTACCGTGTGTTTATGGGATCTCGGAGGTACAACATTTCCGCTGATTTCTCAAATTCTTCCCAATTAGGTATGAAAGTCATGGTACGAATTTCTCTGTTTTATAAAATAAATATATATACCTATGTATGAAAGCAGAACTAAGGCAGAACTTTAACTTTAATAACCTTATGTTTACAATATTTCTCTCGTACAGCGATGTCGTGTCATCGGTGTCGGTGTCAGTCAGACAGGACAGCCGGCCTATTTAAGCTATGGGTTCACCGACTGCACGATCGTGATCGCACGCTCGTCAGCAAAACGTTGAATGACGTCACCCATACATTTTCTATGGAAACACGTTTGGGTGGTTTCCCCGGACGGCGTTGTCTACGGTCGTGCACGGCGGCGGTGGTCAAAGTTCACCGCAACAGTGTTCCCAACTGAAAAAATTGCGAGTTTCCAGATTAATCTTTACATTTTTATGTTATCGATTGTCGATTTAGATGACATCTGAATTAAAAAAACAAAGATGAAAATATATCCTACATGACAAACTGACTGTATTTCTTGAACTTTGGGTAGATCTAATAATAGTTTGTAATAGTTTTAAAGTAAGTATAGCCATTCGATTTGGAAGTTTGCCTGATTAAATATTACTTCATGTTGAAACGTATCATTATATTAAACGAAGTTCCGTGATATTTTCTTCAACTCGGAATGTTTTTGAAACAATTAAATATTTTGCAGAATGTATCTGTAGTAATTAGTATAAATTAAATAAAATTATTGTACTCGTTAAGTTGTGACTTTAAGATGAGCAAGAAGATTATTTTGAAATTGTTTCTAAGCCTGTAGAATGACACACGAGATAACGTTTATCGACTATCACCATCTATTTACCGTAATATTAAAGAGGGAGATGTAAATAGTTTATCGCGCGATATAAACGGCGTCGCGGGTGCCATGCTACGGGTGCTGATGTATTTATGGTATAATTAAATAATTAATTAACATAAATACAACAAGAACAATTGAAAATAATCCAACTTCAAAACACTTTCGTTAAAACTGTTCCATAACTAAGTCTATATACCTCATTTACCTACCTTTTGCAATCCCATTTTTAATTTTTGAGATATGCACGAACAAGACAAACATATAATCATACATAATTACACTTTTCGATTTCGGTACACATGTTGAGACGCTGCTGGAATAGACCGACGTATAGAAAAGAACTGGATAATTTTGACAATATTACATTACGGTGGGTTACAGTACGGGTAGGTCGAATTAATCTCCTTTTTAAACTTTGTTTTAATAGTTTACATTATTCATTTTCGAGCGGTTGCTGTCCGCCATGAGCAAAAAAACTTCTTTTTCATGTTAGTGGCCTTGCTACATTTACTTGCCGGGTAAACATAGCACAGTCATAAAACCCAAAGACCACGTTTAGCATGTTAGTGGGCATACATACTACTCTATGGGAACCACACGGCCCACTGTGTGAGCACTTAAAAACCCTTATTCCTAAAAATTATCGCCAATATCTCCTACACACATTGTCATACCAAACACTTAAATGATTTTCATCATAAAATTTAAGGCGCCGTAGGTGTTATGCGAAACTAGCGCCACCATGAATTCTTTTAGGAGTAAAATAATTTAATTCTTGGTGGCACTGGTACTAAAATCGCATATACCACTTCGCCTTAATTTTCACAAAATAGTTATCTAAGACTGACAGGACAGGTTCCAAAGGAACAACACGTATCCACATCAAAGAGTTAAGATACTTTTGAATCCACGTAAGTAAGTTATATATAGTTATATATTTGTTATCGTGCTAGTTAGTGAACAGAGTTTTAAATAATGTATTCAGGTGCTAAGCTTTGCGAATGACTAATCTCGTGCTCATCTCATACTACCCATATATTAGAGAGTCTATAAAATACTGAACAGGGGTACTATTTTTGAATGCGTGACACTCGTCTGCGAACGAATTTCATACAAAAATCGTTCGAAGACGAGTGTCACACGTTCAAAAATAGTACCCCAGTAAATTTATCGTTTATGATATCGATTTAACAAATGGCTAGACTAGCAACACTACTGATTGACATCCGTCGTCTACAGTCCACCCCTCGGATAGCGGCGGCCTTGCGGCACTGGGGTACTATTTTTGAACGCGTGCCACTCGTCTTCAAACGTCGAAGACGAGTGGCACGCATTCAAAAATGGCACTCCTGGAGTGCTATTTTTGAACGCGTGACTCACTAAACGAGTGATTGACGCGAGTGTTTCCAAAAGGCCGCATTTTTGAATCGTTAGTCGACGAGTGATTGCAACGAGCGGTTGAGACCGCTCGTTTCCGCAGGCGACGAACGCTTTTATGTCAAAGTCACTTCCTGTCATTTGAAGTTCATCTTTCATAATTTTACGTTCCGTTTGACGCTACACTTCTTAAACATTTTAAAATTCCTTAATAACGTTAAAAAATTTAAAAAAAAATTCTGCGTGAAATAAGAAGAAATCAAGAAGAACTGAAATATTTTTCGTTGAAGGTTGGCAGCACTACAGTTCAAGCGATGGTTTCAAAAATATGGCAAAATGGTATCTCGTGACTTGGAAGACGAGTGTGACTTGTAGTCGTGCACGACTTGCGCTTTAGTGAGTCACGCGTTCAAAAATAGCACTCCTGCACGATCGTGCTGTGCACGAGCGTTGCTCGGGGAACCCATAGCTTTACTAAAGCTATGGGTTCCCCGAGCAAACGCTCGTGCACTGCACGATCGTGCAGTGCCGCCGTATCCGATGGGTGGACTCACGGCCGACAATCTGCCAATAACGGGGCGCGCTCGTAGCGGCCATCTTTGTTAGTATCTCACGTCTCTTCTGTGATTGGTTGTTGACCTGCTGACGTCATCGTGTGACGTTCACCGCCTGCGCTGCTTGTCAATTTTAAAAACATTACTGTTATTTTTTCGATCGAGTGAAGTCCTGGAGTGCCATTTTTGAACGCGTGCCACTCGTCTTCGAAGGATTTTTGTATGGAAAAATCGTTCGAAGACGAGTGGCACGCGTTCAAAAATAGTACTCCTGTGCTTATACTCTCCACTTTACCAGTATTAAAGCCCTTTGCGTCTCCCTCCCTAGTGCTACTTTGCTTTTGCAAAATGCCTTATTACATGTGTTGTGTGTGTAAGTGTTTGCGAAAGGACGCTAATTATTTACACTGCCTACCCAAAAATCCTGAGAAAAGACAAGTGGTTAGAGTGCCTAAATCGTGATGAGTTTTGTAACTTATCCGAAGAAAAACAGAGGAATCTGGCTGTTTGTCAAAAACATTTTGAGAAGAGGTTTTTTAGCGAGACTAAAAGACGGCTACGACTCACCCCTGATGCGTACCCTACTCTGTTTACTGAAGACGAAATTTCAACCGGAATACCATCTCATGAATACAAAGGTATGTAGTAAGTTATTTCTACACAGGTTTATATCTACCTATGATAAGTTCAATTCAATGGAGGTATAATTTACTAAATAATTAGGACTTGAGTCCGTGTACATACAGATTCTACCGTAAATAAATACCACATGTACAATGTACACTTGAAACTTAAAAAATCTTATTTTATTTATTGTCATAAACTTTTTTTGAGAATTGTTCTTATTAACACTTGAGAACAAGCAGTGTTGAGAAACCAACTCCTTTGC
This sequence comes from Rhodophaea formosa, assembly GCA_963082605.1. Lineage (NCBI taxonomy): Eukaryota > Metazoa > Arthropoda > Insecta > Lepidoptera > Pyralidae > Rhodophaea > Rhodophaea formosa. The sequence continues at coordinate 12,621,676 of OY720210.1, forward strand.
AAAAACAAACTCAATCCGTGTTATAAATAAACGGCCAAGTGTGAGTTGAACTCACGTCGAAAGAGTTTCGTACGATGAATGAATGAATAAATATTCTTAATTGCACACCTTGCACCATTATACAGAACGTATTGCATTCGACGTGGCAGGAATATTCCCATAACGTAATCAGGGAATAAATACTTCATGGTAGTAATGGATAACTTTAGCAAGTGGCTGTATGGCAAATACTTCATATTTGCCATACATACCTAACCAAGGTACAACAGTAGCCGCGAAATTAGTTGAGGTAGTGATATCCCGTTTCGGAGTGCACTTGGAAATTCATTCCGATCATGGGCGGAACTTGGAATCAGAAATGTGCAAACTTTTGGGAATGCACAAAACAAGGACTCCGTATCATATTCAGTAAGATGGTATGGTGGAACGATTTTATCAGACATTGAGAAACATTTGCTGAAACTAGTTGATAGTCATCAGGGACTGGGACATGTGCATACCACTTTTCCTCGGACTTCGGAACACGAAAGCACAAGAGAGACCCCAGCTTTCGTAACTTTTGGCAGAGAACTTCGGTTACCTTACTGGTAGATTTGCTGACAGGAAGACCACCAGAAGATACTCTGTATTATGTCTCTGATCTTCGGGAAAAACTGCGAGACGTATATGATCTGGCTCGAGTAAATGGCCTGCAGGCAAGTGATGAAATCTAGATACGATCGAAGAGCAAATACATGTGGTTATGAAGAAAGAGCATTAGTGTGGCTTCATAATCCGATACACGGTAAAGGAAAGTCTTCAAAGCTGCAGATGAGATGGGAAGGTCCGTCCTTCAAGGTTCCGAGAATGACGTGACATATAGAATTCAACGACAACCAAGAGGAGCATTCAAAGTGATGCATGTGGACCGCTTAGGACGTTATTACGGTAGCAACAGCGACGCTTGGGACGAGCGTCTCTAAGAAGGGGGCAGTGTAGCCTCCCAGAATAGTTTAGAACTCTCTCAAACATTGTCTGTCTCGCTCGTATCTGGAAATATTAATGACTATTCGGAAATAGTCTGGAATATTCTAGAATGTTCTGGAATGTTATGGAACGTTGGCGCTCGGTATTCGAGACCGAAAGTTTGTGGAACTTTGTTAAATCCCATAAAATCTCACGTAAGGGAACCGACGAGTCTTAAAGTTAACTTTGAGCGATACCCAGTGAGAAGTAAGATTATTTTCTACGACCCCAGCGACGAACCAGGGTCCTGGAGTGCTATTTTTGAACGCGTGACTCACTAAACGAGTGATTGACGCGAGTATTTCTAAAAGGCCGCATTTTTTAATCATGCGTTGACGAGTGATTGCATCGAGCGGTTGAGACCGCTCGTTTCCGCAGGCGACGAACGCTTTTATGTCAAAGTCACTTCCTGTCATTCGAAGTTCATCTGTCATCATTTTACGTTCCATTTGACGCTACATTTTTTAAACATTTTAAAAATCCTTAATAACCTTAAAAAAGTTTTAAAAAAATTCTGCGTGAAATAAGAAGAAATGAAATATTTTCGTTGAAGGTTGGCAGCACTACAGTTCAAACGATGGTTTCAAAAATATGGCAATATGGCATTTCGTGACTTGGAAGACGAGTGTGACTTGTAGTCGTGCACGACTTACGCTTTAGTGAGTCACGTGTTCAAAAATAGCACTCCTGATTGCTTTAGGTATTGGACATTCGACGAGAAGAAAGACTCTGAGTGCTATTTTTGAACGCGTGACTCACTAAACGAGTGTTTCCAAAAGGCCGCATTTTCGAATCGTTAGTTGTCGAGTGATTGCAATGAGCGGTTGTGACCGCTCGTTTCCGCAGGCGACGAACGCTTCTTTGTCAAAGTCACTTCTGTCATTTGAAGTTCATCTGTCATGATTTTACGTTCCGTTTTACGCTACACTTCTTAAACATTTTAAAAATCCTTAATAATCTTAAAAAAAAATTATAAAAAATTCTGCGTGAAATAAGAAGAAATGAAATATTTTTTGTTGAAGGTTGGCAGTACTACAGTTCAAGCGATGGTTTCAAAAATATGGCAAAATGGCATTTCGTGACTTTGAAGACGAGTGTGACTTGTAGTCGTGCACGACTTCCGTTTTAGTGAGTGACGCGTTCAAAAATAGCACTCCAGTCAGTGTTGGGATTCCGTAGTGAATAAATTCCCTTCGAAAAAATTTTTGTTTCATTCCAAATCCTGAAGTCTAGAACCCCTTTGCATTTTACATAGCAAAGGACATGAAACAAATAATAAATACAAAGGCGAATTTATCGCAATATGCAGTCTCTTTCAGCCAACCCACTGAAGTATAAGATTAGGTACATATGTATCTCCATGCGCCAACCTTATAACATAGAGTAGGAAAAAAATTAAGAAAAATGAAGACGGTGGTGCAGATAAATAGTCACAAGATATACCTTTACTAGAGATGCCACGAATAGTACCTCATTTGGCCGAATACCGAATGTTCGGCGAGATATTTGGCCGAAGCGCCGAACATTCGACAGCCGAATATTCGGTCACACTTAGTACCTAATTTCCGCGGGCAAGACACAACTCGTCACCGTACGAGTAAGTATATACTTGCATCGCTGAAGTAATGTTTGGTAGGCGCGGGTGGTGATTGTTTGTTTTGTTTTGATTAGGTCACGGTCGTGGCATCGTATGCAAACGCGAAACAATATAAATTTACCCTTTTACAATTTGCTAAGATTTATTTGTTATCTCCCGGTAGCAGTGTATATAGTGAGCGGCTGTTTTCCGAGGCAGGTATAATTTATGAGGAAAAACGCAACCTTCCTATCAACAAACGCGATGAAAAAATTCTTCATTCATCATACATAACTTACCTTTGGTACATTGTTAATAGAAGTTGCTATTCGGCCGAATACCGAATATCTAAAAAATGTGGCCGCATAGCCGAACAGTTGCCGAATATTCGTGGCATCCTTGTGGCATCTCTATTATTTACATAAACATAAAAGAATATATTTAGTCTTATTATTTATATATTTATAGAAACAATTTATCCATACTTATTATGTATTATAAATTGTTCCTTGAGGTATGTACCACGGGCGAAGCCGGGGTGGAAGTTATTGATGTAAATGAAAGCAAAATAAAAACGTGAAGCGTCAATGAAAGCCACATTGACTGAATGTTGAGCTAAGGCTAGATTTTAGATTTACTTGATTTTTAGGGTTCCGCACCCAAAGGGTAAAAACGGGACCCTATTACTAAGACTTTGATGTCTGTCTGTCTGTTACCAGGCTGTATCTCGTAAACCGAGATAGCTAAAATTCAGCCACAAATATTTCACGCCTGCCTGACACAACTAGCCGGTCGCGCCGCGTCGTCGGCGCGCGTGGCATTTTCGGCACTTTATAACCGACTTCAATAAAGGAGGTGGTTTTACGTTATATTGTAGGTATCTTTTTTTCTCGTTATTTATCTATATCGATTTCTCGGTTGATTTTCGATATTCGTTTCTTTTTTGAAAGCAATCTTGGGTTATCAATGGCAGCCCTCAAATTTTATAGTATTACGTGTTTCATATATTTTCGATATTTGTATCCAGTAGTTAATCGATGTTGATGAGCTAATGATGGAAGGTATCCTAGGCATAACTCCTTAACGCTTAGGAGGAAGAGGAAAATCTTTGAATATTAAAGAGATGTTTAGACCAATAGTCCGTAAAAGGATGATATATATACTTCTGAGGTAGTTCCATTGTCACCAAGTCAGAATCTGGTGATAGGATCTCAGGGATCGCGAAAGCTTCCTTCAAATTTTATAGCACACTGAGGTGTTTTATACCAGTTCAGATATATTTTCCAATATTTTCTAATACTGGTGTAGGCTGTGGGCAAGGAACATAATACTCTCAGAGGCTGTGGCTGTGGATTTTTCAAGCTGCCTGAAAAAAAAAACATTAGACGTTTAAAAATAGAACCCCTGGGGAACTATTTTTGAACGCGTGACACTCGTCTTCACACGATTTTGCTTTACAAAAATCGTTCTAAGACGAGTGTCACACGTTCAAAAATAGTGCCGCTAGAGAGCACTCCAGTCACAGATATATAAAGCTTTATAGGTCTGTGACTCCAGTTCAAGACTCGGGTGCTAGTTTTGAACGTATTAACAGCAATTTTTTAAATGGCGCGTCACCGAAACGCAAGTCGTGCACGAGTGCGTTCCGTGCCTCGTCTTCGAATATTTTTTATATGGAAAATCGTTCGAAGACGAGGGTCCCGCGTTCAAAAATAGTACCCCTGTAACCCAGGTCACACACAAGGTGTTTCAAAAGAGCCTCTTTTTTGAATCATTAGTTGACGAATAATTGCAACGGTTTAGACCACTCGTGTCCGCAGGCGACGAACGCCTTTGGGCGTTTTTCAAAATTTTGCTCTAGTCCATTTTGCTATGTCCTACGACTTTGACCATTAAACAAATTTAAAAAATGTAGGAAGTGGGTATGATATTATTTTACGTTAAGGTATAATATTTTCCTTATAATAAAAAAAAAGTTTAACTAAGACATTTAACTATTATTAGTTCATTTTGAATGAAATAACTAGTTTTATTTGTGATTCCATAAAATATAATAAGTCGTAATAACTTTTTTTCTAAAATAAATAACGAAAATCAAAGTTAAAAAAAACCGGCCAAGTGCGTGTCGGGCCACGCGCAGTGTAGGGTTCCGTAGTTGCGAATGACAACTTTGAGTTCACACTGTTTACACTCGCACCTCACAGTTTAACGACCAAAAACATCTAACAATGAAGATTGTATGAAATTTTACATTTTCCAGTACATTTTATAAGTTGGTTGCCTATAACTTTTTAGTTTGCACTTAGTACCCAGCTCTGATAGTTTTCCTTTCAACTTCAGTATATATACTATTGCTGTAATTTTTTTCACGTATCCATATATAACCGTTTAGCAGTTAGAGGGGGGGGGGGGGGGGGGGGGACACGTACCTCTAACAAAATTTTGCACTTTAAAACCAAATATTTCGGAAACAGATCCCTAAATCGAAAAATGGTATTCTCAACCTCACAATATTTTTTAAGACCTTTTTAACGATACCCCACATGATGGGTAAATAAAGAAAAAAAAAATTACTCCCCCACATTACTTGTATGGGAGCTACCCAAAAAAAAATTTTTTTTTCAAGATTTTTTTCTACGACTTTTTTGCCATGATTAATACACACACTCATACCAAATTACAGCTTTCTAGTACTTATAGTCTCTGAGTAAAACCGCGGACGGACAGACAGACAGACAGACAGACATGGCGAAACTATAAGGGTTCCTAGTTTACTACGGAACCCTAAAAAACTGGCCACTGCGGACAGTCCTGTACGCAACGGTATGATTTTATATTTGAAATCACAAAAATATTGTCGATGGCTCAAGCAATCTTTTGAAGACGCAACATTGACATATTTTTATCATTCACTCGTTATTTTTCTTTGAAATAACTGAATTGATTCAAACGTTCAACAGTCGTGGTCCGTGACGGGCCTGACGGGCCTGTTTCGTTTGTCCGGTACGAATTTTGATTTTAAATGGTAAGATCAGCAAATTTTATATACTTCTAATATTAAATTATAAGTAAATATATTGTAGATAATGAATGTGTACTGTAAATACTATAATCAACTTTGTTTTAACCAAAAATCATGTGATAAAAAGTTCGCGTCGTTATACGTAACGTCCAGGACGTGACGTGATGTATTATATGGACTAAAAACGTTACGTACTGGACATGTAAAGACGCGTTCATATGGTATTGTGCAATTTTGATGTAAATTTAAAGATATAATCTACCTAAAGAGGTAAACTCAGTATCTTTATACAGTATACTCACTTCATGGTGTGCAGGTTTCCTCACGATGATAAATATCCTACATTTTTCATACCTGTAGCACTGTATTTATGGAAATTATATTAATTCATGCTCCTTCGTGATCAGGAATCTACTCACTACAGTGTGGCAAAAAGTCTAAAGCACTGACTGCTATTATAGCAGTCAGTGCTTTAGACTTTTTGCAGCAGTTATAGCAGTTATAGCAGTGCTATAACTAGCATCTATTCATAAATCTTCCATCCATCTATTCATCCATCGATGTTCACAAACTGTCGCATTAATAATATTAGTAGTATAGGTTGAATTATCATATCATACACAACACTTACTCGCATGGATTTTTTTACAATTAAATTTTATTTAGGTAAAATATGCCGTCGACTGGAGCCCAATTTAATATTGTTATATAATGTTCCTGAAATGAAGAAAGGAAAGAAAAATCGTTAAGAAACATAAAAATGTTAATAAAATTTTCTGCGTATGACAAGGACAAATTAAATATTTTTCGCTGAAAGTTGGCTGTACTGCTGCTCAAGCGATGGATTCATAATACGGCCAAATAGCATTTCATGACTTCGAAGGCGAGTGGGACTTGTAGACGTGCACGACTTGCGTTTTGGTTAAACGCCATTTCAATAAAAGCACTCCCTGCAGGCCTGTTTGCTAACTTTTGACAACTACGGTGTACATCCTTTTCATGGTAACTTACAATATTTATTACGGATTCGGTATGAATAACTATTTTTATTTAAGATACGAAAACTGTAACTGTATCGATGGACCGAATTTAAAGCGGCCCAAATATTTAAATTAACGTTTATCATACTGTCGAAAACCTGAATAGTATATAAGCGCATTTTCAGCTTCTGGCGTTACCGGTGCAACTTACGCGGACTCGGCTCTACTGTCATCCTCGGATGTATGCCCGGCCCAGACCTCTAGTCACACACAGCGTTCACAAGTTCACGCAAGCCAAGCCAAACGCCGTATTAACGCGATTGTGCTTGTGGTCGCTTGCCGAAGTTTGGCAAGCGTGTAAACGCACCATCAAACGACAGGCAATGACTTTGACATAAAGCGTTCGTCGCCTGCGGAAACGAGCGGTTTTTCTATACAAAAATCTTTTGAAGACCAGTGGTGAGCCACACGCTCAAAAATAGTACCCCAGATATTTGTGTGTGGCAATTATATTTGAGTAAAACTGTTTTTTAAAAAATGGTTACACTGTACGTCGCAACCAACGAACTTGAACGAACGCAGAAAATCAATACACCGTGATGTATTCGTCTTTTTAAAATGAGAACGTAACAAAATATTAATTTAATTCATCGAAGAAACCATTTTTATTTAAAAAAATATCTGTTGAGACTTGATGCTCATTTTTTATTTATTTACATAGTGATGGATATTGTCATAGTTACGGCGTGGTAGAACATTCTGCGCGTTTAATTATCTGCTTTTTCTGCAAATTCTAATTGTTAAAGGTAAGTAAATCATTGTAAATTCCATGAATTGCTATTAAAGTTGTCATCAAGCGAAAAATGGTTCACTTTAGCCACCAAATATTCGCTAACGGACAATCGACCTTCGCCATTGTCTGCATGGTGCATTGCGTTTATTATAAGTACATAGGTGTATAAGTTTGTTACGAGCCTCTTGATGGATTTACTAACTATTCTTTACCCAGATAGATTGCAGTATTTCTCCTATATTTCCTTTTTAGCATTTAAGTTATCGTGTAATCGCAAAAAAAATGTACTTGCACTATTCATTGCAATGTGTACACCTATAACTACGATATTATTATTATTAGGTTCTTAGTCTTCAAGCTTACAAAATTTTCTATTTTACAAATTCGCCAAATAATTTTTAAAGTTCTTACCAGTACCAGACTTTGCCATTGACTTCACCAAATTTATTGATTAGTTCATTCCATGGTCCATGGTTCATTCAAAGGCTATGAAGTTTTGCTCTTTTAATTCTTTCAGTATAAGTCTTTTATAGAATTAATATACATTCACAATCTCTATTTTGAAAAAAAAACAGTAATGATTATTGTTTTCCAAAAAATTTATAGCACAGACGAACATATTAAGTAGTATACTTACACTTGAATTTATGTTGTGTAAGTTGCCAGATGGTCCAGATTCATCGGGATTGTCCTGACATCTCATATGATCCCCAGAGTCATGAAAAGTGTGAAGTGTCCAGAGAATATATTTATATTTTGAGTAACTATCAGCATAACCACAATGCATAGTAACAATATTGTTTGAACATCTTCATTTTAAAATGCCATTGTCTGTTAACTGACATGAATGCTAAATGCCATAGTAGCTAAACATCTGGATCTTCATCATCATCATCATCAGGTCTTTGTTAGTCTCTACTGCAGGAGCACAACCCTCTCTGCACTACTACAGCCATATATTAACCAAAGCAGCCAGAGGATTTGGCCTACAATCTCCACGCTGGCCAGACGGGTTGGAGAGGTCTCTTTGATGTTTATTAGCTTTATTTAGCTTGTGTTTCCTAAGTCACCTTCTACAACATCCACGGGAAGTCTAGGAGTGGTCCTATTCTGCTCTGCCGGGAACCACATGACATATCTGGATCTTTCAAGGTCATAATCCAAATTACTTTAGTAGCAAATGGTATGGATCTAAAAATGCCATAGATACTAAATAGGCATGAATGTTCGACTTCATTGCGATACATCTAGACCAAAAATTTTAAAAAGGCAAACTCTAAATGCAAATTAAACATGCTAAGTTATTGATAAGGATTTATTCTATTTTAATTTGTGCCTAGTCACCTACTAATTCTTGTTCTTTCAAAATAAAAAAATATATATGTGGGTAACAAAATGTGTATAAAGTCCATGATTATAAATTGAATGAATGCCTTATAATCGTTTAGGCGGTCTGTGACAACTTCTTGTAATAAATAGAAAAGTCTTTCATTCTGTTATCATGCTATCATGCCTAAACTGCTAAACCGATTTTGATGAAATTTGGTACAGAGATTGGAGAAGGCAATTCTGAGATTGAACCTTAATTGGAGAAGAAAATAAGGCTTCACCATGTACACAAGGGCATGTAATACTTATTTTGGGCATGCTTTGGTAAGAGTGTAGGAATGGGCTTTTATGGATATGGAAAATTTATTTTCAAAATTTTAGGTATAAAATAAGACCTATTCTTAGGGTTCCGTAGTAAACAAGGAACCCTTATAGTTTCGCCATGTCTGTCTGTCTGTCTGTCCGTCCGTCCGCGGTTTTACGCAGACTATAAGTACTAGGAAGCTGTAATTTGGTATGAGTATGTATATTAATCATGGCAAAAAAGTGGTAGAATAAAAACTTGAAAAAAAATTTTTTTAGGGTAGCTTCCATACAAGTAAAGTGGGGGAGTAATTTTTTTTTTCTCTATTTACCCATCGTGTGGGGTGTCGTTAAATAGGTCTTTCAAAAATATTGTAAGGTTGAGAACACCATTTTTCGATTTAGGAATTCGTTTCCGAAATATTTGGTTTTAAAGTGCGAATTTTTGTTAGAGGTAAGTGTCCCCCCCCCTCTATCTGCTAAACGGTTATATAAAGATACGTGAAAAAAAATACAGCAGTGGTATATATACTGAAGTTTAAAGGAAAACTATCAGAGCTGAGTACTAAGTACAAACTAAAAAGTTAAAGGCAACCAACTTATAAACTGTAAAATTTCATACTATTTTCATTGTTAGATGTTTTTGGTCGTTAAACTGTAAGGTGCGAGTGAGAATAGTGTGAACTCAAAGTTGTCATTCGCAACTACGGAACCCTACACTGCGCGTGGCCCGACACGCACTTGGACGGTAGTGATCTCTTGGGCGGCAGCGTTCTCTTGGACGGTAGTGACCTCTTTCTTCGGCGGCAGCGTCCTCTTAGACGGCAGCTTTCTCTTGGGCGGCTGCGACTTTTTATGCAGCTGTTGCGGCGGCCTCCATTGCACGTCAGGCCCTGGTTCTTCCTTTACTCTTTGTCCCTCGAAAGCACTGGCATCTTCAAATCCCAAACTTCTGACAGAATCAGAATCTGATAATTATTTGCATATTTGGTTACGTCGTTGGTACCGTAAATATTTGTACCGAGAGCGACACATTTCCATCATCACATCAGATTAGGCCTATGGTCCCATAATATTGCATAGACATCTGAGTACACAAAATTTCAACTCAATCAAATCAATCAAAATGCTTCAAAATGAAGTTGTAGGATTTTACCCTCACAGACAGACAAAATAACTAGTCAAGTTAAATCAAAGGTTTAAAAATGTGTGGGAAGTGTTTGAAAATAACTGTCAATTCCAAGAGTATGGATCCATTTTACGAAATGATGCCAGTCTGAGAGTTCTGAACACATTGAGGACAAAGCGCGCTCGGCCAATCGACCCGACTGTCTAGCCGAAACACTCCCGACGTCCCCGCCGCCGAGTTACCGACCAAGGTCACATCGTCGGGAGGTCTAGCAGAAACTTGACGCGGGATTGGGTGCTATCGTGTATCAACGTGTTTCATACCATCGAGTTCCATAGGGTCCCAATGGGTCCCTTCCGTACCATAGGGTCCCACCCATTAGGTCCTAACGGTATCATAGGATCCCATTTGTTCCCATCGCTCTGATCGAGGCCCATCAGGTCTGATCAGTTGCCATAGGGTCCATTAACTCCCATCGGTACTATTGGGTTCCATGTGGGTACCATCGGGTACGATTTACCGAGCCAAGAACTATCCATGTAACTATTCTTAGAATCAAAATCTATTCTTACGGTTCAAATTTGCGTAAAAACAGGACCACTCGTTAATATTATTCACGTATGATTACGAACAGAGTGCGGACGTCACATCGAGTAGCGGATCGATTCTCGCAGCTCAAAAATTGAGCTTCTGGATGAAACATTTTCATTATCTGTGGAATACGTGGATACCACTGCCGCAAAAATTGGCTTTAGAGATATTAAGACATGAACACGTGGTGGGGGATACAAAATCACACCCAATTGACTTTAATAAAGCAAATTGACTGCAATAACGTATTATTTTTAATGATCTTAACGTACCTAATTCCAATATTTGTTTCTGTTTTTTCCTCTCCTTGAGAAAAGTCATCGGATACTAGTATATTTTCACTGCCGTTTAGCGCCATTTATAATTTATTTTTTAGACAGTGTTTATACCAGGTGTGATGAAAAAGACTGCGTTCAATGAGTGGTATAGACATTATAAACTTGGGGCTACTAAAAGCACTCGGCTTCGCCTCTTGCTTTTTAGGGTTCCGTACCCAAAGGTTAAAAACGGTACCCTATTCACGAGACATCGATGTCTGTCTGCCATCAGATAGTTCATATTTTACAGATGATGTTTTTCTGTTGCCTTCAACAACTACTAAAAACAATAAAGTAAATATTTGAGTAGGCATGCAACAAACATGATTTTTTTTTGCCGTTTTTACTCGTAAGTCTGTCTTTGTTGTATTACATAGATAATGGTGCGGAACCCTACGTGATGGAGTCCAACTCGGACTTGGCCGATTTTTAATCACTCGCTTGATGATGTCTTTTTACCGCCCCTCCTACACAATGTACTGTTAGTGACTGCTATACTTAGTATAGCAATCACTTTGTTTTCTTAAGGCGCTCCTATAGTAACACTAGCGCCACCCAGCAATTAATTCTTTTAATCCTAAATTATATCGAATTTAAAAAATTAACAAGTACATAACTAGTAAATTATTTGTAGTATTTTTGTATTCATTTTCACTAATATTAGTTTGATAAAATAAGAGAAAAACAGGTTAACGCCAAAAGTGGCCACTTTTGGCGTTAACCGATTTTTCTCTTTTAATATGGCACTAGTAAATTACTTGTAATAAATAAAGAATACTACAAGTAATTTACTAGCTTTTCTACTGGTTAGATTTTTAAAATTCGATACAATTTATGATTTAAGGCGCTCTTATAGTAACACTAGCGCCACCCAGCAATTAAATTCCTTAAATCATAAATTGTATCGAATTTTAAAAATCTAACAAGTACAAAACTACTAAATTACTTATAGTATTTTTTGTTTATTTGAAGTAATTTACTAGTGTCATATTTAAAGAGAAAAAAACCGGCCAAGTGTGAGTCAAACTCGCGCAACGAGGGTTCCGTACAATATGCTTCGTGAACACACACACAATGTGCAAAAAATGTTTTATTCAATTGACTAGCGCCATCTAGTGGTTTTTTAGTGAACTATTTCCCTAGATGAACTTATTATTGTGAGTTTACCACTTAATTTTCAAGTGATAGAATTCTTATTATTTTTCCTGTAATCTTCAAGGAATGAACTATATTTTGTAATTTTTTCAAAATTTTCGGCCTAGTAGTTTTGGAGATCAGGGGGGGGAATGGTCAATTTTTGCCTTCTTTCGTGAATAAAATCAAAAGTATTGATTTTATCCGAACAAAAAAAAATATTTTTGAGATCCTCATAATGAGCCCTTTCATTTGATATATGACACAGTAAGGTTTGCAAAACTTTCTTTTAAAATATTTTAATTGGGCCCCTCAAAATGACCCTTATTTAAAAAAAATCTTTATTTACTTTGCACATTCGTGTTTGGGTCATAGGATTACACTATCTTACCAAATTTCATCTAATTTGGTTCAGTAGATTCGGAGAAAATCGGCTGTGACAGACGGACGGACGGACAGACAGACGCTCGAGTGATCCTATAAGGGTTCCGTTTTTCAACTTTTGTACGGAACCCTAAAAATCGGTTAACGCCAAAAGTGGCCACTTTTGGCGTTAACCTGTTTTTCTTTTATTTTACCTAACGAATATTAGTGTAAATGAATACAAAAATACTACAAATAATTTACTAGTTTTGTACTTGTTAGATTTTGAAAATTCAATATAATTAAAAATTAAATGAATTAATTGCTGGGTGGCGCTAGTGTTACTATAGGAGCGCCTTAAGGAATTTAATTGCTGGGTGGCTTTAGTGTTACTATAAGAGCGCCTTAAGCAGTAATTATTATTTTCAGATACTTGAGTAAGGTCAAGGATATATTTTGGATTGACTGCTATACATACTTAGTATAGCAATTACTTTGTTTTTTTAAGCAGTAATAATAATTATTAATTTCAGATACTTGAGTAAGGTCAAGGATATACATTATTATACACCAAAATAATTATAAGTTAAAATGGAAGAAATGAATGGGGAGCTTTTTGGGGACGGTTTAGTTAGTCTGGGAGATGAGGGTTCGCTGGAGTCGATCGACAGTGGGAAACAAGAGCAAAATTGCAATATTTGCGAGTAAGTAACTACTATGTAAAAGTACATTTCAATAACAGCATGACCCCGCCTGAACTATTTTGTGCATGTTTCATATAATGAATAATGTCACAATATTCATATTGAGACGTGCGAGACCATTGTTGCTTTACAAGTTATTAAATTTTTAATAGTTTGCGCATTCAAAACTCAACCTGGAGTGATCCAAAACTGAATAGTACATTATGCTGCATCATCATGATCAAATATTAATTAATTTTTGAATATTCTAGCAATAAACTATGCAGTCCTCGAGTATTGTCATGCCTTCATGTTTTCTGTGAAGCTTGCATTGACAAGTTGATGGTTAATGAAGCTGGAGATACTTTGAAATACGATCTGGCCGTGGAATGCCCCATTTGCAAGCAGGAAACCAAGGTTTAAAAATAAGATATTTTTTTTTATTTATTTAGATACTATGTATGATTTGATACAATACTTACATACTTTAAAATTTTAGATACCTGGTGGTGGAGCTGTGTCACTTCCATCTGATTATCTTATCACCAACATCCTAGATGTATCCTCAATGGATCAGTCAGTTGTATGCACTTGCTGCAAGAGCAAGGAACCAGCTGTCGCCCGATGCACTGATTGCTCCCATTTCTTATGTTCCAACTGCAATTCTGCTCATGAATTTATGAGGTGCTTTGAGAACCACCGCGTAGTTCCCTTTGATGCTTTGAGGTCTTCAAAGGAGAAAGCTGCTGTGCATAAGCCAATTTTCTGCAATCGCCACGTTGGAGAGAGCTTGAAGTTTTATTGCTGCGAGTGTGAAGTCGGTGCTTGCACTGAATGTCTTACTGTTGAACACAAAGTCGGAGAGCACCGTTGCGAAAGAATTGTCGATGCTGAACCCAATTTACGCGCTGAGCTCCGCAACTTTATTGTGGAAGCTAATGCTCGCGCTGCCGCTGCCGGCAGTGCTTCGGCTAGATTGGACGACGCTCTCGGAGACTTGCAACGCCAACGTGATGATGCCGAAGCCGTCATCAATGAAGCATTCCAAGCTTATAAAGCTGCTTTAGAAAGACGCCGTGAGAAAGCTCTTGAAGAACTTGAACGCCTGCATAAAGAAAGGGAGCTGAAAGTCATGGATCTATATGATCGCGTTGATAAAACCGTACAACGCATCGACTGCGCTTGCAAGTTTACTGCAAGACTTCTTCGTCGCGGCGATGGTACCGAAATTGTAATGCTGAAGAAGACTGTCTCTTCACAGTTCGCTCGCTTGCTCGAGGGAGCACCAGAATTTGATGTCGATTATTCCCTGGAGTTTGTCACCAAGATGGATAAATTCGATGCTATCACTGAAGAGACATTTGGCGTTTTTCGCACCGAAGCTACCAAAGCTGAAGAAAGAAAGCGCGCTAGTGAATCTTCGGCCATAGTTTCTATAGCATCCAATTCTCATTCTCCTGCTGTATCGGTGACCAACGCTCCCGTTTTTGATGATTATCCATTGGGGAATGTTCGCCGTGTCACTGGTGTGACTGGAGTCGGGGCTATTGTAGGAGTTCCTGGAGGAGTGGGTGTACCAGCAATAGGCGTTCCAGGCGTCGGTGCGGTGCCGGGCGTCGGTGCAGTCACCAACCCCAGTGTTATCTCAGGAGTTGTGAATGTAAATAGTGCCCCCGGAGTGGGTGCCGTGACTGGTGTGGGCGGTGTTCCAGCACTGCCTTCAATGGTGGAGTATAATCTCCAGCAACTTGCTAGCATTGCCGAGAAGGACGTGCCACCGACGCCGCATGCTTCCCCGGCGCCTACATTCACACTTGCCGAGCTATTGGCTGGCGATCTTAACTCGCCTCAAGCATATAACAACTTGCAAGCTCTGGCTAAGCTGGGATTGAATACTGGTCAGTATACTTTTATCTAGATTTAGTGGTTAGAGTTAAGGTCACTGTTTCATTTTGATTTTGTTATATTTGCATTAATAGCAAGGTTTCTTGTGGGGTTAGTGTTGTAATAATTATAAATGATAAAATGAAGCAACTACTTTATTTTCAGAAGTTAATGGCTTTGGAGGAGTGGGTGGTGTTACTGGGATTGGCGGAGTTGGCCCACGCGGCGTATCACCAGGGAGGCCTTTATTAACTGCAGCAGAAGAAGCTGCATTAGTGGCGCCCCCAGCGCCTCTTGTTCGTGCCACCAAAGCAACACCAATGCACATAAGGTTCAAGTTTGGCCAACTTGGTGGTGGCAAGGGCCAATTCAACTCTCCCCATGGATTCTGTCTTGGAAATGATGAGGATATTATTGTTGCTGATACTAATAACCACCGAATTACAGTGAGTATTTATTACATACAAAATTATACTCTGTCTCTTATCTGATCATGTTTCCAGCATGGGTTTCCGGTAGCATCTTTAGCTAGAGATCTTCGGAGTCTGGGGTCCCCTACATTAAATATATACTGTTTTTGTTTAACTAAAATATTTTTGTTGGAATTTAGAAGGATAAACTGCGCTCGGTTTATATGCTTATCTAGGTGTGGATCTACCTAAGGTCTTTTTGGGCTTCAGCCTAGGGCTTGACCGCCACATCATCATCACAGGAGAAAAGGCGGACGTTCTTCGCAACCCGTTTGGCTTGAACTCCATGGGGAGCAAAGGCCGACGTACTTCGCACCACGGGCGTTAGCGTATTCTTATCTGCGGCAGAGTACTGTGCACCAGTTTGGGCTAAAAGCACACATGCAACAAAACCAGAAGTTGAAGTATACTTCTGGTACAATGAAAAAAGCACACCCATTGAATGGCTTCCCATCCTAAGCCTCCACCTGATCTGTGCTGGAAGTACGCTTTGCTGGCCCATAAAATACGCGCCAATTCTGACTGAAGTGGTTGATCGATGATAACTTGGGCTCAGTGTCGGTTGCTGAGAGGAATATTATAAAGACGAAGAGTTTTGTTTGTTTGGTTGAACGCGCTAATCCCAGGATCTATTGGACCAATTAAAAAAAATATTTTACAGTTGCACAGGTACGTTATCCCTGAGTGCAATAGGCTAGGTATGTGCCAGAGGCGAAGCCGGGGCTAGTGGGAAAATAAAGAGATTTATGGGAAGTCCATGAAAAGTGTGGAGCCATCACATAGAAGGACCCCTTGGAAATGGTTCATCCAGGTCTTGTGTCCCTACCAGGCTACGCCACTGTCACTAACATTTTATGTGATTTTAACAGGTATTCGACAAATCTGGAAACTACAAGTTCCACTTTGGAGTAGCTGGCAAGGAAGAAGGCCAGCTGTGGTACCCCCGCAAGGTTGCAGTCGTGCGCGCCACTGGAAAGTTCGTTGTTTGCGACCGTGGCAATGAAAGGTCGCGCATGCAAATATTCACCAAGAACGGACACTTTTTGAAGAAAATCGCTGTGAGTTGTATTTCTGGGCTAGTTTTTTGTATACACGATACAGGCCGCGCCAAACTTGAGTCCGAACATCGCGGTTGCATTAGGTTAAGCACGTACTGCGTAGCTCGCAGCTAATATCCGACTCGCAATAAAGTTTGGCGCAACGTGTATCGCTGTGAGTTATATTGTCTATTTTTTTTCTAATCTATCAGCCAGGAATGTCCACCACTTGACATAGGCCTCCCCCATAGATCGCCAAAAATTGCAATTTTAATAATTGATAATTTTTTGTAAACTTGATTTGATTTTCTTACTTAGTTCATGTTACAAGACAGATATTGCTTAGACATAAGCATTGTATTTTTTTCTTCTTATTTATCATATCATCGTATTTTATTGTCAGTTGCCGCCCGATTTTTTTCGAGATTGCGATATACTTTACCTATATATTTTTTGCTATTCCTAGGTGCGATTCATCGACATTGTCGCGGGGCTGGCGGTGACGGCCGAGGGCCTCATTGTCGCCGTGGACAGCGTGACTCCTACCGTTTTCATTCTGTCAGAGGAAGGCGACCTCATGAGCTGGTTTGACTGCAGCGAGTGCATGAGGGAGCCGTCGGATATAGCGATCAGTGGTAAGTGAAGGATAATCTCAATTTCTTTTATTGAATTTCTGAAAACCGCTACAGTAGATGATAAAAGACTTTTAGTTCTTCTTACTACCAAAACAATGTTTTTTTTTCGTCTGTGTAAGTGGCCAACACTGGTGTCAGATTTTTCAAGCTGCCTCAAGGCATCTGACATAGCTTAACGACTGCCATCAACGATGACAGCTGGGACCAAGATATTTTTATGCCACTCCCGGTCACCCATCCAAGTGGGGACTGCACCTGGTGTTGCTTAACATACGTAAGCGCTCATAGAGCTCACGCCCACCTAGGATCATCGGGCTTCTCACCAAAACACAATATTTGTTTACAGGAAAGGAATTCTATGTGTGCGATTTCAAGGGGCACTGTGTGGTAGTGTTCGATGACGAGGGCAGATTTCTTCGTCGCATTGGTTGCGAGAATGTGACCAACTTCCCAAACGGCATCGACGTGTCGGACGCCGGCGACGTCCTGATCGGAGATTCCCATGGGAACAAGTTCCACGTCGCCGTGTTTTCTCGTGATGGAGTTCTGGTCACTGAATTTGAGTGCCCCTATGTGAAGGTAAAATTTACTTTTGATATATTCTTATTAAATAAGATAAAGACGCAGGTTCTAATCCATATAGGTGTTTTTTTGCATTGTGTATGTATAAAAAACGCCTATAGAAAAATCTTTGATGTTTTACTAAAACAATTATAAAATAATGTTAATACATATTAACACATCTTTTCTTTATGGGAAGACCAAACCAAGGCCTAAGACCCAAAGCCATGTTAAGCGTGCTTGAAGGTGTATTGGTGGAAACGGAATTAAAACGGTGATGGGTTGCTACCCGCATCGCCTATTGACATATATCGTTAGATTTTCCCCCATTATATCGGTTAAGTAATAGGTAAAGTTAGTCTGTTATATTTCGCTCACAAAAATACGTGTGCATACTACTACTACATAACTATCATCACGGCTCTGAAGTGCTACAAAGATAAAATCAAAGTAGAAAAAAAAAAATCGGTGTATGTTTTAGGTTTCAATTTCACAAATATTTTTTGTTTTAGGTCTCCCGCTGCTGCGGCCTGAAAATAACATCTGAAGGATATATCGTCACTCTGGCTAAGAATAATCATCATGTTCTAGTCCTCAACACCCTTTACATTGTCTGAGGAGTAACTCGATGGCTGTAAGTCTGCATACTACAAGATCTCACATTTATTCCCTATATTTTATATTTAATTGCTGTTTTTACAAAGCTTAACATTTTTTGCTAAACCAGTATTTGACTTGTTTCTTTATTTTATGTTGTGATGTTAAATTTCAACATTAGTCTGAGTTAAACACTCTGTCCATGTGCAGTGAACCTTAGAAAACCCAAATATCGTCTTGCTTCTCATTTGTTTTCCTAGTTATGTGGCTTTGTAGGAGCGAGAATGTAGCTTCACTGCTAATGGATAGACTTAAAGTCATTATTTCCAAAGTACTGAATAATTTTGTATTTTTTGGGTTTATTCGTCTTTTTCATTTTATATGGTTGCATTTAGTTATTAGTAATGAAAAATCCAAAGTTTAGTGTTAATATTCATCTTCTTGTATTTGTAATATATGTATGTATGTCCAGACTATCGTTACATGGATTTTGAATAATTTGGTTATGGATGATCATTAGTTTTTGGTCCTAAATTAAAGTCTTATACAGTAAACTTTAAACGAGAGATAGCTTGACAAGAATCTTTAATTTTTGTAAGTGTGCCATTCAATTTCTTAATAATTTAATAATTGTTGTTGGTTATTTGGTTAACATTTATATATCAATATATGTATGGCACATGAGAACACCGTAAATGTAGTTAATCTACTAGGAAACTTTATACTATAAGATTACTATTATCAATCATACTCAGAGGAATAGCAGATGGGTTGTAAGATGGAGGATTGACCGGCAGTGTGGTCCATTCTGTCAGCTCCTTAGATACCTTATTCTTCACATTTTGGAGTCTCTTCCAATTAAAAATTATTACAACTGCCAACAGAATAACAAGTCCCCCAATTCCGACTACTGTCCACCATGTATAATGAGTTGGTGGAGTCCATGGCGCCACTTTTAAAGCCGGTATCTTGTCAATAGGAGTCCAGCTCGGTAGCCTCAAATCATCAACTTCTTCTTTCATAATAGGTACGGTAAAGTTTAGTTTCAAATCATATCCAACTTGAATTGTAGATGTTTTTATTTGATACAGTTGTCCTTGATACTGCAAATAATCTCCTTTATCTGGTGTTATTAGCTGGGGGTGTGGTGATGGGCTGATGAACCCATTTGATATCAATTCCTCCCCTTTGAAGAGAAACAATTCACCTTTCGTGGATGATGCACTTAACAGCAGCCCTCCTTCAAATTGGAGAACCTCAGGATCCTGGTCTGTGGACACAACCCAAGGACACTGGGCCCCCTTGTCACCAGAAGTTAATATCTCACTTATACAGGAGTGTGCTGCCAGATGGGGCCTTTTCTGGCATAGGGTTAAAGAGAGTGTATCTCTGCATGAGGTTGGAGAGACCTCCCAGCATACTGTCTTATTCCTGCATGCAACCACATCAGGGAGATCTAACTTGACATATGAACTATTTTGTTGGGTAAATGTAGTTTGGATCTTCATAAGTGCAGCTGATCTGTCTGGTATAATCTTGGGGAATATCATGACCCCGGATACCATGGGATACGGGTCATAGCTAACTTTATGTAGAGAGAATCTTCCGAGTTCGTATAGCAGGGTTAAATCTTGAGAGTATGCTGTGCCGTGGATTGATGGATTTTTCATTAGTACATTAAGGACGTCGGTGGCCGGAAGAAGATCTGGCGTAATTTTCCCCGACAATGAGCTATCAACCACCCGAGAAAAGTCATTGGGTGCAAGAGATAGCCATACAGAGTATACATCTCGAAAATAATTGGTCTCCAATTCTTCACAACTAGACTTCTTCATCAGTTCCGCAAGAATTCTTCCTTGTCTGTCAACTGCGTTATAGATAGTCTGTTGATTTGCTTGCATTGTATTTATACTCTGTACCACTACAACATTCTCTGACTGAAATGCTTTCAGCTGAGTCTCGAGGGAAGAAACTGAGTTTTGAAGGGACCATATGGAAGCACGATTCCATGCAACTCCTGCCCCCAAGAAAATGCTTTCTATAAACCTTTTCTGACGGTGAGAAACATTGGGGACAAAGGTTCCAACTTTTTCTTTTAATATAGATATTATCATTTTTTTTTTTTTTTTTTTTTTTCGATTTTGATCAAGAGTGAAATTGCAAGATTGCCCCATCATTCCAGTTGATAAGGCACTAAGTTGAGGCATATGGTATATAATTGGTACATAGGTATATCCAGAGAACTCCATGTATGACCCGCTCTGCTCCATGATAAGTCCCAATGAGGGAGATATTATACCTGACTCGAGTATTCTATTCTCTACAGTAGGAGGAGGAGATGGAGAGACAGAGATGGTCTCACCAGACAGCAATTTAGTCTCTACCAGGTTATACTGGTTCCTTACGGCCTGATCTTGTGTTAGACTCCTTCTGTTTCGTTTGAAAAGATCGATTGAATTTCTATATACCCATGGATGATCATCTGTTAGAATCTTTAGTGGTGGTCTTGCGTCTTTCCCCCGAATAGTAACAACCTTGGGGATTGTTTTCTTTACCTTATCGGCTCTAATAATATTTACTTTTAATATCGGCGGCTCAATAAGTGGTTCGGGTGTTGTCTGATTTCCGATTCTAATGTCTCTGACATAATCATTTAGATCCTTCTGCATCTGGAGGTATTTTACTCGAGTCATTGTAGGTTGTCCTGGTAAAACCTCAAAGACTTTAGGAAGATTCTTGCTGTTTAAAAATAATAATTTTGTACAGTATAATTGGGATAGTTAATGAGACAATATATTTAGGTACTTACGTAAAAAAGTACTTCACGTAAGCATTACATAATGGGTTCTATCCAGATGTCTAGATTACCTATACTTGGTGGTACTATTGGTGCGAATATTTGAATCTTATTTTAGGACTTCACATTCTTCACAATGGAGAAATGGTCAATGATTTTTTAAAATTTGACTTACATATAAGGTACCTCTCGCTTTCCTGTTTTGTAATGTTCTAGAACCTCAGTAGAATGGTAGACCTACAAGTTGCTGAATACTGATTCAGGACCTAAAACTTAAGTCCAACCATTGATAACCAAATGTATTTGCATACATATTGACTGGGCTGTTATATTTCGTTTTCTAAATTAGCAGCTGGTATGGTTCCTAGTTCGAGTGAAGTTAAACATGTCAATTAGGGGACTGCGTGGGTGTGTCGCCTCACCTCTGAACTTGATTTGTCGCTAAGATTGAGACCAAAACAAGTATCTCATGTTAAAATTATCGACCATTTTACAACACATTTGCTGGATAGTGAACGAATAGAACGCACAATTTGAGTTCCGTAACAAAATTTAAGTGTAATTACGACCAAAGGAGGCGACACTATTATAACGTGCCATCTAGTTTAGGTTAATCTCGTATACAATATTATATATTGTCCGTTAAAATATATTTACCATTTACAGAATTCTTGTGTCTATACAAAATGTTTTTCATGTACTCTTGTTTTGAGAGCCTATTACATATTTGAAAATTTTTTTCGTGAGTAGGCTATTACATTACGATATACATATTGAAATTTGGTTCATTATAAATTTATCTTAATAGTGAACCACAGTGCTCTATTATTGGAAAGCCGGAGGTTTTGGAACTTTGCAATAATTTTGTACAGTATAATTGGGATAGTTAATGAGACAATATATTTAGGTACTTACGTAAAAAAGTACTTCACGTAAGCATTACATAATGGGTTCTATCCAGATGTCTAGATTACCTATACTTGGTGGTACTATTGGTGCGAATATTTGAATCTTATTTTAGGACTTCACATTCTTCACAATGGAGAAATGGTCAATGATTTTTTAAAATTTGACTTACATATAAGGTACCTCTCGCTTTCCTGTTTTGTAATGTTCTAGAACCTCAGTAGAATGGTAGACCTACAAGTTGCTGAATACTGATTCAGGACCTAAAACTTAAGTCCAACCATTGATAACCAAATGTATTTGCATACATATTGACTGGGCTGTTATATTTCGTTTTCTAAATTAGCAGCTGGTATGGTTCCTAGTTCGAGTGAAGTTAAACATGTCAATTAGGGGACTGCGTGGGTGTGTCGCCTCACCTCTGAACTTGATTTGTCGCTAAGATTGAGACCAAAACAAGTATCTCATGTTAAAATTATCGACCATTTTACAACACATTTGCTGGATAGTGAACGAATAGAACGCACAATTTGAGTTCCGTAACAAAATTTAAGTGTAATTACGACCAAAGGAGGCGACACTATTATAACGTGCCATCTAGTTTAGGTTAATCTCGTATACAATATTATATATTGTCCGTTAAAATATATTTACCATTTACAGAATTCTTGTGTCTATACAAAATGTTTTTCATGTACTCTTGTTTTGAGAGCCTATTACATATTTGAAAATTTTTTTCGTGAGTAGGCTATTACATTACGATATACATATTGAAATTTGGTTCATTATAAATTTATCTTAATAGTGAACCACAGTGCTCTATTATTGGAAAGCCGGAGGTTTTGGAACTTTGCAATAATTTTGTACAGTATAATTGGGATAGTTAATGAGACAATATATTTAGGTACTTACGTAAAAAAGTACTTCACGTAAGCATTACATAATGGGTTCTATCCAGATGTCTAGATTACCTATACTTGGTGGTACTATTGGTGCGAATATTTGAATCTTATTTTAGGACTTCACATTCTTCACAATGGAGAAATGGTCAATGATTTTTTAAAATTTGACTTACATATAAGGTACCTCTCGCTTTCCTGTTTTGTAATGTTCTAGAACCTCAGTAGAATGGTAGACCTACAAGTTGCTGAATACTGATTCAGGACCTAAAACTTAAGTCCAACCATTGATAACCAAATGTATTTGCATACATATTGACTGGGCTGTTATATTTCGTTTTCTAAATTAGCAGCTGGTATGGTTCCTAGTTCGAGTGAAGTTAAACATGTCAATTAGGGGACTGCGTGGGTGTGTCGCCTCACCTCTGAACTTGATTTGTCGCTAAGATTGAGACCAAAACAAGTATCTCATGTTAAAATTATCGACCATTTTACAACACATTTGCTGGATAGTGAACGAATAGAACGCACAATTTGAGTTCCGTAACAAAATTTAAGTGTAATTACGACCAAAGGAGGCGACACTATTATAACGTGCCATCTAGTTTAGGTTAATCTCGTATACAATATTATATATTGTCCGTTAAAATATATTTACCATTTACAGAATTCTTGTGTCTATACAAAATGTTTTTCATGTACTCTTGTTTTGAGAGCCTATTACATATTTGAAAATTTTTTTCGTGAGTAGGCTATTACATTACGATATACATATTGAAATTTGGTTCATTATAAATTTATCTTAATAGTGAACCACAGTGCTCTATTATTGGAAAGCCGGAGGTTTTGGAACTTTGCAATAATTTTGTACAGTATAATTGGGATAGTTAATGAGACAATATATTTAGGTACTTACGTAAAAAAGTACTTCACGTAAGCATTACATAATGGGTTCTATCCAGATGTCTAGATTACCTATACTTGGTGGTACTATTGGTGCGAATATTTGAATCTTATTTTAGGACTTCACATTCTTCACAATGGAGAAATGGTCAATGATTTTTTAAAATTTGACTTACATATAAGGTACCTCTCGCTTTCCTGTTTTGTAATGTTCTAGAACCTCAGTAGAATGGTAGACCTACAAGTTGCTGAATACTGATTCAGGACCTAAAACTTAAGTCCAACCATTGATAACCAAATGTATTTGCATACATATTGACTGGGCTGTTATATTTCGTTTTCTAAATTAGCAGCTGGTATGGTTCCTAGTTCGAGTGAAGTTAAACATGTCAATTAGGGGACTGCGTGGGTGTGTCGCCTCACCTCTGAACTTGATTTGTCGCTAAGATTGAGACCAAAACAAGTATCTCATGTTAAAATTATCGACCATTTTACAACACATTTGCTGGATAGTGAACGAATAGAACGCACAATTTGAGTTCCGTAACAAAATTTAAGTGTAATTACGACCAAAGGAGGCGACACTATTATAACGTGCCATCTAGTTTAGGTTAATCTCGTATACAATATTATATATTGTCCGTTAAAATATATTTACCATTTACAGAATTCTTGTGTCTATACAAAATGTTTTTCATGTACTCTTGTTTTGAGAGCCTATTACATATTTGAAAATTTTTTTCGTGAGTAGGCTATTACATTACGATATACATATTGAAATTTGGTTCATTATAAATTTATCTTAATAGTGAACCACAGTGCTCTATTATTGGAAAGCCGGAGGTTTTGGAACTTTGCAATAATTTTGTACAGTATAATTGGGATAGTTAATGAGACAATATATTTAGGTACTTACGTAAAAAAGTACTTCACGTAAGCATTACATAATGGGTTCTATCCAGATGTCTAGATTACCTATACTTGGTGGTACTATTGGTGCGAATATTTGAATCTTATTTTAGGACTTCACATTCTTCACAATGGAGAAATGGTCAATGATTTTTTAAAATTTGACTTACATATAAGGTACCTCTCGCTTTCCTGTTTTGTAATGTTCTAGAACCTCAGTAGAATGGTAGACCTACAAGTTGCTGAATACTGATTCAGGACCTAAAACTTAAGTCCAACCATTGATAACCAAATGTATTTGCATACATATTGACTGGGCTGTTATATTTCGTTTTCTAAATTAGCAGCTGGTATGGTTCCTAGTTCGAGTGAAGTTAAATATGTCAATTAGGGGACTGCGTGGGTGTGTCGCCTCACCTCTGAACTTGATTTGTCGCTAAGATTGAGACCAAAACAAGTATCTCATGTTAAAATTATCGACCATTTTACAACACATTTGCTGGATAGTGAACGAATAGAACGCACAATTTGAGTTCCGTAACAAAATTTAAGTGTAATTACGACCAAAGGAGGCGACACTATTATAACGTGCCATCTAGTTTAGGTTAATCTCGTATACAATATTATATATTGTCCGTTAAAATATATTTACCATTTACAGAATTCTTGTGTCTATACAAAATGTTTTTCATGTACTCTTGTTTTGAGAGCCTATTACATATTTGAAAATTTTTTTCGTGAGTAGGCTATTACATTACGATATACATATTGAAATTTGGTTCATTATAAATTTATCTTAATAGTGAACCACAGTGCTCTATTATTGGAAAGCCGGAGGTTTTGGAACTTTGCAATAATTTTGTACAGTATAATTGGGATAGTTAATGATGTATATTATATGAACAGTATATACCATAGTATACCTACAGCATTTTCGTGTATATGGCGTATACTATACGGGTATATTTATTTGGCGCATTAATTTTTGTTGATGGATGGATCCAGTTTTTGGTGTTAAATTCAACAGTAAATTAGTCACAAAAGCTGGAATGGAGATGGTCTCCGCCCATTACTTTGGTTGGAAACGTATTTTTTGAGTTGATATGCATATGGGTTCCTTGTCCGCCGCTTTAAAGACTGCTTATGTAACAAATTTTAAATTAGCTGTATACATGAATTTGCTGTCAAAAACGTATTTTATTTGTATAGGAGAGGCCGACTATCGTATTTTGTCGCCTAAATGTTACCTATATATTTTTATAACTATCCACATTTAATATTCAAAATTGAAAAATTATAATTTTTAGATTGTAATCTATTATACGAAAAAAATATGGTCTGCTGTTCACAATTTGCGACACGATCATTAGATTTTCACCTTACAGATGCATGTCCCAGTATATCATAAAATAATATGGGGACTTTCGGTAAGTAGACACATCGATAATAATATGGTAATAAGGTCTATTACATTAATTGTAATACACAAGTAATGGTCAGATACAGATTTTATCTATTCCAAAATTCACTGTTATATCGAGAATTTTATAGTCTTCCAAATATAAATTAAATTAGGCTTTTTCGACGAATTATCTAACCATCTTACAAATATGTATGAAATATATGTAGTCCTTAATATAGTTTTTATTAAAAATGTGTTTTCCTGTTATATATGATACGTATTTTACACTTGTTCATCAGGATATAAGCAAACCGAAGGTGACATTAAAATATTGTGTGCATTTATTTATATATAATTTTATTAATAATTTAAAGTATGTATGTCTTTGTAGATGACCATTATTTTGTTTTGCAAATAAAACAAAAAAATAGTACTTAAACCAGACCACCTAAAATTAAGTGTGATATTTTATTGGTACATTAATATTTTCTCATTAATACAAAGCTCTCTAAATTGTATTCAACGTGAAAAAAGAGACAGAAAAAATCTCTAGTACGAGAAGTTTAAAAGCAATAAAAATTTAAACTATTGAGATGATCATTGGTAGGATAGTTAAAAATCAATTTGCAAAATAATCCTATGGTTTAAAAAAAGGAATGTTACTCTTGCACTTAAACAACATAATGTTATATGTTATGCACACCTTAATACCAAACATGTTAAATATTGGTTTTAGACTCCCTAATTAATGGTCATCTTTGTATTAATTAAACTTAGAAATTATAGAACCGTACAGTTTCAATGATACTGAGCCATATTATTATCACTATTTATTGTCAATCGCAACACACGTTAGCTTAAATGAATATGTGTACTTAATTAGTAAATAGGTATTTATTTGTTGTTGGAACATTTTACAATATTCAATACCTTTGCAACATTTGATGTGATATGAGCAATAATAGAGAGACAAGAACCAACATTTAAAGGCTTGGACTCAATGTTTGAAAGACAAGCGCAAAAAGCCGCGGAGTGGTAGCGGCAGTCGAATGAGAGCCAGTGATAACTTGAACATAGACAATTTGAGTCTGAATCCTTTATTGATTAGTGAGTAACTTTTGGGTTTATTTTTCATATTGTTTTTAAGTTATTTGTTTCAGGATTTTTGTCCCGATAGCATTAGGGAATTTTATTTTCTTTATTTTAACTAGGTTTAAAATAACGAGTCTACATACCCCTCGCGGAAGAGTAGGTGTGATTAATACTCTCATTTTGTCATTTTACTGTTTTGTTTAATTATATGTTCCGGGCCTATATTTGAATAGTATTTTTGGCCAGTGTGTTTAGGCCTTTAGAGTTACGAATTTTTACTGCCAAATTATTTTCTTACGATATTTGTGCATGCACATAGTAATTATTTTATTGTATGATATTTGTAAATTAGTCACTAATTGTTGCCAATTTTTTTGTTTTATTATTAATATTCAGGGTTTAATATTATAATGTTCATTTTTAATTTGTTGTCATTGATCAAAATTATTGTGTGTTAGTGAAGTAAAATTAACCGAAATAGAACTTATTATTGCCCCAAAGGGAGCGTTTGACGCTATTAATAAATATTGCTTTAGGGTTGCATAAAAATATAAAAAAGTGGTGTGATAAGTTTTGGATAATTTTACAAATTATACTATTTTATGTGTGAATTCCAATAATAATAAATTTAAAAGTTGAAATGTCATATTCATTGTATTTAAACTTTCCAACCAATTGCAATGGCATTGATATTCTGTCTTAGATTTTAAAAGTATTATTATAGTTTATATTATTTATCTCTTGAATATTTCGTGATATATATTTGACAATGTTTCCTTTGTTCTTGCCATATATCTTATGTAGGAGTCAGCGTAGTTTTTTTGTAGGTCTTAGTATTTTCAATTTGGTATACACAAGATAACAGTATCACAAGTTTGCCTATATGGTGGTGTTGTTTAGAGATGTTTATTAGTGGTTGGCGCGGGCGCGGCGGATATTCGCCGCGGCTGCTTGGCTGTATATTCTTGCCGTAGCAAGTAAGCACTTTGTCATGGGATAATGGCAGGTCAAATGGTATTTATTGTCCATTGACATTACTCGATAATAATTGTATCATTAGAGTACATTACAGTAGCCTTTCTCGGGAATCTTAAAAGTTACCTATATACACTTAAAAGCAATTTTTGGTAAATATATTTCTCTTGAATCTATATTCCCTTATGTATCCAGCAATAAATTACTTCAGTAGTTGTGTAGTATCACTTTATATGGCGCTGAATATTGCAGCTTCCTTGGCATCCAGAAGTGTGGTGGTGAGTTGGTGTGGGTGATGGTGAATGTGAGTGTGGCAAGCGTGCCAAGGTCGCGAGCATTCTCGGTGCCAAGTAACGTGATAGTTGTAGGGTTCGCAGCGCACAAGGTGAGCTCTAATGTTACCCTCCCTATTGGAGGTGGGCGTATTGCCTAAGTTGTGGCACCAAGCACAGCTAGATGGTTCCGGTGGAGTGTTGTGGCATTAACTATTCAATTCTTGAACACCTATTTTATTGTGAAGTGGTGGGAATAACGTTACTTTCCTATTCTTGAATATAATGATTCCATAATGTTTACCAGTGTAAGACAGCATGCTCAAACAATTGAATTCCTTTTACCCACTTTACAGTTTTGGTCTCTCCACTGTTCAAAAAACAACATAAATAATAATAAGGTTGTGAGCTCTATTCCCATTGGAATTTTAAGCCACATGTGTGCTTGTGCAATAAATATCACAGTTTGGATCTAGGCTTTTAAATTATTATAGATTATATACATTGTTGAGCTGATATAAAAATTTAATATATTATTATACCTTTTAAATATTGTTAAAGAATTCTAATTGCATTCCACATCTTAGAGTGAACGAATTTGAGACGACCGTTTTTTGTCTACATTATACAAGTTATTTTTTTTTTTTACAATTGTAGGATTATTAGCAGTTGCCAATGTTTTTCCTTTAGTCAGTAAAAGTACAAATATTTTAATATACAATTCTTGGTATTTACGTATTGTAGTGATCTTATTTTTAATTGATTCTATAACTGTAAGCATAATTTTTTCACAAAGCGGCCATTTAGATATTCCTCATTTCACAAATTATTCAGTAAAAACAAAACATATCATACCGAATCAATTTGGTTTTCATAGAAATCTGCAACTCCCGTAATTATCTTTTTTGATTAAAACTGTGGTGAAATGGCTATTTCTTTTGTTTTCAAATTAGTTTTAAGTTTATCCTAGATTACATTGTATTAAGTTTCTTGTCTTGTTTATGTTGAAATGTGAAAATTATTGTATTAATTCGTGTGAATGGTGCATGTTCCAAATGTATATTTTAATTTTGATCCAAAGATTCATTTATTCTTATTATTATAATTTTAATGATTAATAATTCTCACAATACAAAAATGACATTTGTGGAGTGTGCATTGGTATTTGATACTAGGATTAACATATTTTTTCGTAGAGTTGGTGCAGCCGAGCAAATCTCTACTACTTATATTCTCTTAAGAATATATTGCTCAATAATTTAATTCTGTTAAAAGTATTTTAAACTTAGGAGTAGTCCACACGGATGTGTTTAGTATGACTGTGGACTTCTGCGACACGAAATTATATCTAACAGACAATACCCTCCGTAAAGATTTGAAACATTGTAAACGTTGAAGTTTTATTAGATGTAGTGTTTTGCCTTCACGGCAGCTGGCAGCGTGCCGCCGACCGCAAGCTGCAGGGGCCAGTCGCGCCGGCGCACGGCAGCGACTTTATCCCACACTGCCGGTTACACCGCGCTTTGCTACAAGCCGTATCTCTTCATTTCCACACATATCTCTTTATCGAGTATACCACGTAATGGATGTAGAGGCAGTTTGGATAATGTGTTCGCTCCTTGTGTGACGGTGTCGACTGAACGATTGTATGTACTTGCCCCACAACGAAAATTGTTATGTAATCCATACAGGAGTCTCTGCTGCATTGTGCCTAGATCTTAGAAGTTAATGGTATCAAGGTAGAGTTAATCTCAAATATTTTGGCTCTTTGAATATTCCATGATATTATTTTGTTTTTCATGAAAATGTATTTACATTATATACTTAGTAATATTATTGTATACATGAATATACATTGCGTGGTTTGTAACTTGATGTTTAATTTTATTGTAAAATAAGATGCCCAACTGGTTATCTGTCCACGATTCGAAGCAGTGGCGGAATTGAGTGTATTAATACTAATTAACAATGTTCATCGTATCCGAGGAGAATACCCATTATTTTATTGTGGACAGACGTAGAATTATTTGTTTGAACTGGTTGCACATCTTACTTTGACCAAATTCTTCGCCGCTGAAGTTACTTGAGAATTTGGCATGTCTCATTGCACTCCATGTTTAGTTTGATGGCGAATACAAGTTTTCATGTGACCTGAGCGGTTATTTCTTAATAATTATAAGTTTATTATCGTGAACTGTGGCCAGGATAACAACAGCACAGAGCAGTGTAATTCAGAGCCTGCCTAAAATATATTTTTGTCATGATTTTATTTAGGTATATACATGTTATTATTCACATATTACAGTTTCTCAATATTAGCTTGTATTTTAATTAAGAAATAATCATATTTAACATTGCCAGGTGATCAGCAACCTGCACTTTAATATTTTTGGAAACTATTGAACTTAAATTGTACTGACTTTATAAATATATTTACTTCAATAAAGATTTTCCATGCCACTAAATAGGTGTTTTATTTATTAAAACAAAATTGAACAAAAAATCAATTTATTTATCATCAACATAGGTACAAAATATATAAAATGCAATCATCTGATGTGAACATGAAAATTTTAATAAATTGCATGGTGATGACGTCTGCAACATTTCCCAAAAAAAATATTTTTTTCACCCGACATCACCCCAGCCAGATGAACGGTAATGTTGTTTTTTAAGCTCGCTTTATACAAATTTGCCGCTTTATATATATTCGCGTCCATACAAATTTGCCATTGCTCCTAAGGGTGCCGCTGGATACGTATTTGAGTCTATTGTTTATTCTTCTATTGTGTTTTAGGGTCGGTCCGTTGCACATTTTCATTTACAATGCTATGACTGACGTAGTATGAAATTTCGTACTCTAAATTCGATCTACATCACTCGAAACATTGAAAGTACAATTGATATCTTGCAAATTTGAGTACATAGGTATGGACGTCACACATACTTCACATAATTGTATTTCAAACTGTTGTCAGATTTAATCTATTTTGGAATATATTCAATATACTATGTACCTACCTCTACATACCTGCATAAACTAAGTTGTGTTTTGTTTATATTAGGGGTAAAGTAGGCAAACTTAAATAAAACAACGGGTGTAGGTATTCAATACAATACCGTGTCGTTCTATTCGATTGGTAGGATGTGTTACATCAACTAAGTACCTATGCATTATTAGTGCTACATAAATATAACGATATTACTTATAAAAAAGCGGATCCTGGCCTCCGGGCATGGTTGAGGATGCGACCAGGAAATCGCACAGATGAAATGTGAAAAGCCGTGCTTTTATAAACACTTACGAAGTAAAGTTCGTATACCTTATTTTTCTTTCCGTAGGTAGGTACTCACATTTTGGGGTTATGTCCAATTCTCTTCTACTATTATTTGTAAGTAAACAAGCTCAAATGAGGCAAGCACGATACGGCTAAACCCGAAAGCTCCTTTTTTTATAGCCCTTCATAAAAACCCACAATGGGAGGACAATGAGCTTGGCCCTGCCCATTCATTTTTTGCATCGACGCACGGGCGTGTCGACTGGCATGGCTCGATAGTGCAAGTACGCAAATACGCAGACAGTGGCACAACTGATACACCTATTTGGACGCTTGTTTGTGTTCAAAGGCACTAGCTATCGAACTCGGTGTATTGGCATGCGTCATATCCCTAAAAAAAAGGCGACAGCGAAAGCGTTAGTTACTGGGTGTTGTATGAACCTATTCTTCCAACGATCAAATCAGCCCGTCTAAACAACTTTTCCTATGCTTGGAAATAAGGCAAATATTGCTGACCTCATCCCCATGCAACCCCAATGGCATCAACTAGACCTCCCCCCCCTTTTCTGCTTAGGTAGGTACCTACCTAATAATTTGTTGCATTCTGTAGCTTACACGGCTTGACTTATTTTAAATGTGAGGTGTCATTAGAATTGTATTCTACTGAGGTATTCTACCCCAGAGTGTCATAGACTATGTGACGTCAGAAAAAAAATATATGGCGGAGGTGAACTACCACTTATCAAAAATCAGTCTGGTTTTTTATTTTTTTAAGTTAACCCTCAGATTAATAACTAAAGCAAAGTTAACCACTCGGCTTACGTAGGTTTACAAAAACATTCTAATCGGTTAATAAAACAGTTATTTTTTTAGTTATGGCAAACAAATATCTTTGACATTGAGCCTTTGTGACTTCCTCATATTATCATTTTGTAGTAAGCCTACAACGGCAGAATTCATCTTACGTATTTCTTACTGGCTATATGTTCATTATTACACATTTATTGACTATATACTTGTTCTCCTGCTATCCACGTGGATAGTACTTTCAATGTGTTAGGGTCCATGATAATAAAGTCTGCGTCGTAGCCGAAGTCTATTTTGCCTTTCCTGTTGTCGATGCCCAAAGCGCGGGCAGGGTGTAGTGATGCTGCTTCTAAAGCATACTCCGCTGAACAATCTGAAAGCGTAATATTTTATTTAAAACTCTTTTTATATTTATTGGTCTAAGTTGCTTTTGATTAAATTTTTTAGGCGCAAGAACTTCTAACCCCTGAATATTGCAGTGTGACTTACGCCAAGAGTATTCGTGATCCAAAAATGCAAGATATGTAACGAAATTAAAAGTTCACAGTAGTTTCTGCTCACATATGTATAGTCGCCTTGGATTAAAGAACTTGGCTAGATTCTACCTAATGAGCTCATTTGAATATTTCTTCTTCACTGCAGTGGCTAGTAACAGGGGGTTTTCAATAGAAATAATTTTGCAAATTTTTGATCTGCTGTATCATAGAAACTAAGGCCTACCAAAATAAGTTGTTGTCATTTTGTTGTAAATTTAGTATACTTTAACATTTAGGTACTTAGATTGATGGCCTCAGTATATGTAAATAGTCTAGAGTCAAATTTCTTGATACAACACCGATTTGGCGCCGCCGGACGGTTATAAACCGTCTCATTAACAAGGGGCCCATATTTATACTATGTCCAGCATAAATATGAGCCCCTTGATAATGAGACGGTTTATAACTATAAATATGTATATAAGTTTTTATGCTACGCTGCCTGAGCGACGGCATCCTCATTGGGTATGTTTTGTACAAGCGCTAAGTGCTTTTGCTTTTATTGCTTGGTCCGACCATATATAGAGGGACGGAAAGAGTGATCCTATTCTAAGCCGAAAAACACACCACATTATTTGGTAATATTTTACATAGGTACCCAGCTTGTAATTATTGCTACAAATATTTACCTATGCATTTTTTAAAGGTCTGGACACATTGATCCAAGGCTGTCGTGCTCCCACACAAAACGTCGGTGCCGGTGACGTACGCTCGGCCGTCTACGACCGTCACCGCCTGTGGCCCAATCCGGTAGTTACCGTCGGGTAACCCTAGTGCTGCTACCGCATCGCTCACAAGAACCAATCCTGAAACAAAGTTGGCAAATAGGTCTGTGACAGTGTCCTGACTTGTCGTGTGACTTCCGGCAGATTGGAACAGGTCCACTCCAAGTTTACCCGTGGATGTCGTAGAAGGCGACTTAGGGAAAACAAGTTAAACAAAGCTTATAAATATCACAGACCTCTCCAACCCATCTGCAGGCCTATTTGCTAACTTTTGACACCTACGGTGTACATCATTTTCATGGTAACTTCAATATTCATTACGGCTAGATGACTATTTTTATTTATGACTAGCTATTACCCGCGGCTTCGCCCGCGTGATATATAGCCTATGTCCTTCTCAGTACCCTAACCTATGTGTATGCAAAATTTCATGATGATAGGTTCAGTCGATTGGGCATGAAAGCGTATCAAACAAATAAACAAACTCACTTTCGCATTTATAATATTAGTTGGGATTGGGATATGAAAACCGTAATGGATGCTAAAGTGACAATCAAATCGTTGTACACTGAGTTAGCAAATCGGCCTGCTGGCCAGCGTGTAGAGTGTAGGCCAAATTCTGTGACTGCTCTGGCTATATATGGCTTTGGTAGTACGAGAGAGTTGTGCTCCTGCAGTGAAGATGAAAAAAGACCTGATGATGATGTGTGTGCTGACTTAATCCCTTAAGATACCTAGTTTTATCAAGACCAGGTTAGGACCAAAATCGCACGAGATACCTATAGGGTTACTAGTAAAACACCAGTCACATCCCAGGAGTAGATAGCTAACATCATAAAATACAACGTTTCTTCTATGTCTTTTGATAATGTGTTAAATTTTACTTTAATACAAAACTATATATTAGTTAATTTTCCGGTTGAATGATAACAACTCTATCCGCAGCTCATGCACGCCAGCATCGCGACGCGACGTCCTTTTTGTATGAATTAAACATAGATGTGTACAAATGTCACGACCGGACAATAAAACCTTGAAAAATCATTGAGTTATGACTTATGACAAAACTATTAGAACAAACGTTGTTGTGTATGATGATTGATGATATCACAAAATGGAATGGATGGAATGAGAATGGAATGGCACAAAATAGGCATGTTTGAAGAGCTATAGGACACTACAGGTCAAAAAATTACCTTCAGGGTTCGCTCTACATGCTATCCTGAGAGCAGCTGGATGTGTGTGAGTGCCGTCTGCTATGAGGCCGTAATACACTTGTTTGTCCGTCGTCGACGCCAGCAATCCGACTAATCCGGGGTCGCGATGGTGGAACTGGAAGTACAAAATAATATTCAACTCAGATTTTATACCTATCCAAAATGAAAGGTACCTAGCTGTGTGGTTCCAGGCAGAGTAGAATAGGAACACTCCAAGTATTCCCGTGGATGTCGTATAAGGCGACTTAGGAAACACAAGCTAAACAAAGCTTTTAAACATCAAAGAGACTTCTCTCCAACCCGTCTAACTAGAGTGGAGAGTGTAGGCCAAATCCTCTGACTGCTCTGGCTAATATATGGCTGCGGCAGAACAGAGAGGGTCCTGCAGTGAAGACAAAAAAAGACCTGATGATGAGAAAAAAAAAACGAAAAATTAACGAAACAGCATTGATGCTGTCATGACATATCATGACAGCATTAATGCTGTTTATCACCACAGCTGAGAATGCAACAGGGCAAACTTATTATTTGTGAACTACTTACTGGAAGCATGGCATTAAACAGATGCGTGATCATGTTGGCGCCATTTCTTATGGCCTCTTCACCTTGCGCCAGCCCGGCGGTGGAGTGCCCAAGGGCTACCTTTATTCCTCGGCTTGTCAAGTCCTTAATAGCTATATTGGCTCCTGGTAATTCTGGGGCTAGGGTAACAATTACAACGTCATCTAGTGGTCCATAAACGTCACGCATTGTTTCTATACCCTGGAATTGGATAAAACACAATAATACACAATTTTGTTTGTGTAAGGCCTGATTTTACAGCCCAAATCTAAAAAATCTACTATATAAAAAAAGATAATTGTTGTATTACACCAGCTATTGTCTAAAAATGCCATAGATTGATTGATAGTCTTCTCGTGAATGTTGTAGAAGGCGACTTAGGAAACACAAGGTAAACAAATTTTATAAACATCAAAGAGACCTCTCCAATCCATCTGGCCAGAGTGGAGAGTGTAGGCCAAATCCTCTGACTTCCCTGGCTGATATATGGCTTCCGTAGTACAGAGAGGGTCATGCTCCTCAAAAAAGACCTGATGATGATCATGATGAAAGAATATTTGTAAGTCTTGAAAGAGATTTACTATGTTTAGTTTAATAATGAAATAATGTAAGAGAAATAAATTGTTGATCTAAAGCAAGTTGATTTTAGAGTTACCACCGCATGGACCCATCGTTTGCCACACAACTTTAACTATTTTACAATCTATGTACATATATATCTATTTTATATCTATATAGACAAATGATTAAAACAATTTTGTATGTTACTAAATCATGTCTTAATACTACCTTAGGGTTAGTGTGATAGTGAATAATAAATAAATACGGACAAATCATACAGATTGAGCTAGCCCCAAAGTAAGTTCGAGACTTGTGTTATGGGATACTAACTCAACGATACTATATTTTATAATAGATACTTATAAAGATAAACATCCAAGACCCAGGTCAATCTGAAAAAGATCATTTTCCATCTTGACCTTACCGGGGATCGAACCCGAGACCATCCGTGTCACAGGCAGGCGTGTTGACTGCTGCGCCACGGAGCTTGTGTCGAGTGTAGAATGTCACATTAGATTGAGAAAGACATTGTTGGAACATAATAATTAGTAAACATTGATTGAGTCCAACAGACAGTAATAATATGAACAATGGTTGATAAGTTTAATAATGCTCTGTGATAGTGGTCTGATAATGAGTTCAATAACACAATAAGAAGTATCTATCATAAGTAGGTCAGTGATAAACAATTCTTGAATAAAAACAAGTTATTTATTTATTAAAATTTAGATTTTTTACAAAACCTACCTTTTTGTAAAAAATCTAAATTTTAAAGTTTGCTTTCTTTGAAGAAAATATTTTATTTTTGTAAAAAAAACTACTACAAAGGAGTTATTATAGAATGAAGAAACTCACATACATTATATGAATAGTACAAATATTACTCTCCTCCTTTGGGTAGTTGTAAGATTACAGTAACTTAAGTATAACATTTCTAGCAGCGGGGTAGGGCTCAACCTACTTGACGTTAAGGCTGCAGAGAGAAGGATCCTCTTGATTTTAGATATATATAAGAATAGGTACTTAAATATGAGTTGTAAATTACAATTACATTTATTTCTAGACTTAAGTATGAAAAACAACATGAGAAAATTCTTCCATCCTAAACCAATTCATAGTTTACAATGCAGTATGCAAGTTGTCTTTGATGAGGTTTTTAGCATTTATTTTATGATTTTTTATGGTGTGTGAACATATTTTATAAATTTACCTTTTCTGGAGCTCTAATATATTCTTCTAAATGCGCTCCTTTCTTTGCCACACTTATAAATGGGCCTTCCAGGTGGATCCCAAGTACTGTAGCTCCATGCTTTCCACCCTGAGATTTTTTTATTTGGGGTAAGATCTTGTGGTATTTCTCTGGGTGAGATGTCACCATGGTGGGACAGAATGAGGTCACTCCGTGTTTCAATAGCTGTTTTGCAACTTTATCTATTCCATATTGGACATTTTCTGAGTCATACGAAAAGTCGACACCACAGCCACCTTAAGTTATTAAAAAGTATGCCTTAGTTTCATGTTTAAATAAATGGTAAGCAAGCTGTAAGTATTATTCATAAGTTCAACTAATATTTATTATTTGTATATAAATAAAGAAGAAGAGTAGTTAAAAATCTCTGGAAGTGAAGTATGTTGACGAAGCGGCACTGCATTTAACCATAATGTAAAAGGACGTAAATTTTAACTTACCATTGATTTGGATGTCAATGAACCCTGGTGCAATAAGCAAGTTATCGCAATTTACTGTTATATCGGCTTCCAGTTGTTCCACATAAAATATTTGTTCAGGATTTTCAATTTTACCATCTCGTATCCACAAATCCTCTTTGATTATTTTACTATTACGAAGAATATAGCAGTTGTGGAATCGTGTTATGTTTGATTTCATAACTGTAAATTAAAAGTTTTAAAATAAAATAACAAAAAACACAGTGTTCGAGCTGAAGCGGGAAAATGACAGTGAATTGAATGAATGATCGTGAGATGGATTTTGGATGGATGACAGAATGACAGTTGACAGGCTACTTGAATGAATGAAACAGTAACAGATCCCGTAGACGATCAAGCTCAAATCAAGCTGCTTGATCGAGCACGTATACGTGTTGACGCCCCTCGTCAAGTAATATCGAAACATTCCGTCAATAATAATAATATAATAATATCTTTATTTACAATCACCGCCGAATGGCTTTTTAGATAGAGAGAAAAAGACTGGGATAGATTTACGTTTAAAGGTCCTCTGCATATTATTTACTAGTAGAGATGCGCAAAACAGTACTCTAAAAAGTACTGCCATATGGCATGACATTTCGTACCGCGTACTATGGCATTATCGCAGTACACAGAATTTAAAGTTACTCTAAACCTCTCTAAACATACACACTTCGCATAGTACTGTAGCGAAGTGTGTATGTTTAGAGTAACTCTAAACATGACCTGAGATGACGCGCTATACGAAAGAATCGCTATTACTTATGTCATTATTGTCGTGTTGTACCTGTGATTGTATTGAATGTTCTGTGTAATGGATAGATATTTTAGTATTATTTTATAGTAATAGCACCGCCCTGTCGCCGTAATGTCAGTACTCTCAACCTATAATATTCGATAAAGTTGATTTCCCTTCATACTTAAGGACCTCAAACATTGACATTACGCCGTCCACGCCAAGCCGGCCGCCGGCCGGCGCTGACTGTGCCTGTTTAGAGCCATGTGTCATGGTAAAGTTTGCCGGGTAATACGTACCTACTATTTCAGTACGCGGTCATGTCCATGTCATGTCATAGTCCGCATTATACATTACTCACAGTACTTACACATAGTCCTTCCCGGCTTCGCCCGTGATATGTACCACGGGTACGCTTGCACTCAAGGATAGCGAAATAAGCGCGTTCAACCAAACAAACTCTCCTGCTTTATAATAGTAAAGATACTCCGATTGTAGTCAAGAAATAAATTTCTCTCTTATGAAATTAATAGTAAATTGTAAAAATGAGTGAATAGAATCCACTAGTAAATTATCGAGCTTATATGGCTTAAGAAGCCCATCCCCTATGGAAACACGTTTCGGACTCGTAAAGTTACGCGCACATTATGACGGGCCGCAGCGGAGCGAAACGGGCCGCATCGTAGCGCAAAATGCGTACTTAGCACATAAGTGACGGGGCAGGCCGCAGCGCATTGAGGGATTTTGAGAACAGTGTACTTATAGTACAGTAAAATTAGACCAATTTTTGACTAAACCCGGACATTTGAAATTACTAAACGGGACTTTTTGCAAAATGTTCGGACACCTTCCGGGATGACGCTCAAAAAGTCCCGAGACTTCCTTAGTCCTCAAAGGGTAAACATGGGACACTATTACTGAGACTTTGATGTCCGTCTGTCGGTCTGTCTGTCTGTCATTAGGCTACATCATATAAACCGTGATAGCTAGACAGTTGAAATTTTCTAGATGATGTATTCAACAAATGTGATTTCTTTGTCGCTTTTTGCTTGATATACTTAATATTCATATTCACATATATATTCACAAGTTATTAACTTGTGCATATATATGTGAATATGAACACACACAAGTTAATAACTTGTGAATATATATGTGAATATGAATATTTAGTTGTATATTCCCTTTAAAAAGAAACAATTTTACCAAAATAAATTAAATATTTAAGTGGGGTTCCTATATAGGTAACGACCATGTTTTTTTGCCGTTTTTGCTCGATAGTCTAATGTATAGATAATGGTAAGAAACCCATCGTGCGCGAGTCCGAAACGCACTTGGCTGATTATTTAACATAAAAGACATCTCAGATTTTAAATTTATTATCCAGTACATTCCAGTGTCAGAAAACCTGGAAAATCTGGTATTTTCTTGAACCTGACGGAAAAAAGCTAGGATTAATTTATAGCAATGTGACGTCATTTTTAACCGACTTCAAAAAATGGAGAAGGTTCTCAATTCGTCTGTATGTTTTTTTTGTATGTATGTTACGCAAGTCACTTATGGATTGATTTTAGTGGTTCCTTTTTGTTCGATAGGTAATGCTCCAGAGGTGGTCCCATAACATTTTTGACGCAATGTATTGAGCAGTTATTGAAAAAACCGGCCAAGTGTGAGTCAAACTCGCGCAATGAGGGTTCCGTACAATATGCTTCGTGAACACACACACAATGTGCAAAAGTGTTTTATTCAATTGACTAGCGCTATCTAGTGATGTTTTAGTGAACTATTTCCCTAGATGAACTTATTATAGTGAGTTTACCACTCTATTTTCAAGTGATAGAATTCTTATTATTTTTCCGGTAATCTTCAAGGAATGAACTATATTTTGTAATTTTTTCAAAATTTTCGGCCCAATATTTTCGGAGATCAGGGGGGGGGAATGGTCAATTTTTGCCTTCTTTCGTGAATAAAATCAAAAGTATTGGCTTCACCCGAACAAAAAAAAATATTTTTGGGATCCTCATAATGAGCCCTTTCATTTGATATATGACACAGTAAGGTTTGCAAAACTTTTTTTTTAATTTTGTAATTGGGCCCCTGAATATGACCCTTATTTAAAAAAAATCTTTATTTACTTTGAACATCCGTGTTTGGGTCATAGGATTACACTGTCTTACCAAATTTCATCTAATTTGGTTCAGTAGATTCGGAGAAAATCGGCTGTGACAGACGGACGGACGGACAGACAGACGCTCGAGTGATCCTATAAGGGTTCCGTTTTTCAACTTTTGTACGGAACCCTAAAAAATTGTCCAAGTACGCCGTTTGGTTTAATTTTATTTCAGTTTAATTCTTTCGCGAATCAAGACAAGTTGATTACGACGTTGTTCCTCTATTTTGATTGAACTACCACACCCATTTACGTATAGGGTGGAAGTCCGTTTTACTTAATTAATATTAAACAACTTTCTATTTTTCAAAATAATGTTGACGTTATATAAATATTTTCAGTTCCAGAATTCCAAAGTACCTAGAATTTATCTTGGAACGATTTAAGAAAAGATAAGCGACGTTGATTACTTATTTTCCATTCTTGTATTTTTTGCGCCCTACGCAACCTTTTCCTTACTACTCACGATGCCCATGCGTATTCATGTTCATTACCTTTTCATATTATTGGATACTTATTATTCGTTTAAAATGAATGAGCAATGCACTGATATGTAGTATTTTGTTGCAAGCAAGTAAATTCATTTATTGGGAAGGAATTCAAGTAATAAAATACCCTAAGATAATTACCGTCAGCTGCCACTCATTCTGAAATCGAGCTTAACTTTCAACTGACCTGTTTAACCAACTTCTTAAATCTTTTGACAGCATATTCACGAAAGCTCCGTACTCGTACTTATTAGTGTTGAAAATCCACAAAATGATCGCAGAAAAAGCAAAGCTTGTCCTTTTTATTCTAGGAGCTTGAAGGCATAATCCAGAGCTGTGATCCAGAGCAGCGGTGAACAGTTTCGGAGATATGACGTCTCCCTGTCTCACATCTCTCTGCAGTGGAATAGCCCTCGTCAGGGACAGAGGTCCCTGTCTGACATTGTGGCGTTGCTGTATAAGCACTTCTACACAGGAAAGAGACTGAACTTTAACTAATAATAACTAATAATAGCACAATATAAATTGGGCACAAGTTTTTAAGCACTATTTTTTTTAGCATAACTACTATAAACATAATAATTGTTAACCATAGGTACTACTATTCTAAAGCCTAAATATGGTTATCGCATAATGATGCTTAAGCATAAGTTTTAAAGGCATAATAAATATCTAACGCCTAAAGTGTTAAAACATTATAACACAATTTTACATTTTGCAGTAATAAAATATATACTCTGATTCTCATAGTTCTCACTGATTCTCATAATATTAAAACATAATGCCAAAAATACTTTAGGTTATTTACTAAGGCTTATATGATTAACATTCTTGAATTTCTTTCTATTTGTAAAGTATTAGGAATAAAATGATTGGCGTCGCTACTGTGCCTTGTGTTCCCCCGCGTATTCAACCAAATCCCAATTAAAGGATTGAAATAGATCCGATCAGTGTCAAACTTTATCGGTAGCTAAAATGTTTAATGGTAAATGTCAAATCTCTATTAAGTAAATACAAATAACACATTTTTTCCCTACAATGGAGAAGGGAAATTGCGCACATATTTTTTTTTGTTATGCTATAGAAAAAGCTAATAAAATAGAAATAAGTACCTAATAGTGAAAATGATAAAAGAAAAAAAGAAAAGAAAATTTTTCAAAAACTGAGATATAAGAATTATAAAGTCACAAAATTTTTCCTCACGGCATAAACGTTAATAAACTAGTGACGTCACTTCTTTTGCATTTTGCATGCGTGATGTCAGAACTTTAAATGCTGAATTATGTTAGTTTTTAGGGTTCCGTACCCAAAGGGTAAAAACGGAACTCTATCTGTCTGTGTGTCGCCAGGCTGTATCTGAACCGTAATAGCTAGACAGTTGAAATTTTCACTGATGTATTTCTGTTGCCGTTATAACAACCAATACTAAAATTAGAATAAAATAAATAATAA
This sequence comes from Rhodophaea formosa, assembly GCA_963082605.1. Classification (NCBI taxonomy): domain Eukaryota; kingdom Metazoa; phylum Arthropoda; class Insecta; order Lepidoptera; family Pyralidae; genus Rhodophaea; species Rhodophaea formosa. The sequence goes on from OY720210.1 coordinate 12,664,481, forward strand.
ACGGGGCTTCCCATACAGCAAAGGTGATTATTTTGCCCTTTTATGTTCGATATTAATACTTAAATATTTACAGGGATTTAGTTGTATTCTCACTTAAAAAATAAATAGTTAAATCAAAATAAAATAAATATTTAGGTGGACCTGCCATACAACAAACATGACTTTTTTGCCGTTTTTGCTCGATAATCTAATGTTGTGTAGATAATGGAACGGAACCTTTGGTGTGCGAGTCCGACTCGCACTTGGCCGATTTTTTTTTCACCCTTTTGAAATAGGTAGACTTTCATCCAATTTAACCAAAGTTAATGTAGTCAAAAGGTCAACACACCTGCCTGCGACACGGATGGTCCCGACACAGACAATATAATACTAACGTAAGTCCCGGCTTCGATCCCTGGTCAGGTCAAGATGGAAAATGATATTTTTTTAGATTGACCTAGGTCTTGGATGTTTAGTATATGTATAATTATCTATTATAAAACATAGTATCGTTGAGTTAGTAGGTATCCCATAACACAAGTCTTGAACTTACTTTGGGGCTAGCTCAATCTGTGTGATTTGTTCGTATATATTTATATATAAGTATTTATTCATATTTATATGAAATTAAAAGAATCCTTAACAGTCTTTTTAAGATAGATGCTTACATACTTAATTAGAAACATTTTTTCAAATACACTGTTAATTCAAGTTACCCATTCGAGGATTTGTGTTTACTTCTCCTTACCAGCAATTTAGTGTTGACGCAAGAAATGTTTTTACATGAAGTTAATAATAAATATGCAACCTTACATACAATAAGTAAAATAGTTGGCCAACAAAGTACTGACATCACGCGTACAAAATGCTATACCTATATTGGTACCAATAACGTCACTTATCTGTAGGATTCTTAAACACCTAATTGTTTTGTTTAAACTGAGACTAAAATACATGACTTTGTATTCCCTAACTTATACTTAAGAGAGTTTGGGTTTGGGTTGATAAGGTACATAATTTTTTCACTGATGTGTTGATTTTTGCGAGTGATCTTTTCAATGCACTATAAATAATGTCTAGCTTCTAAATTATGTTTTGCAAAGCACGAAAAGCGAACAAAAAAGAAACAGTTTTGATTATGAAGATGATAGTGTGCTATTTGAAATGAAAGAACGATTCTAAAATGCAAAATATATTTCTGTAATTAATAATACACTTAAATGTCATTTGAGGTAAGTTTTTAAAATGTTTTAATTTGAAATGGGAAGTATTTTATCCTATGAATATAAATCACCTTTTTTAAAACAAAATATTCAAAAATACATACATACATACATATTATCACGCCTTTTTCCCATAGGGGTAGGCAGAGACTATAGATCTCCACTTGCTACGATCCTGACAAATCCCTCTAGCTTCATCTAAACTCATCACTCTCCCCATGCATGCTCTTCGGTTTCGGGTACTTCTTACATCTCCTTTCTTAAGAACGTCAGCAATCTGATCGCAGTACGTTCGACGAGGTCGACCCTGGCCAACTATCCCATTCACACATTCACACAATATTCAAAAATCGCACCAAAAATACTGACTTGCACACTAATTATGCACACGAATAAATTAAATCCTAAAACTATAAATCACCCTTTTCAAACAAAATATTCTAAAGTCGGTTTAAAAATACTTAATTGCACTAAATAAATCAAATTTGCTGTACTGTTTAATTGATTAAGATAACTGTTTTACTAAGTGATTATCTATTATCTGAAAGTAAATCTAATAAAACAGCTGTGACATTCGGACATTCAGACAGACAAACGGGCATGAACAATCTTTGAGGGTTCTGTTTTTTGCCATTTGGCTACGATACCCTAATAATACTTTGACTTACAACAAAGTACTTACAACAAACCTATCCTTTCAAAAATCACGACTGTTGTATGGGAGTACCCTTAAATATTCATTTTATTTTGTTTTTAGTATTTGTTGTTTTAGCGTCCTCAGAAATACATCATCTGTAAAAATTTAAACTGTCTAGCTATCACGGTCCATGGGATACAGCCTGGTTACAGACGAACAGTGAAGTCTCATGAACAGCGTCCCGTTTTTAGGGTTCCGTAGTAAATAAGGAACCCTTATAGTTTCGCCATGTCTGTCTGTCTGTCCGTCCGCGGTTTTACTCAGAGACTATAAGTACTAGAAAGCTGTAATTTGATATGGGTAAGTATATTAATCATGCCGAAAAAGTGGTAGAAAAAAATCTTCAGTAATTTTTTTTCAGGGTAGCTCCCATACAAGTAAAGAGGGAGTAATATTTATTTTATACAAACCCATCATGTTGGGTATTGTTAAATAGGTCTTAAAAAATATTGTGAAATTAAGAACACCATTTTTCGATTTAGGGATCCGTTTCCGAAATATTTGGTTTTGCAAATTTTTGTTAGAGGTAAGTGTACCCCCTCTATCTCCTAAACGGTTACTCGGATATGGATACGTGAAAAAAATTACAGCAGTAGTATATATACTGAAGTTGAAAGGATAACTATCAGAGCTAAGTACTAAGTACAAACTAAAAAGTTATAAGCAGCCAACTTATAAAATGTACTCGAAAATGTAAAATTTCATACAATTTTCATTGTTAGATGTTTTTGGTCGTTAAACTGTGAGGTGCGAGTGTGAACAGTGTGAACTCAAAGTCGTCATTCGCAACGACGGAACCCTACACTGCGCGCGGCCCAACACGCACTTGGCCGGTTTTCACCCTTTGGGTGCAGAACCTTAGAAAACTATCTTCAAAACTCTCCTCATCTCAAATACTACTGAATTGATTTTGATAAAATCTGCAATACTAAAAAGATTTTTTCGATGAATTTCTTATGAGACAGATGATTAAAAAGAAATAAAGTGAAGTAATAAGTGAAATGGTTACGTGACTAGAAGATTTGTGGGATTTATTTTGAAAATAGAGAGTAACATTTTTGTAATGCACCTTTAGTAACCAATTTTAGAAAATCCGTTGTAAGAATCGATAAATTAGTTTGCAAGTCAGTATTTTTGTTAAACAATGAGTATTTTTATTTTTAAAACAGGTAAAATAGAACATCTGGTTTTGAATTGCTAGATTAGGTAGATAAGTAACTTATTTGTAGCTAGAATTTTTTTGTATGCATTAATATATTTAGTGGAGATACTAATAGTTTGCATAAATTGTAAATAGAGGTGCAGTTTAAAATTTCCCTTTTGAAATAACTCTTACTTAAGGATACTTAAGTGTCACATCTCAGTACAAATTAAAGTATTAAATAAACAATTGTAATTTCTATAATATTAAAAAGGGCTTAAAAAACTTTTTAATAGGCTCGCTCGCCTCGTTTTAGCTAATACGTTCAATTATTAGCACATTAAAAATAAAGTATGTCCATAGGTTTCGAAGAAAAATGGCTTAGGCAGACTAGTTAGTAAAATTAACAATCTAGAATTGAAATAGCGCTATATTTCAACGCGGCCACTTGAAGGATTTTGTTATAAGCGCTGCGACTGCGCGGGCCGAAGAGGATGCAGCGTAGCCCGTAGCAGGAGCGTAGCCAGTCGGGTCCTCGCTACGGCGCGCGGTTCACGCACCTCCCTGCTGAGTTAACCCTTCGTCGGCAAGCAACGCGGAATGTTAACATACGCGTGATCGCATGATCATTACTACTTAACAGTGACAGCCCAAGTGATTAATATTTACGTTAAACAGGTGAACTTTGTTTACTTAAATTGCATACGACTGTCTTTTACGGTGCCGCACTTTCTTTAATAGAAATCTCACTCCCTAGGGATAAAGTTTTGGTATCTTCTACGGTTATTTGTCAACTTTTTGCACGTTATGGCTGGAATGTTTCTTTTTTATGGTCCTTGTCGTCGCTGTAGTTGTGTTGGCGTTGTATTGTAAGTGATAAAATATTAGTTTGTCTCTATTGTTCTTTGTTCCCAGTGGCCGCAAAAACAATAATTTTAAAAGTGGTAGTTGTGTACCGCGCTTTATTTATTCAGTTGGCAATTTTGTTTTACTGTTTTAAGAGTTAACAGCTTTATATATTTTTTTGAATTTCATACATTAACTACGTTGAATAGCTTTTTTAATATCTTCAATTATTAATTGTAGTAAAAAAGGCATTGTATGAAATATAATTACCATTTTACTTTATTATAAAATAATACGTTTCAGAATCATATGTGATTTAGTACTTAATTGAGTTTGATCTAACATTATTTCTAAGTCAAAAATTATTACTTAGTTACATCAGAAGCAAAGTTTATCAATTAGGACGAATCCTGAATTACGATATAGTTATATCTTAATATTTAATACAAATACCAGGTACATAACATGGTTAGATGTTTAAAACGTGATTGACGTTTTGTAAACAAGTAAAATATCTGTCAGCTCTCTAAAAAACAATTTTGTTAGATTTATATAAAACAAGCTTACGCTCGTGGCTCTACTAGTACCTATATGAATTTAGATCTCTCGAGAGCATTATCTTTCTCGGGTACCCTATGTCCATGACGTCCTCCTATGAGATGGGTGGACGATATTGTCAAGGTTGTACCTGGATAAGATGTGCACAGGATCGGGACGGATGGCGGAAACGAAGAGAGGCCTATGCTCAGCAGTGGGCGGACGATGGGCTGAGATGATGATGATGTCCATCCTCGGGCAACAGACTATTTCCATATCGAATTTTATCTAAATCGATTACGCAGTTCAAGCTTGAAGAGGTTACATATAATTACTTTCACGTTATAAGTATATTTAGGATTGTTAACAGCAATATCCACTTACCAGTGTACATAATTCATTTTGCCGTTTATTTCTGTCCAATTAAAAAATACCTATTCCATTACCGTCACAATTAAACAATTCAGCGTACTTCGTTACTTCATTAGAAAAAGGGCGTTATCTGCGACAGCCGCGATTAATAATTCACCCTGTATCTTCCTTCATCTGTTAAAGCGATGTCTAATTAGTAAAAATGTTGCTCTTTGTTCCGACACCTGTCTAATATAAGTTGGATAATTAATTAAATTCAAATCTTAGAACTTCAAGTTGAAAGAAGTTACTTAGTCCCATCCCCGAAATGTTATTTTAAACTTGTTTTAAATTGAAATAATGCACGTAGTGTTGTTCAAATTGGCATCCATTTCTTTTCACCCCTAATAAGAGGAAGTCCTGCGCTGCATTTGCCAATTGCAAAAATCCATACAGGCTCTGCTTACCACAGCTTACTATATTGTTCCCCCTTGTTACTCGTTAAGCTTAGATATGTTGGAAAAAAGATTCTTTATTCTTTCGGGTTCAATCTTGAAAATGAATAAATATATAAAAATGAAATTTAATATCGGTGTGCATATTCGTAGCATCAGGCAAATAGATTCTGATACTAGGCGTTTGCACAAGTGATAATTTTGTGCTAGAAAATTATACAGCCACATTAGTTGTTGCGCATTTCTGTCCGAAAATAAGTTCTTTTTTTGATTACTTATTTTTGCTAATTAACTTTTGAGGAAGGGTGAAAACAACTTATTCCGCTATATTTTACTAGCGATAATATTTTGCCAGAAATATATTTGGCAAAATATTCTCGCTAGTAAAATGAATCATATTAATAATGAATTTGCAGTTTTAACGCTCATGACCACGGACAACCACTGATATGACATAGGTACACATGATATGTACATACGCATAAATTCATGCACTTTGAGTTAAATTAATTTTCGCTTTAAGCTTCCGCTACCAGTTAGTTCATGCAAACCATTGCTGGCTAGCGCCCACCCTCTGCTATTGTTCCTTCATACCCGCAACCAATAATTAATGCATACTTTTGTCGAGCTCCGTGGCGCAGTGGTCAACACGCCAGCCTGCGACACGGAGGTCCCGGGTTCGATCCCCGGTCAGGTCAAGATGGAAAACGATCTTTTTCAGATTGTCCTGGGTCTTGGGTGTTTATCTATATAAGTATATGTTATAAAATATAGTATCGTTGAGTTAGTATCCCACGACACAAGTTCACAACTTACTGTGGGGCTAGCTCAATTTGTGTGATATGTCCCTATATATTTATTTATTTTATTTATTTATACTTACGACCCTTGCCGACGATGCTGCATCCGTTGAGGCTGCATCAGCATCGGCCGTCGTGCTCGCGCAACGCGTTGCTTGTCATTCGAACGATCAACATCTAAAAGGTTCATTGGCTGAAGATGCCTCCGGCTGCCTCATGTAGAGGCGAAACACGTGTCGAGAGCACGACGACGGCCGATGTTGCTGCAGCCTCAATGGATGAATCAACGTCGGTAAAGGACTAAACAGTAGTGTGTAGGCGCTGGCCAGCAATATTTTGCATGAACTACGGTGGCGGAAGTACACAAATTATTTTTTAATTCGGAGTGCATAACTTTGACTTCTGCAAAGTAACGCCTGAATCAATTCAATAATTCAATATTCATAAGAGCCGAATGTAGAAAAAAAATCATATTGAAGCGATAGTCGCCTCTTTGAGGATACTTCGAGCGAATATTGACATTTCTTATATTATGTGCTTGTCTTATTTGTGCACTTTACATATTTGTGATAGAATGTAGAGGCATACTTACTATTTATTTGCAAGTTTTATATGAGTATATTTGTGTACTGAGTGGGTATTGAAATTTAACTTTGCTCCTGTTGACGGATTGAGTTTCACTCTATAAACACCTGTCAATCGGATGACACTGCAATATTGTTATAGCGGGCTGGTTTGCTTGTACGCAACTTCTAAGTACTAGATTGCTTATTTTAAAATCTTCTTTTCTCCGTCCTTATATAAATATCACTTTTTTCTAGCTTTTACTCTGGAATTAAGGTTAAAAAATACTACTGTTAGGGAAAAAATGCAGACAGTAAAATTTAGAGCAATCTCAGTAGTTTGCAATAACGAAACAAAACGCGGGCTTTTTTTCTTGTATATCTCAGTAATCCTTTGTTTTTAATCTATAACATCGAAAATATTGTTATTTGAGCGTTTATCTCGAAATGATTTTAAATTCTGTAAAAGGTTTGTAAGTATAATAAACCAAAACTGCTCGCATAATTAATACCTACATAGTTGAGAATATTTGTATTGTAACCTAGACATTGTTCTAACAAACAAGTATGTAATATATTCAAAGTTCTAAGATTCCGTAAGCCAGTAACTTTCAGGCGGATCAGTGGGCGATATAAATCTCCATACCTTTAACAATTCGCTAGTGTACTAACGTACACAATCTTATAATTCACTAACCGTGTTCGAGGTCTAAACGCTTTGTACCTTTGGGATAGATTTATGAGAATAGACAACCGAAATTAAGCCTATATTTTGACACTAAAATGCTTTTAGGCCGCCCGGATTAATTTGAAGTTCAGGCCTCAGTACTTGCTAATGCACGAATACTAGTCTACACTGGAAAAGGCATAACAGTTTTACACTTTTACCTGACATTATAATTTTGGTATGGCGAAACAAGCCACTCGAATCTGTGTCTCATTGTACTAAGATTATAGTGTCAGACTATCAGAGGACGTCGTTAAACGAAAATATCCAACCGGCCAATCTTTTTTTAAAGTTCGTACGCTCTTCGATGAGTTTTATTCAACTATCATCCAAAGTGCATTTTTCTTCTTTCTCTAATTTGTAAATTTTTTAGGTATTCTCAAAAATAAATCATCGGATCGTTACCGCTAATGTTATAACGTCTTATTTTTTAAAATACTAATTTAATTTTTTGAAAGGTTAGTTAAGATGTAATTTGGCACTATATATACAAAGTTTATAAAACCCGCGAGAAAATGATTGGTTTGCAAATATATTGACCAAGAGATTGTATTTCCGTCAAACGGTTACGTCATTATTACCCCCTTTCTAGTTCCCCCTACTAATAGGGCAAGAAGACTGCTTTGGATAGGGCTACTATCCGTGCCCCTGATTGGTTTCTACAGAGACTGCGGTATAAAAATGCAAATTTTGACTAATTGTTGCAGTTATGTTTTCTTATTTAGCACGGAACAAGGTGTACATATTAAGTAAAACCTGAGAAAATAATTTGCGTAATATAGATACCTAATTATATCTTAATCTAAAGCATCTTTTCACTTGATCTTTATCTACTTGAATTTCTAGAGATTTGAAGTACGTCATCGTGAACAAGATTGCTTGCTAGCTTTGTACCCATCTGAAGGGGATGATTGTTATTAGAGCGGAGCGCGGCAGGCTTCACTGCGTTTGATAATTGCGTACTCAATTGATTATAAATAATTGAGTTATTACACTGCAAGTAGAAATATATGTTTCTCTTTGCTACGATTTTAAAAACAGTCATATATGGTTAAGGACGTTACGAAACACAGATAAATTGTTATCCCTCTGGCAATATTAAATATCTGAATTAGAATCACTTTAACAAATAAAAAAATTTGAATCGTGAAAACGGAGATAAAATTGATAATTGGCTCTCCCACACAAATTCCTCGATGAACCGTTTCAATGTTTATTATTTGTCTATTTTTTCATTATTCAAATGTTCTAGTACGAGTTTGTTGTTTTTCGTCTGTGTAAGTGTCACTGGTGTCACATTTTCAAGCTGCCTAAAGCCATCTGAAATAGATTAACGACTACCATCAATAATGGCAGCCGAGACCAACGGCTTTACGTACAGAATGATTAAATGCAATAAGCTCAATGATTGCGTTTTCGTGAAGCCACTGCAAACTCACCTCACCAAGTCACGTAAACGTTGGTGGGAGAATTTAGTCCTTTCTCCGGATAAGATTCGAAATGGGCTCAATTCCGTATTCTGGATCTTTGCTATGTCACTGTCGTAATTCTGCATTACTGCAACACTTACCTTCGAGCAACACGGCTTCCGTTCCGGTACGGAATCCGTGTTGCTCGAAGACTGTTACGTATGGTATATGTCCTGTAACAGAATAGGTACATAAGGTGTATCAGCTACTCATCGTCGTCCGAATGTGATTTGTTTTTTTGTTGTTTCTGTTGTCAAAAATTTATTTATAACTGTTAAGTTCACAGCGCGTAAATTTACCCTCGCCATACCCAAAGAGTGACTCAGTGTATCAATATGAACTACTTGTCCTATTGGGACCAAAGCTGAGAACTCCAAAAATTCAACATTTGTGTTTATACGGAACAGCCCCCGGCAGTTTATACGGAATTTTAAAAAAATGATTTCCCAGCGTTGGTTCCATAGGAAAAGTTGTTCATATTGATGGGCTGAGTCACTCCCTAAAGAGAAAGTTGAGAGTGTATTTACACGCTGTATATTCAAGATTCAAGATTCAATCGTTTATTTAATATAGGTTTCTTTGAACACTTGTTGATTGTCATATTTGCGTTTACAATCTTTACAACAAAAAAATTTTGTTGACGTCAATAATTTCTTATGGCTAAGTTTAGGCCGCTTCCAAAGCGGAGTGCAGAAGAAGCGGCAACAAACTGCACAGCGCATTTTCTCCAAGCGACGTCAACTCACAATTCTAGTTAGACCTTATAAACTACTTAATATATATGTGGACTGAGTGTGCATTGTTTTAATTAAATGTCATGATAAAAATTGAATTGGAAAAAAAATATGTCATCATTGAAATGTTAAATAGGTAAAATTTAAATAGCAAAATGTCAAATTATTGAAATTTAATAAAAATGTCATATTATAAAATATTATGTGCCGAACGTACCAAACGTAATATTTCTGTGTATACAGAATCACGAGGCGTTATCTGATCAATGTCCCTAATAAACATCGAGATTCCAAAATAATTCACCGTTTAAAAGCAAGCTTTGCGATCGCATGCTAATTTTCATAAATCATCTCGGCTAGAATAATTCCTAGGAGCAGTTATTTTCTTCAGAATATGAACTGGTAATTGGGATGCTCTGCTAGCACTGTTTTCTAGGGAAATGATCACAAATCTATTTGGTTTAAAGAGGGTTATTATGAAAAACGTTCTAAAATGTATTGCAAACTTTTATTTCAGGATAATAAAATTGTAAGGGTAAATAAGAAAAAATACGCAATGAATGACAAAACAAAATGTGCCAATGTAATTTAAATAGGTAAAACTTTTGCTTTGTAAACAGAAAAGTAAAATAGAAAAAAAACTAAAGATATTTATACATTCATAATATATATGTATACATTTAGGTATAAAAGCTTTCTTCTGTTCTATTTTTTTAATCCACATTCTTATCTTAGAGGAAACTATACCATTCTATGAAATATAGTTATTAGAGAGCATAAATAATGTATACGGCTAAGGTTGCTTAGACGTTGTAAATATGAACATTATCTCTTTAACGGCCGCTTCATATAACCACGGTGCGACATTTTATTCCACTGAATTGTTTCATAAAAATTGTAGCCACCTGTCCGAGCTTGTGCCTGTAAGGATAATACAAACATAGTGCTTCATGAAAAATATAGACGATGTTTGGAATTTTATAAGTCTACTTAGGTTGACTTATACGTATACTCATATGTTATTATTTTCATAAGTATTTCTTGATGGTTTCGGGAAATGATACCTACCCTCATCTTAGTTCCAACTTTTATGAGTAGTCACTCATAATCATAAAAGTTGAAACTAAGATGAGGGTAGGTAACTTAAATATATGTATGAAATTACCAGCTAATGCAGTCGCATTAGCTGGTAATTTCAAATAATAATAAAAATAAAACATACTTATATCATTGTACATTGTATTGGAAAGGTTTTCAGTTAGTAGACTACGTGATGTACAATCACGTAGTCTACTAACTGAAAACCTTTCCGACAAAATTTGTAGTGCGTCATGAATGCAAAAAAATCTAATAATAAATTAATACGAGTCAATACAATTGAGCAATGTTATTTTAGATAGGTTTTGAAAGAGTACTATATAGGCTTAAATATATATATATACGAGAATTTGTTCTCGTATTTTACTAAGTACTATAAACCTTCATCAAAAAATTGGGTCAGTTTTTATTTATTTGACTTAAAAAAATATATATTTACCTTTTTGAAAAGGAAGAATTTTAATAAGCTTGTTCAACGAGAAAGCGAAATAAATACTTCAAAGAAAAATGTTGTTTGTATAGGAGAGAAGGCTGTCCGGATCCCAGTACGGGATCCAGAGCCAATGATTTTGCATTGATTCTGTTAATTTTGCCAAATGATGGAGACTTTAAATTTTTGGAGGGAGGCTAAAATTGATTCTGTCTCGTTAATAAAAATTAAACCATGTAATTAGTAAAACCATGGATATTACATTCTTTATTATTTATGGTTATTACAATATGATTTCTACTATTTAGTAAAACCATACAATACATTACAATCTTTACCGGCAAGGAGGTTGATGTTTAAAAAAATAACTAACTTGGTAATGAAAAACATTCAAATTCATAACAAGGATATTCTGGCTTAATAGTCAATATATAATATGGGTATGGTAAATACCATAACATTTATTTAAATTATATTTTCATTTACCATAAAGTAGAGCATACAGGTCTTCGAATATATTCGCTTGCTCATTTGATACCATAAAAAAGCTTATATTTAATCATTACATTCCAATAACGACCCTCATAGACATGGATTTTCTGATACCATTGAGTCGCTGCACTCGCTTTATTAATTCAGTTAAGCTGCGCTGAATAAAATAATTTAATGTAATATTTTTCACCATTCATAAAAGTAGGCACAAACTATTAAAAGTAGGTATGTGTTCATGTATGATTTTTTATTAACTACTTATGCTAGAATTCATTGAGCGGCAGAAGGACGCTTTTTTTTTCTTAAGAGTCACATATTTCAAATGTACTTAATGCAATCATACTTGCTCATACTTGCTCTTATTTCCTACGTCTTCTTTAAAATATATACGAAAATTGGAACGATAAAAATACATTGGTAACGTCGACGTCGCTTTAGAAACTAGTCTCCTGTCCTTTTCCTGTTAATGGCCTTCGTTAATTTTGTATTACTTGCCGCTCTCTGCATTCACGGGAATTTATTAGAATAAAATTGGAGTTTAGTCATCGCTAATTGAAAACATTGAGAACTTTCTATAGAAGTTTGTTTTTGACAAGTTATTAATGGAAATAAATTATTAAGGTGATGAACAGCGTCCACTCCCTTATTGTTTTGTTGAATTTCGATCACCGTGATTTCAATTTTACGGCCTGTACAGAATTTGTATAGATTGCCAGCCTATTGCATTAGTGAAATGCACGTAGGCATGTTTCAAAGCAAATATTGACGATACTCGCGCCTGTCTGATGTTTACTTACCGGTAGAAACTTTTTTAATAACGTAAAATGCTCGAAATGGAGAGGTGCTGCATTGCGAGCCAACAGCGGCGGAGCTCTTAATATGGCATATCTTTAATCATTGTTGCAGTATAAATGCCACAAAATAGCAAAAAAGTAGCCGCAGATACGGGTTCTGACAGTGACTTATGTGCAGTCCGCCCTTTCGCCGCCTCCTTGCAATTGTCAGTGTTTTTATTCCCTCTTATATCATTTTAAAAACAATTTTGACAGTGGCTGCTGTTGGTATATCACTTCATTAAATTACGTTCAAAATACGCAGTGAATGGGTTGAAAATGTTTCAATTGTCCTTTCATTAGTGGTACTAATTTTGCTTTGACCCGAATTAATTTGTAATGACTCTGGTCTTCAGCCGTGTTTGTAATTTGTATTGTATTTAACATTTCAAAGGCTACTTGCGCCGTATCAGCCGAGATAAAACAATAACCCACCGTAAGTTTTCATCAAAGTTGAATCGAGTGGATGTGAACCGGTGCCATAACGACCTTCCGAGCTACTTCAGAACGCATTCCTGATGAGATTGAAGCCGTGTATTACATACATCGATACGTTTTGATAGCACCCTTATTATATTATGCAAACCCAAATTATGCTGTAACTCTATTATGATATAAAATGCTTTATTTTTACTGACTTATTTGTAAAGATATGAAGGAAACTAAATTATTTTCAAATGTACGATATACCTATAATAATAAGCTTACATACAACTAGCAAAAAGCAGTGCTTTATGAGGGCTCGCGAAGTTTATTAATTACTAGCTTTTACCCGCGGCTTCGCCCGCGTAATATATAGCCTATGTCCTTTTCGGTACCCTAACCTATGTGGATGCAAAATTTCATGATGATCGGTTCAGTAGACACGGCGGGAAAGCGTAACAAATAAACAAACAAACAAACAAACTCACTTTCGCATTTATAATATTAGTTGGGATAAAACCGAAGTCAGGCAATTATATATATACTTATAATACTTAACACATTTAGACAACGATTGAAATTACTATGTTAAAGCCCAAGCCTTACGGTTTTATAATTTCTGAGTAAAGTGTAGCACAAACATGCATAGATTGTATGGAATAGTTAACAAAACACAAATTTACAAAAAAAATTACCACAAAATATTAAACTTCACAAAGTTTTTTCTTAGTCAGACAGGTAGTGAGAAAGATGCTATTCTGTAGAGATGTATTTAACATTGAAACATTAATCATTTTCATCTTACTCCAACATTTTCTTTAAAAGAGTTAACCTGGAGGTTGTCATAACTGCCAAGTTTACAAGTTGTAGTTTTTCCTGTAATACTAACAATATTATTTAAAGTTTACTTTAGTTAGTGTTTTGAAAATTCATCCCCTAAGAGTTTGACAAAGGATGAGAAAGTTGTATATAAGTATCCATTTTCTTTAATTTTTGTATTGATATATTTTGTTTACAGATTCATCAGATAACTAAGGGATATTGGTAGCTACGTAATTGAGGGTAATGAATAATTAAATTTAAGAGGCCTTTCAAGATTTAGTGTTGAGAAACAAAGCACGAATTACGTAGGCTACAGTCGCAGACTTTAAAAAAAACCAAAACTTGTTGAACTTATTTTATTTAAAATATTAAAGATTACATTACAATTTATAATATATGTAAAACGTGTCAACTGTACGATGTGAGTAACAGAAGTGATTCTCAATAAAATAAAATTTGGACCGATCAGTTATAACAATTAACAATAAGGCATTGAACAATTTCTGAAGAAGTCCGGAGCCTGGAACCTGCAGAGTTGGTACCGGGGGACAATGGGCATTGTTCTGGGGATGCCGCACTATCAGCGTTATCAGGGGTATGCTAATATGTAACACCTCCCCCCATAGATCGGCAACTAGTCGAAAGTTTTTCTTGAGAATGTTGCCGGAATAGTCATTGGATCTATTCGTAGCTCGCTGGGTCTCACCCTAGATTTGTCCTCAGAAGCCTGGTGATCAAGATCTAATACAGATTGCAGTACTTCTGAATTTCGTTTTCGTAGTCTATAAATCTTCCGAACAGTTATTATTGCAGCAATGATGAGTATCAGAGACAGGATCACGTATGTTGGGATCGTAGTATGATATAGACCCATGTCATAAGTATGTTTCAGATTCACTGGAGATTGTAGAGATATCTTGGTGTTGCTGGCGTGAAGATGTTCCAAATTCACAGAGTTTAAGGTAATGTGCGTTTTTTCCTTATCTCTGGAGTCCTTTTTGATTTCAGGTAATTGTATAATTCTTAAAGCTTGTCCTTTGACTCGCTCTTGGACATTAGCTATGATAAATTCGGATGCCTTCAAGAAACAGGTTTGAGGTATTTCAGCCAGGTAACTTCCTTTAACTATTTTATATTGCTCATTTCCACAAGATATTTGTACTTTCGTTTCTTCCGGGAAGCTGAGGGTGTAATGTTTTTCATCTAGCTGCTCCATGGCTTCTTTGGTGAGGATAACTGGAACGAGATTGCATGTCGACAAAAGCCGTTGCTCGGTGATAAGAGCATGGATACAATCCGGATGCGTTTCGGCTATACTATTTACTTTCTGTTCACAGAGATACCAGTGAGTGGTCTTCGGACATTCGGTCTCAATGTACATAGAACTAGATTCGTGAATTGCTATAACAGGTAAGGTAGGTATAAGGACTTCGTGATTTTTATTGGGAACGACGGAAAGTTTGTAAAGGGTATATGTGATAGGAAGGACGATAGGTATCCTAAAAACTATTACTATTTTTCTATCTATATAATAATAACCCATTTTCATAATATCGTAATATTCCCGAGTCTCTATATCTAACACTTCTTCCTTACTATATAAAATTCTTAGCTTATGTATCATGTCTCTGATGGAGACTAAACTAATACTAGAATGATAACTACCCGATGCCCTTATAAATCCTAAAGTATTACCTAGTTTATACAACTCGTCTGCGAGGATATCTATATTGTCGTTTAATATAAGGAGATACTGAGCCAGGTGAGCATTTAAATCTCTGGAAGCATCGCCTTTCATTATAAGATTTACAGCATTATTTAATTTATTCTGATTGTCTACAATGCTATTTAAAATGCTACTATGATGTGACATCCATTCTTTGGTGAGGCTTACATGATAGTTAAATTCTGATTCTATTTTATTATCATTTTCTTGGAGAATTTTGATGGCATCGTTATATTTAACCGCGTCAGTATAGTCTAGATTTCCCGAAATACTTTTAATAATGGATCCTAGACCGTCAACGAGTCCTCTTTTAGCACGAGTTGGCTCAAATGTTTTAAGTTGTTCAGAGATTCTCTCTAATTTACTATTGAGATATGAAACGTGAGGTTCATAAAAAGAGTATGTTTCGTTATTAAAGTCGGACTTAAATTTATATAACTGCGTCTGAACTGATTGAAGTTTATTTCGAATATCCTCTAAGTTAACGTGTTGCAAAAAGGAATGGTAATGAGATATGACCTTTGTTGGTCCTAGTTTAAATGGAAGTATACCAGGTCCATCTTCTAAGCTATCAAGCGTGACTTCCTGCGCCTGAGCCAGTGGGATCAATAGCGCCGCTAGTATCCTGCAACAAATGGGGTTCATTAGGGACCCTTTTTAGCCGCGATTTAGCTACTGCACCACGTTTCTTTTTGGTGTATATATGTATTGGTAGATCAGCCAAAACAGTATCTTGAGTGTAACGCGGAGCTAACTTTTTTCTAGCTGCCGTGGGATTACGTATGAACACTTGTTGCTCAGGTACGTATTCTTTCTCTTTTTCCCTATCTTTATTTCTATTTTCAGTTAGCTCAGTACGGTGATGTAACGACATTTCATTTAACAGTTCGTATACCTGAATCATACGCTTTCGATGTTCCAATGCATAGTTTTGTAATAAGTGCTCTGAAAGGTCTACATTTACTGGATCCCGGGGATCAAAATGACCTGTAATTAAATCAATAGGTCTACACTTTGTAAAACTATGAATTGAACTATTGTAACCTAAGACAGCATATGGCATTAAATTTACTGCAGGCTCATTACGTTGTCCAAGCTTTAAAATTCTTAAGTGCTCTAGAATGGTAGAATGGAATCTTTCCACCATTCCATTGTCATTTGGGGCATGAGCCAGGACTTTATGATGTTGAACTTTATGGGTTTTCAGAAATTCTGAAAATACCTGGTTATTAAATTCAGTACCCTGGTCAGTAACGACGGTTAGAGGCACGCCGTGGTGAGTACAGAATATCAAAACTGCCTGAATAACGCTAATTGCTGTCCCATCTTTTAAAAGGTATGCTTGTGCGTACTTAGAGAATGCATCGATTATGGTAATGTATTTTTCATTTTCAACTGTAAAAAGGTCGAGGTGAACAATCTCGAAAGGCTTAGTAGGAGGTGGAACTATACAAAATCTTTGCTTTACAGGATTTCTATCATACTTAGCTTGTCCACATATGCTACATGAGTTAATAAATTTTGTTATATGTTCTTTCATTTTTGGCCAGTAATATCTTCCAGATAGAGCTAGGTAACATTCAGTTATACCGCGATGATTAGTTTTACCATCATGATATTTCTGTATGATCTCTTGTTGGCGTAAGTATTCTTTTACGTTTTCTAACTCATGTTTAGTGAGAACAAGATTCATAGCAGAACTTTTAAATTTATCTTGAATTATAGGAATAATTTTGTACATATCTAATTGGGGAAAAATTATAATACCGGTTTTTACCTTAGGATTAACAAACTCTTTTACCGCGTTTATAACATCTTCTACTAAATTACTTTCTGACAATTGAATACAGGTTCTGGTATGAGTCTCAAAAGGTTTCGATACAGTAGGCCGTTTTTTTATATCAGGAACTATTGTAAAAACTATTTGTTTACTAAATTTATTCAGAGGTACATCAGATATTGGGATTTCTAAAATAGGATCTTCAGCACTGGTGTGAGCTGTGATTGTAGTCGATCCATTAACTGACGGTGGTCGTTCAGATACATTAACTTGTACGGAACTAGTTTCTTCATTATGAATCTCAATTCGAGAAAGAGCATCAGCATTCGTATTGCATTTGCCATTCTTGTAAATTACTGTAAAATTGAATTCACTAAGTTTTAATTTCCAACGGGTTAATCGCGAGTTCGGTTCCTTTAGATTCATTACCCATTGAAGGGGCTTGTGATCGGTTACAATTTTAAATTTTCTTCCGAATAAATATGGGCGAAAATACTTTGTAGCCCACACAATCGCTAGAAGTTTTTTTTCGATCGTGCTGTAGTTAATTTCACTAGCATTAAGAGTCCTTGAAGCATATGCAATAGGTTTGTCTGAGCCAATAGTACCCTGTGACAATACTGCGCCTATGGCTAGATTAGATGCGTCAGTGGTCAGTATAAAATCCTTGTTGAAATCGGGGTACTGCAAGATTGGGTCATTAGTTAGAAGCGTTTTGCATTTCTCAAAGCACTTTACGTATTCGGGGTTTCCTATTGCTATTTTTGATCCCTTTTTCAGACACTGAGTTAAAGGCTTGGTAATGCGAGCAAAGTCTGGTATAAACTTACGGTAATAACCCAATAGTCCCAAGAAACGCTTAATTTCAGTTGTAGTTTTCGGTATAGGGAATTTTTTTATAGCGGAAATTTTATCTGGGTTTGGCTTGATCCCGTCTTTACCAATGATATGACCTAAATAAGCCGTCTCTAATTTAAGGAACTCCGATTTGTCCATTTGAATTTTAAAATTGGACTCCCGAAGCCTTTTAAAAACTTTCTCTAAGTTGACTATATGCTCTTGAAGAGAGGTACTGAATACAACTATGTCATCTAGGTAAACTAGACAAATAGTGTTTTGCAGGTCTTTCAGCACGTTATCCATAACTCTCTGGAAGGTGGATGGAGAGTTCTTAAGGCCCATAGGCATTCTCAAAAATTCAAAATGCCCATGTTCTACATTAAAGGCAGTTTTACTAATGTCATCGGGATGCATCTCTACCTGATAGAATCCGCTAGCTAAATCTAGGGTGGTAAAATACTGGCTGTTTCCTAACTTATCCAAAACGTCATTAATATTGGGAATAGGGTATTTGTCGTCGATGGTTTTTTCGTTTACTTTACGGAAATCAACCACGATACGCCATTTTGTTTTTCCAGAAGCGTCCTGTTTTTTAGGAACTACCCAAATAGGTGAGCTCCATGCGGAATCTGATGGCCTAATGATGTTCTGTTGCAACATTTTTGAAATCTGATCCTGAACTTCTTGTCTATGGACGTACGGATATCTATAGCTCTTAGTATAGACTGGTACTTCATCTGTTGTGCGAATCCTATGCTTTATTTTATTTGTAAATGTGAGTGGCTCGCCTTCTATATAGAAAACGTCCGCATATTCAGCACAAAGGGCCTCTAAATTTACTCGCTCCTCGTCATTTAAATGGTCGGTTCTTAAACGAGAAAGTACTTCTTTAACACGAGGTGAAGGCGGTATAGTAGGCATACTTTCAATATTAAATATCTCAGCACTAACTGGTTTATCCATACTAAATATTATATCGTTTTGAGTAGGGTTAGTTATTTCCAAAAATCCTCTATTGTTTTTAACTAATGTTACACATTCGCCTATAGTACAACTAGAAATAGATTGCTCAGTTATAAAAACTTCACCGTCTTGACTGTTAATAGGTACTCGTATTAATTTCGAAGAGTTAGCAGGAATTATGTCTTCGTATAAATTACAATTCCGGGAATCATACATAATGATGGGATTGCTACTGTTACGGGTTACTAACTTTTTATTTTTTAAATCAATGTTTGAATCCCATTTGTTTAAAATATCTAACCCGATAAGTCCATCAAAATAATTGTGGAATTTATGTAAGAAAAATGTGCATGAACTATCGTTATCGTTTATTTCAGGAAAACAGGGTAAAGTAATAGAATAGTCGTTACGAATAGTTGAATGAATGTTACTTATTTCAAAAGGATCATATTTTAGAGGCAAGTGTGGGAAATATCTTTCTACTGTCTCAGGGTTAATTATAGACATATTTGCACCGGTATCTATGAGGAATTTCATAGGAGGGTCTGCTATCTGTAAGTACGGTAGCTGTCGTTGGGTTTGCAAATTAATTTCTATTTTGGTTTGTCTAACTCCTGAACCTTCGGAAAATCCTCACTAGTTGAGGGTGTGGTACCGCTATGTATATCTTCGCATTGCTCAGGGTAGTAGTAGTTGCTATCACTAGGATGAAGCTGAGTTTCTGTTTCTGATTCAAAGTAATAAGGGTACTCACACTCATCATAATTATAGTCATAATAAGCTTCAACTGGAACTTGGTAATCGTAGCAGTCATTCATATTTAATTCCCTGCTTTTAAAATAATTAGTAGGTGGAGGATTACCAAATTTTGTCCAATCGTGGCCACTAGGTGGCAGTGGCTTTGGTACAAAGTGGCTTACTCCACTCATAGGCTTCGGAGCGTTGTTAAAATTAGAATTAGTGTTAAAGTTAGTATTAGGAATCCTAGGCGGTAATCTAAATACGTTGCTACGCTGATTATAGTTAGGAGGAGGCGCAGCAAACATCTGCTGTGTCCTCGTTGGTCCTCTAAATTGAGGTACTTGGTTAGGCTGGGGTCTAAAGATAACTGGAGGCCTAAAAGAACTCATTAAGAAATTATCATGTGACCGACTAGGCATATTAAAAGCATTGGGCTTTGGCTGTGAAGGTGAATTATACCCATGCTGAATAGGACCAGCTAATGATTTAAACGGATTGGAAGGCATTTGAATATGTTTCTTATCAGGCATATGATAATTCCGTTGCTGTAAGTATAATGTGTTCATTTCTTCATGAACGAATTCCAGCGCCTTTTCAATAGTCTCCGGACGCATGCATCGGATACGGGACCCAAGAGGATCTTTAAGACCACGTACAAATGCTTGTAGTGTTAATTTTTGATACAGGGTTCGTTTTGATTCAATGGTACTATCTACCGATTCATGAAGCGTGATATATGTCATTATGGTGCTGAAAAGATTTTGACATTTTTCATAAAATTCAGTAGGGGTCGATGAGCCCTGAGTAAGAAGAGCTAAGTCGTTGTATAAAGAGGTCTCATCTCTTTGGTCTGCAAAATTATTTACGAGAGCCTTTCGGATGCCAGCCCAATTCTCCGGAATACCATTAGAATTAATTAATCGAGCAGCTTGTCCGGTTACCTTATTTAGAATACCGTTAATTAAAATCACCGTATTAAGTTCATTGTGCACTGATAAAAATGATTCTACTAACTGATCACACAGTTTTATAAAACGGGTAAGAACATTTGGGTTTCCGTCAAATTCGGGAACCAAGCGGAGAGCCTTATAAATTCTATCTATGGAGTCGGTTGTCATCGGTTGAGTAGCCGATTGCCCCTGTTGGCTCGTCATCTCAGAATCTAGATCTACACTATCACTAAACTGTCTGTTCTCGTCAAATCGAGAAAGCCTAGTATCTAACCTAGGGCTCCTAGATTCCCGTGGATGGAAAATCTTGGATAAAATGTACGACAAAGGAAAGGAAAAAATTTGGGACTAAGATTAAGAGGAAGCAACTCAAGAAAAATAATTCTAGAGGTACTTACATATACATGTTCTGGTCTCTGGATGTATCAATGTCTGGATACGTCGGCAACTGCAGCACTCGTAGGTTCTTGATAGCGAGTAGTTTACGCGATTCACTGACTCTAACTATCCTATCCAACTGCGCCAATTACGTAGGCTACAGTCGCAGACTTTAAAAAAAACCAAAACTTGTTGAACTTATTTTATTTAAAATATTAAAGATTACATTACAATTTATAATATATGTAAAACGTGTCAACTGTACGATGTGAGTAACAGAAGTGATTCTCAATAAAATAAAATTTGGACCGATCAGTTATAACAATTAACAATAAGGCATTGAACAATTTCTGAAGAAGTCCGGAGCCTGGAACCTGCAGAGTTGGTACCGGGGGACAATGGGCATTGTTCTGGGGATGCCGCACTATCAGCGTTATCAGGGGTATGCTAATATGTAACGACTGCCCGTAGATGTTGACTATTTGATTACTGGCCGTCCGAAGGTGCGACCTTATTGCATTAGCCGCAGCTTCGCAGCTGACATACTAAATACCTATTAGTTAACGTCTAATAAAATATTGTCGTTATTATGTGTTTAAAATAAAATGGCAACACTTATTTTATGGTTTAGAGCATTTTTTTATGATAATGATTATTACGTTACCCTTTACATAACATATTTAACATTGAATATTAAAACTTCACTTACCACGAAATACCTTCTACAAGTTCCCAAATAAAAAAAATCAAATAAGCAAAGCTAGGAGCCGCTTGTATTCAAACAAACCACTCAACACTCTCGACACCAGCTTTTGATAATTCCATAATTGGAATAAATGAATTAAGTACACAGATGAAAATGCATTTGTCTTTCATTTTTTATTTACTCAGCGCGCAGTGCTATGACCCCGAAATTAATTTGGGGCATAATTCAGCAGCGGCGTGGGGCGAGCAGCGAAAGGGCGGGGGTCACATATGTCACTATCACAGGTCGCAGCCACATCCTCTTTTTCTGACCCCACTTACTGAAATAATTCCACTTTGTATCATGCACAGTCTTACAAAGTGGAATTGTTTTAATCAATCTTGTTAAATACTTATTTTTGTTTTTATAAAATTTTACAGTTACAGCCATCAGATTGAATGATAATATTTTTATTAATTTTCAATACTATATTTACGTATTAATTATAACAAACCGGTTACTAAAATAATGATAAAGTTCAAAATTCTAAGTAGAGTTTATAAATAATCTTTGAATTTTGAGCAATATTATGTAAACAAACAGTACTTATATTTACCACAATAGTATAATGAAACAAACAGTTATTATATTTACCACAATACTATATATAGATATTTGTGGTAACATTTCCTTCGCTACTGAAATTTATTATAGTTCATGTAATCTTTTAAAGGAATCCAAAAATAGAGTCGCTTTGTTCACATGAATGTGAAATGTTTATGTGTATTTCAGTTCCTCCTCCTATCACTTCATCATGTAACTGTATCGTATCACGACAATGCCAATTATAGCAGCTTAATTCTAAAATAACTCTTGCTGTGTCGTTTTTCTGATTTATGTAACAAGTTGTTAACTTGCTTATAAAGGCAAACTTGCGGTATTTAAGATATATGCTCATCCTTATATCTAAATTTCGTTTGTTACTTTTTATGCAAAACCTACGGGATGAATTTTGATGAAACTATAATGTAATAGCGTGTTCATTAAATATCACATACGCTATAGGTATAAGTATACTACGCGGACAAAATTGTAGATACCTACACAAAGATAGACTAGCGAGTGAAAGTGATACCCCTGGTTTTTGGTTTGGGGTTAATAAAACGAAGTCAAAATGATATGAATACAAAACCACTTCCTTTAAGGAAATTGGCGGTCGTTAGGAAATAAGCCACCGGCATCATAAAATATGATGAGCACAGCGCGACGTGAAGTGAAGCCATTCCTACAATATGCTAAATTCTCAATATGTAGGTGTTTACCAATAAAATAATCAGTACTTATATGTCTTTTATGTCACGAATTTTCTTGGTTATTCATTGATACTGTTACTGAGTAGGTTTGGGAGTACCGCGCGCGGGCAGCAAATACAAATACAAATATTCGAATGGTGCGGAATAACAGGTTTTATCATATTAAATTATTAAAGAGTAATGAGTTATTAGATCTGTAACTACGTAGTAAAAATTTTAAAAAGTACCACCTTGTTTATTTGTTTGTTACGATTTCATGCTTTAACTACAGAACCGATTATCATATTTCATACGCGTTGTCTGGGTTACGGAGTAGGACATTACCTACTAGGCTACCTTTTATCCCATAAAAAGTAAAAAGTACTGTTCCCGTGGGAACGCTATTACCGCGACCGGGGCAACGGGCGAAAGCTAGTCTGAATAAAAATGGAATATTTAGTATGGTCAAAAATCAAGTTGCCTTTAAATCACTACTGGTCTACGATATCAATAAAGAAAACAAGGCAGAAGTATAAATTGTATATAAAGTAGAATTAAGTTAACCTATATCATTTGAAAATGATATTAAAGAGTGTTGAACGGACGTCAATGAACATAATAGAAAATTGGAGAAATAGCATACGTGTGGGTATAATAAAATGTGACGAGCGCCCAAAAGCCGTTTCGAAAATATGTTAAATTCTCAAAGCTACATCATTCTGTGACATTAATGTGTTTACCATAAGGTAAATGGTCCAAATATTTACTTTGTGTTGGAAATTGTTTATTACCAGATTTCCTGTCGCATGAATCAAAATAGAGCATATTGGTTACTGGTTTACTAATATTGTAGCTCACTTAAAGATAGGGAAAGTAAGATGTATGTTCCTCCTACAGTTTTTGCCCGCGGTTCCATCCATGTAAATCAGTCTTGGTTGAAACGCAGCTTTTTACCTCCTTCTAGACAACGTTTATATATGCGAAATTTTATCATGATCGATTCAGTATCTAAATGTGTGAAAGCGTGACAAATATGAAAGTCACTTTCGCATTAAAATATTAGTTACAATAGGATACAAGCATACGTTTGATACTTTAATTATCAGTAATCGATTACTAATCAATTAAAGTGTATCATAGTGGGTCTATAAAATTAATCAATAAGATCAGGTTGATCTGTAGGTAGTTTATAAAGATTTAAGTTCATTTTTGTCAACCGAAAAATTTAGGCAATCATTAGATAGTAAAAATAAATTTAACGATGTTTAAAAAATAACGCAATATCGCATTAGTGCCACACACTTGACTAACGCTAACACTTGACTAATTCGAATTAGTATGTTCAATCGATTTCTTCTGTGACATTAAAGTTTTTATTTTCATTGCCACATGCTTTTATTTTCAAAAAGTTAAAAACACAGGCATTCCGGCTTCGCCAACATAGATTATAAAAAGCATCTTTCTATCTTCTATGTTCACCAATAAATTTATTTCCAGTATTTCTCGGGGTGATGTAAGGATTCCAACAATACTTACCCCATATAACTCTTACTACCTCTGTCCACCCCGCAAGGTATAAACTGATTATGTGTATGTATAAACTCTTTAGACTATCGTTTAATAAGATAAATAGTACAAATTTGAATTTATTCGGGAACTTCTGATGTTAGATTTATTAATTAAGTCTTCTCGTGGTCTTCTCCGTTAAGCGTTAGTATGTTTTCCTGCTTAAATTTGAACAAAATAAATCTAAAAACTAAATAAAAATTACTTTACTTACGGAAATGGGACTTTGATGTTACCTAATAAGAAAATTAAGGACGAAGTTGTGAAGTTATGTCTTCTCATTCAAAGCTGTAGTGCATAAAGATTAATAATGAATCAGTACAACGAACTCAAATAAGTTAATGAATACACGTATAATAAACGGAGAAAGAAAATTTTTGATGTTTTCGTAATAAGTATACTTATCTTGGTATCATTAAATATGGCCCACCCAAAAGCATTTTAATGTTTAATTGGTTATTGATTTAATCTCAGTTATTAACTTCTCGGCTTAGAATGACAGAAGATGTCACAGCTAAAAAAAAAAACTTTTTCCTGTTGCTTCTATTCTTTTGTGAACAATTTAAGCACATAGGTAGTTGCTTACTGAAGAGAAAAGAAAGATCTAGTTGTCATCAAAACTTAAAAGATGGTTTAGATCATTGCAAAATTGGTAAAATTAAATACCACACCTGTCCTCACGGGGTAGTTGTAATGTTTTTAATTAACCTAGCAATTTATAAATAATAAGCTTTTTATAGGTGAAACAAATTTGAAAATCGGTCCTGTATTTTTGGAGCCTATTTAATGCAAACAAACAAAAAATGTAATCTTTCCTCTTTATAATATTTGTATGGATAAAATATTCGTATTTTTACCGACTTCAAAGGAAAAAAGGAAGGACGTATTGAGACGTCATAATCTTTTTTTTATGTGTGTTCCTGGACGGATTTAAGATTTTTTTGTCTGAAAGGTTGCACCTTCTAGGTGATCCCATGTTCACCAAGTCAGGTTCTTATAAAGGGATCCTCGAAATATTGAGGGAAACCAAAAAATTGTGTACACGGATGCCGTTCGGTTTAAACTTATTTCTATTTCATTCTGTTTCCTACTTTTTAGTTCCAGTTTGCACTTATGTAGGGTTGAAGTCAGTTACATTTTTTTAATATAATTAATTTTATGTTATCTTTATGTAATGGAGGGTGCCCAAGCGCGCCTCCAACAACATGTTAAATCGTCAAGGTGACACCGTCCGTGACATTGATGTGTTTATTATTATGGTAGTCCCATAGACCGTGTCACGTTAGTACCTATAAGTACCTATACATATTTTACGTCGGAAATTTCCTTTATGTATATTTATAAACCCGTACCTTGCGTTTTTTGAGGAGGTAGATTACTATTACTACTTATTATTATTACTTATCGAAAAAGGCAAAGTAATTTACTCATTTTACGGACTACTCATTATCAAATCGAAGAGATTAAAGCATCGAGCAGTCATCAAGTTAAATCTGGATATAAGAGTTAAAAGATAGGATTACTCGCGAGTGAAATTAAATAAAAGCTCATTTCAGTAATTCGTAGCAGCCTATCGTTTGAAGTGACGTAACCTTTTATCGCCCACGTTTTCATAAACCGCCCGTAGCTATCATTTATCAGGTGTTGTGTTCGGGCAAACGTTCCACAAAACATTTATTTCGTACTGAGATTTACATGTGTGCGACGAACATAAATAGCGAACAAGCCCCTTGAGTGCCGTTCATTATTAGTTTGCTACTATTAATACGGCAAAGTTCTGAAGTGCTCCAATTCTAAAATGGGTAGGTATGCTACCGACATTTAATGGTTATACTTCCCTTTTGAATATCAAATTTTAATTCGTTAGAGTTGTACAAATTATGCATACATACACTGTCATACACGTCAAACAAAGTGCTAAAGTACAAGTTTATTCTGTTTATTTTGTCTGGTTCAATGTCTTTTTATGCATTTGTTTACTCTGTTCTTTCACATTTACATAACCCATAAACGTTTAGATTTTTTTACCTGGAACAAGGAAAATTACTTTTAATAATTCCAAACGGTACGAGATGATGCCAGAAAAAGTATACGTTTACAAGGTGGCTCACTGATTTAAAAATAGAGCTCCTGGAGATGCCACTTTTTGTGCCTCTCTCATTAGGCAGGACAGTAAAAAATTCGCTCGTCCATAATTGCGAAAATCCACCGGCTAACCTTTATAGCAGCGGCATAATTTAACCTGGATATTACTTTGAATAGAAACGGCACCAGCATTGCCGCTTTTATTGCCCAGACGGAATAGGTACAATTTTATGTTCTAAGTTGTAAAATTTATTGAAATGATAAATCACCACATTTACCTTAAACTCTGAGATCCTTCTACATATTTGAAGTACTAAAATTGAGCACGAGTCACTTTTATGAGCCCACATATTTGGCTAGCAAAATGATAGATGAAGCTACTGCTTTTCCGATGCTACCACGACGACGAGGTATGCATCTACACAGTTTTCTGTAGCTACTTATTCCTTCTTAAAATCTTTTTTTTATGCTACTGACAGATTTCTTGACGCTATGGTACTTATATGATAAAACGATAACGATTGGCAATCAACTGAATCATTACATGATGCACGACGTAAAAAAAATATTGCTATACATAGTTGAACTTGTTAGCTTCAACATTGGAAAATAAGATTTTGGTCGAAACGATAAATTTAGGATTACCTCTATATCGAATTCAGCGTGTTATACGACACCAATACAGCACTAAATAACGATTAAGAGAAGCATTTGAGACTCGCATAGTGGTCCCGTAGACCATAATTAAGTACAAAGTATGAACTAAAATGGATCCTAATTATCTTAATACTGATAAATTATATGGACAAATAAGTATGTTTTCACAACATGGTATACACAATTTGTACCTACGGTAACGTAGTGTTGCCCGCTGATTTAGTACGAATATTAATTATTGTTTTACTATTCTACATTGTTTTACTATACTAATTTGAATTTAAAATAATCAAATTTGTTCGTTTATTTATTTGTTTGTTAGCTATTACAGTTAAAGTATCGAACCTTTGATCATGAACTTATGCGTACACATTTTTTCAGATTAAGAACAAAGGTAAAACGACATTAATGCGATTGGAGCCGCAGGTGAAGGCTAGTGATATATATTCCACAAATGATTTAGTATAGTTATGTAGAAAGATAATCTAGAAATAAACCCTAGAATTCATTACTAGGAAATGTCAAATTTTTACTTCCAATAAACACTTAAAGTGAAATGACGCTACACAGCGTAGCACTGTCGTAGCAACTGCTACGATGACTCGCTATTAATGGTTTTCCTGTTTAAATACAACTTGTCAGTTTCCGATCAATATCATATAAGTGAGTTTGTTTGTTGCTCTTTCATACTGTAATCTTTGAAAATAATGATGATATTAAATGGTTTTTAAATAGCTAATAGGTATATTAATAAATTGAAAATATGTGATGAAAAAGAATTCGCCACAGGTAGGATTCGAACCCACAGCTCTTAGGTTTGCGCCCTTAGTGTGCTACCAACTACACCACCGTGGCTTCGAATCACCGCGTCGAATTTTGCCATCACATATTACCCCGTAGGGTATGACGCATTCGAAGCATGCGTATTTCTTCAATACTACCCACTATTTAGTAGTGTGGTATTCTACTTCATTCATATCAGATGAATAGAAAGTTGATTAAATTGAAGAACGCTCTTACTCAATTAAATGGTTTTTAAAAAGCATTACAATGCTCGGTATATTATTAAAATTGAAAATATGTGATGAAAAAGAATTCGCCACAGGTAGGATTCGAACCCACAGCTCTTAGGTCTGCGCCCTAAGTGTGCTACCAACTACACCACCTAAGAGCTGTGGGGGTTCGAATCCTACCTGTGGCAAATTCTTTTTCATCACATATTTTCAATTTTAATAATGATAATATTTTGCATAGTTACACGTTCTCTAGAGGATCGCGGAAAAAATAATGTTTTCAAGGGTCAATCATATCTGACGCAAGCGAAGCCGCGGGCGAAAGCTGTGAAAATGTAAGTCACGTGGATAAGATTCTGTCATACAAGTAAATCCTCCTTCGGCGACGCCAGCATTAGGCATTTGATAAGTAACTTCTTAAGGGCCCACACTAGGCACACTAGCGACGCCAATTGTTTTATTCCGAATACTTTACAAATAAGTAGAAAGAAATTCAAGAATGTAAATCATCATCTATTTGTAAAGTATTAGAAATAAAATTATTGGCGTCGCTAGTGTGCCTAGTGTGGGGCCTTAAAGGAATCGAAATACGGAAGTAAAAAAGATGGAACTAATGATTGATCTGGCAGTGTGCTATTTAATAATTCTGTACTGTAATCTGTCATTTCTATGGTCAAGAACACAAACATAAGAACATCCTAAATAAGTCTATACTCTATTCTCCATAATAGTACGGCACAATCGTACTATAATGTCGCTATTACGATACGGCTAGCAGCCACAGACTAATAAACCTAGTTTTCGTGATAGCAAAAGAAGTTTTTTGATTTTTTTTTAAGAGTCAAGCGAACCTCAATTAAAAAAGAAGGTACTTAACCATAGACACAAAATTTTGTCATACTTACATTTCCCACGAGTTAGTTGTCAAACTCAAAATTTATGTTTTACCAGGATTTTGCATTTTTTGATAGTCGTAGAAAAAATATTGCATGCAACGCTTTATAATTAAGTCTTAGAAGGCTCGTGGCGCCTCTATTAGCGATATTCGCTCGCTCATATCGCTACCCGCGCCACTCACCTTTTAAGACCCCCATTATAAAACCGTTGCATAAAATACTATATCATACAAATAACGCGCCATACAACGATTTACCTAAATCATTAAAATAATTTGGACGTTTATTACGGAAACTCTAATTTTTACCTGTATTTTTTTCCTAGTTATATGGAAAGAAAAATAGGTAGAATAAGTGAATAAAAAAACTTTGCGTACCCAAAATTACTTTATCTTAAGATAGATATAAACGTCACAAAGTCATATATTTTCTTAAAAGATAGATTTTATAAAAATATATGTAACCACAGGTTACTCACGTACGAAATCAACTTCTGGCTGACATGTTTCGAGCTTATCCAGAGGTTTTCCTCAAGGCGAATAATAATAAAGTCACACGCACGATGTCGTACCGATCCATACTACTGACACTATTTTAATCATTAAATAGTAAAAGGCAGAAATTTAAGAGGCGGTAAGTATGTTTGTTAATTCCTCAATATCAATGCTGCGTACCCTTGTTTGTTTGTTTTTCGTATGTGTAAGTGGCCACCACTGGTGTCAGATTTTTCAAGCTGCCTTAAGGCATCTGACATAGCTTAACGTACTCTAATATGAATGAACTTAAAAATAGGCAAAAGGTGCTATTTATAACGAATATAAAGTTACGACCATTTGTGTGTGTTGGATTTCAGAATTGCAAATTGAAATGAGTACATTAACGCGTTCCAAAACAAACCACCAAAAGGTATAAGTTCCTCCCCGCTAGTACGCAATTACAAAAAGCAACAAACCTTTTACTATTTTCTCAATGGTAACGCAACAAAAACATTGCCGCAAAATACATTTGCGTTTATGAGGAAAACAAGCGGCGCGCCATAAATTAGCCGTTGTCTGCGAAATATATGTAGCACATAGTTAAATGGCTAAAAAATGGCATAGATCATCCACGAGTGACCGCCCCGCCCCGCCCGGCCAGCTTCCGGCGACAGAGAAAGGCTTTTTCAAATCTCATTACCAACCTTCCCGCATATAAAACGCGATTGCGAAAGGTATAATTTGGATTCGCCCATACATTCTGATTATAATTGACCTTTTGCTATCGGTTTCCGAGATTTTAATATGTTTATAATAAATATAGAAAGGACCTTTTTTTGTATTCAGGAAGAAGTGTGTATAGAAAGTAAAGAGACTATTGATTCGATTCAAAGATTCTTTTCAGCCACGCAGACGCAGCAGATTTTTTGTAAAACGTTTCTGAAAAAATACTCAATATTTTCTTCTCGCAAATACGAAATCAACCTTTGTACATATTTATTCTTAATTTTTTTCCGTTTTATAATGTTTTCATATTCGCAGGACGATAGACAAATATCAATCTAGCTTCTAGCCTATCTGTGAAATAGACACTGTAAAGTGTTCGAAACGTTAGGTGCGAAACACACATTTATGTGTATAATAATAACTTCTGCATCAGAAGAAGTTATTTATAGTTCTGAATGATCAAGTAATTAACTACGATCTCACTTGATCTCAAAAAAGATGAAAGAGACTCAAATTAAGTGTATTTACAATTATATCGGTAGGTGATCTACTCTCTCTATGAACAAGTGTGATTGCTTTTCGATATTAAATATCAAAAAGAAGCAAAGTGAATACATGAGCATTGTTGATTAATTCAAGAGTAATAATAATGCTACATACTCGTATTATTCACAGTTCACAGCATATTACAGAGTTAAGGGAAAATAATTCCTACTTGTGTAATCTTCTAAATGTTTCTACACCTTAAATGGTATTAAGGGTATTTTCCAAGTTTTTGAAAAATATGTCAAAATATTTTTTTATTTATTTATTTATTAAACTTATTGAGCCCATAGAGCTACAGTACATGGACTTGCTAAGAGCATTCTCTCCCAGTCAACCTTGACAAGAAAAACAGATAAGAAGTAGGTGGTAAAGTATAAACCAAATTTAAAATATATTTACTGTAAATATATTTTAAATTTGGTTTAAACCGATTTAGGAGGGAAGGAAAATTATATAAATATATATATCCCTACATAAATATATACTACTAGTAATCATCAATATACATAAGCGTACATAAATAATATTTCATATAAACAAATATTAGCTTAATACATTTGCATTCTTGTATTTTTTTTTTGAATATTCTTCATTTCCTTGTAAATCAGTTTAAATCCTCACTATTTATCCTAACTATCCTAATCCTGACTAATATTATAAATGCGAAAGTGAATTTGTTTGTTTATTTATTATTATTTGTTTCTTTGTTACGCTTTCACGCCGTATCTACTGAACCGATCATCATGAAGTTTTGCGTACACATAGGTTAGTACTGAAAAGGACATAAGCTTTATATCACGCGGGCGGAGCCACGGGTAACAGCTAGTAATATTATAAATGCGAAAGTAACTTTTTGTCTGTCTCGCTTTCACGCTAAAATGACTGAACCGATTTAAATAAAATTCGGTACACAGAGAGCCTAAAAAGGATATTAGCTACTTTTTGCCATTTACCATGCGGGTGAAGTCGCGGACACAGCTTTAAATTATTATATAATATATTTGACTTATGATGTCGCATTAGTCATAAACACTATAAAACCGTATTAAAAAAAATTGCATTTAAATGCGTAACAATAGCGAAAACATTAGAAAAAACCGGCCAAGTACGTGTCCGGCTACGGCAGTGTAGGGTTCCGTAGTTGCGAATGACAACTTTGAGTTCGCACTGTTCACACTCGGACCTCACAGATGAAATTTTACATTTTCGAGTAGATTTTATAAGTAGGTTGCCTGTAACTTTTTAGTTTCTACTTCGTACTCAGCTCTCATAGTTTTCCTTTCAATTTCAGTATATATACTACTGCTGTAATTTTTTTTTTCGTATCCATGTATAACCGTTTAGCAGATAGGGGGGGAAACTTACCTCTAACAAAAATTTTGCACTTTAAAATCAAATATTTCGAAAACGGATCCCTAAATCGAAAAATGGTGTTTTCAACCTTAACAATATTTTTAAAGACCTATTTAACAATACCCAACACGATGGGTTAATATAGAAAAGAAAATATTGCTTCCCTTTACTTGTATGGGAGCTACCCTAAAAAAAAAATTTCTGAAGATTTTTCCCTACCACTTTTTTGCCATGATTAATATACATACCTATACCAAATTACAGCTTTCTAGTACTTAAAGTCTCTGAGTAAATCCGCGGACGGACAGACAGAGAGACAGACATGGCAAAACTGTAAAGGTTCCTAGTTTATTACGGAACCCTAAAAAGTATACAATACATAATTAAGATGAGTGAAATATTTCTATACACATACGAGTAAGGGTGAATCAACGTAAAGTACGGTTTATTATATGCAGCTCTCGTTGCAGACGGCTGAATTACTCGTAATCTACGAAAGCCTTTGGCAATCAGTGAGAGTGCTCGATCAAAAGATGTTAATTATTCGTTATTATTAATTATGCTAAAATAAATAGCATATTTTGCAAGAATAATTTATAAACATTTCTGGGATACACAATAAATAATTATGTAAATATAATCTGAACTGTTAATTGTATTTAAAAATAATAATCAGTGAAAGTTAAGTATGGGTATCTGATGAGGTACCTACATAGGCTTGTGGATATGCACATGGATTGTGGCCATTTGTGGGACTACAATAGAAATTAATAACGCCCTTTCCAAACTTATACATGTGAACATGTACAGACACCTTTCTAAATTTATTATAGTAATTAATTAGAAATCAGTTTCTCACTATATTGTGGTTATTATATAATAAATAAGATGAATCCCGTCCGGATTCTCTAACAAAAGAATTTCCCTGCTTGAAAGGGAACCTCCGGATATGCGTAACAAATTGCACCTACATTTGAAAATAAACATTTTTATAAATTTAATGTTAAAGAAATAACTCGATATGTTAAGCTCTCAATTTCAGCAGTAGGTAATTACAAATGGCAGCCCTACTTCAAAAACCTTTCCATTTATTGAAAAAAATTTACTTATTAAGTACTTAGAAAACAGAATTTTCCTTTTCCTGTCTCTAGAGCAAATTTTAATGTGAATCAGACGCCTTAAAGCAGCTTAAAAATTTTACAACAGTGTTGGCCACTTACAAACACGTCAATCCCTGTTGCCTAAACTGTTTGATACGTTTTGAAATTAAATAGCGCATTTTCAAAAAAAGGAGAGGTGATATTTTGTCGTCTTGTGGAAAAATGTACCTACTGTGAATATTTTTTTTAACTGTTTACTGAGATATGTATGTTAGTAAGTACGTAGCATGTGTATGTTTTTAACTATCGTTATGTACTTAAATTAAATTTAGTTGCGTTTTTATTTTGTCATTTCCAGTGACAAAAATGAGGTTTATTTAAAAAAATTACGTAGAAAAGCTTGTTTGCAAATCAAAATTTTCTCATTTCCTCCATTCTGTTATTAAATAAACACGTGCATGTGACTCAATTAATTTGGCATTAATGTTAAATGGCCTCTGTCGTCAAGTTGCCGCCTTTTCTTGATTAAACTTTTCTCGGGCGCGTGTTATGTTTTTATTGCTTTAATTAACAAGAAAACTTTGACCCATATTCTCGAGTAATCAAAAATCCTGGCAACAACCATGCAACAACTCAATTTTTGTTTACTTTCTTTGTTTTGTTTAGGAACTATTCAGGTAGAAGATATACGCCGTTTTTAGGCATTGTAATTTGATTTTGCTGATTCTGAACTTTCTCGTAATATTTTAAACATGAAATTAGAGTCTCTATTGATATAAAAATAAATCCCAAGAATGACAAGGTAAAAGCTAAACAGGAAATTATTTCTCATAAGGGAATTTTTGACGGAAATTTTAGCGGACTTTTGTAAATCAATTTTTAAAACAATAAGGTAAATAATAAGAATAAATCGGGAAAGCGCGGGTATCTTCGACTATGTCACTTGACACTAGCTAAATATTAAAAGCAAAAAATATATTTCTCATAAAAAATCGACTCTACGTGTAACGCTTGGCTCATTTTGGGACAGCACTAAATTTTTTTTTTGTGTCTTTAATTTTAAAGATGTTTGTTAATATCCAAAAAAAAAAACATGACATTTTGCGGAGATTAACGAAGTTATATTTTAATGCTGAAAGAAAACAACAATCAGCTTGTATCTTCTGGACAACCGAAATAAAACGGTAACGCGTTTAATGTTTCTTATATTATACTCAGCGCGGTCTTCCTCATCAATTTTTATGATTTTAGAAGCCCAATTTTACAATTTCATTTATTTTATAAAATACAAAAATTTAAAGAACACTTTTCTCGTGTCTTAACCTCACGTCCTGGATACGGGGGAAAGAAGAACAATAGCAGCAGGAGCATACTGTTTTCAGCTCAGTTAAGCAGGCCCCGGGGGAATGCCTACTCGCAAGACGCGCGCACTAAATATTAGACGAAGCATTACTTGTGCAGTTTCCTATGTGCCGCCGCGATAACGAACAAAGGACGTTTTTAAAACGCCAGCGTAGAATTAGACGTTGGAAATGTGCCAATAGGTTTCTCTACTAATAAATAGTAAAATACCTATATTTGAAAGTTGCGCAATTTACTAATAATATCACGAACTTTCATGTCATATCTACCCAAGTAGATTGATAACATACATAGTGAGTGTATTTTGAATGAACCTTTTTAACAAAAAAATTTAACCGCCGGTATTTTTTTCATTGATAAGCCTTTTTTTGAGAGTTCTTTTCACAGCACTAGGAAAAAAGGTGTGCAAGTTTTCCATTGCTGAGAAGATTCGTTGAGAGAAACGGAGTTAATATAGACGGATGATAAAATGTTCCAGTTGCATCGATCACTTAAATCGTAAAACTCAATCCAGACTACTAACGATTAAAAATAAGTGAGCCCGGGATCTGCAAAACTGTTAGTTTTTTATATTAGTTCTTATTCATATAGGTACGAATTGTTTTAATAAAGGCTCTTTGAGGTATATACTAGATTGTTTCATAATTAGTTATCTTTTAAACCCTGATTGACAAAGTAAGTTTCCGTGATCCTGCACTATTTTCCTTCGTCTATTTTTGTTTCTAAACAAAAAAAAAATAACTTTGGCAAGATATTTCGTCGTCACAGAAACATTTAATACTTTTTTGCGCATCAATACCTCGATTTTGTCAAGCAAATGTTCGACGAAATAAAAATAAAACCGCGGCAAGGACCGTTAATAAACACGACGCTGAAGTTTTACCTTTGTTTCGTTTTACTACCAACATAATAAGCTCCATTGCGCTCCGCTCGCCGGGCTTGCCCCGCGAAGAATGTGTTCGCACCACCGACGCACTATATTATATGGACAACAGACAGGCATGACTTATAAAATTGGGTAATACTTATTATCATTTTCATTTGGCCGTCTGGTTCCCGGCAGAGTAGAATAGGACGACTCCAAGTCTTCCCGTGGATGTCGTGGAAGGCGACTGAGGAAACAGAAGCTAGACAAAACTTATAAATATCACAGAGACTTCTCCAACCCTTCTGGCCAGCGTAGAGAGGAGAGGGTCGAGCTCTTGCAGGCGAGACTAAAAAGAGATGATGATAATTTTCAGATGACTGATGATGATGATGATAATTTTCATTCGAGGTTCGACTATTAGCTTACAATTTCTCTACGCAATCGATGAACCTCTTAAGTTCTACGTAAAAATTTTAACACACATAGGTACCTCAAAAATATTGGCGAAGCGTTTGAAGAATGGGGTCCATCTTATAAACAGCAGTAGCGTAAGTTTGTATTCCCAGTATTTTCATAGTACTTTACGTTCGATATAGTTTTGTAACTATATCGAACGTAAAGAACTCTTAGACAAAACTATATCATACTCAAAGATCAAACTTTATCAAATGCATCAAAGTGGCTTTAATTATATATAAAATCAATGTTGACCACTCACACCCACAAAAATTAAGTAATACAAGAAAACAAATGTAATAACTAACATTTGAATGTTTAGAAAGTATCGCACCTCTTTATAACCAACGATGCATG
Organism: Rhodophaea formosa; assembly: GCA_963082605.1. Classification (NCBI taxonomy): domain Eukaryota; kingdom Metazoa; phylum Arthropoda; class Insecta; order Lepidoptera; family Pyralidae; genus Rhodophaea; species Rhodophaea formosa. The sequence goes on from OY720210.1 coordinate 12,700,917, forward strand.
TTCTTGAATGTTAAAACTAGAGAATTTTTGCTCGTATAACTTCCGCTTTACTTAATATTTTCTTAGTTTTATAGTTATATTAAACGCTGAGTTTTACTATAGCGTGTAGTTACATGAAAAGCCTTGGTCAAAGTTATCGATGTTATATTTTTTATTGCAACAGCAATAGGATAACAATGCCAAAATGTAATAATAACACTATCCCATTGTGAAGGCCGGCTATCTGGAGTCCATAGTATGATTAAATAACATGTCAGTGGCTCACGCTCTCTACAATGGGCACTTTGCCGTTACGTCTCCTAAACAAATATTGTCTTTCTGTCAAATAACTTAATGGTATTTGTACTGTACAGTCGATAGAAACCCAAAATTTCATTTGAAATATACGTAACGCTTGTCTGATTTAATTTTTGTGAATGTTATTTCTTAATTAAAATTTAAATTTGAAAACATCGGGGCGTAATGACATCTAATAAGCCGTCTGGTGACGATGGGAACATTATACGCACGAATATTGGAGCAAAGGGACTTGCGAAAGCGAATTTTATGAATATTATTCCATGTTACCATAACATTATGACACGGGCGGAATGATCTCAATTATATTTGTCTTTGCTCTTCACGTTTTTTCGTTATTTTTATACAATTTCATTTCAGTGTGTATGTAATTTGCCAATTTAGGATCACAAATAAAACATTGAACAATATAGAAAGGTAGTTTTTCTGAAGGAAATGTTGGTTCTTACTCTATACAGTAGCTCTGACAAGGTATATGCGAAATTTCATGATAACGATTTACGACTGAATAAAAATCTACATTCGTATATATGTAGTGTATGGTACCTATGTTAAGTAATTGAATTATTGTAAAAAGGAAAATAATCGTTTTTCACTGTCCAACAACGCATGACACCTTGCAATGTTATTTATAATGTACAAAACAGATTAATGCCAGTATTAAAAAAAAAGATTGTGAGAGGATATTGGATACCTTTGCCCACTGTTGCTTGCCTAGGAAAGGAAATTCAGTAAGTACTTAAGAGGGTATACTAGCAGTGCGTTTTCCATACAAATGTATTCCTCTATTTTCTCGCTGAAAACTGCTTCTAGAGGCACAATTATTTTTACATACAATCTATTACTAAAATAGGTATGTCCCTATGTTTTATTTATTTCTAAAAACCTGTTTAAAAGAAAAAAAAATTGTACAAAAACAGTTTTTTTGGAAAAAATAAAAAATAGGGGCATTCCTATTTTAGTACTTGATTTTATGAAAAAAGAAGTGTGGCTCTAGAATCAGTTTTCAGCGAGAAAATATAGAAATACATTTGTTTGGAAACCATATTGAAAAAATACTGCTAGTATACGCTCTTAACGAAGAATATCATAGTAGCAACGAGTAGGATATACTATTTCGTCTCAGTGAACTCCACACTGTTTTGTCTCAGTGCGGTCTGTGAAAGAGAGGCAACGTGTAGTGCATGAACAAGTTGCCACTCCTTTCCCGTTGCCACCCCAATAAGTCAGACTACATTTTAACATTGCTCTAGCCATCTGATAAAATAGCGGCTCCTTCGCCAGAAGCGTTTCGAATAGCACGACCGATCGACAATGGATGTGCTCTGACTTTGTTTTTGTTTCGACCGAAGTTCTTTGACACGGAATAAAAACTGGGATGACGTAAGTTCGGGAAGTCCGCCTTTTAGCGAGTGGACGTGCAAAGCTTTTATTTTGTGCGCCGGCTTTGTTACGCAGATGCCGAGCTTCGAGTCGCCGCGGCTCTGAATGCTAATCAAGCGATGAAGGGGAGGGACCGTGTCCATCAGTCATTCACGTCATAACAATCTCTCCCCTGATACTCTTTTAGCGCTCTATCACTCCGCCCACCGTCTGTGAAGCTATAATTCTGTTAAAGATACCAATTTCTTAATAACCACAAAATTACGAAGATATAATTTATTTCAAGCACAGACCCTTCATTATATAAACTTTGTTATGTTTTGGATAAATAGATAGGTATCGCAATGGATTTCAGTTAACCCCGCTTTTCCCACTCACTCAAAACAACTGTTAGTAACAGCGAATTCTACTTTGTGGACTTTAACCACAAGTTCGTTACTACGGCGCAACTAGCTCTGGTTTGTTATTCCGCATCGAGACTTAGAAAGTCTTTCTATCCTAGTTATATAGATTAAAGCTTATATAATTCTGAGAATACTCCAGTAAATTCAAACATCTGTTGATAAGCAGATTCGATAAAATTATACAATGTTTTAAAAGGTTTTCGGGCTGAATGATAATGGGGGCAGTAGCGAGGCGAGCGCGGATGAGCAGTGCGCGCCCCGGGGAAGATTTGTGTTGTACTCGCGACGACAATGGTGTCGTAAACCTACATGTGTACGCCTTACTTCATACGTACGTAAGTTTCACACATCAGGACGGATGAGACCGCGTATAAAATATACGAAAGTATGAAGTATGTGCAAACTTCAGCAATGTTTCTATGACACGTACTCATGTTACGTACAAGAACACAAAAGATAATAATTTCATATTTAACTTTTCTGGACAATGTTAAAAACGGTTGGAGTAATAAATTTAAAATGTAGATTGTGAAATGGCAGCGGAGTGACGCTAGCTGGTTCGGTGAAATCAAATGAATATAAAATCAGATTCCATCCTCCGGCAATGGTTTTGATAGTTTAGAATACCATTAATGAAACGAGCCCGATGCTACGTCTCATCCATATTGACGCTGAAACGTAATTGGACTAGTGCAGGTTTTGTGAAGGAATTTCTAATTTTTCCAAACGATAATATGCACATAGTCCCGATGAGGATTTCGCTTTTATAGCATTTTCCTTTTAAATTCGTTGACAAATCCAAAACACCTTTACATCTATTTACAAACATTAAATATGCTCCCCTTGGATTGCCGCTTGATAGCTGTACCGAAAGGAAAAAATGTTTCTCAGACGATCATACATAATATATCTATGACTACAAGCGCAATAACGTCTCATAAAATATTGTAGATTTATACCTATTGAGAAACGCTCTTTCCTAGAAATAAAAGTACAATCGTTCGGTTCTTTGAATCGTGACTATTAATCTCGTATGGAATATTATATTGCATTCAATAACTGTAATAAATACTGTTCTACAAAAGAGTAAAAATCATTACAGGCTCATGAATACTTTAATTACTACAGTTAAAATCAAGAACGTAAGTATTTAATAAATGTAAGTATGTAATTAATTGAATCATAGCCTGCTATTAATTTTCTTTTGTTGGTGTGTAAAACAATGGCTGCACGTTACCATTCATTGCATGAAATGATTTACAGTTGAGAATCTTTCCCGACGGATTTATTATTAAAACGAATATTTTGGCGGTGTAAAGAGGCATCTACACGGTTTTAGTTGACACATGTAATCTTATACTCGTCCTGTGCGAGATTATATGTGTCAGCGTTCACCTTCTCGTTTATCTCGGGATAATGGGCAAAACCCCGTAGGTACGCATATATCTGCGTTTCACAGAAAACAATGCGCGTGTAATTCCAGACTTTGCGGAAAAGGTGATAAGGATTTGACGTTAAATATGCCCAGATTTCGAATTTATAAAGTTGTTTAGCATTTTCGTATCCTTTATGCTAGTCTAGAATAAAAGAAAAAATATTTACTTTAGATACTACCTGCTTCTCATCTTGCGCAAACCGTAGAAGCCAGCCGACGGCAGGAGCTAAAACCACGGAATTACGAGTAGTCAGTACGTGATGCAGCCAGCACATAACCACTACTTTGTTTCCGATTTCCACCTGTACGCTCAACGAAAACGTCGTCTTTGGGTCCTATGAGGTTTTAAGATATGACTACCCGTAAGGAAGACGTGTACGTGGGCAATTGGATCAGTTTAATTATAATACTTTCAACGTAAATGTTGTATGTAATACTGTAGGTGTACCTCAATAAATACAATGAAAATTGACCGTGTAGGTACAATCAGCATTGACTGTTGATGAAAAGTAAAAAGCGAAACAAATAATACGCTATCGAAATAGCACTATTGTGATAACTTTAGACTAAATTTGCATTTCTTTATATACCTTTTAACATTCTTCATCGACATTCCAAAAATCATCCGGGCGTGAGTACATCTTGTTACATAAGCAAATCGAACAAAAACAGAATAAGGAGGAAAAAGCTACAACATGGAAGCAGGTCAGTTACTATACATGTGTAGAAATTGATGTAGACGGGTAATACAACGACAGATAGATGGTACATACAACGACGGAATAACGCGAGAGGGATTGCCTCTGGGAGGACAACTAGTAATTTATAAAGCAATTTTACAGAACGGCTCACCACTAAACTCATAAATTACGTCAGGCCGCGGCCGAACTTCCAAAGTCCCGAGCCAAAATGTCCACGGGCCGCGATCAAATCTAAGCTGTATTGTCTAACTGTGAAATGGCCTTAGCCGAGACTTACTGGTTTAGTGCAGCTCCAATTTCGATTCCATATTACTTTATAGATTATGCGCATTTCCATCAACATACTTTTAGCGTTCCGTAGTAAACAAGTTCGTTTGCCGTCCTGTGTAATAACTGTAAGGGTTTACAGTAATTGGTCACCGCTGCCCATAGACAACTGCAGCACCAGGGGTGAGACAGACCGATGCGCGAATGGGCCTCCGGCTCTCTAACTAACTCACTGAACGAAACATAGCAGCGGTAAAGTTGCTGTTCAAACGTCGATTTTCTGTGAGAGTATGGTACTTCCCCAGACAAGTCGGCCCTGCTACTAACAAAAGTGAATTACGCAAATAACTAAAATCTGGAGCCCGATGGTTCAGTGGGTGTGAGCTCTATGAGCGCTTACGTATGTTAAGCAACCCCTGTTGCAGTCCCTACTTGGATGGGTGAAAATATCTTGAGCCCCTCCGTGCTTCGGAAGGCACGTTAAGCCGTTGGTCCCGGCTGTCATCGTTGATGGCAGTCGTTAAGCTATGTCAGATGCCTTAAGGCAGCTTGAAAAATCTGACACCGCAGTGTTGGCACTTACACATACGAAAAATAAATAATAAATAACTAAAATCTACTACCTAGCAGTTTTTTACCGATTTACAATTTCTTGTGAACCAAAGTCCCCAAAATCTATACATGATTGCCGCAAACAAATCCAAGTTGTATTGTCAACTATGTAATGGCCTTAGCCAACCATGTTTACTGTAGCTACAATTATGGTTTCATAATCTGCTGGACATTCATAATATTAGATTTATATTATGCACAGAAATTTGTATTTATATCCCTGTAGAGCTCCATTTTTCTCTTTATAATAAATACCTCCGGTTACAATACTTATTCATTATTAAAAATGCTTCTCGGAGATTCGCCTATGGGTTTGTTTTCCTTGATGCATTCAGAGAATTGAGGGTCTTTCACATTTCGATGACTGAAGTTTTGTTTGGCCAAAATAATGTTATTTCGTGACTTTATTTTGACGTGGAAAATGAAGAAATATAATTTACTAGCTGTTGCCCGCGACTTCGTTCGCGTGGACTTTATGACTCCGGCGTATTAATATTTAACATATAAACGTATACTTGTAGCAGTGTTATAAAATTGTATGGCATTGCATTGGCTGTTGCTAAATACTGAAGGGATAAAATATAGGATTCTTTTGGACTTTTTGAGCCACCGACACGATAAGAAGAAGACTTTGTAGCTAGCTCCAAGTGAGTTTGCGCTACTTCACCAAACTTTGAGGTATGGGCAGAGCGCCTTCAACCTATCGCAGATCTCCAAAGGGCCTTTGGGAGGGACGGACCTCGGCTTTAGGTGTTGCCTGTGTGTTCAAGGCTTGGAGAGACAGCAAACTCTCATGTTTTGCCGTATGGGCTGAAAACAACGTTGCCAAAAGGAGACCGCTGGGCGGTCACCAGTAATATGAGCTAATCGTTATCTACGCACTCTATCCCAGTGGAGAGTGACTCTGTAAAATTGTCGATGTACAATTTGACATGGTAGTGTATCAGATGTTCTAAATCTTCAATTTTTTTACCTCGACAAAAAATACTAATCAGGCTGAACAACTTTTGCTACAGCGTAATTTTTATATTTCCTATAGTTTACCTGGACCATTATGGTTCTGCGTCAGGTGTTCCAAATCTTCAAATTAAATACCTCAACAAAAACTGCTCATCAGGTTGAATAACTTTTGCTAAGGCGTCATTTATATATTTCTTATAGCTTACCTGGACTATTATGGTTCTGCATGAGGTGTTCCAAATCTCAGATTTTTTATACCTCAACACAAATGCTCATCCGGCTTAAGAACTTTTGCTAAGGCTCCACTTTTATATTTCCTATAGTTCAGCTGGACCATAATTATGCTGCATCAGGTGTTACGTTTTCCAAAATTATTTCTGCACTATATGTTGCCCCGGCTTAATAGCTATATAGCAAAAAAGTTTCATTCGAATCCGTCCAATAATGCCTGAGATAAACGTGATCATACATACAGACAGACAGACAAGAAATTAAAAAAAAAAATTGCTTTCTGCTATCCATTTCAGTCAAAAATACTAAATGTACAGCATTTTTACTGTTTTATTATATGTATAGATAATGTTACATAATAAGTATTTTACAGACACTACTAAATTCATAAATAACACCAAACCGCGCCCGAACTTCCAAAGTCCCCGAGCTAAAATGTCCACGAGCTGCTATCAAATGTAAGCTGTATTGTCTAACTGCGGAATTGCTGGCAAAAGCCTGCTCTCATATAATGAAGCTTGAATTTTGGTTTCATACGAATGCATTGTTGAAGAATTAATCGATATAATTGGCTTTAGTATTTGCAATTCCCATTAAAATAATTAAATAAAATATCAATGGTTGGTTTAATAACTTATATCATAGTCAATTTTTTTTCGAGCATCTACTTGCAGTTTCCTCCGAATTCTTTTAAGAGTGCCGTACCCAAAGGGTAAAACGGGACCATATTACTGAGAATTTAATGTCCGTCCGACCGTTCGTCTGTTTGAGCGTATTCCCCGAGATAGCTAGACAGTTGAAATTTTTCTCATTTGTTTTAGGTATTTCTGTTACATCTATAAGTAACAACAAATACTAAAACCAGGATTAAATAATATTTAAGGGGGCACATTAGGCACAGTAGCGACGCAAATCATTTTATTCCTAATACTTTACAAATAGAAAGAAATTCAAGAATGTAAATCATATAAGCACTAGTAAATAACCTGAAGTATTTTTGGAATCAACAAAGCTTATTAACATCAAAGAGACCTCTCCAACCCGTCGGGATAGTGTGGAGAGTGTAGGCCAAATCCTCTTACTGCTCTGGCTAATAATGTCTCTGGTAGTACAGAGAGGGGCATGCTCCTGCAGTGAAGACTAAAAAGTACGTGATGATGAATATTATTTGTTTGTTGGTGCTCTGGATAAAACTGATTTCCCGGTATGCGCAGTTTCATTAAAACAAATTACATTCTTTGAACCAGCTTATAACAAAGGCTACTAAAGTCCTGCTATTATTTTATAATCTAATCTTGTAACTGTATGTTACCTTCAGTATCTAGATGTATCTGCAAAATTATGTTGTTTTGTATTTTTTAATGTAAAAGACTTTGGTATTTTAATATTAATATTAAAACGAGTCAACATCAATAAATAAACTAGCTTTTCATATTTATTTGGTACAAAATTTCCGAAAAAAAATTGTTTTGAGAATTTTTCCGAACCACTAGTGAATAAATTTTTGAAACAAACAATCTTTAGAGATGATTACTGCGAAAGACCAATGCCTCATCAACGTCTATTCTTATTGGTTTGCGTGGAGATAATGATCCAACACGTAGAGGCCCTTTGAAGGAGTTGTTGTAGTATAGGTCTCCAGCCAGAACCCACTCCTGGAATACCAAAATATGAAATGCCCTTGAAACGTGTTTGGCTAGAGGAGGAACTAGATAAATTAGTGGGTTATGGGACTGAAATGTGGGGGACTTGTGCTGAGTTATTACAAACGGTCGGACATCTAGCCTTTTTTTACCAATTGCCGCCCATTAGATGGGCCCCTCAAACTACCCAACGATTCTTGCTGGCAAAAGGGGCAACACCAGTCGACGACTCAGGGTGTTGAGAGCTATGCTGCGCTTTCTTCGAAGATACTCGCAGCGTTATGCCATTTCAAACTTCTACCCCTGGACCAATAGATCTAACGACGTCTCTCTGGACAGCCAACTAAGGCAAGCAAGAGCCGAAAGTCCTCTTGGGTTTCAACCTCGACCGATCAAGACACGTCAGGGGCGAGGACTCTAACCACCTCTCTGTAGCTCTCGGGTGTAACTCACCAACAACTCGCCACCAGCTGCCCTGCCGTTATACATTTTATTATTATATCGTTTATATAAATAATATCACGGCTTTGTGAAAATTTGGATAAAACAATGTTAATTATACAAATAATTTGATTGTATTGTCCTACCTAGTTTATTACTATTTGCGATTTTAATCCTCATTTAATTGTTCAAATCAAGCATTATGTATTTGTTGTATGTGTTTTTCAGTAATTAATCAAGTCATATTCTTTTCATTCTGCGCCACGGAGCTCGGAAACAATAATATAACTCAAAAATGAGACACTCATTATATTTTCAAATCTGTCACCATTAAGAGATACCTATGGAATAGGAACCAAGGCAAATTTGTAATCATTGGAAAAAGCCCTATGATTTCTCGTGAGCTGATAGTGATCATAATAAATTACATATCTTTTACGCAACCTATGTCACGATTGGGCGTAATCATGTCGCTTTGTTTACAAAGATGCGACCGTCAACAAAGCCTCTTTTATACGTTTATAATATTTCATCCGTTAACATTCTGTCTTATTTTATTCAATAGAAACACTTTGAAGTCTCCCTCGCAAATATTTTCCTATGTGACACAAAAGAGTAAAATATTATTGGTGAAGATAATATACATCGCAGTTTTGCCAAAATATATATGTATTTGAAACGTTTGTGTAATAAAATAATACTGTGTCTTAACCACTTAGTTTAATTAGTCTATAATATATATTTTGTTTATACTTAGTTAGTTACTAATAGATGCTAAAATATATTTGTTACTCTGATTATTTTTTCTTCGGCTGTAGCTAGCTACCCATATAAATTTTCAATAATGTCAGTGACTATACAATAATTAGATGTGATTTTAAGTATTTTACGTACCGAGATGGGTTTTGGGTTGTGCTTTGAATATTGAACAAATGGAATAGGTATCAGAAATTCAGTATTGTGACCTCATGTACTGTCTGTGCTGAAATGGGTGTGTGAGACAGATCTTCGTAGGGCTTCCAGTATAGTGGATCTCCTGCCACGCTGTTTTTGTTTTCATGTGTAAGCAGTCTACACTTGTGTCAGATTTTTGAAAAAGCACCTGACATTGCTTTGTAACTGCCATCCATGATGTTGACGGGCCTTCCGAAGCACGGAGGAGCTCGAGATATTTTTATGCCACTTGCGGTCACTCATCCAAGTGGGAATCGTGCCCAGGGTAGCTTAACAAAAAGATGCGGAAGCGCTTATAATGCTCACGCCCACTAGGCCATCGGGCTCCTCCATATGTTCGCTGATACATGTTCTATAATGACCACGTTGTCAAAATATAACAAAGTGACATGTTATTCAATGATAGACAGTACGCACGCAAATATATATAGTGTGTCCAACATGCCAAAATGATGATGCACATTTCGTGCATTTGCGTGTATTTTCGAGTCGAAAGCTTGTCGATCGTGTCAGCGAACACAGGGCGAGTTAACATGGTAGCGGCCGCCTATCCCTGGCTGCGATGACACGGCCCGCCACTCCTATGATTGATCGTCGAGCCCCAGCTACCAATTAAACTTGTCCACTACACTGGACGACGTAAAATTCACCAAGATAAATTGGACGCAAAATGTTTGACGTGAACTAAATGCGCGGTGTTTACGTTTGATTGCCGGTCGAAACTATTTGTTAGGAAACGATTTTAGAGGAATTGATGTCACAACTAATTGGCAATTTTTATGGAATAGTTTTGCAGTCACTCTTCCGTGATTCGCTTATTACGCGAATGGAATAGGTATTTGAAAATGTATGCAGTTTGCTACTGTTGTAAAATATTTTCTCCCCGCGGAGTTTTAAACAGCAATATGAAAAGTGACTTTTCAATTTTATATTTTAACTTAATAATAACGTAGTATCTAACCCTGCATATAACACATGCAATTTCTATAACCATAAAATAAATGGAGCAATTGTCATTGGTGTAAAGAAAAAAGGTCTAGTCTATTAAATACTACATTCAGATTCAAGTTTAGATGACCCGTATTAATACCAAATGTATTGAAATTTATTTACACAATATGTTTAATAATGCCAAGATCTGCTAACATTGACAGTTAATATTTCAGCTGCAACCTGGAGTCATTTGGACATCCAAACACTCTACGTTTTGCAACAATATATCATGTTGAAGCCTCCTGCGGGGCATTTGAAAAAATTAAGTGTATTCATAATATTTTGCTCGCTGTTTAAGCATGGTTTAGTTTAAAAGCGTGTGCGTCTTGGGCGGAGTAATGGGGCGCCGGGGAGCCGTTCGCCGCCGGAATCTGCACACGAAAAAGCATAAACATACTCCTGCAATTTTAAGTTCTTGGCGTGCGGCACATGCGACGTATCGTGTATTGTTAGGCTTGCTCTTTAATATTTTTGTTATTTGTTTTATAAAGAACCCTTTTTAAGAACCCCTAAAAATTTATAAGCGTCTTTTTATAAAGCTAGTGTATCCAGAGGCTCCATTTTAGTGCTCCTAAAGTTATTAAGCTTTTATTTATTTCAAATCAAGGTATACAGAGTTTTTGATAAATGGATGTAAATACTGAAATGATAGTTAGGGAATACGTTCACTATTTTTGGAGGCCTAAGTGAATTATCCCAAATTTAAAAGGTTTCGAGCTGTTGATGTTTTATCAAATGTTTGATAAAAAGTTAAAACCAATATCCAACAATTTGATTTTTTTTACTTCAGTTTTATTTTTCTTTATACTCTTCGTAAATTTTATTATTGCATTATACCTGCATATAATGCATATTTTTTCAAATAACCAAGTCTTCTTGAATCCAGGAACAAAATATATAGAAAGTGTTAAGATTTATTTTATACGAAACCATGATAATAAAAGATCTATGTTGCCTCGTCAGGCGTGTAAAATCAGTCTGGGAACGCCGCCAGAAATATTCGAAAATGTGCTCTGCTAGCTTCGCTGGGGTACCTAATTTTTAAATCTCTTGCTTCTATAATAAGATTAAAGTGATGCATAAGTTTCGCAAAATCCGGAGCTTCTTGGTTTTCATTGGTTATATTTCACTCTTGCATTTGACATTTTCTTAACTTGTTTGGGATAACTCGATATTGCTGTACTGACCAAATACACGCCAGCGAAGTATGAAAATCTTTATCGGACGTGTTTCAGCATATGAAAACTCATATTTTGTCGTGTACCTTAAAATGGAAAGACCAAGCTATTTAGTAAGCGTTTTCTCCATTTATTGTCCTTGGGAATGACAGGTTTGGTCTTAAATAGGAAATGCAACCATGGAGGTAATTTACTTTGTTTAAAATTTAAACTGGCTAACTTAAAAAAAAAAACTAATGAGCATTTTGGCGCGTAAAACTACAATTGTTTAGCAATATAAGCATTTAGTTATATTTAATTAATTTCTCAGTGTCATCCATGTGTCATCTTTGAAATTATATAAAATGCAGAATGTGACAGTTGTGCAGTCCGTTATAATCGGCCAAGGAAGTGGGAGATCAAAGAATACGGCACCTTAATATGCGCTGCGGATGCAGCAACCCATCCCTTCTTGATTCCTTTTTCCATTCGAAAATTGGATTGCAGGCTGTCTACGCGATAAGGGTTAAAACGTGACAATATGTAATGATATCTCCATGAAGCACTATGAAAGCCTAAGCAGCAATTATAGGCATTGATGGACTTACGTATGTGTTCTTCGGCTACGCCACGATGACCCACATACTCGCGTTACTTCACGTTCTGCAACGGTCAGCTGACGTACATTTCTGCAGAAATGTATTATAAAACTATTGAAGCAGCAATAAGTAAATATTAATCTTGGTGTTTTACAAAGGAGTGGAAGGTAGGTAAACGGGGATTCAATATATGAACATAAATACCACCTTTAGGAAAATCGAATGCCAATGAACGCAAAGCGGAAAGCGGAGTTTACGGTCTTAAAATATGTATTATTTCGTAATTATCTACATACGCATACATATTATTTAGTATTTTACAGAAGTAGTTTGAACACGGGCCTATCTTTTGGAATCTAGGTGAGCGTGTAGATGAAAAACAGAATCAAAATAGAATGCTTGCCCATAAATCGCTTATTGACATGATAACTACACATCAATTATTGTAAAATATTGTATCTGCCATATAGTGAAAACATCTAAAGATAACAAGTGCAAATATAAAAATACAGTCTTACTACTAAGTCTTGCCCTACGTGTCCTTCCACTTTCACACGCAAGGCCCTTTACAATGCTACTGATTACGCTATGTCAGTGAGAGGCAATCTGGTCACCACAAATATAATTCACCCGAGTCGACACGCTAAGAAGAACAATAAATAAAATGAGGAGTGTGCGATACTGCGGTGTACTTATTAATGCTGTCTACTGTACCGCTGTACCTATTACAGGTAAAACGGCTGCGCAAGTATGTTCCCGGGGGGCCGCCGGCTACAACCTATCAAGTCTTCGTTTCCAATTTCCGTTTACGTATAATTGAATCAGACTTGAATATCGTGGCGTCTTTCTTTCACTCGATAAGTTGTACACAATTTCATTATTACACTTATTTATTAATTATTTTGGTTACAACTATTGTACACTTACATACCAAGAATTAAAACAGTGGTTATAATATTACCTGTATAAATATCGTTTTATTAGCTAAAATTTGTTCCTTTTTCGTCGTATTTCACCTTTTCAATATCATTGCACCTTTCATTCATTAGATACTTATGTTGCAAACATAGCCTAACATGTTTTATTTCGCTAATTACAAATACAATTATAAACTATAGTTGTCAAAAGAAACTCATGTGAATTTTGTAGATAGTAATATTTTCAAATACCGAAAAGCTTCCAGCGGCAGCTCAGCTATCTACAATCTATCATGTCTTTGTCTCTAATTTCCGTTAAGTAAATTTTTAAAACTTGAATTAATTATGTTATATAAAGTTTTAATTACTTTTAAAATCGTCGAAAATTATTTCATTTGCAAACAATATAAAAGAGACGCATTAACTACGGACACATTAAATTTTGTTTTTTATTTAGGTTTCAGTATATTGCGGGGTTCTTTGATTATTTTCGCCGAGATATTGCTATTACGATGCAAATAATAAAACTGTCACCAAAATATGGACAAAATTAAATGTTCATATTTAGTAGCATACTTAGTGCTGTTGAGTAAGATGCGATTAGTATAGATCCACTGCGCGCAACAGACCTGAAATATTTGCCTCTCGGCAGCAGCGTAGCGTTAAGTATTGTTTTAAATATACTTATTATCCCACCTAGTTTAAATATACTATTATCTTAGATGTTTACAAATGCCTCTTTATTTGCATATTTCTTCTTCCGGAATTCGAAAGATAGTTATTTTATTGCCAAGATGTTTTTTATGCGGAAAGCTGATAATACTCCATATTCTGAGAGGGAAAGGGCAAAGAATATATATAACATTGAAAATTTGACAAAATATTTATGTTGTTCTGTTGATATTTTTTAACAGCGTAATCAATAGGTATGTAATATACATAAAGCAAAAAAAGTCAAAATTAGTATCCGCAATTTCAATTACGCTTACACGGACCGGTTCTAAATAGTCTTTCGAATTCCTCTGTCAGCGTTCCTCAATAGGTGGCTTAAAAAAGTTACTCTAAATATTGTGCTGGGTAAACGCTGAAAACTGTAAAAAGCCTCACGACAGTCAAACATTAGGTTGCTTCAATCAAACATAAGCAAGCAAACAGTCCAACAGATGTCAGGCTGTTTGCTTGCTTATAATAGTTAGAGGTAGAAAAAAGACAGACAATCAGATCGAGGGTTTTCTTCCAAGCTAGTTGAACTCTAAGGTAATGTGATCTTTGTCCGCAGGCCGCGGTAGAGTGATGGAGGTGTGCAGGTGAGGGTGCGCGGCGGGCGGCGCGGCTCGCCTGCGCCCGCCCATGGCCTCTGCTTTTAGACTCAGGTAAGGACACATTTCCAAATATTTGAATAAAAAACACGCCAAGTGCGAGTTGGATTCGCGCACCGAAGGGTTCCATAATGTGCTCCCACACAGCTGTTATATAACGTTATAAAACAATGTGTAACACAATAACATTCTTCATAATGTATGTATGACGTTATAGAATGTTATTTACTGCTGTGTGCAAGCACCTTTACTATTATATTTTTTTTTGCTATAAGACAATCACATTTACATGTCAATTTCATAATTCCCGTTCAACGGGAAAACCTTTATAGGTTTCGATTTCCTTGCAATTTTGAGCATATTCGCAAAATTCCCGAATATAACGGCCTTATCCTTTGATTTCGTTTTTTGGAAGTTCGATTTTTTACAGTTATCATCACGGATTCGACATTTTTCCGAGATAAAAGGTAGATTATGTCCTTCTTCGTACCTCAGACAACAATAAAATTTCTTGATGACCGATTTAGTCGTTCAAGCGTCAAAGCGTATCAAACAAACAAATCTATTCACTAGGTTATTTAGGAGTATTCGGATTTATTTTCCTTCAGAAGTAGGGAATGTTAAAGAGTGTAAGCATGTTATGTGTTTTTGGACGTGTAGGTTGATCATTATCAATATTTTTGTACAGCTTCACTGACAGCCGGGACCAACAGCGTTACGTGCCTTTCGAAGCAGGGATGAACTCGAGATATTTATTGAGTTGATTCATATACCCAATCTAGTTATGGAAGCAAATATCCTGAAGACTTGAAAATACTTTTTCTCAGCTAATAGAACATGCGACCTGCTTCATCGGACACCTGAATTACCGATATTAAAATTTACGGTTATTTTTGCAAGATGGCCGCTTTCAGAGGAAAAGACAGGCTTGTCAAAGTTGCAAAGGAATGATGGATGTAGGTATCCCATTGCCGACCATGGCAATTTACGCAGATGGTCCTTGTACAATATTAAGTATAAAATTTTACATTGATATGAGGTATGAGGAATTGGTATAGATATGAGGCAATATTTTAACAGATAAGTTTTTAAATAGGTTTACCTACATTGTTCTAGTCTAGATAGAAAAAAGTGAAATAAGCATAAAGCTTTTTAGATTAATTTGTTTCATCAACTCTGCGATTAAATCAGACAAAATTAATACGCACACATAACCATAGCATCGATTTTGATGAGCATGGTCCGGGATTGCTTCTTGTGATTGATTATCTCGTTCGCTTGTATTGATTTCAAAAAGTCATTATTCAATTGTTGCAAATTGCAATACAATAGGGGTTGGATAGTTTACATAAATAATTTAGGATTGACTACAAAAAGAGTAGCGAGACATACAACAAAAAACACAGGATTACTTACATATATGTCGGTCGGTCACAGTCAATTGTTTCGAAACTACAGGACAAAAAGTTCAAAATTAGCGTATTTTTACATTAACGAGACCTAAATAAGCACTTATTGCGCATATTAGACAGACGGAAACCGATCATTCCCCCATTACTCGTACCATGCCTCAGAAACCACAGCTCCACAGGTCAAATTGATGAAGACGTAACAAACAGTAGTATAAAACAGTCAAAGTATAAAACTGATAATAAGTATGTATTTTGATTCATATACCTATCTTACATTCTTTTTTTTAATAGAAAAATTATGTCGGGTAAGTACGTATTTATCATGATCAATTTTGGCAGATGGGTGGTGCAGTGGTTGGCAACGGCTCTAGCGTGGGGCACATTATGCGGTGCGGGGCAGGTGCACAGTCCCCTGGCTCCGTCGCTGGCCCCACCCTGCCCCACACACTGCATCTGTCTTTCACAATCACAGGTAAATAGTAATTTCATTATCATCATCTCATCCGCAAGAAGTCCACTGCCGGACATAGGCTTCCCCCAAGGATTTCCAATACGACCGGTTGGAAGACGCCTGCATCCAAAGCTTTCCGGCGACCTTGTCAGGTCGTTCGACAACCTGGACTGTGGATGTCCAACGCTTAGCTTGCCGGTACGCGGTCGCCATCAAAGAACCTGTGTGTCTCATCAGCGATCGGTTCTTCGCGCTATTTGCTCCGTCCACTACACTAATTTATTATTTAAAGTGTGGTTTTGACTAAGGCTGGGGCGTTGGGAGAGATCGAGAGGTTTTCTGGACAGTTGTGTTCTTCAATAGCCAAACCCATTGTGAGTTTAACCAATGATCCTAAGGCCATGTTAACCCGTCACTATAAAGAAGCTTGTACAAGATTATGATTGCCCTTAAAAAAGCTGAAAAACAACCTTAAGAAGCTAATTAATTCCGTTCTGCTCGAGGGTGTGACGCAAGTAGCATGGAAATGGGGCATTTTGGTGATGAAAATTAAAGAGGGCGATAAAACCCTTCTAAAGAACTATAGACCCATCGTGTTCCTGAGCAGTCTATAAACTCTTTTCGAAGGTGATCACGAATCATCTCTCGAACAGGCTTAATGCCTTCCAGCCTTCCGAACAATTCGATTTCCGAAATGGGAACAGTACCATCTATACGCTGCGCCAGGTTATAAAGAAGACCAAAGAGTATAACCAGCCAGTATGCTTCGCGTTTGCGCAAAATGTGGGCCGTGCTTCGGTCTTTCCAGCGATGCTTTATCGATCATTGCTATATTGAAGTGCTGAAGTACTGATACCTACAGCAATGCAACAATGTCAGTCCCAATACAGGAGCAGAGTTTGACGGCTATTCCACTGCAGAAAGGAGTGAGACAGGGAGACATCATATCTCCGAAACTGTCACTGCTCTGGTAGATACATAGATATCAGAATATTTATGGATACTTTCAAGCTTTTGGAATGGAAAGAACTTGTCGAACAACAAACATTAATGGCGAGTATATCACTCACCTTCGATTTTCTGAAAGCAATGTTGTCATGGTGGAATCGCTGGAGGAGCTAAGCACCATGCTTAATGACTGAATGAATAAAGTTACCCAACAAGTGGGCCTTAAAATTGACATGGACAACATGAAAATAATTTCGAATGTTTTGCCTTCACCACTTTAAAAACTTCATCCTTGAACCTGCAGAGCAGTAATTTACTTGGGTCACTTGATTTAGGTCCAAAACTTGTTTCAGAGCGGGCAGTCGTGTTAGTTGTGCTTACGCTAATATATTTTTTAATTAAAAATATTTTCGCCGATATACTTATAATGCGAATATTGAGGAAGTCGTCAAAACCCAATGAGGCAATGAAAACTAATGTGTCGGAGAAATTCGTGATATATGCCTTAGTTTGTCCGCTTAACTGGCTGATCAAAAGAGGTAGAATAAAATTAATTACAACAAATAGATTAGTACGGAAACTGAGCTAAATGGATTAAAGGTCGGAAGCTCCAGTTTCAAGGACGAGGTCTTTCGGCGAATCCGACTCGGTTGAGTGGCGTTCGACCTCATAAGAAAGCTCAAGGTCGCTCAATGAGCTATGGAGAGGGTTATGCTCTGTGTTCCTAAGCGAGAAACGTTCCCTCAGAAACGAAGACATCCGTAGAAGAACAAAGGTCAATGACATAGCTTAGCGGATTAGCTCTTTAAAATGGTATTAGGCGGAGCACATAGCGCTAGTATAAGTTATTTATTATATAGTTAGTAATATATAAGTTATTATAGTAAAGTCAAGAACACGGACTCTCATAGCTCCAAGGACACAACTTTACATTAAAATCCTGCATGTGCAATGAATTTCGCATGTATATCTATGTGCAAGCACGTAGGTACCAAGTCTGGATTGAGTTTCTTTCGGCGTATTCTTGTCACCAGTGGTCATTACGAAAGGCTAGTAGTTTTTCGATTTTGCATGTAAAAAATTAAAAATAAGTAAGATAATAAGAAAGAAAAATATGACGTTCAAGAAGAGATACAATTATTATATAAATATTATCCAATTTGAATAAAAATCTTTAACTTTGACTTTGACTTTGAACCAAGCAAACGTGACGTGACGTTCTTGATAGCTTCGCGCCGTTTACCCTAGCATAAATGTTAGTAAAAATACACGAGTACATATTTACTTACTAAAACAAATTGGCGTAATATTCTGTCCTGTCTCGGAAGCCATCAGGTATTTATAAGGATCAGACAATTGAACTAATATTTTACTTACTCATGAAACACACAATGGCTTCCAGGGCAATTGACGTGAAAATATAATGCGATCTAAATATAAGGCCATCAAGTGTCGACGTACATCATTTTATAATCCATTGATTAAACGCAGAATGCATGAGTTTTATATTATCGATTAATAAATACCTATCCATTAAATATCAGAATGCATGAATTTATATACCTATGTCATATAAATCATGGTCACTAAATTGGATTGAATTTCCATTATCGAAATACGTATGGTTATAGAGACGACTGAAATTGATATTTGTTTTGGTCGATTATTTGTGAAGCTTAAGTTTGGAACAATTCAATCAAAATATGGACGTGCGGCCTGTGTGTGCTGGGATATTTCGAAAGGGATTAATTTTATTGACAGGGCAAACAGTGGAAATGGCTCTTAGTCCGTGACGTTGCGAAACTGATAATTTTTGTGGATACAATTTCATATCCGTGCTGATATCTGTTATTGGCGCAGGTGGGATTATGTTTTTTTTAATACAGTTTTTGCTTTCCAGGTGGTGTGCAACAGCGCGACGCTGCGTGGCGTTCCTTCGGCGCTAAGTCCAAGCGTGACGCAGTTGTCGCTGTCGCGCGCGGATTTGCGCGTCCTGCGCTCTGACGCGTTCGCTCACTTGCGGCAGCTGCGGCGGCTCGCTCTTGACGCCTGCAATCTAACACGCATACGTCCTTTTGCATTCCGAGGGCTGCCACGTCTACGCGAGCTCTATATCCAGCACACACCGCTTGCCACCGTCGACGCGTTCGCCTTCGCAGCTCTACAAAATATCACTTCCATCGTACTAACTCACAACAGGATAGCACAGATCGAGGGCTACGCGTTTGCAGGAACTAACTTTATTAAACTAATTTCCTTGAAGAATAATCCAATTAAAAAGATCCTGGCGCACGCCTTCTCGGGATTAAAGGACGTCGTCCAAGTAGAACTCCCTTCAGGAATAAGGTCAATTGAGCCGATGGCATTTGCAGGTTTAGAAGGTATTGGAACGTTAGAGTTAGCATATATGGACTTACCAGCGGTATTGTCGGACACGTTTCACGGACTAACACGAGTCGGCCGGCTCGGACTTCGCGAGTCAGACCTCGGCGTAATACGCGTGGGAGCTTTTGATGGCTTGCAGCATGTTGATATTCTGGAGATGTGTAATAATAAGATAGACGCCGTGGAGGAGCTAACACTGGTGCAGAATAATAGTGTGCAGACTTTCAGACTGACAGGAAACCACATGTTGGAGACTCCTGAATCGGTGTTGCTCGAAGTGGAAAACATTGTTATACGAGGCAATCACTTACCATGTGAGTGTGGACGAGATCCTTTGGCAAATCCGTTGGCGTTGACTCAAGAATTTGCTGAGGAAAATTTTTGTATCTCGCCCTTGAAAGTCCGGGGTCGAAGTCTCGCGAGCGCGTCGTCGGCTGGCGCAGCGTGTCGCGGCGAGGCGGGCGGGAACGCGCGCGCGCGCGCTGCTGCCGGCGCAGGAGCCCTGCTCCTCGGAGACTTCCTGGCCCCTCCTAAACTGGCTCTCACTGTAACTGCCATTACTCTTCTCGCGAGTAGCTAACCGCCCTCGGTGTTCAATTATTGTGTATCCATTTGTAAATATTGTAATATAACTAAGCGAGTATAATGATGCGAAATTTTACATTGAAAGGGTCCGTTCATTGAGTATACGATGGACCACGAATAAAAATTTGCCTTTGGATACGGTATTTTTATTTTGTCTATATACCTACCTAATAATAAAAATATAAAGAATGTTG
Organism: Rhodophaea formosa; assembly: GCA_963082605.1. Lineage (NCBI taxonomy): Eukaryota > Metazoa > Arthropoda > Insecta > Lepidoptera > Pyralidae > Rhodophaea > Rhodophaea formosa. Next base: position 12,721,205 of record OY720210.1, read on the forward strand.
ATTAAGTTGATATAAAACAAGTAAGTACCATTTTATTACTAATAATCTAAACTGTTTTATTACACCAAGGACAAAAGTTACTATCGTTTTATCAAAAAGAATTTTGTAAATATGTAAGAACAGTATTGATACTCGTACTGATCACTTTTATATTTTATATTAGTAAATAAGTTAACCAGGTATACGATTCAATAAATTCTCTTAATATTTATTTTACCAGCGTCACTAGGTTAGCTGAAATTTTAAACTTTTTTATGTCTTCCCAACAGGGCATAGGAAAGTTATCGAAAGTACAGTGTGCAACAGCGTGAGGCTAAAGAAAAATAATATTACTTTCAATTCAAGTAAGTTATAAAACTGATTTTAAAATTATAATTTGACTTATGACAGCTGAAAAGCTTTTTTATATGCTGTGTTTGGGAATAAAAAATATGTACCTTCACTACATATGTAATTTATTATTTTTGAATATAATGGAGTCTATACTTACGCAAACAAACAAAAAGATCAAATATGAAGGTCGTAGGTGCTTTATATAGCATATGCAAAAACCTGTTGTCTAAGTCCGTGTTTCAAATGAACATATCAAGCAATTTTTTAAGAGGTCACTTAAGTATATAAATATGATTTTGTCATTTATAGTTGAACAGTAAATTAGTTATTCTATTTGTTCAAAGAATTATATTCTAAAATGTCAAACTGCCGTTTAGTAAACGTAATTCGAGCTCCCGAACAAATAAAAAAGAAATTAAGCTGGCTGTCCGACGCTAACTCGTTAATCTAATCAGTCAATGACATCTCAAAACAGGGATCCGCAAATCATGGCCATTTGAAGATTTATGAGGGTATAAAAATAGCGTTTATCTGTATTTCTAGTCAATTAGCAGACGACATCAGATAGCGTTGAGTAATGTAGCCAGGGTTCGGGTGGCTGGGCGAGACGAGAGCCTGCGTCTGACGCCCGACCACCGCCGACGATGGCCGATGCTTCGCTAGGGCTGGCTACGGGTATTATCATCTCTGAAAATGCAAAGATTAGCATTGCTCAAAATATTTTAAGATTTGTGAGGTTACAAAAATAGCCTTTATCTCCATTTCCAGTCAATTAGCAGACGTCATCAGATAGCGTTGAGTAATGTAGCCAGGTTCGGGTGGCTGAGCGAGATGAGCGAAAGCCTGTGTCGGACGCCCAACCACAACCGACGACGGCCGATGCTCCACTAGGGCTGGCTACGGGGTATTATCATCTCTGAAAATGCAAAGATTAGCATTGCTCAAAATATTTTAAGATTTGTGAGGTTACAAAAATAGCCTTTATCTCCATTTCCAGTCAATTAGCAGACGTCATCAGATAGCGTTGAGTAATGTAGCCAGGGTTCGGGTGGCTGAGTGAGATGAGCGAAAGCCTGTGTCGGACGCCCAACCACAACCGACGACGGCCGATGCTCCACTAGGGCTGGCTACGGGGTATTATCATCTCTGAAAAAATAGTCATTGCTAAAACCATTTTGGGATTTGCAAGGTATTTAAATAGCGTTTATCTCCATTTTCAGTCATTTAGCAGACGTCATCAGATAGCATTGAGTAATGTAGCCAGTGTTCGGGTGGCTGAGCGAGATGAGCGAGAGCCTGTGTCGGACGCCCGACCACTACCGACGACGGCCGATGCTCCACTAGGGCTGGCTACAGAGTATTGTCATCTCTGAAATACTAAGGTTGGCTTTGCTCAAACAATTTTAAGATTTGTAAGGTATATAAATAGCGTTTATCTGCATTTCTAGTCAATTAGCAGACGACATCAGATAGCGTTGGGTAAAGTTACCAAGGTTCGGGTGGCTGGGCGAGACGAGAGCCTGCGTCTGACGCCCGACCTCCACCGACGATGGCCGATGCTCTGCTAGAGCTGGGTACATGGTATTGTCATCTCTGAAAATACAAAGATTAGCAATGCCCAACAATATTCAGATTTGTGATGTGAGGCTACATAAATAGGGCTTATCTCCATTTTTAGTCAATTAGCAGACGACATCAGATAGTTTTTTTTTTTATGTCAGAGAACGGCAAACGAGCAAGCGGGTCACCTGATGGTAAGTGATCTTTTTTTTTATGTCAGAGAACGGCAAACGAGCAAGCGGGTCACCTGATGGTAAGTGATCACCGCTGCCCATGGACTAATGTAACACCAGGGGTATGACAAGAGCGTTGCCGGCCTTTTGTTTTCCCTCCCCAGAGGGGAGGGGGGATGGGCCTCCGGCTCTCTCACTCACTGAACGAAGCATAGAAGCTGCAAAACTACTACTCAAACGTCGATTTTCTGTGAGAGTGTGGTACTTCCCCGGACGAGCCGGCCCATTCATGCTACCAGCTGAAGTGATTTTTGCCGGTAGCGTGGCTCTACCACAACAAAATAGTGTTGAATAATGTAGACAGAGTTTGGGTGGCTGGGCGAGACGAGAGCCTGCGTCTGACGCCCGACCACCACCGACGATGGCCGATGCTCTGCTAGGTCTGCATTGCCAGACCTAGCAGAGCATCGGCCATCGTCGGGCCATCTAGGGTATTATCATCTCTGTAAATAAAAAGCATTACTCAAACAATTTTAAGATTTGTGAGGTTACAAAAATAGCGTTTATCTGTATTTATAATCAATTAGCAGACGACATCAGATAGCGTTGAGTAATGTAGCCGGGGTTCGGGTGGCTGGGTGAATTTAGAGTTTGCTTCTAAAGCCACCAGTGACGTCAATCGATGCCCCCACTAGAGCTGGTTACTAATGTAAAGTCTCTGAAAATGCTGGGACAGGTATAACCGAAGTGTGGAGGTAATTTAAAATTGTGTGGATCATTCACTCATTTTATATACTCATAATTACTTTTGCAACCGAAATCAGAAAGTTTCAGTGTTCTAGTGGCTGCTCTTGACAATTTGGGTTCACTGTCGATATTATATATTCTGGTTCCAATATTCCTCTAATCCTTGTGAGAATTAGAACAAGAGTACAAGTAAGTGTTAAACTATCTAAAAACACGCATTGGTTGATTGTGTCAAATTGGTAATTTTTCAGTCTAATGTGATATATTTCAAATTGTTTTACAGCAGTAAATGAGATTATAGAAATTAGATACGTAAGCGCATAATAATAATCCCATTTTTTCCATGTACCTTAAGAAAGATTTAAGAATTAAGTCAAGCACGGAAATGGGACTATTAAAACTCGTGCAGTGCAATGGTTTTGCCAGCCCTACGCCAAACCAGCCCGGAATATCTCCATCCCCGATCGCAGATAAAAACAGCTAGAGGCATCCCGATGAAAACGCCATTAACTCATATCAAAACGAACTTTAAAGAGCGCATCGCTAAGTATAATCCTTCTAATTGTTATGGACTCCCCAATTCCTTCTTTATTTTCAAAGGAGGAATTGAAACGCGAATTGAAAGGATTTGATTTAAACTTAAAATTTGGAGAGTCAAATAAATAGAAGGAAGATATAAATAGTAAGAAGGGATGGGGCCCTGCGAATTCATTATTAAGGCACGCAGTACGCCTGTCAAAATAAAACGATTAAGAAAAACTGGAGTGGTATTAATTTGATTTATTTTTATTAAGATTATCAATCGTAGCATTCGTAGCCCAATAAGGCTATAGGCACAATTATAATTTTATTTTCAACATGCAATTATACAATATACCATATTTTAGCTACTGTTTCGTGATAACTTAGTTATAAAAATAAAAATAAATTATTTTCTTAATTTTATCTACTTATGTACTAACCTTATATTTTGTGAATTTAGTTACCGGAATACTTGTTATTGTTCTGTTACTAGCTCATTTATGTTGATCATGCTATGTACACAAAGTTTGGACAATTTACTAGTTCAATATTATATTTATAAGTTCATTTGTTACTAGTTTATTAGTGTAAAATGCAAATTTGTAAATTGTCTGTATGTGTACTTAAAATAAATTAAAAAAAAAAATTGAAAAATGTAAAGGTTGTCTTTTGAGAGGAATAAAAGGGGGTTTTAGTATATATGAGATATAAAAATGGTCAAAGAATTTTGAGAAAATTGCAATGGATTTTCAAAGCTTGTCATATTATGCCAAAAGTGAACTTTCCATCAAAAATTTGCAAGAGGAGCGATAATTTAGGGATGCTTTAGGGGGCACTATTGGTAGTGCTATCCTCGCACGATGCTCTGATCCCTTGCACAGTTTTGCTCTGTATGCAGCCTTTAATCTGTAGGTTAATGTAACGAGAGGAGCAGCAGCTGGCACATTCTATCATTTATCTTTTTTCATAGTGCGAAATAGAACAAACTCCGTTCTGGCGTTGGCAGATTCCAGGAAAACCGAGTTAGGTGGGGTTTCTCTAGCAATAGCAAGTGCAACTGTGGCGCTGCCCAGTCAAAGGACCGCCTACAAGTGTGCCCTTAATGTCCATCTTCCTGCACTCAAATAGACCTTAGTGAGGTAAACGACCGAGCAGTTGCAGTTACAAACTACTGGTCAAGGCAAATATAAAACTAGCCATCTACGGCTCGAAAGAAGAAGAAGTAGAATAAAAGTGAAAAGGGTCACTAATAATACATATCAAAGAGTTACATAGACATATAAAGTTATATATTGGGAGGTTTTCTTATTTAAGATAGCATTCAAATCAGAAGATCAAAATGCTTTCAATGGTTCTTGAGTTTTGCTGAACCTGAAAAAACGCTGGATGCTTCAGCTCCTTTCTTTCTTGCTAGACCGAGAAAAATGTGGCATTTTCATTACGGGATAAGGAGAAGTCGTTTTCCCGTAATGAAGAATATTATGCCCTAAAGCTTTGTCTATCCTGCAATGGAGAAAGACGGAATAACTATGTAATTTAAATGTAATTAAATTAGCAATAACGAAGGCTCAATTTAAGTTCTGAGAAATTTTGAGCAGCGTAGGTATGAGCAGTAGAGAAGAAGTCTGATTAAGCTGGGTTTGCCACTCACACAGTACGACCCGGTATAGAATAGAAACCATGTTTACATGACAAGTAGATATGTCAAGCTTTGTTTGAGGTACTCGTTTGGGGGAATTATTTTTTAAACGTTTGCATTAAATATTTGTACAATTAAAGCAAAGCATTGTAAAAACTAGATAAATAAATTAATAGAAATAAAATAAATAATTGGTGACAAATCACAACAATAGAAACGTAGGAATGTTAGATTTAATATGAACCCAATTCCAATAGCTAAAACAAATTAGTGAGGCAAATAATTTAATTGCTGCATACGATTTGGTATTATTGAAAACAGATTAAGTTTTCATCGCACTGATATACATGTAAGCTTCGGTATTTATTTGAATAAGTGATTATCATCACTTTCAAATTATACGATGTATGATTATTATTTCGTACTTGTTGATGCTCGCGAATTGTCCCATCAGGTGTTCGAATTGACGGGCTGAGGCACCTCTATAAGGAAATGTGGATCAATTTACACGTTGTTTAGGGGCAAACAAATTCTAGACTCACACAACTTGAGATAACCCCATAGTAAATTGTGAACTTATGTCGTCGCAACGATACTATAAGGTATTTTATAAAAGATACTTATATAGGTAGACATCCAAGGCCTAGGCCAATCTGAAATCTGAAAAAGATTGTTTTCCATCATGACCAGACCAGGGATTGAACCGGGGACCACTCGTGGCGGAGGCTGGCGTGTTAACTGCTGCACCACGGAGTCACGGTCGTCAAAATTCGAACTAATATAGATAGAAACATATACTATACCAATCTGTACTAATAAGAAGTAAGATTTCTTTGTTTATTTGCATTGAATTTTGGGAATATATTCGATGCAGAGATAAACACATTAATTATACTGTTTTATTGTATGTAAGGATAGTGAAGAAATTAAGTTATTTAACATTCAGCAACAACAAATCATCTTGTATCAAAATGTAAATGGTCTCTCGTTGAATTTATTAACATTCAGTGGGAGCGAATTAAGTCCTAGGGTTTTGTAGTACCAGTGACATTTTGTAGCAAATCGTAGCAACCCATGAAAAAAGTGTAGCTCTTCTTATTACTGTGTTACTTGTCGTAGCGAAGCGTAGCACTCCATTAAAAAGGTGTAGCTCTTGATAGTACTGTGTTAAATGTTGTAGCAAACCGTAGCACTCTAAAAAAGGTGAAGCACTTCGCAATACAGAATTTTATCTGCGCAACATTTCGAAGCAAAGCGCTTCGAGGCACAAATCAGTTTTTAGAAAACTTGTAACATTTCGCAGTTTTTTTTTGATTAATTATTTGAAAGTTAAACAGTATTTTTCTCTTCAATATTTGCATTTAATTGCTCATCCCCAGATTCACACATGTCGAAACAGTGTCACGCATCGTTAAAGTTGTAAATTGTCGTATCCATCTCATGTTGCAACTCACATTCCTTGATTGCTTCTGCTAAAAAAAACATTTTAATAATTAAGTATACAATAATAACAACAGCGATATAAACCTGCCAGAACAAAGCGCAGCCGGCCGCAGCTCATCGTCGGATTCACACATGTCCGCACAGCGTCACGCATCATTAGTGCGCTATCGATCGATGCAACATGACGTGACTACGACAATTTACAACTTTGGTCCCAGAACTAAAGCGCATCGACTGTTTTTTCCCGCCTTACAAATAATTTATTTCTTTTCACATTTACTTTAGTATTAAACTATTTTTAAACCCAGTTTTGTTTTCTCCTCAGTGTTTTGTATTTAAGTGCCCGTCACCGGATTCACACATGACGAAACAGCGACATGCCTCATTAGTGCGCGATCGATCGGCGCAGCGCAACTTGCCTTGGACACTTTATAAGTCACATTTCTGGATTGGTTCTGCTAAAAAATTCTATGTAATAATTGAGTGTACAAATACAATAATAACAACAGTTATATAAAACTGTTAAAACAAAGCGCAGCCGGCCACAGCTCATCGTCGGATTCACACATGTCCGCACAGCATCACGCATCATTAGTGTGCTATCGATCGATACAACATGACGTGACCGTGACAATTTACAACTCTTGTCCTGGAACTACAGCGCATGGACTGTTTTTTCCTGTCTAACAAACAATTTATTGCTTTTTTACATTCACTTTATTAGTAAATTATTATTTTGTCATTTATTGTTCTCCTCGGTATTTTGCATTAAAGTGCTCGCCACCGGATTCACACACCGAACATATCCCACGCTGAAATCACTGTTGTGTATTATAGTATTTTACAATCGAAGTTCAGTCGTAGCGAGACGTAGCAAGCGGCATCTCACTGTCGACATCACACATGTCGTAGCAGCGTCATTGATGCAATCGATCGATACAGCTTGACAAACTACGACAATTTATAATTCCCATCCCGGGGCAACAGCGCTGAGACTGTTGTTGACATTTTCTCGTTTTGATTTTTGAAAAGAAAAATTGTTTTTTAATTTATAAGTCGTCATCGTCGTCGTCATCGTCAGGTCTTAGTTATCCACTATATATCCACTGGAAGAGCACGACCCTCTCTGTACTACCAGAGCCATAAATTAGCCAGAGCAGTCAGAGGATTTGGCCTACAGTCTCTTTACTGGCTAGAAAGGTTGGAGAGGTCTTTTCGATATTTATTAGCTTTGTACAGCTTGTGTATCCTAAGTCTACGACATCCACGGGGAGACTTGGAGAGTCCTATTCTACTCAGTCGAGAACCACACGGCTTATAAATGTAAAGGTATAGCAACAAAAAATCTAGTGGCAACGAGGAGTAGCCGATGGCAGCTTATCGTAGGATTCACACATGTCGAAACAGCGCCATGCCTCATTAGTGTGCTATCGATCGGCGCAGCACGGCTTGTCTAGGTTAAATTACAACTATATAGTTTCACATGTTGACACAAATAGTTTGAATTTAAAACATACAAACACGAGAGTATTTAGATATTATGTACTAGCCTATGTCACCCGCGGTGACATGGGCTAGTACATAATATCATTGAAAATCATCATCAATCAAAAATAATTGAATTTAATCTTTAACATCTGAATCCTGGTTGCATCCTCCTGTGATGCGTTGGAGCCCGTAGTCCGCTATTATGACAGCATTTATGCTGTAATATGATTTTGTACTTTCAACAGCCGGCCGCTTGCCTGTCACCACCCCTTTCAGGTATATACCAGAAAGGGGTGGTGACAGGCAAGCGGCTACGGCTCATCGTCGTAGCTCAGGGTAGTTGTTATGGTGGTAATGCATATGCATTACCACCATAACAACTACGCTTTAGGTTTCCGCCGACAATACATATGAAAATGGAGAACAAGTATTTTCTCGCGCCAGGAATTGAACTCGGTGTCGCTCGGGTAGCTGGATGGCGTGTTAACCACTGCGTCATGGAGGCCATCAATAATTGATTTTAGTAGTAAAGCAATTTATTCCAAAGAAAAGCAAGAGGTTTGTATTATAAAAAAAAAACATGCATAATCCTAATGCCCAATGCATTGACTGATATTGTATTAACACATTAGTGTTAATATTAAAATATCAGACTACAGTTACCTGCATTTGTACAATAGAAGAAAAAAAAAATAGTCTTTCCTTCTTCTATGGCTGCACACAATCATGTCAACGACTCCTTTTTAGGGTTCCGTAGTAAACTAGGAACCCTTATAGTTTCGCCATGTCTGTCTGTCTGTCTGTCTGTCTGTCTGTCTGTCTGTCCGTCCGCGGTTTTACTCAGAGACTATAAGTACTAGAAAGCTGTAATTTTGTATGAGTATGTATATTAATCATGGCAAAAAAGTCGTAGAAAAAAATCTTGAAAAAAAATTTTTTTTTGGGTAGCTCCCATACAAGTAAAGTGGGGGAGTAATTTTTTTTTCTCTACTTACCCATCGTGTGGGGTATCGTTAAAAAGGTCTTTGAAAAATATTGTGAGGTTGAGAACACCATTTTTCGATTTAGGGATCCGTTTCCGAAATATTTGGTTTTAAAGTGAAAATTTTTGTTAGAGGTACGTGTCCCCCCCCTCTATCTGCTAAACGGTTATATATGGATACGTGAAAAAAATTACAGCAGTAGTATATATACTGAAGTTGAAAGGAAAACTATCAGAGCTGGGTACTAAGTGCAAACTAAAAAGTTATAGGCAACCAACTTATAAAATGTACTGGAAAATGTAAAATTTTATACAATCTTTATTGTTAGATGTTTTTGGTCGTTAAACTGTGAGGTGCGAGTGTAAACAGTGTGAACTCAAAGTTGTCATTCGCAACTACGGAACCCTATACTGCGCGTGGCACGACACGCACTTGGCCGGTTTTTATTGAAATAACGTGACTTTGGAACTGAAAGTACCTGTTTACGTATCTACCTATGTTTTATACAGGAATGACACTTATTTGGTTCAAATAACATTTTACTTAATTATTATTTTTAGGTACACATAAAATGACAGAGAAATAATGTACCTGTAACCAATCATACATCAAAGCAAAACACGATTTGTGGTTTCACTTTCACAACATCATGTGCCTATTTCGGCGCGATTGCTAACCAACAGCCAGTCTGATCAATTGTAAGGCTTACTTTCAATTATTTACGTATCAAAATGATTTTCTATCCCATTTCGCGAGATCCCGCCTGTAATGCCACTGTGAATACTGAAGGGAAAACTTTTCTCGAAATCTTTTGTTAGCATTCGGCCTTCGAAATTTCCGTGCAACCATATTCAATATTTTGTATAGCAAATAGAAATGTTGTAAAGAGGAAAACAAGTGCGTATTTATTGAAATGTAAATTTCTCGGTAAATAATTAGGTCGCGTCGTGAGTGTTGATTGAAAGAGTCGTGCTTATTACGTGAGGGTGGAAGGCGGCAGCGTCTTAATGACCGGCTTCACCTGGGGCTGACGGCTGCCACATGAAAAAGGAAAAGCGAATAAAAGAAAATATGAATCTGATGATTCTTTATCGTCTTTAAGCTCATCGCTTTTGCAGATATAAAATTGATAAGAAATTGTAACTTATAACATTTTTCTTTTTGAATTGCTGAATAGGTCGCTCTATTTATCTTAGATCTGTTTGAGCAAAGACAAAAGAATACTACTTAAACAAATCCATTTTTATTAGAGACTGCCAACCTCGCACAAAAAATTAGACTTTCTTTCTTTCCAATCAAAAATATTGGACCAAATTAAGGCCGAGGCCTGCCGGCGACTGAGCAGCTGAGTTCTTTTCAACTCGTCACTAGATGGTGTTAGTTGAAATTTGCTAAAACTGAGATATATCTATACATATAATAAAACAGTAAAAATATTTTGTCTGTACATTTAGTATTTTTGACTGAAATGGACAGTAGGACACTTAAAAAGTATAATAAAAAGAAAAAAAAAAATTTTTTAATGTCGTCTGCCTGTATGTATGATCACGATTATCTCCGGAAGTATTGGACGGATTCGAATGAAACTTTTTTGCTATGTAGCAATTAAGCCTGGGCAATATATAGGGTAGAAATTATTTTGGAAAATGGAACACTTGATGCAGCACTATAATGGTCCAGCTGAACTATAAGAAATATAAAAGTGGGGCGTTAGCAAAAGTTATTAAGCCTGATGAGCATTTTTGTTGAGGTATAAAAAATCTAAGATTTGGAATACCTCATGCAGAACCATAATGGTCTAAGTGAAATATAATAAATATAAAAATGACGCCTTAGCAAAAGTTACTCAACGTGATGAGCATTTTTGGTTCAGGTATTTAAATTGAAGATTAAGAACACCTGACGCAGAACCATAGTGGTCCAGGTAAACTATAGGAAATATAAAATCAAAAATAAATTATTAGTTTTATTACGATATATTTCGAGAAAAGTGCTTTTAATTCTCATAATATGGTAAGTATACAAAGTTGTAACACTATCTGTGGCGCCATCTATGTAACACTGTCAACACAAATCGTACGAAGTAGAGGTTCGTGTCACTTGGTTTGGGTAACCATTGAAATAAGAAGGTTAAGCCACACTGTTAATCCCACGTTCAATGTAAAAAATAAAAGCAGCCGAGACAAATTATCCTTCATAAAGTACGGTATATCTCCTCTTTCATCTTGTCTAGTCTTTCTTTTGTTTTATTTATTACGTTACGAAAACTGTAGGACTTTTCTTTTCACAGCTTTTCTGTTTTTAGTGAAAAGGGCATTGTGAAAAGTATACATGCATAGTTTACTGTGCTTTTTAAATTTTTATTGTTGAATGATACATCCATCCAGTATAATTATTGCGACGGGAGGCAATTCGTTTCATGTTATTTCGTAGGTCATCATACGTCCATAAATTTATTTATTATTCGTTAATGAATGTGACGTGTAATTCTGATTTATTAAGGCCGCACACTAGGCACAGTAGTGACGCCAATCATTTTATTCCTAATACATTACAAATATTAAGAAATTCAAGAATGCAAATTATATAAGCCTTAGTAAATAACCTGAAGTATTTTTGGAATCATGTTTAATATTATCAGAATCAGTCAGAATTATGAGAATCAGTTTAACGGACAAAAACGGCCGTTTATGGCGGTAATTACTATTTCTCTTAATGACTGATTCTCATAATATTAAAACATGATTCCAAAAATACTTCAGGTTATTTACTAAGGCTTATATGATTTACATTCTTGAATTTCTTTCTATTTAAGGCCGCACACTAGGCACAGTTGCGACGCCAATCATTTTATTCCTAATACATTACAAATATTAAGAAATTCAAGAATGCAAATTATATAAGCCTTAGTAAATAACCTGAAGTATTTTTGGAATCATGTTTAATATTATCAGAATCAGTCAGAATTATGAGAATCAGTTTAACGGCCAAAAACGGCCGTTTATGGCGGTAGTTACTATTTCTCTTAATTACTGATTCTCATAATATTAAAACATTCATTCTTGAATTTCTTTCTATTTGTAAAGTATTAGGAATAAAATGATTGGCGTCGCTACTGTGCCTAGTGTGCCCCCTTAAAACTAACCTTTTATCGACAGCATCATCGTCGAAGCTGTTTCGACAGCGTTTTATGTTCATTTAAATCCTGTTATATAATTTTGCAAGGTCTTTACTGCCGGCTGCCTATCTAATACCAATCCTTCTTGGGTATCTTCAGAACTGCAAATCAATACCTGTAAAACTGAATTAATAGTATTTGCTCTCGCTGGAATCGAATCTAGAGTCCATCGTATAGAAGACTAGACCACTGCAGGACAGGGGGTTAATCTGATACTTCATGGCCTTGATTAAGGATATGGCTCTTTCAGAAAGAAACAGTGTTAAATTTACTCTTTATGCCTCGATAAAACTCTATTTTATCTCCCTTTTGTCATCATTGAGCCTTTATTTATTACTTACGTGATACGAAGTTCAACGAAAAAGGTGGATCGGTACGGGCTAATCTTATAATAGAGTACGTTGAGATAAATATGTAAATGGTTCTAGGTACTAAATGGGTACTAATAATCGGACTTTATTCGGACTAAGTACACCAAGAAAATATTTTACAAATTTTGAACGCGACTTAAGAAAATTCCTGAAGTACCTGTCAGATTTAAAGTCTGTCGTTTTCAAACAAAAAGAAAAATAGATCATTCTTTGAAGTTTAAACAACAACAACTTAGGAAGTTTTAACTTTTATTCCTTTTACTATATCAACTATAATAGAGATAAAACGCAGAAAATTTAAACCTTATTTTATAGGTTATACTGGGAGACTCCTCAGCTTTTCTTCTAGTCAAAAATACTAAGACACAATGGTCAAAAGTATTGCAAGTATTTTAGAGATGTATTTTGGATTGAAGGTTGGTAAAGGTCATCGCCGTGATTTACGAATATTTTTATTTATAATTCCAGATCCCGCCTCCCACGCGGTTGTAGCTGTCTGTCATTCAGTGGCGTATTCTTTAACTTGACACTCGAGGGACAATACATTTATTTGTGAGCACCATTACATAGCATTTAATAAAAATTCTAGCTACGTTGGTAGATAGCTAAGTAATTTTCAACCAACGACCAAGGTTATCAAGTCGACGCGCATTATTAATCGATTTCGATTATTTCTTTTTTATTAGAAGGTTAGGTCCATATATCCCGAAGTTGATCGTATAAAAATTTGGTTTAATTTAGTGTAAAAAACGTTTTATCATCTTTATTTACTCTTCAAGGAACACCTATTATAGGTTTTTGGGATTGAGTTGAAAACCTACGAATACTCGTACATGAACGACAGACAACACAACCAACCATTAGCCAACACTAAAAAATAACTATCACATAATTGATCACAAGATACTCAGACAGGTTTGCACGCAAATACCTACTGATAGCGAAAGTTAGAAAAGATTATGGAACAAATGGGCTCCTGACGAGTCCGAAACTATAGTCGGCAATCCCGAGAAAATAACACGTAAGTGACCTGTTGTTATACATAATGGCTTTATCTCAAGTCAGTTTCAATGATAGTTTGCCTGGCCGTGGACACAACATTGACAGGCTGTGTAAAAACTTAGTTATAGAGACTAAGGGGGGAAAAGTCATATCACAGCTCGTTGCCCCGGGCCCACTTGGCCACATACACCTACGCTGTCATTGCATGGAAGCCGGGTTTATGTAGGTCCACGTATTTTTAGACGTGTCTGCCGGCAAAAGCATGTAAATATTTATTAACGTTCTTTAGGCTGCTCCGCTAAAAGAATTCAATGGAATAATCATAGCATTTTACTTCTGTTTTTCTAAAACTGTAGAATTGATTGGTTTTATATCTATACTATACGCCTTTCTTATGATTTAATTACATAAAAACTTATTACAATTCCGAGAAATAACATATTAATTCAAACTAAAATTACCTACTTAAGTATAAATAAATTCAACTAAAAATTAAAACTACCTTAGAGTATAAATATTGATACTCTAAGAAAACTACCTATCATAAATAAACCTAACAAATAATAAAATTAATGTGTACTTAATAGTAGATTGTTATACAAGGATTGTAAGTGATCAATTACACCTGAGATATTTGTTGAGATATATGTTCGAGGGTGTAATTGATCATTTTATGATCCTCGAAATGCGAGAAAAAATAAATGCAATTTTTAAAAAGCAATAAAACAAGAAAATGACAATCCGTTTTTTTAATATGGCGTTGCGCTCTTGATGCATTCTGCCAATTGTGGTGGCCAGTGCGCTTGTTTTAAAAATAAAAATAAATTTATGAGTATTATAGGAACCAACGCGTGGCGCGCGGCCCCCTTCGATTTTTAAATTTACTTACCTCCCTCAGGATGTGAATCGAAGTTTAAACCCGTATTTTGATTTAAATACAACCTCCTTTCAGAGCTTGAATGATGTAAAAATGTATATTTACAAATCGGTCTTTCTATGTATGATTCCTTTGGATAATTAATAAAATCCTATGATCATGCCTCACAAATCATTATTTCGCCATTTTGTATATTGTAAAAAAATTAAATGAATTATTTTTTTGCATGAGACATTGCAACACACCGTGTCCTAAAATGACACCTGACAGTTCCAAAAACATCCATTTTTCACTCATTAAGAAGCGTATTAACTACAACTCACAAGTGTGCTATGGCCAAAATAATTCGATACTGTAAAGGACTTGTGCGGTAATAGTACATTATGATACAAGTATGGTAAGCTTGATATTACAGTCGAGGTGTTGATAGGCACGAGGCGAAACCGAATGCTTTATAATAAACCGACGACTATAATAGACAGCTTATCGTACGAGTATCATACGAAGTTTTTCAATACATTTGCAATTACCATAAATTAAAACAAGACAAATTTCTTCGCTCGTGCATATAACCACCTCGACTGTAATATCCAGCTTACCGTATTTGTATCATAATGTACTATTTAAATTTTTTCGCAAGAGAGTTTTCTCAGTTTCAATTAATCTATAAATATATTTTGAAACTAAGTAAACTTTGCTTACATTTAAAACAAACCCAAAATTTTGTAACCATATTGTTTTTCACACATGGTAGAAAAACAAAAGTTCTATTTTCGATTTTGATTGTTTTTCAGAAATAGCTGCATATGTTGTTTACTGGTAACGCCTGGGTAGGTATTTAAATAAAACTTGAAAAACACCGTCAAAATAAACTGAAAAGCAAAAAATCTATTATCCCTGTTTTTCTATCCTCAGGATTGGATTTTTTTCCAAATTTATATGGGTGGTCTCATATAAATTTTGCAGCAATTTTTCAAATTAAAATAGGGAGAGTGACGACTCTCCATATTTACGGAGAATCGAGTTACTGTGACAGGGATGCACGGAGGTCGATGGCTTTTCATTTCAAAAGGCTGCACTCGACAAGTAGGGGAAAAATTAATATTTACCCTGGCTATATCTATTACGTCAGATTAATCAAATAATTCCGTGTAGCAGTAAATTGAACTTTGAATTATTCAAGTCTCTTTCAAGAACATAAAATCTATGCTATTATATATTAAAATTTATTTTAAATTATTAAATCATGATACCATTACATAAGCTAATTCAAATTAAAAACGTTAATACCTACCGAAATAAATAAAGAAGCAGAGCTTCAAAAACTAAATAGCTTTACTTATCTCTTTGTTCTCTCTATTCGCAAAAAATCTACAAAAGCTCCTCATAAATAAATGTTTTTACAAAATATCTGAATTTTTTAATGATAATTTTGTTACAATTTCACTTTAATTTCTCTACCTACTGTTTAAAATTAATATTATGTTTTAAACAGTGTATTGTAAAATGTAAAAAATTAAGTAATTTGTAAGTAAAAAGGCAACTAGCTGCCCTCATGTTTGCTGTGCCCTTGCAGGGCGTCACATGTACTTATCTCTATGTAACAACCTTTAACTTGTCTGTTTAAATCTGAATCTGAATCTAACTTTCAGTGTGGAATTCGAGCAATCAGAAACTGTATGTGTAGCAAAATCATGTTATCATGCCATGTAAATATTGTAATATATACTTAAACAAATACGCTAAACGTGGATTAGGCCCCAAGCTTCGTCCGACCCGGAAGGAGTATAGACGAGATGTTTTATTTATGGAAAAATAATTGACCGATGTACGTATGTATACAGAATGTTTGATAAAAAATTATCGAACATGATTGAATGAAAATAATACAGGATACAACATTTTTGTGAACATAAACTATAAAGTGCGAATCGGGCAAAAAAAAACAAAAGGCTTAAAGACACATCAATGCGTGTAGAAAAAAATGAAACCTGCGACGAATTAATGATATTTTACATACCAAAATTAAATTTGAAATGAACTTAATTTTTTCGTAAACGCAATGGTCTCCCCAACCCCCTGTTTTAGTTATTGCTCTGCACCCATTCAACAAACATCCTGTATAATAGGGGGAGTCAGAGATGATGGAGTTATTGCTGGCAGGGATGCGTGAAGGCCGATGACTCTTCATTTCAAAAGCCTGCACTCGACAAGTAGGGATAAATTAAAATTTTGCGTGTCTCTATCTATTTATGTGTTGCATTCCGTTATATTTATTTTATAGCTACGAGCATTACAGCTGGAAGTACATAGGGCCGTGCTCCTGCAGTGGAGACTTGAAAGGACCTGATGATGAGCATTGAGCATTCAATACAGGCTAGATTGGGACTTGGATCCATTAAAGTTTTTACTAAAATGAACTGATTTAATTTGATTTTTCTGTATTATTGAAATCAAATTTTATGACAAATAACTGCTTAATCCTAATCCAGTAAATTGTACACATTGCACAATTTTTAACAATGATTTCGTAATATTTAGCTAAAACTAAACATAACTAAAAATAAAAAATTAATGTTAACAAACAAACTGGTACTTATTTTGAACCCCCTGGCGATATTTAGGTTTCGGAATCAGGATCGCTAATAGAACACAACATTTGAAAAGCCATGCAAATTCATCCAACAACTGGTTGACTTCCTACGGGAAGTTTAAGTTTGTTACTTTTCGTTTTCATGATACCTAGATCTGTGGTTCCGAGGTTAAAATATTGCCAGGGAGTCGATTTTGAAATCAACCTAGGTTCAAACCGCAACACAACAACAACTGAGATAAGAAGAACAGTAGCGAAAAGAACTCGTTTCTACACACATTGTCTAAATCAAAAACTATCGCCTTTGTAAAGTAGTAGAAAATTGTTAGGTAAGGTGTGGCTCACCCTCAAACTAAGTTTCCACGAAACACTGACTGAGCTTAAGCACTGCATAGCACCTGCATGCTAAACTTAGACATGGTAATAAATCCTCCTTGTTTGACCTTCAAACTAATGCTGAAGTTCTTATCCCCGATGTAGAGAGAAAGTTAAGAAATTGCAAATACCGAGAATAATAATTTGTAAAGTGAGGTAAAGTAAGCATTATATAATACTAGCTAAGCGCGCAACTTCGTCTACGTGGAATAGTAAGTATTACATACAAAATTTCATCCCCATTTTCAACCTCTTATAACCCTGTTTTAACTAAACTATCGCCTTTGTAAAGTAGTAGAAAATTGTTAGGTAAGGTGTGGCTCACCCTCAAACTAAGTTTCCACGAAACACTGACTGAGCTTAAGCACTGCATAGCACCTGCATGCTAAACTTAGACATGGTAATAAATCCTCCTTGTTTGACCTTCAAACTAATGCTGAAGTTCTTATCCCCGATGTAGAGAGAAAGTTAAGAAATTGCAAATACCGAGAATAATAATTTGTAAAGTGAGGTAAAGTAAGCATTATATAATACTAGCTAAGCGCGCAACTTCGTCTACGTGGAATAGTAAGTATTACATACAAAATTTCATCCCCATTTTCAACCTCTTATAACCCTGTTTTCGAATGAAATATGTCCTTTCTTAGGCTCAATCTGTGTACCAAATTTCATTTAAATCGGTTCAGTAGTTTTGGCGTGACAGTAGAACAGACAGACAGTCACTTTCACATTTATAATATTAGTATAGATTTATTTGCGTAATAGTAAATATAATAGTAGAGCAAAATCACGGCGACTAATCACACAGATAGAGCTACACTCACAGTAAATTGTGAAGTTACCATAAGATGCTAACTCAATGATTCTATATTTTATAATAAATATGTACTTTTTTAGATATTATATATTATATCCATTTTTTTACTTCGTCTTAAGGTTAATAAGAAGTAAGTAACTAAGTGATACCTTAATACGGTTAATTACTTAATGGAAGCTTAAAAAGATAGAACAAGTTTCTTCCAAAACTTTCTTAATATCCCTAATAGGTGCGGTCCAAGGTCACAGGAGTTGAAAAGTGTTCCTGATTTGCGTATATTTTTTTCATTTATTAAAATAATTTATCCCTTAGCCACGATGTATTTAATTTGTTTATGGAAACAGAGCGTAAGGCCTCTGTAGTTGACCTGCTCGATACCCTCTAAGGCCGTCAATGTTTGTATTTGTGAAGCGCTGGTTTTACCAGTTGGATGAGCAGGCTGGAGTCATAATTATACCTAGCATACTACCTCCAATAATTTCAGGCTGCGACTGCACCTAATCCCTAATTTAAGTGTAGCTCGTGTTAGCAAGAACATAAATAAATAGCTCATATTTTACATCAACATATCACACGCTCCAAAGCGTAGTCATTTACAAATTTACAGGTACGCATTTCTTTTTATAAGAAAATAAAAAAGCCCAGCATGGAGGGGTCGTTTTATTGAAATAAAAAAGTGAACGCTCCGGGTGGCACTGAGTGTGATAAAAATGGCGACATTATTCAGGGTCTAACATTGATCGTCGTTTGTCACTTGACGACGCTACAAGTACTTTTCTGTCTCTTCCAGATACACTCTAAACAAGGGTATATTGGGGTGAATGACATTTAAATATTTATGCTGACCAGGGACCTATTGCTTTATACATTAATGTCAGCTCATCTCTTGAGGTTTAAATGTCTGCGGAGCCATTAAATACAAACATTAAAGCCTTTTGCCAACAAAACCCAAAAACCAAATTAATTACGATTTATATTTTAAACTGAGCTTTTGGTTTTAATTATAAAGCATCCATTATAATAATCACTTGATTTATATCTCTTCGCCAGGACTGTGATGTGGTTAATTAATTTATTAGCGTGTTGAAACAAAAAGAGTTCATTTAGCGAAATAAAAGAATAAAAATGAGTGCAACTATATCAAAGATATAATAACGGGAGATTCTCGAGTAATAGATTTAAGATGCTAATGACCTCGGCGAGAAGGGTAATCAACATCACTCAAAGCCGCTTTTTTCGCCAAAGAGTGGAAATATCTCGAATATTATTAGCTTTGGTCGAAAATGATGTCACTCGAAATGAAATGACATCTCATTTCAAAAACGATTTAAGGAGCTTATTCATATTTATGTAATGCTACTTCACTTATACATCTATTATTAGATTTTATTAATAATATATATGACCAGGAAGAAAGAGCAATAAGATATTTGTGGAATTTTCAGGTGAACAAGGTGAGTTTATCTGATTTGGTCAAAGCTGAAAATTATATTCATTCTTTATTTTTTATATTATTAAGTGTATTTTATTAACGGCGTTTAACTTGACCTTCGATAAGCCTTCGACATAACCCTAAAAGGGTTTCTCTTTCCTTCAATATAAACAACTTTTGCTATGGGTTCAATGCTGGAAAATCAAAAAACAAAACACATTTTCATACAAAAGTGAATTCCCGCCCAGGAAATTAGTAAAATAAGTCAAGAAAAATTTTGAGTGCTGCATTGATCCCATGGGAAAAGTTTTTCATACTGACGATCTGAGTCTGATCCCTTTAAGGGAAGGTTGAGGGCTAAGTTACACTCTGTACAACCAAGTGATTAATAGAGCACTGTACAGTAGAAAATACCTGTGCAGTTTGAAATATGTCCAATATGGCATAATAATGATAATAATTTTGCTTATCTCCCATACGGCAGAGTTTTAAGACCTTGACTGTCATTTCTATGTTCTAACATCAACATTGCATCATCATTATCATCAGGCATTTTTAGTCTCCACTGCAGGAGCATGACCCTCTCTGTACTACCAGAGCCATATATCAGCCACATTTATTACACTCTCCACGCTGGCCAGACGGGTTGGACAGGTCTCTTTGCTGTTTTTACTCTTTGTTTAGCTTGTGTTTCTGAAGTTTACTTCTAATCTGCCGTCGTGAGTCAACATTTATAGATAAATTACTACAAATTGCTACTTTAACGATACCTATAATAATTAAAACATTAATTACTGGACTTTTACATATTTATCAATGATAAGACTCATAATTTGTTGAATAAAATATTTATTAAAGTTAATGGACATTGATATAAAAATAATTATTTTTAACAAAAAAGTAAAACCGACTTCAACCCTATACGTAAATGTACAAACTGGAACTAAAAATTAGGTTTTAGTGGGTGTGATAGTTCAATCAAAATAGAGGAACAACGTCGTCATCAACTTGTCTTGATTCGTGAAAAAATAAAATAGAAATAAAATTAAACCAAACGGCATACTTGTACAATTTTTTTAGGTTTTTGTTGTTTTTTTCTAAAAGCACTGGATACATTTCTATAAAAAAAATTACCTTTGAAGTTCAGTCAAAACAGAGGAGTAACGTTCTCATACTTCTCATCAATTTGTCTTGATTCGTAAAAGAATAAAATACAAACAAGTTTAAATCGGACGGCATCCTTTAACAATTTTTTTTGGTTTTTGTTAATATTTTTCAAAAAGTGCTCGATACATTGCAACAAAAATTTTATGGTAACTCTTCCAAAGCATAACCTATCGAACAAAAAAAGAATCACTAAAATCGATCCATAACTGACTGAGTAATCACGTAAAAAAAAATACAGACGAATTAAGAACCTCCTCCTTTTTTGAAGTCGGTTTATAAAATTAGTTTTAGTAAGGTTTTTTTGTATTTCATTTTTTTACACCTAACGCATAGTTCTTGTAACATAGTAGAAAAATGCTACTCTGGGAATATGAACACTGTAAAGTGTTCGAAACGCTAGTCACTATAAAAAATACCTCCATAGCTCAGGGCTTAGACATAAGACATATTTTTAAAAGAGTTTTACTTGATTTTATTTAGAACCATTTAAAATTAAATAATACTGTACATGTACACCCACTTGTGTTCTCAAGGTATAGCTACATTAGGCCACACTTAAAATGTTACTCGTCCATATTGAAATATACAGCATTCCGTCGCAATAAGGACAGTGTAGAGATATTGCTCTACCCTCAACTTGCCGTCCGCTGTACGAAACAACACCCACAACACAATATATGTTAATCCATTATTACACTTAACGAGCATGTTCCATCGAATATGCAATTTATTTTATGCCCATACCCCATTAGGAAATAATGGCACGGGAATATTCCCTACAAGAGAAGCCGCAGTTCAAACAGAAAAAAATGTTACAATTTCTGCGTTGTGAAATAATTTATCTAATTTTTCTGATGAATAACATTCGCCATTTAAGGATGAATAAAAACGTATTTTTTCAAATTAAAAATTGTTCAATAACAACCTTTGCCCTAAAAATTTTTGGTATATACTATTTTTTTCTTTTCTCCCAAACCTGCATGGAAAAAAACATTATTCACTAAGTTGGCGTGATTTAATAATTCTGTGAGCAAAAACCTCTTACAGACAGATATGGTGAATATTGATTCACCATATCTGTCCGTAGTAAACGAGGAATCCATATTGATGAATTCCTCGTTTACTACGGAACCCGAGAAACAATTGGCTGATTGTAAAAATTCTTTCGACAATAGAAAGCTACATTACAAGCGAGTAACATAGGGCATATTTAATAAACAAAAAAAAAGGGATGCCCAATTCACGAAAAAATGCAATAATTTTTTTTTGTATGACAAACAAGATGATAATCCACGCAGACGAAATTGCGAGGCGGATTGTATTCAATAAAAATGTTTGAATAGCATAAAAACAAATTAATATTTAAGAGGTTGTCTTCAACTTTAAAAATTCCTTTCAAAGTGGATAAGTACTACTTGACGTGGACAATAAATTGCGACTAATTCAATTTTAAAGCTGTAGAGCTCCAACTTTTCTCTGCAGTTTCCAACTTCTAAACTATAGGCGTGTAATAAAATTATATTCGTTAAAATATGATGAATGTATTTTATCGTAGGTACGAGCCGGTATTGGAGGGTGTCGATAACGGATGTTCGAAAAGATCGATCGTTGTTGGCATAAAAGAAAGAGCGGGTTGAAACAAGAAAAAAGTCGGCGAAACAATAGCCGTTTCGAGTAGGACGATGAAAGCCCCATGAGCTTGCCGATTCGTTAGCAAAGGGAGAAAAACGATTAAAAGGCTCACACGCCATCGGCTCTAACTGTTTCGTGTCTTTCGGCACTTGTGTCACTCTATTTTACGCCGTTCCAATTGCTCAATATCAATGTTGAATACCGATGCCAAATGTAATGGGCTTTTTCTTTTAGGTTTGCAATATCAGCGATTGATTTGATTTTCGTATTACTCGGAAAACCGAAGCGTCACAGCTGGAAAACGAATAAGAAGTAAAAGTAAATAAGCTGTAGGTATTAAGACAAAATTAAAACGTTTTTTTATATGCAATGAAAGGGTAATATTTGTTCTTTTATATGATAGAAAAGGGGTATAATGTGGACTTATTGTAAAGTCAACCCATCCTATCCTGTGCCTTATAGACTTTCATTAAAACTACCTATACTAATATTATGAAAAATGGAAAGATTTGTGTGTTTATACCTATATGTAATTACTCCTTAATAATGTTGTCAGCGAGAAAAATGCGTACCTATAGGCTGTATTTTTTTTAAAAGAGATTCGCTTTAAAATTTCATTAGATAATATAACCTGTATCGAAAATTCGCTTATAAATGGCGAGCGCTACAAAAACTTTTGACATCTCTGTTTTCTTAGCGAGTTTCCGGTTACATCCTTTCCTTACCTGATATGTGTGACAAATCTATTAATAGTCTATGTAACCCATGCAGAAGAAATTGTACTAAACAGGCGTCTGTAATAGATCCATCCTATTTATTAGATAATTAAATAGGTAAATAAAATTCGCATATTACATCGTTCTTCGCCCATTTTCCCATCGTTCTTCACCCATTTTCCCATAAACAGCTTATCGATAAATTATTTGATTAACATTAGGTATAACATTAGATATTGATGTAAAAAAATCATCGAACTCAAAAGACATAAATCAAGAGATAAGTTTACTTAAAACAACTCGACGATGAAATCTACTACATCAAAAAGCAATGAAAAAATGGAGCCATTATTTTTATTTATCGGCATCCATAAAACTAGAAAAAACGAATAATTTTCAGATACAATCCAAACTTTTATTTGGTTATACCCTAGAGCAATTCCTACTTTGTTTACAAATAAACTTGGCGTTGAAATTGGGAAGGAAAAAGCTTTTTGAAAGAGGATAGGTAAATCGATTTATGCAAAACAGATAGCGCTTTTTGTATGCAAATTTTTGTTGATTTCACAAAGATTGAAATCGTGGTATTGTGAAATGGGAAATATTGATTATCCACTGACAATAAACAAGTATTGGATGGATTATGCTGTTATTATCTGGGGGATTTATTAACAATCTGCGCCCGATCGACTTAATCTTAATTAACAAAAGTTTTAAGGCAATAAGTTGCAAATTTAATAGTTTCAATTAAAAACAAACATTAGGATAATAACTTTGTATGTACTTACTGAAATAAATAAACGATTATGTGTTTGTTTAAAAATGTTTTTTTTTTATGGTCGATACAAAAAAATCAATTTTAGCTACAAGTTAGGAAGCCTAAACATAACTAAACATGCACATTGTATTTCCTTATTCAGTTAGGATTACTCTCGACTCCACGTCAAATAACAGGATGAATAAGCAATTTTAAATGTAATGTATTTTCGTCTTTTAATATTTTCATCATTCCCTTCGGCACGGGTAAATTAGAAACCGCTAAAATCTTCGAGGTGATAAATCTCTGTCGAATTCGTCAGCCAACAGTTTTATTTCTTTTCCCTTTTACGCCGGATTTCTTTCCAACAAAGTTACTGCTACACTTCGCGAGCGGTTGGGCGCAGTGGTAACGCTCAAAATTTGGTTTCCCGCAACTTCCACTTCAGAAATGAAGTAAAAGGAACAAGCACTTAAAAAAAAAAGTAAAAATTACGGAACTATAATTTATGTGTGCACACTGAGCAGTTCTTTGTTCAGTTACGGTAGGCCAGTTTTTGGATTAGATAAAAATTGCCACTGTTACAGTTTGCCAACCAAAATACTGAGATCACAGTAATTTTTCAAGTTGTATACAAAAAGTATATTACAAAGTGTATATTTCAATGAAAAGACGGATCAAAATTGTTAACATTTTTTAAATACCGAAATAAATGGAATATAGCTGTATCTGATACCATTGGAAAAGTACCATATACAATATATAAATAATAAGTAGGTACAAAACATTTTTCAAATGTTACTTTTATTGCATATTAAATAATATTAAATCAACGAAGAAATTTGTAAAAAAGGAAATAATGCAAATTATTATATTAACTGCAGTTCCAGCCAGAAAACAAAATTGGTTATGCGTTTTCTGTCTGAGAATTTCGGTGTCTTAGTTACATCTCTTTTCTGTAGACGAATAAAATCTTCATACGAAATACGAAAGGACTTTTTCCCTAAACAATGCTACTAATAAATACTAAACAATGCGCTTAACTTGATCTTTGGGTCTAATGGATTAAACTGTCTACACCGTAAGGGATAAAGACGTGATAATAAGCGCGTTGTACCTTTTACAATACAAAAGATCTATCCAAAGATATTTTCTTTAAAGAGTATTTACTACACCGTGAACGTAAACTTGCTTAAAGTTCGATGAATGGTGAAAATGTACTCATAAAGTTTGCTGTTTTAGTTAGAAAGCATATTTGTCCGATTTTTTCAGTTTGTATCTCTTTGCTATATTTTTTACCTACTAACTAGGAATTTAAATTTGAAATGTTAATAAAATAGTAAAATTTATGATCTCGGTGGACCACACGCATTGCATCAAGTATTATCTTCATTAACATTATGTTGTAAAAACGTATATCGTAGATAGATAGTTGCATGATCTAGGTGTTGCGTGCCTTAATAGTGAATCCCAGACGTTAGGAGCCCGGGGTCCTATTAGGACAGAATATCCATTTACAAGTATATGCCATTTCTATATTTTGAAGTCTTCAGCTAGCCTGACGCCTACCCTTTCTTGTGTATCATATTATGTAAGTAGTTTTATCATTTGGAATCTTGCTACTGTTAAAATCATAACATCACTTAAGTATCAGAAACAAATCGATTTAAAAACAAAAACATATTATCTTATGAAATAAAACACCCTTTTATTTTGCACCGAGTTCGTTGGTGAGTAAGCACAGCAGTACTACATTCGATTCATAGTTCAGGAGACAGGCATTAGTTACCCGTCAGTAGGGGCGGGCGGGACGACGGCGAGGGCGGGCGGGGACGCGACTACGCGATTTGTTCCCCAGAATTGCATTGTCCCAGCACCTGGAATCTGGATTCGGTTAGTACCTTCCAAAGGAGATTTGTTCGGCGCTCGCGAAGCCGGCGAAAAAGACAGCGGCGCAAACACTTTTACAAGATGTATTTGTATGTAAACTAGTGCGCTGCGATATGTCAATTTGGTTGTGTAAGCCTTCTGCAGCTTTGTAGAATAATAATAGGATCTATTTAAACTTGTTCTTTAGTATTATATGAGCAAATTACTAGTTTTAGCATTTTGAAAAGAAAATTACAAGTAGTAAAATATTAAAACTTACACGAGATAAATTAACTATGAAAAACTAGTCGACAAATCAGACACAATAAAAACCGGCCAAGTGCGTGTCGGGCCACGCGCAGTGTAGGGTTCCGTAGTTGCGAATCACAACTTTGATTTCACACTGTTCACACTCGCACCTCACATTTAAACGACCAAAAACATGTAACAATAAAAATGTATGAAATTTTACATTTTCGGGTACATTTTATAAGTTAGTTGCCTATAACTTTTTATACTACGGCTGTAATTTTTTTTCACGTATCCATATATAATAACCGTTATTAGATAGAGGGGGGGGGGGGGAGACACTACCTCTAACAAAAATTTGCACTTTAAAACCAAATATTTCAGAAACGGATCCCTAAATCGAAAAATGGTGTTCTTAACCTCACAATATTTTTTAAAGACCTATCTAACAATACCCAACACGATAGGTTTGTATAGAAAGGGAATATAATAAAATAGAAAATATAAGGGTTCCTAGTTTACTACGGAACCCTAAAAAGCCGGGTTTCCATTATATTCATAGTAGATTATTTCAAAAATACTTTATGAGAGTTTACGTCCACCATATTAAAATACCTTTATTTAACTAACTAGGCATACGGCCCACCAGATGGAAAGCGGTTACCGTAGCCTTTGAGCGCTTGCAACACCCAACACTCGCGTGTTGCCGACCCTGTAGAAATCTTTTTATCTATTTCTACACGTTCTAATCTAATCGTGTTCAGTTCATTCCCTTGACCATTTTTTACGATTTCTGCAGTAAAGAGAAGCAACGTATGATGTGTTTCATTTCAAAAGTCGTTGTGCTGATGTATGTAGGTACTTGAAAGAAAATAAATCAAATGTGTGAGTCGAACTCGCGCACGAAGTTTTACGTCATTGTCCATAAAACATTAGACTATCGAGCTGCAACAGCAAATAAATCATGTTTGTTGTATGAGAGCCACCCTTGAATATTAATTTTATTCTTTTTTAGTATGTGTTATTTCAGCGGCAACAAAAACATAGCATCTGTGAAAATATCGATTGTCTAGCTATCATGGTTTATGAGATACAGCCTAGTGACAGACAGACAGCTGGACATCTAAGCCTCGTGAATAGAGTCCCGTTTTTACCCTTTGGGTACGGAACCCTAAAAAAACAAGAGTGTGCTGTTCAATGATGCAGACAGTTGTAATGGTCGAGACGGTTGCACATGTTTATAGATAATCTAATTCACGCTTCGCTCGCTATCTTTTACTGGCGAACTTTTGTATGAATACAATCATTTGTTTTAAAGTTCAACTCAATTTCGAGGGAATTAGTTGGCTCAAGATCATATCTTACGAAAGTTGTATAAAATTCGAGGCGACATCGGGAAGGGATTAGGGCAGAGGGATCAGAACTTTGTCGATTTTATTAACTTCCTATGGCTCTTGTATACTCGCGTTTAATAGGCCTCAAAAGTTAAATGGACTTAATGTGAAACAGCATATTAAACGCGTTTATATTATACAAACTTTCACGCACGCCTTTGTTTGCGTTTATATAAATTAAGGTCAGGTCAGGGCAGTCATCCTCAACTGCCTGTTTGGTGCTTGCAGGCATGGCGTCGGGTACGCGCACCTCTCTTTCCGAGTTGCTACTTTCTTACCCCCAATCCAACCGAGCAAGTAGCATCCCAAATATCCTCATGCCGTTGCCCCCTGTCCAACTAACTTCTACCCTTCCCTCGCTTAAAACACCATTTATCAGCGCATTGTAACCCCTATGATGAAAATCATTGGCTGAGGCCCATGTCTAGCAGTGGAGTTCTTGCGGCTGAGACGACGATATAACTTATAAAGATCCATCGGAATCTGTATTTCCTGGTCGAGAAGTTTGCTCCGTGCCCCTTTTAGTAACTTTGTACAATGTTTATACAAAAGATGATCATAGAGAGCAATGGCTCACTGAGTGGTTAAAGTGTATGAAAAACTAAGAAGTATACAAAATCCCTTGCGAAATATAATTGCGCGATGCGACGCGGGACTGTGCGATACATATGGATTCGCGATTATTTATTCTACTAGTCGTACGGTGCTGCGACGCTCATGTGCGCTTCGCTCAATACGAAGAATAACAAGATGGGATTAGCTTTTGCACGTTTCCTCATTTATATTGACTGTTCCCAAAACTTATAATAATATTATAAAGAGGACAGATTTGATTGAACGAGTATTTTTGTTTGCATTGATTAGGCTCCGAAATTACAAAACTGATTTTCAGGATTATTTCACGAACAAAAGCTGATTTATTTAAACTTTTATTACCTAAATAACTCAAAATACGTGTTTACTTTATCAAAGACGATTTGTATGCATTAGCAAAGATATATTATCTTTATCTAATGAAATAACATATGGTAATTAAATAAAAAAATAACATAATTTAGGTACCTAAGGTCGACGGTTCAATTCCTGCCCAAGTGGATTATTTCTTTATTCATTAGCATTTCATCATTATGAATAAAGAAATAATCCACTTGGGCAGAAATTGAACCGTTGACCTTAGGTACCTAATCTGGTCGTACATAGACCTAGGGTCGCACTGCTGACTCACATAATCAATGATATTGCACAATATTCTCGAGGTCGGAGTATAGTTAATCGAAAATTATACCAAAATACTTCAAGTCAAGTATAATAATGGCTGGGTGGTGCTCTTCGATCAAATAGGTATGTGCTAGTGTCGCGTAACACAGCGCCTTAATCTTATTATATAGATTCTACACCGAAGTCTTCGAACAGCGGCATTTGTTGGAGAGTTGGTTTTCGTCGGGCTAGTCAGCGACACGTTGGAAACGTTCTTTTTTCATGGGAAACAATGTTTGTCACTTAGTGTCGGTGCCTTGCCATGGAAGTAAAATTTTATTAGGTCAGTCCACTGCTTTTGAGTGCCTTCGTGGCGCAGGTTTTAAGACGCTAGACTGCTTCAGTATGGCCATGGGCGATGCGTCAGCCCTACTACCTTAAATCTTCCCTCTATATTAATTTGAACTACTTTTACATTATATAAGAAACGACATGTGAACATAATTTACTTAAATACTACGCAGTTGCACAGCGCGAATGTAAAGTAGGTCACAGTGTAAAATAAAAAGTTTATTTTAAACAAATACTACAGTCGTGTGGTTCCCGGAAGAGTAGAATAGGACCACTCCGAGTCTTCCCGTGGAAATCGTAGAACGACTTAGGAAATACAAGCTAAACAAAGCTTATAAATATCAAAGAAACCTCTCCATGTCTGGCCAGCGTGGAGAGTGTGGGCCGTATCCTCTGACTGACTGTGGGCCGTAGCCACATATCAGCTAGAGCAGCTGATATGTGGCTCTGGTGGTGCAGAGAGGGTTGTGCTCCTGCAGTGGAGACTATAAAAGACCTGATGGTGATGATGATTAATCGAATACTTAATTGTCAACACGTCTATTCGCATCGCAGAACCAATGATCAAATATAAACATATTTTTGAAGAGAAGATCAGCAAAATAATTCATAGAAAATAATAATAGATAAACTATCTATCTTCGTAACGGGAGGTATCCGGCGTGGGTGGGCGCTAACGAGAACTCCAAACATAGTAGTGTTTGGAGTTCACTACAGCTTAGAGTACCTACTTACAATAAAATCTTTTCTACAACTTTTAATTTTCGCGTATAAGCCATGAATGTTTTAAAAATATTAAATTACTAGCTATTACCTGCGGCTTCGCCCGCGTGACATAAGGCCTATGTCCTTCTCAGTACCCTAACCTATATGTGCATGAAAAATTTCATGTTGAACGGTTCAGTAGGTTGGGCGTGAAAGCGTAACAAACAAATAAACTCACTTTCGCATTTATAATTTTAGTTAAGATTAATATTTTAGAGGATTTTTTTCGTTAGAAAGTACTTAACCGCAGTTAATTTCAATAACTGCCAAAATGAGATTTCTCATATACATTTTTATAACCCAAAAGTACCTCTACCCATTCCCCTTTTGAAACGTTTGAATAACCCTTTGAATTCTATTTGTGATCCTGATGATTCTTTTTAACGAATCATTTGAGTGCGTTTGACTATCCCTTCAGGCAAGATATATCTTGCAACAGCTTGGGGGAGGCAACGACTAGGTCTAGGGTGATACACGCACACTTAAATAATGCCTATTTACTCTTATCTCCGTAGAAATCCCTAAATTATGCGAATCCGGAACCAGTGACGTGGGGAGGGAATTGCATTCCTAAGCGGTACGCATAATGAAGTAAGAGGCGCGTATTGACCACATATGGTTGGAATCCCTGTTCACGCCCCATATTCCGATGGTGGTGTATAGGGTTAAATATTGCCAGGAGGTTCAAAACCAACCCTCATGAATAAAAGCAAAGTTGTTACACGTAATTATCTTTTACACATATATCCCTCTTTTTATTATATCTATTTAATATATATTAATTACATTAATGTAAATATACAGTCTAAAATAGGTACACAAAGTGCAATATTTATTAAAATTACCTATTATCTCGTAGGAAATCCTTAACTCGAAAGTTAATTAAGCGAGTAAATGTGTATAACATTGAGTTTAGTTGAAAATAACCTCTGTAGCTGGAATTTATCAAACTACTATGCCAAGTTTGCTGTTGAACATACACGTTCACTTCACCGATGTTACAGTACAATGTAGGTAAAATAATATTATGTTTAAGCTCTCTAGGGCTTATCTGTACTCGTAGGTAATGTATTGTTCTTTAGAGATGAAACATGTTTCTTTTCTTTTCATTACAGCTGATAGCTTTGTTCGGGGCTAATAATTGTATTCCGAAACAAAACCTCCGGTATCAAGGGCCCGCCCTTTGTAGCAGTCACTCGTAAATTTTGTGTAAATATTTATAGCAAATCCTCTGAATGCACACCACGTGTGAGGGCGGGATCAATTCTCATGTCAATAATGTATAGAGGTGCTCTGGTTGTTTCGCGAAACTCGATTTCTTCTTATTCGATACACTACACAACTGCAGCCGAGACACCTTTACAGCGAACACAATATTTGTTTACTCAGAAATCCTTACTTGTATTTTCGAATGACATGGATTTATTACAATAATCCGCTTTGTAAATGGTTGCCTTTAATGAAATTTTCTTTTGTTGTTAGCATCAAAAACTTTCAAATGGGGCTTCAGTCAGACTGTGTTTATGCGCCTTTCCTGACGACAGATTAATTTTTATTTATGTTCCATTTAAAAATAATTTTACTAAACATGAAAAAAGGTACTTTTTATACTTACTTAAAATTTTATAAAAACATAAAGTGAATAAAAAGAAATACTTAAATAAACACACTGGAGTAATTTATTTGAAGAATTATAGAAAAACTATGAATCATAAATTGTAAAAGTAATAAAAGTGATCTAAAAACTTATAAAAATACATTGTTGTTATACGAGTTGTTCATAACAAAACTTACTCCGTTCAAACTATCGATTGAAATGTCAACGTTCGAACGCTAAGAGAATAGCACCCTTGAAATTTATGACCATCGCGGTTTAAAGGTACAGGTTAATAAACAGTAATCTGTTACGAACCAATAAAACTAGAAAGGCCATAGAGCCTACATTTGTGCATGGACTGCAATACAATTTTATGACAATTATACATTAACTTGTATCTCCTTAAAATTGTACGTAGGTATATAACACTACAATACTGTGTAGAAAAAAGTTAATAAGTACATTTTATTAACTTACCATTAATACCAAAAATAACCAAGAAAAGCTGTAACAAAAAATACGCATTTAATTTTAGGGGCTCCATAATGAACTCTTGTTACAATCGTAAAACTATTTAGGTATGACAACGTAAATCCCTTAGAGGAATAACGCTCTAAAATGATCGTCGTGTTATGAACTGATACAAATAGAGAAACATCCTTTACGAACTAATAAAGCTGTTACGGCTCAGGATATGGTTCTATTTTATTTATTTTATAATGCTCTTATAACATTTATAATCAAATGCTGATTAACTTCTGCCTGTATTTTTATATTAAAATCGCATTAAACACTCTTTTAATACCAACTTGTGTTTTTGTTACATCAAACGTGGTTTGTTACAAAGTTACTCGTGTTACTTGACTTTTTTTCAATTTAACTGTTCTCCATGAAATCAAGGAATGATGATGTACCTACATGCGTGCTGCAGGAGGTACGTGAAATTGTTGGCTGTCATCATTGCAACTTTTACTCACAAAAACAAGTAATGTGTAAAACATGTTACTTCTTCTTTCTATCTTCTAAATAATCCATTTTCAGTATAAAGAGAAATAACTAAAATAAACAATTTTACATTGCCGCCTTTGTTTGGCACCCCGGTGGTAGGTAAGTGACACAAATTAAAATAACAAAATATGTACAATGTAAATGCAACGTTGGCTAAAACAAAACATAATGGCAGTGGGAACTCGACGCTTCGTACATTCCGCAAATCGCCGTGCAAATCGGTTACATCTGTAGAAAGTATCGAGGAAATTTCCTCCAGTTTTATTTCGACTGCGGATTTAACGTAGATAGAACGCACAGCATCTGCACTAAATGAATTTGCAATAAAAGAGGGAACGAAACTGATTCTTAAATATTTTTTTTTAAATAATAAGTCCGTTTGGTAGATTATTGAAAAATATTGGACACGTAGGTATTATTTCTTTAGTCAATCAAACAAAAATTTATAAAGATAAGCCCGTAAAAGTTCCGCGTGATGTCACTGACCGATACACTTTTATCGGTCTGTTGTGTCATGAGCCTCCAATCCTGCACTTTGATGCGTTTTATCTTTATGATTTTTTGTTTGATTGAAAAATAAAAAATACTTATTTGATATTTTTTAGGCATAATGCCTCCCAAAAACAACACAAGCATAACAAATAGCGGGAATCTGTCTAACGGAAAACGGGAAACGCTTAGTATACTAGTATTATAAGGATACATATTAAGTTTTATTTTATTTGTTTCTTAGATTGATTATCGACTAAAAATACAGAATAGTACCTACTACGATCCAAAAAGGAAGTAATATAAACATTTTCAGAAATACAAAAGATATCAGCAACTTCCACTTATATGCCAAATACGCTAGGTTCGCTTCATTCCATAAATCGCCTTTCGTTTGTCAAGAGTTTTGATGAAATGCTCACGCGTTTTATTTCAAATGCGAATTTTTCGCTCTCCTTGTTCTGCCGGTCAGATATAGAGCGGCCGCATATTATCAGAAATCCCTGTTAGAAAAATTCTGACGCTCGCCGGAAGCTTGCCGGAAGCACCCCGCATACTATCAGAAATTTTGATCCGGCAGCTTTTGAGCCCAGTCGTGTTTCATCTGTATGCTTACGCACATCTACCTATATGAATGAAGATACGTATGTTATTGCTCTTAGCGCTTTTTTTTATTTAAATAAAACAAATCGGCCAAGTGCTAGTCGGACTCGCACATGAAGGGTCCCGTACCATTATCTATACAACATTAGACTATCGGGCAAAAACTGCAACGAAAAACATGTTCTTAGTACGACCGCCATTAATATTTATTTAATTTTGATTTAATTATTTATTTTTAAAGCGATGAATAAACAAATAAATATTTTGTGAATATCTGAAGCGTCTACCTGTTGCCGTTATAAATAACGAGCAAAAGATGGCAAAAAATCACGTTTGTTGTATGGGATCACCCCTTAATTATTACCTATTTTATTTTGATTCTAGTGTTTATTGTTATAGCGGCAAAAGCAAATAAGTACCTACATCATCTATGAAAATTTTAACTGTATAGTAATCACGGTTTATGAGATACATCCTGGTGACACACGGACATCGAAATCTCGTAATTAGGGTCCCGTTTTACGCTTTGGAACCCTAAAAACCTTGATATTGAAATATGGATTTCAATACTTAATTAATATTTGGCATATTCGCTCCATATCTAAGTCTCTGTGTATTTTATTCTGGTAATTTTCATCATCGCGTTCCACAAACATGGATATTTTTACACATCGGCAATTAAATCTTGAATTAAGCTCATTTTCGTCAAAAACGTAGGTTCCTAAAATACAACCAAACACGTGTGGAGCGTACGGCGGCGGACGGTAAACTGACGCGAATTTCTGATAGTGTGCGGGGCCTAGTACAAAATGTATGGAAAACACGCCTTCCGCCATTTCTAACAGAAAAAATTCTGACGTCCGGCTGAGGTGCCATCCGGCGGGCATCAGAAACGGACGAACCGTTAGAATTTTTCTAACAGTGTGCGGGAGCTAATACAAAATGTATGCAGCGAGTGCCTTCCGGCGAGCGTCAGAATTTTTCTAACAGAAATTTCTGATAATATGCGGCCGCTCATAAAGTTTCAATTTGGCGCCCAGCAGACGTGCACTGCCGTTCCAAATGATGCTTTTAGTACTTTGTTTCACATTTGATGAACATATTATCGTATCAGCCAATACTTTTAGGATTTTTAAAAACTGAAAGGCGTAAGCTTCAGTTATCTGGGTTTGAATCCTAACTGTGGCGAGTTTTTATTACATATTTTCTGTTTGAATAAAAGAAAGTTAAAATTGTCTTTACTTCACTTACCTATTAAGATAAAACTTTTAGTAGAAAAAAGCGTATATAATAATAGTAGGTAAGTATATATTTATATATTTATATTAAGACATTTGTGTATTCCTGAAATGTATGTTTAAATTATAAATACTTCAATATAGTAAACATTAGATACCTTTATTTTGATTTTATTTTGACGGCCAGATAAATAAAACGCAATAATAAACTTAGGTCTATTTAAGAGAAACTGAAAGTAAAACAAAGCATAATGGTTTGTACTTGCGCCGTGCATTCCGTAAATTGCCGAGCAAATAGGTTACATCTGTAGAAAGTATTGAGAAAATTCTCCAGCGTTTTATTTTATTTCGGCTGCGGATTTCCACCAGAGAAGCTGCAGGTTGTCGGTCAGATAAAGTGCGCTCGAATATAAAGTTTCAATTTCCGCGCCCCGCAGACGTGAGCCGCCTTCTCAAATGGTGGCCCTTTGATCTGTGTGCCTCACAGTTTGTCCAGCATTTAATGGGCACATTATCGAAGAGTGTCGATGCGTCAGCCCTATGTGTTTGTTATTTGTTAAAAAATACACTCGTAATTCGTACCTTTTTTCTTAGGTATGTGGTTATTTAGGAGCTGACTCTTGTCGCTGTCATTGCTCGGAAAGAAACGAACACGCAGGAATAATGGAGCGATTTTTATTGCTTTTCTTAACGACAACATTATTTAAAATAACTATTGATAATTACCTACCTACTCGTATGTTCAACATGTTTTATGAATATTCAACTATGCATAATAAGAGGTAGGTACTTACTTAATTCAAAAACTCTCATTAAATTAAGATTTTCAAAAATAGCAGTATCAAATCTCAGTATCCACAGTGTTTTATTTCGGACACGATTACTGACTCAGCCATGCACGATAGGAATATCCACGGAAAATTTTGCAGCCCGCTTCCGAAATTGGAGTCGCTTTCCGACAGCTCTGCCATAAATGCTCTTTTGTATGGATAGCAGTTTGCTTTCACAACACTATTCCAAAAGTCAGAAGTTAAAGGTAAGAATTAGAGGAAATTAGAAGGTAAGAAAAAGATATACTCGTATGTACTTCAAGGATAACTAAGTTTATTGGCAGTAAGTAGGTATTATGTGTAGATAAAATATCAAGATCGTTCGTCTTTGCTGTACCATGGGAAATAAATAATCAATCAAAATTAAAAGTAAAATAGAAAACCAATTTTATGTGAAGTAAGAAAAACACAAAACTATATATCGTAAACGTACCTACTAAGGTATCGTTTCACCTTCCATTGATCTCTCAAAAAATCATAACAATCGTAACCTATCTGTCATGAATAATTCTGAAGCATGATAACCCGAAAATTCAATCTCCGAACAATGGGATCGTATTAGCATACAAAAGGTTTCACATATTTTACGCAAATCCGTTATATTTTGAGTTATCTCCTCACAAAAAGGCAATGTTTTCCCCTGACCTGTGAAATAAATTTTATTCGAGACTCAGGTTGTGAAGATCGAATTGTGTGAAATATTAAATTTTAATTGGAGAAGAGAATCGTGAACGAGTGGTGTTTTCCTATTGTTCCCGAGCTCGTATGCTACACAGCTGCGATTACGTTTATAAATTATTGGATAGGTGAAACTAAAGGTTTTATTCGAGTAACCCACATAAGTGTTCCTTTAATTTTAACTTTAGTAAAATTTATCTTTTAACTTTTAATTATTATGTATATGTAAACTCACGTATGAAGTCAGCTCAGTCGGCCGACATGTTTCGACCTCATCTGGAGGTTTTCCTCAGGGCGAATGTGAACCGAGACGCGCACGAAGTCATCCCTCTTTCCTTGAATAACCAGTTTCCAGGTGACGGGTAAGCTCCAGCCTGCCCATATCGCGCCGCTGCCGAACGCTATCATCAGCGGACTGGGAAGACTTTCAAGATTCAGGATTCAATCGTTAATTTAATATAAGTAGGTTTCTTTGAACACTTATTCATTGTCATACTTGTGTTTACAATTTTAACAACAAAATATTTTTGTTGACGTCAATAAAGGGGTGCAGAAGGAGAAATGGCAACAAACTGCACACGGAGAAAAAACTCTTGTAGCTTTTACAAGAACAACGATTGCTAATACGAGACTTTCTTATTGTTATCGACACAACAAGAATAGCCGTATTCTATATACTAAACAGAGTTTTCTTTATCCTTACCTAGTTAATGTAGTAAAGATTACAAACACTAACGATTGTCGATACTTTACACATGGTGCTCTTTACCAGAATGTTACGTAGTTGTAACAACTCGAAGAGCTAAGAGCGTCAAAAGTGTGCTACGCTTTACTTTGTTCACGGTGCTCTTTACCAGAATATTACGTAGTTGTAACAACACGCAGAGTTGAGAGCATCAAATGTGTGCTACGCTTTACTTTGTTCACGGTACTCTTTACCAGAATATTAGGTACTTGTAACAACACGAAGAGTTGAGAGCATCAAATGTGTGCTACGCTTTACTTTGTTTACGGTACTCTTTACCAGAATATTACGTACTTGTAACAAAACCAAGGGTTGAGAGCATCAAATGTGTGCTACTCTTTACTTTGTTCACGGTACTCTTTACCAGAATGTTACGTACTAGTAACAACACGAAGAGTTGAGTCAAATTTTAAAGTGTGGCTTCTACCGATGCGATCTTGTAAATGTTACATTATTATGTTAGGTACCTAGTACTTAGTAGTTATTTACTGAAATCACATTTTTTCACATTCTAGTAACCGTTTATGTTGTTATTATGTAATGTCGCTGCATCTATGATAAGCAACGACGTTACACAACAACATCAAATGGTTACTAGATTGTGAAAATAACGTGATTTCAGTAAAAACTATTAAGTACTAGGTACCTAACATAATAATGTAACATTTACAAAATCGCCCACTATATTAACATTGGATACTAAATAAAATGCTTGAATCTTTAAAATAATGTTTATTTTTACATAATATAGTTTAACATAAGGAACTGTACAGAATCATTCAGTCTTTTTTAAGAATTTTTTTTTTTTTTTTTCAGAAATATTTGGGTTTAATAGCAATGTATCTAAATGAATAAATAGCTACATATTTGAGCCTTTTGGGGTTGAAACCATGGGTCCGTGGGGTCCATCAGCCCATCGTCTCTTTGACTTTTTGTCAAAGAGGCTTATCGAGGTATCACGTGACCAAAGGGCTGGCAATTACTTGGCACAAAGGATAAGCATTGCCATCCAACGTGGCAATGCTGCCAGCCTTTTGGGCACGTTACCGCGAGGTGATGGTTTGCAGGGACTATATAATTTGTAAATATTTTAATTAATTTTAAGTAGTTTTAATTATTATTATTCATTTAGATACATTGCTATTAAACCCTTTTTAAGAATTATAATTAATAATTTAAAAAAGGAACGATTTTTACCAATTTATTTTCTAATTGACTACGTATAATATTGCAAATTAAAAATAGTAGTTTTCAACACATTCGCTCGGAAATTGCTATTTACCACTGGAATCTGGTCCCCCACAGGAATGATTAAATCTTTGGCCAATTCAGCATCCAGCATTGGAAAAATGTCTGATGAAACTTGATTATCTGCAAAGATAAACAAAATGAGATCTTTAGGTTTTAACGTCATTTTTATTCCATTCCAATTAAACCTGGAATATTTTGACCCTTATCAATATGACACGTGTGTTGGTTTATAATGTAGATTTTAATAATATTATTTAATACTCGTCATCATCATCACCATCATCAGGCCTTTCTAGTCTCCACTGCAGGTGTACGACCCTCTCTGTACTACCAGAGCCATATACTAGCCTGAGTAGTCAGAGGATTTGACCTACACTCTCCACGCTGGCCAGACGGGTTGGAGAGGTCTCTTTGATGTTAATAAGCTTTGTTTAGCTTGTGTTTCCTTAGTCACCTTTTACGACATCCACGGGATGACTTGGAGTGGTCCTATTCTACTCTGCCGGGAACCACACGGTGAATTTAATACTCGTAACTTCACTTAAAACTCGTAAAGCGCTCAGAATCTAAGGTACCTATTAGTTTGCTACTGCATAACAATAAATAAATAAATAAATATATAGGGACATATCACACAAATTGAGCTAGCCCCACAGTAAGTTGTGAACTTATGTCGCAGGATACTAACTCAACGATACTATATTTTATAATATATACTTATATAGATAAACATCCAAGACCCAGGTCAATATGAAAAAGATCTTTTTCCATAGTGACCTGACCGGGGATCGAACCAGGGACCCCCGTGTCGCAGGCTAGCGTGTTGACCGCCACAATCAAGCAAAAGTTTGAAAATGTTTCTTTTGAGACACCCGATATAACATTGATGCATGTTCTGTTAAAGAGAACCTGCTCCGAAAATTACCAAAAATTAGCTTACCTTAAAATGGAATATATTCTTGAAGATCCCATTCTGTTATCAAAGTTTTTACGTCTTCATCCATATTTTGTGTTAATTATACACTTCAAATGCACATTAGCCGGAAAAACGAACTGTGATACAGTACAGAGGTACCGGATACGTAACTGAACGGAAAGATAAAAAATTGAAAGGGACGTGACAGCTGTCCTGCTGCCGTCCGCGAATTGAGTGGTTTTTTGACATTTGTTACAATGCGGTCCATTTTTGCTGCGAAACAAGAAGTTTGGATTACGATAAAGCTCGTATTCACGGCAAGGTG
The DNA here is from genome assembly GCA_963082605.1 of Rhodophaea formosa. Taxonomy (NCBI): domain Eukaryota; kingdom Metazoa; phylum Arthropoda; class Insecta; order Lepidoptera; family Pyralidae; genus Rhodophaea; species Rhodophaea formosa. The sequence goes on from OY720210.1 coordinate 12,760,515, forward strand.
TGTTGTTTCAAATTAATTGGTTTGTTAATATGAAATGTATTTTTATGTTATTAAAACCAGATGTTTAATATTACTCACTAAATTCGTATTTGTTATCTATACCAATACTATATCGTATTATTAAGTGAATCTGTTATTGTTCTACAAACAACAAAGTTGTACTTAAAGCAGAGTATTTTGTTACAAAAACTAGTGATACCGTATTCACCACTTTACAGTATATCATATAAATCACTATTAGTTTACTTTGTATTGCTTACTCATTGACTCGTAATGAATACAGATCTAGACTAGTGGCAGATAGCACAAGAGTTCTTGTTAGATCACATGAAGTTTACTACACAAAATCAAATGCAAAGAAAACTAAACGTTAGTAACGTTTACCAGAATATTGTTATAGACACTATAATTTAGTAACGTAAATTCAAATTCTTGTAATTATTTTTTACTAATCAATTCTAGTAATTTTTCCGGTCACCGATTTTTCTCCGTGCACCATTGTCTCCAATCATGCGCGTGTTTCGGTTCACTTTCGCCCTGAGGAAGACCTCCGGACCGAAACATCGCCCTGTAGCTGACTTCATACGTGACTGACCCGTATTTTACATACTATTAATGATGTGAGTATCTCACATTATAGTTTAAATAAAAAAACTAAAAAACTGGCGTTGAAACGCCAGTTTTTTGTTACTCGTCTGTGTAAGGTATGGTATGCAAACTGCATAGAGGCATATACATGCATGACATAGCTTTACTACTACCATCTAATGATCAAGAAAATAAGGGATATAATAATAAGACGTTGGCTTAAAATAACTTCCAAAGCGCAAAGTCTTGAAAAAAATTTTTTTATGCCACTCTCCATCTCACGAGTGTCTGATGCATATTTTTCTATGACAAAAATGAAGGCACCTTCTTTTGTAATTTTTTTTTTCAGTCTATAAGTAAATATATGAATAAAAATATACTTTACAACGCTAGCACTTGTAACTAAAAAATAAAGGAAATTCATTAATTCAGTCAACCTTTGGGTAGTAGATGTTGAAACGGAGGCAGGTCTAATTCAGTACTTATAATATGAAATTATTTCAAATATCACATGAAGAGCAATATTTCACGCCTAAAATGGACAAATCGCAAAAGTGTATGATGAAAATATTGTTGTTCGTGGACAATGCATTGAGCGCGAAACAAAGCGACGCAGCTGCGAGCAACATTTCCGAACAAGCTCACTGTCAAAACAAAACTACTCTGTATTTATCCTTTTACTTTTGACATTGAAATTTCGTCATAATAACCTATGTTAGCCTGTTCCGTCACACTAATAGGACATACATACATACTATCGCGTCTTTTTCCCTTGCGGGGAAGACAGAGCCCAGGTCTGTAAAACCTTAAGGCCACGTTTAGCATGTTGGTAAGCTTATAGGTGAGAATGGAATCAAAATAGTGAAAGGTTCCTAGCCGCATCGCCTATATTGACATGATTCATTCATGATCACGCCTATTCCCTCGATCGGCTTTTACTACGTTCTTTTTTCTCCCAGTCCAGCGTCGAAAAAAGAAATAACGGGACGCCATTAAAATATATGAACTCTATCCTTCGAGGGGCTTAGAAGCTTTTAGAAGAGCTTAAGAAGTGCAATATGTACAGAAAAAGTCAGACTCTACTTTGTTTTACTTTATGGATAATTTGGTTGTAATTTTATTTCCTTTTCCGATTGCTATCATGTTAAATGAGGCAGACAAAGAGGTAAGCTGACGTGGCAGATATTAGTTTTTCTTTGTAAGTAGGGTAATTAAAGTCTTGGATGTTTATCTATATAAATATACTATGTAATATAGTATATTACACGACAAAAGTTCACACCTTAGTGTGGTGCTTATTAGCTAATACAGTGTAATTGTTTTGGCTTACAGGACTTACGTACGGACTGAAAGTTGGATTTTTGACGACAACATAGTTAACACGCCAGCCTTGCGACACGAATGGTGTTCGATCCCTATGGCCAGGTCATTATGAAATTATGATCTTTTTCAGATTCGTCTGGGTCTTAAATGTATATGTTGCCATTATCCATATCCATACTAAATCAATAGCACCATGCAATTTGACAGGCACAAACTAGCAGGGTATTGTAGGAAAACCTTGATCATAAATGTGTTAGTTCTCACCATAGGGGGGCCAAATCATAGTTCTAGGCGGCTTCTATGGTTTATTCTTTTACTATTCCTCGTCTTTATAGCACCTTATATTATCGTTTAGAAGGACGCCAATATTATGTTAAAATTTAGTGAGAAACGGAGAGAGAGAGAGAGAGGAAGATAGAGGGGAGTTTTTATAATAATAACTTATAATACTATACTATTACTTATATAAAAGCTATACTATTCGCGCACTGCGGTTTTCATTAAAATTAATTCATCGGTCGAAAACTCAATCAGTCTGCATTCCGAATAGTCATTCAAACATCATTTTATCGATGGTTATCAATTGTGTTTCGTTTCTCGTTAGCGCTATGTTGCCTTTTATAATTAACAACGTTTGCTATATATTGATATTTTAATGATAATAAGTTTGAATGATTTTTTCTAATTGCAGCTATCATCAAGAATATATTTTTAACCTCCATACCTACTATTGAATCATATTACTTTAATTACCCCTTCAATTATTATTAATGAAGGACAAAGGGAAACTTATACGTAGAAAAAAGCACTATTTCCTATGGATCTACACTAGCGAAAGCAGTGGGTAAAAGTCATATTTGCGATTGCGTTAAACATCTAATTAACAATTTTCTTTACGAAGGTTATTTATTGCACCGTAATCGCTCGGTTTTCATTAATTCAATTCATCGGTCGGAGTTTCAATCAGTCCGCATTCCGAACATTCAATCAGCATGTCAGTAATCGAAGGTTATCGTGTTACGTTTCTCGTTAGGAACGTGTTGCTTTATGTTGTTATTACCTTTGCTTTTCGATGGTCCAGTGGGTGTGAGCTCTATGAGCGCTTACGTATGTTAAGCAACCCCTGGTGCAGTCCCTATTTGGATGGGTGACCGCAAGTGGCATAAAAATATCTCGAGCTCCTCCGTGTTTCGGAAGGCACGTTAAGCCGTTGGTCCCGGCTGTCATCGTTGAGGGCAGTCGTTAAGCTATGTCAGATGCCTTAAGGCAGCTTGAAAAATCTGACTCCAGTGTTGGCCACTTACACATACGAAAAACAAACAAACAAACATTTTAATTGAAAAGTATTTCTTTTTGCATTGCACCTTTTTAAAAAGCTAGTTAGTAATTTTTTCAATTGCACCAATGATTAAATCAATAATATACCGCCTGCGAGGAGTTTCTTTAACTTGTATGGAGGCATATTTGCTAAAAATACATTTCTTTTTCATGTTTCCCAATGTCTGTAATCAAAAGTTATAGCGTTATGTATTTCTTTAGCACCTTTTGCCTTATTAATTTGATAACGATCAATGAGGACTGAAATATCATTTAAACTGTTTCGATTGCAGCTATTGAAGAAGCTATGTTTCATTGATGAAAACATTTTGCAACTATTAAAATCTTAACACTTTTTGTAAACTCAATTTAATTAGCTTACCAAATTTTGAAGAAATGTTCTGAATCTGTTTCAACCTCTATTTCCATAGCTAACATGTTTTAATGAAAAATGACAATGGGTCAAACTTCAAGTAAGTTAAGTCAATAAATTAAGAATCATCTTAATTCTGTGCTAATCGAAAATCATTTAATATTTTTGGAGATATTATTTTGGTGTCGAAAGCCATTAAAAGTTATTTTGGTGCGGCGGCTGGCATAACCTTTAATCATTTTCCGATTAAATCACAAGTAGGCAGGTCACAGGCAGGTATTCCTGTGAAAATGTTTGAATAAGATTCGTTTTAGAGAGACGCAACATTTTGAATCTATAGTTTTGAGTCTATACTTTATTCGATATTAAAAAATGATAAGTGCCTTTTGACAGAATGAGAATTTTCAACACAAAGTACGATAAAGATACTATTTCTATTTTTAAACAAACTGTTGAACGCGACATAATCACGTAAGAATTGTAATTTGACAAATTGTCTGAGGCGAGTCAATACTATTAAACTTTAAGTTAGTGCTGTTTTTATTTCGAGACAATATCGCTGGCGTACACATAGATATCAGAACATTGGCGTACAGCTCCGTGGCGCAGCGGTCAACACGCCTTCCTGCGACACGGATGGTCCCGGGTTCGATCCCCGGTCAGGTCAAGATGGAAAATGATCTTTTTCACATTGGCCTAGGTCTTGGATGTTTATCTAGATCAATCTGTGTGATTTGTCCGTATATATTTATTATTTATTTAAAAGACTTGCTTAATACTCTTATTTACTACGCAACATCGGTTGACAATTTAACATACCTTTAAGATATTTCTTTTGTTTCTCAAGACTATACGAGAAAGTATTTTCGGTTTTCGTTGAAAGAATTATGCTATAAAATTACGAAAGTGAGGCAAAGGTTAGCTCCACTGACAACGTTAGAGTAAATTTATACGGTCGTAGAGGAGGCGCAAGTGTGACATGAGGAGGGTTCGGGGTTCAGCTACGTGAGAGTTGGTAACTTAATTCATTATAGTGTGCTGTGTTTGAGTTCGTGAGCAGTCAGTGCCGGTCCTGTTTCGGCAAACGAAAGACACCCCCTCCGACCTCCTCACCACCCTCCAAACGTATAAACAAACACCTGCCTGATTGACACCTATGCTATGTAAATATGATGTAAATTGTGGTCGCGAAGCACAAAGGAGTACGCTGGATAGTTTAATGTCACATGAGTCTTCAAAGCTGGGGATGAAATTAAAAATCAAAGTTAGCTGGGCCGGTTTACAATGACTCTCGCTACTTGATTAAGATTAACAATATCAGACTTCTGCACAAAATAGAACTGAAATAATATTTGTTGCAATGTTATTAAATTATATTATCATCATCATCATCATCATCAGGTCTTTCCAGTCTCCACTGCAGGAACACGACCCTCTCTGTACTACCAGAGCCATATACTAGCCTGAGTAGTCAGAGGATTTGGCCTACACTCTCCACGCTGGCCAGACGGGTTGAAGAGGTCTCTTTGATGTTAATAAGCTTTGTTTAGCTTGTGTTTCCTTAGTCGCCTTTTACGACATCCACGGGATGACTTGGAGTGGTGCTATTCTTCTCTGCCGGGAACCACACGGCACACAAACAAATTATATAAACGAAAAGTTAATAGACACTTTGCTACTATTACTACATAATACTTTTTGTAAGCATACTTCTGTACACTAATTATGATTAGTGTAAAATGGTATGTATTATTAAGTCTTACGTACGCTATTAATAAGTCTTAGGTATCTAAGTACAATCTAAGTAATTAATTTGTAATGTTTTTAATTACGATGTTTGTTTTCTTTCCTCAGACTTTAGTTGCTCATAGAGAAGCATATTTTAGTGATAGAAACCGCATTATATGTGTGAAATATCATTTAAAAAAATCCAACGAATTGAGAACTACCTTCTTTTATTTAAAAAAAAAACCGGCCAAGTGCGTGTCGGGCCACGCGCAGTGTAGGGTTCCGTTCTGTTCTGTTCACACTCGCACATTACAGTTCAACGACTCAAAACATGTAACTATGAAAATGTATGAAATTTTACATTTTCGAGTACATTTTATAAGTTGGTTGCCTATAACTTTTTATTTTGTACTTAGTACTTAGCTCTGATAGTTTTCCTTTCAACTTCAGTATATATACTACTCCTGTAATTTTTTTCACGTATCCATATAAAACCGTTTAGTAGATAGAGGGGGGGGGGGGGGGGGGGACAATTACCTCAAACAAAAATTTGCACTTTAAAACCAAATATTCCGAAACGGATCCCTAAATCGAAAAATGGTGTTCTCAACTTCACAATATTTTTTTTAAAGACCTATCTACCAATACCCAACACGAAGGGTTTGTATAGAAAAAAAATATTACTCCCTCTTTACTTGTATTACCTAAAAAACTACCCTAAAAAAAAATTATTCAAGATTTTCTTCTACCACTTTTTTGACATGATTAATACACATACCCATACCAAATTTCAGCTTTCTAGAACTTATAGTCTCTGAGTAAAACCATGATAGACAGACATGGCGAAACTATAAGGGTTCCTAAGTTTACTACGGAACCCTAGAAAGGTAGGTTCATTGAACTAAGGTTACAACACAAATTTTGTTCAGTTAACATGATATGGACTAAATGTACAAAGGTTTATATTCCTCGTACTAACATTTGATCTGAGATCTGACAGAAAGGTATAACAAGATATAGGTACGCCTATAAGACATTGTAATCTCAACAAATATATTACTGAGCTAAATACACTACTAAAGTCGTTGCTTTTGTCTGGGGAAACGCCTTGAACATAATATACTTTACTATACGTTTACGTAACGAGGAAGCTCAGTAAGGAAAAACACTATGGAAGTTTTTGCTGTCATTAATTCAAATAATATGGAACCTTGCGAGAGGAAGAGAGTCAACACCAATTTGGTCGCGTTTTTGTTCGGTAAGCTTGATCTGCAAAACCCATGTCATTTGGGTGAAAAGTTACATGGGGTAATTTCAATTTTAGCAGTTTTGTATGTCTATGTGAAGTAAGTTTGTTTATTAGGTGTTATAATAATTTTCTTCCAACTACGCTGCAATTATATCATAACTGCACTACATATCCAGCACAAAGCGGAACTTTGCTGCACTAAAAGTAAAAAAAAAACTAAACAGTGCAGTAAAGGATTTTCATACATTTTTGCTGCACTAGAGCAGCAAAAATATGAAAATCCTTTACTGCACTGTTTAGTTTTGTGTTTTAATCGCGGGACAATAGTTGTCATGTCACCTGTCATAAAGAACGTTGGCCAACCTAACGGCCGTATGGAGTTTACAAAGGAAAGTGTGTATTGCCTTGCCTTAAAAAAAATACCAGCCATAAAGAAAAAAAAAGCGGGAATGTAAACAACAAATTTTTTACTTTTGTAATTTGTCTTCAGTTTTATTTTTCACCTACTTTTATTGCAGTAGTTGAAAGAAAAGCAGATTATGCACCTCGCATTTAGTAAGTTATATTGTACTCGTGCAGCAATAACTTACTTTCTGCTCAGTGCAACAATCTACTATTGTTAAAAATATTAAATGTTTTGTTTTTCGTATTGTAAGTGGCAAACGCTATTGTCAGATTTTTTGAAGCTGCCCAGAAGCTCTGACATAGCTTAATGCCATCAATGATGACTGCCGAGACCAACTACTTAACTAGCCTTTCATTGCACGGGGCTACTCGACATCTCGACATCTCATTGAGGACTGCGCCCGGGGTTGCTTAACATGCGTAGCCGATAATAATGGTCACGCCCACTGAGTTATCGCGCTCCTCAGTTGTTACAATAGTCACTAGTATATGAAGTGTGTATTAGGAAATGTGGTGTTGTATCAGGAATAGTCAAAATAATAAATGTGGATCAGACAAGCGTCTATGTTCACTTTGCTTTACAAAAACTCAAGCTTTGTAAGCTTTAGTTTAATGGTTTGTGCGTTTAAACTGTAAGAAACTCCTAATATAAGTTACTAATATACTTAATATCAAATAGCCCGAGTAGGAAAATAATGTTACTTAGTCCGGTTGGTAACAAGATAAAGTAGAAACGGCTCAGCAGGCCGATTTGCTAACTCGGTGTACAACGATTTGATTGTCACTTTAACATCCATTTCGGTTTTCATATCTTAAATAAAAATAGTCATTCATACTGAAGCCGTAATGAATATTGAAGTTACCATGAAAATGATGTACACCGTAGTTGTCAAAAGTTAGTAAATAGGCCTGCTGTTTATGTACTAAATTCTACCTTTCCCACACGAGTGTTTCCCTGATCTGAGCGTTTTCCTCATCTTTCTTTGTTTCTTTTGAGCCCAGGGTCCACTATTATAATAATCTAGGAACTATATTGTATCTTTGACGGTGATTTCTTTTTCTAGATCAAAAACAAACGTTGTTAATACTGTGTAATAGATCTGAAAAGATAAATTTTATTCCAATGAAGGCCAGATTTAGTTGGTCCGGTTAGTAACAAGATAGGGCACAAACGGCTTAGTTTAAGTACATAAGCTAACAGCCAGTTTGTATACAGCCTGTTTATATAAAGCAACACTGGACCGTACATATTATTTCGAGTTAAGCTCTGGATTAACCGACGTCGAGTTGAATTTAAGCCATGTTTTAGTTTTCAAACAAAACTTTTTCTATGACAAATCCTTTTAAATAAGAAATTGTTGAAAAGGACAAATTGTGATACGGATCCTTCAATTGAATTTTAAATTGGTGCTTGTCAATTCGAGGTAAATTTTCATGGTGGAATTATCGGATATTTAACAGAAGAAAACGCTTTCACGGAAGTGGACTTAATTTTTAACTAGGTTTACTGGTTTGAAAACTTGTTTGATGGACCTGTAAATTACCCTGAAATACTCACAACTAGGCATGTATCCGGGATCGAGTAAGGATTAGTAGATAACATAGAATTAAGTTTATTTTAGTTCGAAAATTGACCGATTATAAATACCTTTTCTTTCTATCGTTTAAGTAGTCAATATTCATTAGTTCTTGCAGTCCCAACCTCATATCGTTCGATTTTTTGCTGACAGTTGCACATAGATGAATTACTGATAGCTTCACAACTTTGTATCTACCATATTATGACAAAATGAAATTCATCATTTTTCATCTTGACCTGACCGGGGATCAAACCCGAGCCCATCCGTGTCACAGGCGGGCGTGTTGACCGCTGCGCCACGAAGCTCGTCATCGTCGAACTATGACTGCCTACCTTGTAGAAGGCCTTAATTTAGTAAAATATTGTGTATAATTATGAGGTTGGCAGTCTTGTTACGAAGGTATTCCGTGAAGGTATTATATTATCTTTGGTCAGGTATTTTGCTAGATGAAATCTGCGCAATGTCATAGAGATATTCTGCTAATATGTCTAAAGATAAAATTTCGTCTTTATAGTGCTTTAGGTTGGTTCTACGAATCAAGGTAGCTAAAGGAGTACTTGTGATCCAGAGGATTAAAAAAAATGGTATCTACGAAAGATAGACTTGATATTGATAGGGTCCTGATTTATCATAGGTTGTTTTTATTATTACGATAATAAGTCATAATATTAAGGAATTAGATTTAGAAGTAAGTAATTGTAGTAACTCAATAATATAATTAAAAATATTTTTAACTAAAAACTAAAACCGACTTCAACCCTATTAATTTGTTTTAATAAGCATAAGAATAAAATGGAAATTAGTGTAAACCAAACGGCATTACTGTATATTGTTTTTTGATTTTTATGTATTTTTTCAAAAAGTGCTCGACACATTTCGATAATATTTAATGAGACCATCTGTAAAGTATACCTATCAAACAAAAAAAAAGAATTTCTTAAATCGGTCCAGGCGTCTTTGAGAAATCGGGCAACATACATAAAAAAAGATTACGACGAATTGAGAACCTCCTCCTTTTTTGAAGTCGGTTAAAAAATAACAATCTTGGTTTACGATCTAATGTTGTTGTTTTTTGCTAGTCTAACAAACGCTTTTTCGCAGCTCTGAGTCTACATTAACTGATAAAAATCTGTCTGTCTGACTAAGATAATATCATACCACTTTGTAAGATGGTCACATTTATTTTAATCCCTCTAAAAGGCTATTTTTCTTGATGAATGGCCGAATAAGCCCCAAAGTCCCTTTTAGTAACTCTGATAAGTAAATGTGTACATAATTTTAATTTTTCAAGTAATCTAACGAGTCAGCACGTAAATTAGTTAATAAGTTAGTTTTGCGTTTCCTAAGTAGTTGTTTCCCGCTACATCGTTCGTGTAAATCATTATGTATCAACCTCAGGTCCTTTTAGTTTCCAATGCAGGAGCACGACCCTTTCTGTACTACGGAAGCTATATATTAGCCAGAGGTGCCAGAGGATTTGGCCTACACTCTCCTCCCTGGCCAGACGGGTTGGAGAGGTCTCTGATGTTTATAAGCTTTGATTAGCTTGTGTTCTCTACGTCGCTTTTCAACAACAATGATAAAATTTGGAGTGGTCCTATTCTACCCTGCTGGGAACCCCCGGCTTATCATTATATAAACCTATGTAATTTGCTGATAATGTAGTGTCAAAAGTTAAAAAATCATGAATTTGTTCCAAAGTTTTTGAGTTTATTCATTACAAATAAGCACACACTCAACAAAACAGCAATGTAGTATTTTTCTTTATATATTACATAGTAAGCATATAACTAAGTAGGATCTAGAATTTGTTTTTGTTTGAGACGACTTCGCAAGCCAACGTCTGTCTTATTAGTCACACTGACAGCAGAACTACGAAACTTTGATATGTTGATCATCAATCATGCTGTAATTTGTGTCGCCCGTAATGAGCTAAGTTTATTGGGTATGTTCTGATAATTTAGTAAGTTGGCAGAGACCCGTTTGTTAGGAATTTTGCTAAGTGCGCCGAAACACCTGGGACTGAGTTGTAACTTTGAATCCTCACTGTGTATTGGCCTTACTTCCTTTTTGGACAAACCTTTTTCAAATTAAACCTCCCATTTTGCGATCTTGCTTAATATAAACATTAGGCACCCCATTTTTTTACAAAGTTTTGGAGCTATAAAATTGTTTTTATTTATTATAAGCATTATTTGCGGCTCCGCTCAATGCAAAATGGGACTGTGTACCATTTTATGGGATAAATGGTTTATGTCTTATCCTAGGCTTCAAACTATCCAGTACGATACGAATGGCATCTATACAGTGTGTTTGGTATTGAGCTAGCGATAATTTAAAATCACGCTCTCAACATAAAAACTAAAAACTTTTGTTCTGTAAACAAGCCTGAAATCGAGAAAAGTATACTTATATTAGCTGCTCCGTATATTTTAGATCACAAGTAGTTCAACGTACTATGGAAAAGCTCATTTATTTTTCTCGATATCGGACTTGGCCACAAAACAAAAGTTGTTTGTTTTCATTGAGAACGTGAATTTAATTTATCGCTTGGTATACACATTGTAGAGGTTAAATAAAATGTTAAGTAAAGAGTTAGTGGTTGAAGCATAGATAAATTTATTTGAAACTTCAATGCGTTCTGGCTTCGTTTTTATTTAACCTCAGAATCATACCCATCACCATGCCTATCCCATCTTGAAGATGTTGATTATTTAGTAGGTGAAGCGATGAGCGCGTTTGTTACAAATTTTGCGAAGTACACCTGCGGCTTGCCACTTCGATGCAAACCGCTCCCTCATGTTTTGGCACAGAATAGCATCGTTTTTGATTCGTTATTTATTCACAATATCCGATAGCATTATTCAATATTTTTAAATAAAGAAGTTACTTGACAGCTTTCTATTAAGCAAGAGCGATAAAATGCTCCGCTTAGCGATAGCTGCACGTATTAAATCCTATTTAGATATTCCTGTACATAATAATTATAAATGTGCAAGTTGCATGTTTGTTTCGATTGTTTCGACTCAGAGCTAAACTAATCTAGATGAATTTTTGTTATTAACACAAGATTAATGCTTTTTAACCAAAGATAAATTAGGTTGGCGAGTGTTCAATGAGCGCGTGAAATAAAAAGTACAATTACATGTATTTTTTCCTCTGTGATTGTAATGTCACATTTCCTTTGACTTTTTGGTGCGTGAGCCATGCGCGCCATTAGCCGATTTTTCTTATATTCAGGACTGGCTGAGACCTAGATATCATCTTGAGACAAAGATTTCTCAGAATAATGTGGGATGAGAGGACTGGGATTGTTCCGACAATTTAGTGATTGAAGTTAGGACGGACTCGTTTGTTAAAAATTTTGCTACGGCGGGACACCTGCGATTGCTATTTGGAATGCATGCCGCCGCTCGTGTTTTGGCGTTTATTCTACGTGCACAATGTCCACATTCACGTTTGATATTTTTATATAAATGGTTTTGTTTAGCCAAAGTGAGAGCAACATATTTAAATGTTAGTTTTAGTTATGATATAAACTGCTATTGTCACGTACAGGTGTTTTTGAATGGCTACGTACTCGTATTTTATTTTCTTTAAATAGTGTTTCGTCGAAGCGTTGCTCTGATAGTATTAACATTCACCAATCTCTTCTTTAAATGAAATTGTTTGCATAAATTTCACGAATTGTTCTGGGAAACTTGACGAGCTCCGTGGCGCAGCGGTCAACACGCCGGTCTGTGACACGGATGGTCCCGGGTTCGATCCACGGTCAGATCAAGATGAAAAATGATCTTTTTCAGATTGACCTGGGTCTTGGATGTTTATCTATATATGTATTTGTTATAAAAATATAGTATCGTTGAGTTAGTATCCCATAACACAAGTCTTACATAAGAACTTACTATGGGGCTAGCTCAATCTGTGTGATTTGTCCGTATATATTAAAAAAAAAACATTACTATAGTGAAATTTTACCATTTTGATGCACATCGGTGTGTTGGTGTACTTAAATATAGGGTTTTTGAAGCTTAGATTTGTGTAATGTAAAAAATACAACGGAAAAAACTTCCGTTGTATCTCCAAGCAAATTACATGTTTAGGTACACACCGAACAGGGGGCAAAATAAAAAAAATGTTTTATGTAGATTTTTTAAATAGATTTTTTTTTCAATCACGTCAAAATACGTCGTGTATATTTTGTTTGAAAAAATAAAACTATTTTTTTATATAACCTCATCGTGAGCATTACATATTTTGTAAATTTATTTTGATAATAATGATTAAATACTAAAAAAACAATGTGGCTTATATATTTTAATGCTTTTTAGATATCTTACTTCGCAAGCAATTGACAAAGGATACGAGTGCGGCATTCTTTATACACCTAAACCTCTCTGAAGATTGAAGTTGGCATGGGCTTGTTTCTGAGAAATTTTGCAAAATTCGCAAGGGACACCTGCGACTCGCCACTTCGAATTCCCTCCTCCTGTTTTGGCGTAAAGCATCGTTACAGCTAACATTCATGTTACTATCCTCGTAAACGAAATAAATGCATGTGTCTATTGATAAAATAAAGATAAAAGATGTAACATAATTATACCTTGTTATCTTTTTTAGTGCTACTAGCAATGTTCACCGACTTCATTCCCGTAAATTACAGCATTTGTCATTCGTAGATAATTCAGCTTTTTAAAGTTAAAAGAATTTAGGTAATCGTGCCAGTAGTTTTGAAGCCTATTCAATGCAAACAAGCAAACAATCAAATTTTTCCTCTTTATAATATAAGTGATAACAGATATTAAGGATAATGCCTAGGATAGAAAATTGGGTATGGTAGGTATACCTAACCTTTTTATATAGCAAGCAGCTTTCCTCGGCTCCGAAAGATTTTATTTTGTACCTTATCATCATTTCAGGGAAACGTCCTACGTTCTATTTGTATATACACATATACTTAGTGGAAATATTTTTGAATTCGATCCAGTAGTTTACCAGATATAGCCTCCGCAAATAGATATAGGTACTGTATGTGCCGAGAAAGTATTGTTTAATGTATTGGGGGAACGTTGAGGGTATTAGGGTTAAAACCAGGAATTACGATTGCACAAGGTTATTTTACTACTGCTTTAAAAGGTACGCTTTAAAGTCTTACATGCATGTATCGTAAAGTACCACAGGAAATAAATCAACCTCTCTTTGAGTCGCGTGTCCTGTGAAGGAAAAGGTGCTTGAGATCTCTTCAAGGTACTGTTGGCGATAACTTATACGAGAGATCTTTACGCCAATACTGTAAAGAAGACAAATAAAAAATATTTTTTAGTAATGTAGACAATTATTTCGTGAATGACTATATTTAACACAAGTTTTATTAGTATTACAGAGGAAAATATAGATACACCTATATTATAATATGGTTTTACGTCAGTCGATTATAATTATACTTTATAACCTTTACTAATAATATTGGCTTTTTGAGCTGTAGACCTCGCGAGTCTATCTTTGGATAGGTATAATATTAAACTTAATAAATTTTTACCACGCATTTTAAAACAAAAACCTAAAACATGTTTGCTAATTTGGCATCTACTCGTATAGCAGTTATGTCAAAAACCAAATAAATAAAAAAGAAACATGAAACGTAGACTTATTTAAAAACATAAACCTGTCTACCATTTTGACAGTTTACGTCCGCCATATTGATTTTGAACAGACATCACATAGCCCATGACACTCTAAGGAAGAATACGAATCTAATGATTTCCCCCACTCCAAAATAAGTCTAGCCGTTTAGGCTGCAGTGTCAATGGGACAGATACATACTACATTTACGCGAAAAATATTACGAGAATCGGTTGTGACATGCGACCTGTAGAGTGGAACAGCCGGACAGACATACTCGTACCAAGAACATTTTGCCCAAGTAAAACAGGGAAGAGACGCTTCGCACTCGCTCGGTCAACAATAATTATAAATGCGAAAGGCACCTACTTCTTTTCTTGTCTTTAACTTACTGATTATAATCGAAACACATCGCGACCTCAAGATCCAGGTTACCTGGCTCCTTAAAATAAGAAGGTAGTTACTAATCCGGTATAACCTACTTTATGTCTGTTATCTACAAAATTTAATGTTTCGTTAGCCTAAGTAGCATTTATGTTTTCACAACCCGTGGACGTCAACAGTTTTTCCCCTTCATAATATTAATTTTGTATGACAACTACATACCATTATCAAATGGTCGCAACACTAATGAATGCTTTGTTTTTATACGGTATTATGGAAAGTAATAACAAACTCTGGCGTAATTGGTTAACAGGTATATAATTTAAGTCGTTAAAAGTTAAAGGGGTAATTTAATTCAATTACCCCGTGACGTCAGTCACAAAGAATCCAAGTTATAAAGGCTGAACCGCGCTGTCTCGGCCGTCAACTACAAGCTGAGTTGAACAAATCTTCAAGTTAAATTACCTCTCAAATCAGGATCTTCGGTGTTTTTAACGTACTTTTCTCGTCATCTGTTTTAAAAATCTTATTTGAAGTACTGAGATACTGTTTAAAATTAAAAATACAATCAATTTATTAGTAATCAATTATTTGAATTAAATCATTGTGATGCTTTGAAAAGGTATTAATTGACGATTTTTGTGGCTTAGTGGCCATCATGCCAATAGCCAGGTCGTCATTGTTAGGTCTTTTTAGTCTGCACTGCAGGTGCGTGACTTTCTGTTCCGTTAGCATGACTCTCTTTGTAATTCCAGAGCTATATATTAGCCAAAGCACAAAGAAGATTTGGCCTACACTCACCACGCTGGCCAGACGGGTTGGAGAGGTTGGCCAGGCCAGGTATTGGATGTCCCACTCACCGACCAAGTGGCCGGATGACCTGATAAAGGCCGCAGGAAGGCACTGGATGCAGGCCGCTTCAAACCGGTCAAATAATGATGATGTCATCATCATCATTATTTGACCGGTTTGAAGCGGAAGATAATGTATTTCTTATTAAATATGAAACATTTATGTAATGTTTCCAACATAGGAAAAATACGTTAATTAATTTTTCGTGGATGAAAAACATAGGTAATTTTATCAAGTAGGCAAACGTGGTTTAAGTTAAGCAAAAATGACTTCAAGTGATTTTCGTACCTATATGACATCGATTTTCGGCATGGTTTATTCATAAACAACAAATGTAGACATTAAATTGCTATCATCTTTGAATTGGAATAACAAGGTAGATTATGATATATCAAACACATGTTCAATTCGGCATGGAATAAACTAGATAAAGAAAAAATATTTCGTAGCTAAGTCTATATCAATTCTATATAACTAATTTATGTAAAGAATTATATGAGATAGGGATATATGTTAATTTTCAGGACGCTTTAATAAAAGAAAGAAAGAGCCCACCGCGTCTATTAGAATATTACGCGGGTATTTATAGCATTTCTAAAGCATATTTTAGGCTAGCTTCATATAGCCTCAATGATATTCTTTGCGTATATTTTGTAAAGAGATAAATATAACACTCCACTTTGAAAAAGCCCATTGACGAAAAAATAAAGCTGCTTAAACTCATTTGAAAGCGACTGAACCTGACTCTTGACATCGATTTATATTATTCTCCAGAACATCTAAGTAAGGTCGTGAAATCACAGACTCGTCTGAAGATGTTAGTCTGAGATGTATTTCTTGACACAGAATGAATAAGTTCTTGTAATAGAATGCTTGACATTGAACAAGAGCTGGTATTAATAGAGTTAATTTTGTGTAAGATTATTTTATACCATGATCTATGCAGTCTTTAAAAATCATTTTGGGTGGTTGATAAGTTTGTGGCTACAAATTTTGTTTTTCAATGTAAGCCTGGGATTTTCGATTATGCTAAACATTTACTTACCAATGAGCATATAATGACTACGTTTTTACTTAGAAGTATAGAATTTTATGCCATGGTTATTTAAATAAAAGTACCTATACATATACATACTTTTTTGGCAGTCGTGTTAAAACAAAACTTCTTACCATTGATTATTACTTACCTAGGTTTTTTGTTCTTCATTACCCATGATTACACGTACGGTATATCTAGTCAAATATTTAGGCAGATGGAAAGCTACCTCTACATTTGTCTTGAAAGTTTCTAAGCCGATACGAGTAATGTGGTAACGAAAGTTATATTCAAGTGAAAGCTTCTCTAAATTATGTTATGTTTAGTTTGCCTGGTCGAAATGTTCTGTGGTCGAAGCCCCAGTGAGAGAAGGCCCCTTTAAGATTTTACGCTGAATTTTCTCTGCATACAAACGAAGAAATTAGTTAACTTCCTCAGGACAATGTAGCGCAGAAACAAGGCAGCTTTCGAGGCCAAGAATACGAGTAGCTCGACATGCTAGGTAACATTTTCATCCTTCCGTGTTGTTCCGTGAAAAATATTTAGATCGCCATAATGCCCTTCATCCCACAATAGTAGAGGAACACAAAGAAGATAGAGTAGATACAATACTGTAGTACTTATAAAGCAACTTTTCATACAAGCAGAGCAAAGATTAATAGCAGAGATTAACAATGAAGTTTCCGCCGCTAGGACGCCGACACTATTAGTTTTAATAAGATACAGAGTTGGATATGCAGATGACATATCGCTTATTCCACTTACTGTAATTAAGCCATTAAAAGTTAGCTCGCAGCGAACCCGCAGTGTACGTCACGTCACCATGTTAAGGGAGGCTGTAATGGAATAGTGCGCTCGCTGCGGCCACGACGAACTTTTATTCATTAGTAAGCCCCGACTATTATCGCTGTTAACATTTGAATTGCCACTTTTATAGCTGCGCTTAAGCGAAATTTATTCATTCCCTGTTCCTTATTTTAACGATGTTGTACAATTGCTTCCGCAGGTACTTACAAAGTAGAAAAACTCAAAATATTGTAAACTCTACCTCTTTAGAACGATACAGCAATTACATTGTATTGAAATGAAATAATTGAGACATACTTTGTATTTTACTGTAACAATCATACCTAAACTGTTATTGTGGCACAAACAAATCTTAAACGAGTTATGAATACAATGGTATGATAATATAGTCGCGAAAGGGATTCCTGATGATAAGGAGTCCGGAAAATACGAGGAACTCAACAATACGAACAAATGATGTGCGAAAGATATTTTCGATTTTATTCTTCTTTCAATTTAGGCTACGAAATCAGGGCGTATAGATATTTATTACTTATTCGTTCGTGGATATTAATCTATTTCAAAATGCAGAATACGAGGGTAATAAATAAATAGTCAAAATTATGATATTGCTCTGATAAGAAGATAATAATTAAAATAATTAAGAATAAAAATAATTTCTATTAACAAAAGACCTATAAATAAAAAATGTCCCGCAAATCACTGCCCTGCGGAAGTGTGCCCAGAAGGCTGGCAGCATTGCCGCGTTGTACGGCAATGCTTATTCTTTGTGCAAAGAAATTGCCAGCCCTCTGGTCATTGGACAAGAGAAGATTCAATTTGTATGTTTTGTAATATATACCATTGGAGTAGATATTCAATTGTCGGTCGAGATGGAAGTTAATTTAATAATCTAAGATATTTAAGTATTTGTGATGATATGTGTGTGAGATGTTATTACTAATTCGATCGAATAATCAGCTACTGAATCCAAAGCCTCCGTAAAGATCCCTAGCTTGCTATGTATGTATACTATTTGCACGCTAAGTTCAATAAGTTAACGAAAACATTAGACTAAAAGTGTTCGATTTTTATGTCTCATATTCTATTCCCCAGATAAGAAAGAAAAACCTTTTGAACAAATATAGCATTAAGCCACGAAATTGTGTTACTAAAACCCCTTCTAATATGTAGTGTAAGTAATTCAAAATATTTTCAGTGTCATGAGATAAAGGTGTGGCCTCCCGGGAAATTACTGCCGAAATCTCGCCGCCGCCTATAGACAGTTTGCCCGCCTCCTTTGTGCCTTGAATCAATTCCCGTAACTTATCTGCATATTTTATAATGCGAGACGAAGTGACGATGCAGCATTGGCAACTCTCTTTAGGGAGGTAACCCTGTTTGGCAAAAAAGGTAATTTAAACATAGAAATTACAAAAGAACATCTCTTACTTCAGAAATACACGGCGAGTGTTAATCGTCCTGGAAGGCTATTTTTGAAATGGTGCGTCACCAAAACGCAAGACGCATACGTCTGTAAGTCACGCTCGTCTTCGAAGTCACGAAATACTATTTTGAAGTATTTTTGAAAGCATAGCTTTAGCTGTAGTGAATATATACAGCGGAAATATAAGCCAGTAAATAAAAAAATATTTTAAGAAAAAACTCTACGGCTTAAAAGACCCTGAAGTAAAATTAAATAAAAATATGAAATATATATAAAATAAAATAACTCATAAAACTCAATTCATAATAAAAATATTATAAAAGTAATGTTCAATATACTTGGCAAGATATGTACGTCTGTTTGTATCCAGCATTCTGGATTGAAAATTCTTTGCTGAGATAATCTCATTGTGCGCACCTTTGTCCACTAGTTCAAACGAAATTATATGTCTTCTTCTAGGTATTGTGTTGCACGCTTAGGTTACACGTTGCACGTCACAGTGTGGTAAGATATTTATTTCAACATGTTGTTTGTTTGTTTATCGTGTGTGCAAGTGGCCAACACTGGTGTCAGATTTTTCAAGCTGCCTAGAGGCATCTGACATAGCTTAACGACTTCCACCAACGACGACCGCAGGGACCAACCGTTTAACGTGCTAGTGTGTGTTCGAGTGTTTTAATTTTTGAAATCAGTTTTATAAAGCTTTAAATCAAACAAAAAGGTGACAATACAATTTTTTTTTAATTTACGAGTAATATGAATCACGAGTAAGAGCGCTAGAGCTGTATTCGTATGGGCATTGATTTTTTTAGCTAAGTAAGGCACCAGTGATCGGCTTTGACCTCCCAAAGTCTATGACCCCTCTGTTGTCACACTCTATCACACTTCCTTGAACCCTTCCTTTTCTGTTAAGTAGTTTATGGATGGCCCTTTAAATATTGTTTTAATAAAAAAAATACCTAAAGTAACCTGTGTTTTACGACCCTCAGTAATGAGGATAACAACGTGAGGAGGAAAGTAACTTGTGTATATAACGTTAGTCTAGTCGGTTTCAGATTCAGTTTGTTGAGATTGTATGAGATTATATATAACATTTTTTTATTTACGTTGCATACAGTATTACCATACAGCCATATACCATACCATCGCCATACAGCGTGTAAATTAACTTTCAAAATCGTCAATCAAAACAACTTTTCCTATGAAACATTGGTTTCATAGGAAAAGTTGAGTTTGGAAAGTATTGGCTTTCCCATACTAATTGCAAAGGTAGCTGAACACTTTTGTATGAAAAATGTTGTATAAATTGTTTTGTTCCCAGTACTGATCCCATAGGAAAAGTTCTTCATATTGAAAGGCTGAGTCAGGCGTTTAAGGGTATGTCGATGGTAAATACACGCTGTATAGCCTTTAGTAGCATATAGCATTAAGAATCCTCCAAATCTGGCATACGAATAGAACACCTACTTCATGTTCAATTATAAGTTAAATAACATAGTCATACCAGTCGCACGTCGCCACTAGTTATCTTGCCATTCTAATACACGACACAAATTCGCCGGAACAAGACTTTGTATGCACGTATGTTTGCACATTTCCATATAATCATGTAGATGTTTACTGGCGGTGCTGAGATGCTATCGCCAGAGTTCCAAGTTTGCGATACACGAGCACACGCCATGGTATTAGAGAATAGGTGCTTACCTGGGCAGAGTGGGCAGGTCATCTGCTGCGGACAGGACAATATGAACCCTCGCATGATTCTACATGATCGACATATATAAGTATATGTCTTTAATAGAAATATACACCTGGATATTCAAGGAATAAGTTTGTGGTACGACTTTCTCTCATCATACATACACACATACTATCACGTCTTTATCTCTCGCGGGGTAGATAGAGCCCAAGGTCATAAAACCTAAAGGCCACGTTTAGCGTGTCACTGGGCGTTTAGGTGGAAAGCGGAACCAAAATAGTGATGGGTTGCTAGCCGCATCGCTTATTGTGATTCCTTTGCACAATCTCTTGACTGGCTTTTACGACCTGTGTGGGAAGAAAAGCAACTGGTGTATTCTATGTTTTTCCTTTTCTCCCAAACCAGCATTCCCCCATCTCCTAGTATTAATCTACAATTGAGTAAATAATGTATCTTCTTCTTCATCAGGTCTTTATGAGTCTCCACTGCAGGAGCAAGACCCTCTCTGTACTACCAGAGCCATATATTAGCCAGAGCAGTCAGAGGATTTGGCCTATACTAATAATAATAGTGTATATTTTACAAAATTATTTAGTCTTTATATGATATGCGTGGTAAGAAAATAAATGAGCAAAATGTAGAACTCACGTTTACCTACTTTGAATACATTTGCATACTAATTTCAAGTTCTAACCCCAACGAGAAGAAAAGCAATTCTATGTTCAAAACTCCCG
This sequence comes from Rhodophaea formosa, assembly GCA_963082605.1. NCBI lineage: Eukaryota > Metazoa > Arthropoda > Insecta > Lepidoptera > Pyralidae > Rhodophaea > Rhodophaea formosa. Next base: position 12,781,638 of record OY720210.1, read on the forward strand.
ACAAAAAATGCAGCGTAGTCGCTTTCGCTCTGTGGATTGGATCTAACTTTGGGAACTGTCTCACCGCAATAGGATTACAAACAAACCTACAAGCCTTCCGATAAGCCTCTGAAAGTCTAATTCAATTTCCCTGTTATTATCCCACTAGATAAAACACGTAAAAATATTAGAAAACGACAATTTTTACATACTTTTCTTTCTTCCTACCTACTGAATCGACATCCCTATATGTCTATCATTACTCATTATACTTTTAATCCTAATCCCAATTAATATTATAAATGCGACAGTGAGTTTGTTTGTTTGTGACGAAAGCCAGTATATTATAATTTAGACTCATGAACGATGAAACATTGACAATTTCTAATTCTTTTCTTCTTCAGATTTTTAAACAGCAACCAGATTTTTCAAATAGAAAGTAACGCCCAGCAGATCGATTTACAGTTTTAACTCATAGCAAAGCTGCAAGCAAGACATGGCAAGCTGATAAATATGACTCAACTGAAAAAAAAAACCGACATTCCAATTATTTGTTTAGTCGTCGAAGCCATTAAGTAAAAATTAAGTAATATTGCTCTTATAAGTATGGGATCAACAAAACATACCATCCATGTAAGTAAAAAGTGAGAATAAGATTAAGAGAATAGAGAACAAGGTCAGTGACGGTGATGTGAGAGGTGCCGCTCAATTGGTTTTCTCTAATGATGTTCTAGCGCCGGAAACTGAGGAAACCCTTGCGTCTTTAGAACAGAAACACCCACAGTCGTCATCAGACTTGTCTCCTTTGCTGGGAAATCCTTCAGACTCTAATAGTAGCGTTCCAGTTACAGCAGGGGATATTCTGGATGCTTTGAATAGTTTCAAAACTGGCTCGGCAAGTGGGTTTGACGGATTGTCTGCTCAACATTTAAAGGATTTGTCTTGTGGAGCTACTGGAGACTCTGGGAGAGCTCTAATTCAAAGTATAGCGTCTCTTGCAAATATCATGTTGGCCGGTAGGGTACCAGGCGAGGTGACGAGGGTGTTGTACGGAGCTAATTTATGCGCTTTTATCAAGAAGGATGGGGGTATACGTCCTATTGCTATAGGGTGCACGATAAGGAGACTTATTTCCAAAATTGCATGCAAAAAAGTGGCTTCACTTTTGACACCATGTTTCCATCCTAGACAGTTAGGTTTTGGTGTGAAGGGGGGATGTGAGGCTGTGGTACATGCCTCGAGAACATTCCTTACTACTGAAAATAGTGAAATCATTTTGAAAGTAGACATCTGTAATGCTTTCAACTCTTTAGAGAGAAAGGTGTTCTTACAGGAAGCTAAAGAACATATTCCTGCCCTTTATGCATATTTATGGCAGTGTTACGGTTCTCCTTCTGATCTGGTTTACAAAGATCAGTTAATAAGTTCCACAACTGGTTGTCAGCAGGGGGATCCCTTGGGTCCTGCTCTATTCAGCCTTGGCATAAACCCTATCATATCCGGCCTCAAATCACCCCTTAATGCTTGGTATTTAGATGATGGCACCATTGGCGGGGACGCAATGACGGTGAAATTGGACTTGCAAACTCTTGTCTCTCGTTTTGAAGAAATAGGATTAAAACTTAATTTCTCAAAGTGTGAGTTGTACATAAATGATCCGGTTGAGGGCTCACGAAAAGATGAAATATATTCCATGTTTCAAGAGATAGCTCCAGGAATTAAGCTTGTGCATAAGGACTCTTTAAACATTCTAGGGGCCCCGCTCTTAGACGATGCGATCCCCGATTACGTAAGTGCTCAAATAGTTAAGTTTCAAAGCTCATCTGACCTTTTATTTAAAATGAACGCTCACATGGCTTTTTTTTTACTCAAATGTTGTCTGTTTGTGCCAAAATTTTCGTATGTTCTGCGATGTTCTTTCTTGTGGAAGCATCATAACCAATTAAAAGTATTGGACGACCTTATTCGGATGTCATTAGTGAAAATATTCAACTGTCAGATTGGCGATGATGCTTGGCATTTTGCATCTCTTCCTGTCCGTTTTGGGGGCATTGGTGTACGCAAGGCGTCTGCAGTGGCTTTGCCTGCTTTCCTATCTTCCGCTCACGCTTCATCCTCACTATGCGGTAGTCTCCTTGGCCCAGTAATGGGTTCCGCTGAGGTATGGGGCGTGAGTGAGGCTAGGGAGGCATGGCTATCCAATGAACTCGATGCACTGCCTTTAAATTTATGCTCTCAAAAACAGTGGGACAATCCTCTTTGCAAAGTTATCCAGCAGCGAATGATTGCGGAGTGTTCTGGATTAGAGGAACGCTCTCGTCTCATGGCGCTGTCCGAGAGAGAGTCTGGATATAGGTTGCAGGCGCTTCCTTCTACACATGTTGGCACCCTTCTCGATAATTGTACATTTACTCTTGCTATGGGCCTTCGTCTGGGCGCAAAAATTAATGAACCACATATTTGTCATTGTGGTGCTTCTGTGGATGGGTACGGTCGCCATGGGCTAGCCTGTGTTAAAAGTGCGGGCAGAATCCCTCGGCATGCATCTATTAATGACATTATCCATAGAACTTTGGCCACTGTCGGTGTTCCGTCCATTTTGGAACCAAATGGGATCGTCCGCACTGATGGCAAGCGACCCGATGGCTTATCCTTGGTCCCATGGAGGCAGGGTAAATGTCTTGTATGGGATGCCACATGTGTGGATACTCTAGCGCCTTCACACGTGTCTGCAACCTCTCATCTTGGTGGAGTGGCGGCTTGTTCTGCAGAGGCTGCCAAAAAACGGAAATACGCGGGTTTGGGTAGCAGTTTTATATTTTTACCTTTCGCAGTGGAGACGATGGGACCTTGGGGCCCGGAAGCCAAGATTTTTTTTAAGGACGTCACAACGCGCCTCTTCGAGGCAACTGGTGACCCTAGAGCTGGCAGCTTTTTTGCTCAGAGAATAAGTCTCGCTATTCAGCGAGGAAATGCTGCCAGCATATTGGGTGCGTTGCCTCGATGCGGTGCGTTGGAAGAGATATTTTATTTGTGAAAATGTTTGTTTTTATAATGTTGAATTAATTTATTACAATAAAAATACACACAGTAAAACTTAAGCTACTTTAATATGAACGTTTCATCATTATTAAATTGGTGGAAAAGCGGACGGTTGAGTATGAGATGCTCGTATATGAATTGTTTATGGAACTTGCGTTGATTGGGATGGGGTGTTTCGGCGAACTAAAATGAAATTTCTTCAAGAACCAAATTAAAAGTACCTACACCTATATTGTGTAAGCACTGGTCAGTGCTCTTTAAAACGAATCTATTTGTCAGGCGGACGAATTTTAAAAGTTTAGTATAAATAATGAAATAAGGTTCATAATATAAATTTTCGATTTTTTCCGTGAATCCGAAATTTTATTTTCGTCGCTTTTCCGCAAAAGAGTTAATATTATAAATTAGAAATATATTTTATACCATGAAACATATTTGATTATAACGCTTTTTCACCGAATTATTGCATAACATGTAATCCGAAGTACTATGAAGTATTTATGATTGGGTTAGGTACCATCGATTTTGCATTACACTCGGCTCAGCATGCATGCATCAAATGCATATGCATGGAACAAGCGGATGGGGCATAATCTTTTAATTTTTTTAAAATTCTCTATGGTTACAGAAGAATTATATATACATATGACTTTCAATATATTTAAAGTATAGTTAAAGTTTAGTATTACTCGTATGTTAATTTGCGTGTAAAATTTAAATTAGCCGAATTTTTACCTAAATTTTCCACAATTTGAAGATAAGTTTATGTACTTTATTAGTTTATCCAGTATCATCATCATCAGGTGTTTTAAGTCTCCACTGTAGGAGCACGACCCTCTCTATACTACCAGAGCATATATTAGCCAAAGCAGCCAGAACTATTTGGCCCACTTTCTCCACGCTGGCCAGACGGGTTGGAGAGGTCTTAGGAAACACAAGCTAAACAAAGCTTACCCAGTATACATATTTTTTTTTTACTCAAATCAGGACGTCATAATAGATAGAAATGGTGAATACATTCTCGGGCTTTTAAAAATATTTTTTAAACGATATAAAGGATCGGACACGAAAGAGCGTCGTTTCAGATGTCTAATTTCAACGGGCGCTTGGACGGGCCTTTGAAGTCAGGGAAATGGGCGGCTGGCCGATTTGTTCCAATACGGATTGCAGCCAATCAAGGCTTTTTCAATTTTAGACCGCCGGTGGCGCGACGTGGAACAACAGACGCGATGAATTGTCCAGCACTAGCCACGGTTGATACTCCCTCATGGCTTTTTTTTTAAATCGCTTAAACGTTATAAGTGATAGTAGTTGACTATTGTTATGACGTTGGTTTTGCTTTTAAAATTAATTTTATATTATTTAATGAAAACATTTTCAGTAGAAAGTTCTTTATTGCAACTTTATTTATTTTTTTATTTATTCTGTTGCAATTAATATGGAATCACTTGAAAATTATTAAATTACCCACTTTCAAACAATAATTTTACGAAATAGAGCGATTTGGTCCGCATTAACACTTTCTTGAAGACACATTCAGACGCAACAGAAACACAGTAGATAGTAGGACCAGAAAGAGTGTTCAGTTATAATAAAATAAATAAGACGACAAATGACACACATTGAGCTAGTTCTACAGTAAGTTACAGTAAAAACTTGTGACGTAGGATAGGACGTACGTAGGACCAACTCGACGATGTTATATTTTATCATAGAAACTTAAATAAATAAAAATCCAAGACCCAATAGGAAATAATTATCTAGATATTCAATTAAATTTGCAATAAACTTTTCACCGAAAATCTGGATAATATATATGATATAATACTAGATAATATAATAATATCTGGATTGGATAATTGCAATAATCATTTAACCAATATGTTAAATGAACTGCAGGTACTTTAACTGGGTTCTTTTATTAATTAAGTAACACATAAAAAGCAAACGAATATCAAAGAAAGGATAAATTAAAACTTTATTTTACGAGTGTTTTAACGACTTGAGCTCAGATTGGTGATAAAAGTCTCTACTCCATTGCTTTATCACCAGATTATAGATAGGTACCCAGTGTTTGAGGACCCCTGAAAAGTTAATGAGCCACCGTCTCACTATGATAAACTCACGAAAAGGTTCATCAAGCTAATATATGATTAATGGAGGATCTTTAAAGAGCGAGTCTATTCATAATACGAGAGCGAGCAACCTCGCTTTACGTCAAGAATTTTAGGGACTCTTAATACCTAATTTGAACAAATTGTTGAACAGAATATTGTCGTGACTTGCAATTTTATGCAATTTGTGTAGGTAAGAGATCTGGAACATGTCGCATATACTCAGTGTGTACATGAATTAATGAATTTCAAAATGTTCGACACATACCTACTTATATCAGTTATTGTTGATTGAGAGAGACGATTTTTTTTCGTGTTAGCTACATTTGGTCCCATAGAAAATATTCATGGTTTAGATCTCCCTTTCATTTGGCAACATCGAGTATAAATAAAAAGCCTTTTATTTCTTGCAATGGAGTACAAGTTTAACAAACAAAAAGTAAAACGTAAGAGAATAAACTTAACGTAACATATGTATATAAAAAAAAACATCGAGTATATATACATTTAACATGCAATTGTGAACGTTTTTATCAGTTTTACTGTAAGATCTAAAATTTTTCTTTTTACATATGTAGATAACTTTCTTCTGAACTCGTCGAGCATTTGTGGAGTTGGGCTAATTCGCCATCCATCTGACATGTCCGGCAACAAAAAGTCCGGCTCTGTCAGATCGGGTTTGCCTGTGACTAACGGGACTTAACGGATAAGCCCGCGATTACAGAGGTCGAGCCACGGAGCGCTCATTTGCTCAAACTTTCATGTTTAGGCGGAAATCTTTGCCAAAATAAAATGTGCTTCGAATTCTATCTCGTTTATTTTCTTGTTTGCTTTTGTGTGTATATCTAATGACTGATAACTGATAAGTATTTATATTCATGTTTTTTTAGCCACATTTAAGGTGTCATCAACATTATGATGGATGCAGCAGTAGTACGATCTTATACAAATATAATTTTTTTTCAATGTTGTGTATTTTTCCTGTGTGCACTTGGGATATATCAATTTAGATTTTCACTCAAGAGAAACATTACGTTTTCTTTTGTAATGTTTGACTTACTTCTGAGTAAAACCAAAATACAACACTCATTTCTATAATATTTAACTCAAGCTTAATGAGATTAAATTTCTTCAGAAATGTAGTGGGAAAAAATCGCCATTCATATGACATGTCCAGCAACAAAACCACGGAGCGCTCATTTGCTGCAACTTTCATGTTTGAGCGGAAATCTTTGCCGAAATAAAATGTGCCTTGAATTCTATCTCGTTTATTTATTTGTTTTGTTGTTATGTGTAAATCGTATGACTGATAAGTATAAATACATGTTTTTTTATAGTTACATTTAAGGTGACATTACGTTTACACTATGATGCATGCAGCAGCGCTAGTCCGATTTTTCTCAAATTTAATATTTTCTTCGTTGTTGTGTAACTTTCCTGTTTGCACAAGTTAATTTAGATAATCAATCAACGGAAAGATCGAGTATTTTTCGTAATATATTTTTTGTTTAATGTTTAATTTACACTACGTACCTACTAAGTAAAAAAAAATCCAACACTCATATCTACAACATTTAACTTAAGCTTAATGAGATCAAATATCTTCAGAATTTTCTGGGAAAAAATTGTCATCCATCTAACATGTCCGGCAAGAAAAAATTCGGCTCTGTCAGATCGTGTCTGCTTGCGACTAACGGGAATTATCGGCGATTAGTGACAGAGAGAGTTCGCGCCACGGGGCGCTCATTTGCTCAAACTTTAATGTTTTGGCGGAAACAAAACGTTGTCTCGTTGTGTCTCTAATTTCGCACGGTGTTATCCCGTTGCTTTTGATTTGAATATTGATCAAACATTGTCTTTATAGGTGCTATATCATCATAATCAGGACTTTGTTAGTCGCCACTAGAGGAAAATGACCCTCTCTGTACCATTCCAAGTTTTCCCGTAGATGTCGCAGAAGGCGACTCAGGAAACACAAGCTTAACAAAGCTAGTAAACATTAAAGAGACGCTACTAAACATTAAAGAGACCTTTGCAACCCGTCTGGCCAGCGTGAAGAGTGTAGGCCAAATCCTCTACATAGGAGCTCTATTACGTTAATACGCGCATACAAACTTGGATTACAACATTTTGATGCCGTTTTTAACAAAGACGCGAAGTAAAGCTTCACGTTCTCACTTTAAGTTGTACAGAGTTGTTCATAATATTATTGAACGGGTTATCTAGGGCCTCACAGTACAAACTTTTAAAATCCTTCTTCCTTTTTATTTCAAATGGGGCAGCACTGAACCCCGAAATATTCATGTAAGCCTTCACGGATAAGCTCGCGCTTACGGAGCGCTCATTTGCTCACACTTTCATGTTCAGGCGGAAATAAAATGTCGTCACGATGTTGCTCATTTTGATTTTACGTGAAAAAAAATTGTTTGCTTACTTTAATTATATGTGTATAAGTAGGTATATGTGTATTTACGTAATAGAGCTCCTATGTAGAGGATTTGGCCTACACTCTTCACGCTGGACAGACGGGTTGCAAAGGTCTCTTTGATGTTTACAAGCTTTGTTAAGCATGTGTTTCCTAAGTCGCCTTCAACAACATCTACGGAAAAACTTGGAGTGGTACAGAGAGGGTCGTATGGATACTAACAACAAAGACCTGATGATGTTCCTGATGATGTAAATAAAGTATAGGTAATAAACTCACATATTTTCACAACATAAATTACATTGCTTTGAAGGCCTAACTTGCAAGCAGACACGAAACGTTTATATTGTCTCGGATTGTTTTAATTATTGAAACCACCATTTGAACCAACCCCAACTTTACGGAGAAAAACTTGTTCAAATATGTTTTCTAATATTTCCGCGATGTTACACATTAAAATAAAATTAATTTAATACGGTTTTATCGCGTTTATTGCATTATTTATACACCTTAATATTAATTTTATTTTATTGTTCAAATATTTTGTAAGTATACATGAGTACCTCATATGTATATTCTTAAACAAGTAGAGTGTTTTAATACATAACATCACACGATTAACTCTGCTTGTTTATTAAATATACATAATTATGAACTATCATGAATATAAGAAGGTAATGTTCATGCGTCGTGAAAACAGATTGGATGACGTAACGTCCTTCCAACTAGTTCCAACTGATGCCAAATTATCTCCATGCAGAGTACCTCCGTGGAAGTTGCCGCTCTCACATGGCGCATTATCCGGGGTTAAGTATTAAATTCTATTTAGTTCAGTGTTAACATTTGGCTTCACTATTTAGTTCGGTACAGTAGCTATGTTAAAAGTATTGTCAAAAAATATAAATTTGTGTGACAGATCTGTTTAAAGCTTTGTTTTCCATTATCAAGTTACTACCACTACATCGTAATTGACATCCTTTTATATAAGTCTATTTCTAAATAAATAGAAGCACACTTAGGGCTAGGTGAGCGTTGTAATGCTGTTTAAAAACCATTTAATAGCAGAAAATGGTTCTAAATTAGCTCAAACGATTACCTTAATGATAGAAATATTTGGCTTGATCTTGGCGCTGACGCCTCGTAATTTTGTTTACATATGACTATATGTATCGCACAATCTGTAAATAATATTTTCAAATATGACATTTTCATTTAATTTCAATAATTTGTAATTTTTCTATTTCAATTATATTTAAGTACACATAATTATCATTTCAATAACATGACATACCTAATTGGCTACTTGACTAAAAAATTTTTCGTGTAGCTATGTAAAGACCTGCCAAAAATAAACACAATAGTGTCCGAAATACATTTCTAAACAAAAAACTCTTTCAGATATAGAAGTTTTAAAGACACATATTTTTAGACGTTAATTTTAGACGTGAAAACGCACTGCTGAAATGCCTACATATTTGTGACGTCACAACTTTGTATTTTGTATGGGCGGCGTGAGAACTTTGTTTGGTAGTTATACGAAATATTACGTTTGTGGTAATGGTTTCATAATAAAAGTTGCTATAAATTTAGCGGACTGCAATACATTATAATTGTAATTTAAGATTTTCATACTTTTAAAAATGGTCCTATTTACCCAACTTTAAAGAAGCTTTAAGAACACTTAAAAATCGATATCAAATTAAAAGTGTTTTTTATAGTGTCTTTAGATAGAAATTAGTATCATTGGAAACAAATTTTATATAATCTTAACATTAGGCAAATACCGAATTAATTCAATTTTGAACATGACATTTAATAAGAACAATGCATACTCAGTCAGTCCATATACCTAAGTAGTTTCTAAGGTTAATTAAAATTCAGAGATTTCTTCGATTGGAAAAAGTGTGCGGCTCAGTTTGTTGCTGCTTCTTCTTCACTCCGTTTCGGAAGCCGCCTTAACATATACATAAGAGAATTATTGATGTCAAAAATTTTGAGAAGTCAAATATGACAATTGATAAGTGTTCTAAGAAACCTATTTATACTAATATTTAAAAGCTGAAGAGTTTGTTTGTTTTGTTGAACGCACTAAATTCAGGAACTACTAGACCGATTTCAAAAATTCTTCCACCATTGGATAGGTACCTTATCCCTGAGTGCCATAGGCTAGTTGTGTACCACGGGCAAAGCCGGGGCGGACTTCTAGAATTAAATAAACGTCTGAATCTGTAATCTTGCGAAACAACACTCAACAAAAGCTGATGAAAATGTATCCAAATATTGAAGTGTTGCGTACGATGCGTATACACAACGTAGGTAAGTACCAATACATGCAAATGAACCTAGGACGTAATCTACTAAACTTATGCCAATAATTATAACAATGCAGTAATTCCTCGAAGTTTCGGCCTCTATGGCACATTATCCGGGTGTGAGTGTTTAATTACTCCGCCTTTGTTGTTACAAACAGCGCCGCAAGCCGCACGCATCTGCGGCGCACCGACATAAATTGCTGACCAAGCAGCGCCTAAGCAAAGTTACCCGGCCCGGCTAAGCTGACACTTTTAAATGGATTACTTTAGAAGTTAGCTGGATTCAGATTTAGCTTTGATAGATGCTGTAGTTGATCACTTTAGTTAACTGAGCTACAAAATCTAATAGAATCACCATAAACTTTATTAATTGAACCGTTTTACACATAGGTATCCCTACACAAAAAAATCTAATGATTCACGGATTGGTCACGATTATGCCACTTTTTGTCTTTCGATTTCATATTTTAATTTTCATGTTTTTTATAAAAAATGATATTAATTTAAAAGTTGAGTGTTTTATTGTAACTTGAATGCTATAATATAATAGAAATTTAGTTTCTGTAACATTCTGTACATGTTCAAAGATACACCTAATTTGATATTTTTTGTAACTTTGAGCTAAGGTAGAGGGCTAAAAGATATGTAAAAGAAATCAAACAACAATATATTTACATATAATTTAACCAAATGCAACATTCTGCTGCTATTCAAAATTGATTTGATGACGTTTTATTTTCTCCATACATTGACGCTCCACCCTAATATAACCCTTCATTCAGTAAATACTTAAGGGGGAACGGTAGGCACAGTAGCGACGCCAATCATTTTATTCCTAATACTTTACAAATAGAAAGGAATTCAAGAATATAAACAATACAAGCCTTAGTAAATAACCTGAAGTATTTTTTGAATCATGTTTATTACTATCGGAATCAGTGAGAATTATGAGAATTTGATTACTGCCAAAAACGGCCGTTTTTGGCGGTTATCACTTTTTCTCTCAATGACTGATTCTCATAATATCAAAACATGATTCCAAAAATACTTCAGGTTATTTACTAAGACTTGTATTGTTTATATTCTTGAATTTCTTTCTATTTTTAAAGTATTAGGAATAAAATGATTGGCGTCGCTACTGTGCCTACTGTTCCCCCTTAAGTGAAATTCGTATGACGTTTACAATATTTTGTTCGCTGAAGTCCTCGTTTTCACAGTTTTAAACGTGGTGTAATTAATTGGTTTATAAATAAAGCTAACAAAGAGTAAAAGAAGTGAGAATCTAGAACGTAACCCACTAAAATTATGCCAATAATTATTACCTTTCAGTAAGTTTCGGAAGTTACACTCCATATGGCGAATTATCCGGGTTTAAGTGTTTAATTACTCCGCCTTTGTTTTTACAAACAACGCCGCAAGCCGCACGCATCTGCGGCGCACCGACATAAATTGCTGACCAAGCAGCGCCTACGCAAAGTTACCCGGCCCGGCTAAGCTAACACTTCTAAATGGATCATTTTAGAAGTAGGCTGGATTCAGATTTAGCTTTCATTAAGAGCTGCTGTCAAGTTTTTAGATATATTATGAGGAATCAACCAAGTCTATTACAATCACTTTAAACTTTGCTATTTTACATTTATCTAGGCTCGCACTAAGTTCATACGTCATTTATAATATTTTCTTCGCTGAAGTCTCGTTTTCACAGGTTTTAAACAAGAATGGTATAATTAATTGGTTTATAAATAAAAGCTAACAAAGAGTGAAAGAAGCGAGAATCTAGGACGAAACCCACTAAAATATGCCAATAATTATTACCTTTCAGTAAGTTCTCGGAAGTTTTGCTCCTTGTTGCGTATTATCCGTCTGTAGGCTTTTAATTACTCCGCCTCTGTTGTTACAAACAGCGCCGCAAGCCTCACGCGACTGCGGATCACCGTCATAACTCGGTGACCAAACAGCGTCAAAGTTATTCAGATACAAATGAGTACGGGAATTAGCACTTATTATGAATGCTAATAATATTACCTACATAGAAATAAATAAATAAATATAAATATATACGGACTTATCACACAGATGGAGCTAGCCTCAAAGTAAGTTCGAGACTTGTGTTATGGGATACTAACTCAATGATACTATATTTTATAATAGATTCTTATATAGATAAACATCCAAGACCCAGGTCAATCTGAAAAAGATCATTTTCCATCTTGACCTGACCGGGGATCGAACCCGGGACCATACATGTCGCGGGCAGGCGTGTTGACTGCTGCCCCACGGAGCTCGTCACGGAATTACGCACTTATTAAATTAATGCTAATAATTATCTACATATAATAGTACACCAATGCAGTCCTCATTTACGTTTCGGTCTTTCCCATCCCTTTTATTGACAAACAGCGAAGTAAGTCGCACTCATCCGCGGCAAACTCTAATATAGCAATAATAATAAAAAAATATCTATAATGTACCAACTGGATTATGAACATAAAAAAAGAAACAAACGTACTTCCTCCGTCAGCAATGTATGTACTTATACATATAGGTAGACATTGCTGGCGGAGCAGCGCCCAAGCAAAGTGGCCCAACCCGGCTAAGCTGACACTTTAAATGGATCTTTAAACTTAACTGGACCTAATGATCTAAATGTCCGGACTGTCCGCGACGTTCTACCTATTTAACGATGGAAGTCTATTTTTATACATAAATTTAGTACCTATGAATTATAATTTAAAATTTATCTGGACACACTGCTATGAGCGTATATTCCAGGTGTTCGTGACTTGACTACCAATCGGAGGTGCTAAGTTCGTTCGTCACTAATTTGCATTGACCTATAATGACAGAAGATATTTGCTTACTTCGTTAACTAAATTCGCGCCTTAAGCCGTACCTTATAAAGACCCCGACTCGTCCAAGCTGACGCTTTTAAATGGATTATCGAAAGTTACCTAGACATAAAGCTATGAGCTTAGATTCTAGCTGTTCGCACTTGTCAGGCAATCCGAAGCGCTAAGTTTGTTCGTCACGTAACAGCATTAACCTTTATCCGCCATTAAGATCCATCATCGGAAGACAATTGCTTTGTATGTAACTGACAACATCCTAACTTCCTAACTAATATTATAAATGCAAAATTGAGTTTGTTTGTTTGTTTATTTGTTTGTTACGCTTTCCCGCCGTATCTACTGAACCGATCATCATGAAATTTTGCATACATATAGGTAAGGGTACTGAGAAGGACATATGCTATATATATATATATATATATATATATATATATATATATATATATATATATATATATATATATATATATATATATAAACGAGTAATTTGTAGAATCTTTTATATAAACATTACAAAATATTGCTCCTGTTTTTTGCTTTGTTAGTCTGCGTAATAAGTCGTAACATAATAACATTTCTAGGAACTACATTTCATAATTTATATTATGGATACAATATCCACAGTGTTGCATATCTGATATGTTGACAGTAACCACAATAAGTACATTGCACTAACAGCATATACTTATATTAACCCAAACTTTCTCATCGGGGTGGCTCAGACCATCAATATTAACATTTCCTATTAATGTTACTAACTTTACCGAAGTAAAAATTGATGTTTCAATTATTTTGTGAACTGAAATTTACGTGGAAATATAACTATGGGTTCCTAATATAACTTGGTGTAATATAACATTATTTTGGGAAAATACATAAAATATGAAAAGGAATTAAGGATGGACTGAGTTTGTAGATAATAAAATGAAATATCGCGGAAATGAAATTGCAATTTAACCTGATTCTAGGACTTGTAAAATATTGTATAAAAATCTGTAGTCAGAAGTAGTAGTTTTAAGGGGAATGAAAATCTAAATACATAGCTAAATCTAACGGCTAAACAGCCTTTCGTTCGAAGCATGGAGAAGCTGGAATTTTGAGTATTATTCAAGCATTGTACTTTATAGTAAGTTCTTAAGTGTAATTCACATTAGCTATACGTACGTAGCATTACGTCGACAGGCTTGCAGGTTTAACATGTTTGCGGTGAATACAATACATGGCAGTACATTGAGATGTATACCGTGGTATATATTGGCTGGATACGTGAACTTAATTAAGGTACCTAATTGTTAACGGATTATTATATTTTATGGGTGTTTAGCATTCACAATGCTATTCTGGCATATTATTATTCCCCATACTGTGATACGAGTCAGAGACTGTGGATAGACATACATCTTTCTTTCTTTGAAATTCAGTTCCAATAGAAAATTATTAACTTGCTGTATACTTATGGCACAATGTTATTTTTAATTAGATATTGTTAGGTATATAAGTTCGGCCAAAAGTAATTTCGAATGTTGTATTTATAAAAAATAAATTATCTTTGGTTAAATTTTATGTAGGTAAGACGTATTTTGAAAGGTAATATAGTATATTATAATTCAAGTGAGTAAAGTTAATTACAATTCAAGTTGCTTAAAATACGAGTGTTGTTATGATCAAAATCACACGACTCTCAAGCTCACGAAAAATCATACGACGCTTTCTATGTTTACAGATAATATACTGTAGTCCCATTAAGAATATAGTACAAAGTTAGTTCAAACGCTTTCTGTCTGATAATTTTGATGTTTCATTTTGAGCTCTTTTGGTTGCGTTTAAATACAATGTTTTTTTTTACATTCACGCAATAATTTAGATTGTTGGCTATTAATGCTATTGAAGGACATCCCAAAAAAGATACATCAGTCAACAGAAAATTTCTACAAACTCTGTCAGATATCAAAGTTATAAATTTTCGTGTGCGTCCAAAACTCGTTTAGTCAAAGCTATTGATATTGTGACGTTACAATGTCTAAGATCAGCATTGTAAGTTTCATAATATGAGAACTTGTTTCGCTTGCTATATTTATTATTGCATTATAGGAACAGCTTTATTCCAAAAGTTGCTTTAAATTTTAGGCTATCGTGGATTCTTCAATTATTCATAGCTCTAAAAATAGACTTAACTACGAAGATAAATCTATAGTCATATTAATATATTTTTACACTTTTTTAAGGTTAGGTTAAGTTCGTTTAATTATCGTAGTTGGACAAAGTACGATAATTAACACTTTTTTTAGGGTTAGGTTAAGTTCGTTTAATTATCGTAGTTGGACAAACTACGATAATTAAATGAACTTAACATAACCTTAAAAAAGTGTAAAAATATATTAATATGACGATAGATTTATTTTCGTAATTTTTCCAATCCAGGACGAACATCTTTCACACTTCTTTCGGAGGCGGGAAAGTTTTTCAGGGTACAGGTGGTTTGGTATCTATTAAGTGTTAAAAGATGAATAGGTATACCTAATTTATAAGATGTCAATATTTGGTTACAATTAGTAAAATCAATTAACAATTTTTAACCAACCTTGTCCCCCTGCTGCAGCGGTCTCACTCATTTCTTACTACTTTTCTCAGTCCGATGTTTTGTTGTGGTAGAGCCACGCTACCGGTAAATTGCTAGTAGCATGAATGGACTGTCTTGTCCGGGGAGGTATCACACTCTCACAGAAGAACCGACGTTTGAATAGTAGCTTTACCGCTGCTATGCTTAGTTCGGTGAGTAAGAGTGCCGGAGGGACATCCCCTCTCCCCTCTGGAATGGAAAAATAAAAGCTCGGCAACGGTTTTGTCACTCCCCTAGTGTTACAGTTACGCATTGGCAGCGGTGATCACTTACCATCAGGTGATTGCTCGTTTGCCGTCCTATGACATAGTAAAAAATGTTTAGATCAACCAGTCTTTCTGAAAAGCATCTAAGTCGACTTACTTGGTCGACCATCTTCAGCTAACAACTATGATGTTTTCATGGACCATCTCGCGATGCATTCTGCTCACAACATAAACAATTTTATTGCATAAACTACCTAACGACAAAATGTTCGCTAAGAACCAATTTTCCTAGTTGAGCCTTCACGTTACGTTAGTTCACCCAAGTTTTGATTGAAGTAAAATCTTTAGAAATTATGTATGGGCATGGATGTTTCCCTGTAGCCTAGTTGTGTAAAACTTTAATAATGGTAAGAGCCAGATGGCTGAACTTTGCCCGGGTAACTACGACGACTGGCAAACTCAACACGTAGCGAAATAAAATCAACAACTACATACTTTCCGATACTTGGCCAACTCATACGGAAATGTTATTAGCTGTAATTTTATTTCCCATTTTATTTCATAGAAATAATATTGCGAGGTTTAGGTACGTGTTCATTCTGTGTCACTAGACAAGTTGATAAAATTCCACACCTTTTTACACGACCAATTTAGTTCTGGTATTTTGAGAGAATACTTAGTGTAACTTTATATTGCTTAGAAATCCTTTAATGCGCAAAGTTAATAGACGGTATAGGTACTATTAATATCGAGAGGACACTTGCGCACTTTCAATATTATATTAAATGAATGCTTTGGCATAGTTGCTATTGCTGGATCTCAGCCGTTGCATCTAGCACCTAAAAAATCTTATATGTACCACAAAGTCCTACTTATCCTAAATTCGATATAACATTGACAAAAGAACGAAAAGAAGAAGAAAAAAATGCTCTGCCTTGATATTTATTCATAGTGAGAGGATCGGGTCAATGTCTTTTGCTGATTCAATTTTGACCCGATAACCTGTCAGGGCGGGTTGAAAAAGGTCGGGTAAAGGTTATATTAAGTTCTAAAAGCCAAAAATGCAAAAATATCAATTTGAATCTAGTTTGACCCCAACTTAGAACAGTAACGGCAGTACAAAATGCGAGGGAAAATTAAATAAAGCTAAATAAGGTGTTCTTACTAATAATTAGGCAAAATGGCAGTGCAGGTATAAGACATTGTGTATTCTCAGCACGCGCTCGGTACACGCGGCCGGCTCAATCGCCTCGCCGGCCACCAAATAAGATCACTTAAATTCTGAACCCGTAGCCTTATACCCAGATAGCACTAGCAGTTAGTTCCGTTACGTATATGAACCCCACACACACAGTAATTACACAAAAGAAACGGAACTGAAGAAAACGTTTAAACATTGCCTTCCGTGGCTATTAGATCCGGCGGGGTAAACTGGCAGAATTACTTAAATATATTGTTACCACGGGCCGCGTTATTAAGTTTAGTAGCGTAACGACAATGGCCGAGCTCACTATCCGAGGGCGAATAACACACATTAGCTATTTATAACGTTGTCCATTACACGCTTCTAAGAAACATTCGGAAGCTTTAAAATTAGCCGTTTCGCTGGTAATGTGCAGTTTTGTTGCAATGAGCTCGCAAAGTCATTATGAAGGAAAATTATATTTTTAACGCTTTCTGAATATTCTGAAGTTTGTTTCTTTATTTGAAGAGCTCTTTTTCGTTTCTTTCATTATTATAATTATTATTACTCACATCTTTTAAGTTAGTCTGGGGAAAACAAGATTAGGGAAAGTGCCAGATACAAATGAAACAAGGTATGCATATTAAAATTGAAAATATGTGATGAAAAAGAATTCGCCACAGGTAGGATTCGAACCCACGAGTCTTAGGTCTGCGCCCTAAGTGTGTTACCAACTACACCACCGTGACTTCGAATCACCGCGTCGAATTCTCTCATCACATATTACCCCGTAGGGTATAACGCATTCAAAGCATGCGTATTTCTTCAATACTACCCACTATTTAGTAGTGTGGTATTCTACTTTATTCATATCAGATGAATAGAAAGTTGATTTAATTGAAGAAAGCTCTTACTCACTTAAATGGTTTTTAAATAGCATTACAATGCTCGGTATATTATTAAAATTGAAAATATGTGATGAAAAAGAATTCGCCACAGGTAGGATTCGAACCCACGAGTCTTAGATCTGCGCCCTAAGTGTGCCCCACAACAAATCCTACCTGTGGCGAATTCTTTTTCATCACATATTTTCAATTTTAATAATATACCGAGCATTGTAATGCTATTTAAAAACCATTTAAGATATGCATAAATGACTTAGATTAATATTGTGCTAAAAGTGACATATAGCTTGTGCAATTGTACCTTATGTACCTTAAGACTCTACTTTCTTGTTATAGGACGAAGATGTCGATCTTAGTGTGTGTTGTTTTTCAAGTGTCTATTTCTGATTTAAATCGAAGCCGGAAAAGGAAAATCTGTTCTTAGAAGAATAGAGTTACAGAAAATAAACAGTTTTTCGATAGCTCTCCGGCACGGCCGACAGAGCGTTTGTAAGTAGCGTATTTTTATCCCTTTGTGTAGGCAATATCAGGCGCGAACAATCTGATCGGGCCGAAACTTTGCCCATTGGCTTGTTACTATTGTCAAAGTTGAGCTCTAAATCAGACCACGAGTAATCTCTGTTTTTCGCGTTTATGAGAGAAACGACTTTGAATTCGGTGCACACAGATAGTTTACTTGTAAGAATAGTTTTAAAATAGGTACTAGGAATCTTTTTTACACTGCTTATGATTTCTGAGTAGAAATAAAAAATGATACGTAGCTCTGACATTTAAGTCTTTGTTCAATTGTATGTGACAAGGTAAAAATACTTTCATATGATAACAAAGCTAGATCATATACAATATCAAAATATACCTTCTTTATTGTAGTATTGAGGATTTTCACGGTTAAAACCAAACCTTCAAAAAGCTATGGCGGTAGCAATAGGCGTATAAGGCGTAAATAATACAACTCATGACTACATATTAAAAAACAGACTGTTCGCGATAAACACAAAAACTACTGCCCGGTTTTATAATCTGGTTTTCACTACCTATAATAGTTACAGAGTTTTATTATAGGTGTAGGTACTATATGCCCGATCGCAGCCAGCGAAGGTTGCTTGTATAAAATGATTCGTAAAGTTTTAAGTTTATCAATTTAACTATAGACATATTTTCAAACATTTTTAAAAACTTCGATTAATCTCGAAAATTACTTTTTAAGAACAACTTTCACAAATTGGCTATTAAATTGTCAAAACTTAAAAAGGCTGTCCTTCAGGGTCATTTGTAAATTACACGATAACTTTCTGCTAAGTCTTTAAGTAGTTATTCTAGAAAAATATTAACTTTGTACCTCGGGACAATTATAAGAGAATCGTAAAGTTTTTCTAGAAATATTTCCCGAGTGCGCTGGAGTGATTCCGTCCCGACCGCTGCCGGCTAACTTTGTAGGTTTATTGTCTTCGCTTGAATTAAAAAAGTTTCACTAAAGTCCTTTTTAATATATGGAACATACATTTTTGCTAGCGCACGTACTACTGTTTACTGATGCGAAAAGGTGAAATGTTTGAAGGACGTGTTCAGTCAGTACAATAAATAACTTGCCACAGGTAGTATAGTCGCCTTATTTGTTGGTGTGTGGCATATGTAATTTTTAAATAAAACAAAATCAAAAATCCGTACGTTCTTAAAAAAAGCATTTTCTTATAGTACGACAGGAGAAACTTTATGTTTATTTTACAAGTCTAGTATACTGATCTGCTAAAATGAAATCCATGAAAATATAACTATGAAAGTAAATATAATTAAAACAGCCAATATGTTTATTTCATGGCTTTCATATTTTTTACAGTAATTAACCTTCAGAATTGCTACCTACCATATAACCGGTGGCCATTGATATTTATTTTTGGTGGCTACACATTTGTTAACTGGTGTTACCGGTGCTCATTGAAAATAATGATAACACTAAAAACTAAAAGGTAAATAAGTAATCTCCAACCCGTCTGCCAGCGTGGATAGTGAAGACCAAATCCTCTGACTGCTCTGGCTAATATTATATATGGCTCTAATAGTATAGAGAGGGTGGTGCTCCTACAGTAAAGACTAAAAGAGACCTGATGCTGATGAAATTACAAATTACAAATTGGAGCAAGTTTCAACCACAGGAGTTCTGCGTACTAATTTCGCGAAAAAAATGTCTTTAATTTTATCACAATAGCAGTTGCTCGCGAAATAATATTAATTACTATTCCGCCCACCTTTCCTCGAGGCCTCTTGCCAAAGTGACTGTAATATCGTCGGCTTGCCCTAATTGTTAATAATATACTAATTTTATTAGCCCTTTACCCCAAATTACCATCGTACAGGTACTTGGGGAGAGAGGACTAATAGAATTTCTGTTCAACAACAATATTAGTTTTGTCGCTCCCGGGCGTGAAATATTGTACAATAACATTTGTATATCTTTGCGGTTGTATTTGAAGGTATAAGGCGGCGCAATCATAAGGATATCCTTATATCCTCCATAAGGATATTGTCCTCTTTATTATTTTGCTTATATTCTTATATAACTTTGCTCTAACAAGTTAACTTATGTTTAAATTTATTTGTCACAAGTACGTACATTAAACTTACATACCTAATCAAATTCTTAATTTATGTTTTATAATGCAAGTTGGTGATTATAGATATAGGCACGCGTGAAATCAAATAAGTAGATTTTAGGTAATATTTTAAATTTATTTCACCTACATATATTGACCAAAAATAATTTAAGTCGTGTCATTTTATTTTTCTTTACTTAATATGTTTAACGCAGCAAAATTTGTGAAGAATAATTGTATGAACAATTTCAGAATTGATACTAAATCTATTTGTGGACAGGTTTTCCATTATACCTCGTACTAGAACATTGATCGTTTTTCACGGCATTGCATAGTATTAATCTTGACATGTTACGTCCGTAACATGACCGTTAAATCTGTTACCCACAAGTTACGAGCCAAAATAAATAATATTGCTGTTGAGGTTTTTGATAACTATGTTTATTGCAAAATAATATGAGAATCGTGATAGATATGTATATAAACAGGGCTTAAGAAGAACTTTTACTTGTTTCCGCTGACGTTTCATTGGAGTTACATCTAACGTGGTCGCACGTCACATCTTGATGCACTAATAATTTTAATATTTTTCATCACATTTAGCCCGATTGTCCAGTGGGTGTGAGCTCTATGAGCGCTTACGTATGTTAAGCAACCCCTGGTGCAGTCCCTACTTGGATGGGTGACCGCAAGTGGCATAAAAATATCTCGAGCTCCTCCGTGCTTCGGAAGGCACGTTAAGCCGTTGGTCCCGGCTGTCATCGTTGATGGCAGTCGTTAAGCTATGTCAGATGCCTTAAGGCAGCTTGAAAAATCTGACACCAGTGTTGGCCACTTACACATACGAAAAACAAACAATCACATTTAAACTCAAACAGTGTCATTCAATGCAAGTTGAGGAGCCCGATGGTCTAGTGGGTGTGAGCCCTATGATCGCTTACGTATGTTAAGCAACCCCTGATGCAGTCCCTACTTGGATGGGTGACCGCAAGTGGCATTAAAAATATCTCGAGCTCCTCCGTGCTTCGGAAGGCACGTTAAGCCGTTGGTCCCGGCTGTCATCGTTGATGGCAGTCGTTAAGCTATGTCAGATGCCTTAAGGCAGCTTGAAAAATCTGACACCAGTGTTGGCCACTTAAAAAAACGAAAAAAAAAATGCAAGTAAAGTGGGCTGGATGTTCGTCATTATTACTGCGGGCCATAAGATTCAATACAAATCTCTAGTATGGCCGCGGGCTTCCATGCAAATTCCATTAAACCCGAGGTATTTTTTTTTAATTTTAATGGATCACTGTACCGTGCATGAGTATAATCGATTACATTCAAAAAGTTTTCTAATGGGATATTCAAATTTGGATTTGCTTAAGAACCCCTTAAAAACAAACATTTGTACTAGAATCCAAAATTTTGGAATTTTAAATGGTTGTAGTGGGTGTTAAAACGTAGTGATTATTGCTCTTTGGTGGCTGGCTGATTGTATTCATCGGTCTGCGACTTTATTTCTAGATATACCATTTTCATTATCTGTGGAATCGGTGGATGCATTTTCCACTCACTGCAGTTTGCTACTACCTATTAATTTTTTACAATTATTATTATTTATTACAATATATCTATACTTATCTTCATTGATTGGCATGAAATACATTTTCTACAATAATTAATAAGGTGGTAAATACTGTTAGTACGGGCGCGCTGCTATTAATTTTGAAGGTAAATTATATTTTAAATATATTATATGAATCTATTTTCATCCTAATTTATACTAAATAGGTACTCGGTGTGATGAAAATATTGCGCAACATTGTATGTTTCAGGGTAGGTAGGTATATTACGAACTCTGATTACTAAAAGCAGTCGGCTTCGCCTCGTGCTTGTTATTAGTCGCTCGTTTGTTAATAAAATGAAATGAATAGTTTTTATTCAAATTTGGATCACATGTATCGCTTTTTGAACGTCGTTTATCTTTCTTGTTTTTAACTTTTATATTTGCATAATCGAAAATCTTCTCTTAGTTAGCGTTTCGGAAAGACCACTGCTAAGAAAAATACGCCGAAAGAAACTCAGTTCATTATTGGTCCCAGCAGTAATTTTAACTAACAGTAACGATACTTATATTTATTAACACAAACATTTGACTATTTCCAATCCTTTTTACCGTTATAGTTTTTATTTCGGCATAACACTAGCAGTATCCGACTTTTTGTTCGCCTCCAGAAGACGCGGTTTAATATTCCATGGGGATAATTTGTATTCATCTTCTCTGTTTAAATTCTCAAATTTCAATCCAGTGATTGTGGTCGGTGCATATAAGATAATCAGCAATGGCAAAATTGTTGTTCTGGCGATTCTTTACAGCTGCGATATGTTCTTTGACTATTTTTGCTATAGGTAAACAAATAAATAAAATGTTTGAAAGCACGAAAGTTTGTAGAAGAAAAGAAAGTAGTAAGTAATGAATTTATTCAATAGCAGTAGTTACGACTGGTACTGAATAAATCCGTAACGTAACATAATTTGTGTTCTTTTACATTTTAGATGGTCAGAACAAAATAAGAGTTAAGATTTGAGTGTCAAGTTCAGTGCGTTCTTATGTATATTTTTTCATTGCACACCGAAACGCAAACATGCTTTAATATTCCGGCACAAAATGCTAACACAATAAATTTATAACGTTCATGTACACGGCTAGCTTTACTTAATAACCGCGTGCATATTAATACAGGCAATTAGGTTTAGGCAATGTAATCGCTGGTAATTCAAAAAGTGGCGCTTGGAGAGGATGTTTCAGCCGTGGGCGTGCCAACAAAACGTACCTTTTGTTGTGACTACAGCTGCAAAAACTACAAACAGTGCGGAAGTAGCGGCAAGTCACCTGTGGTTTCACGCAATTGAGTTGTTTAGTCAATGTAATCGCTGGTAATTCAAAAAGTGGCTTTTGCGGAGGACAGTTCACCCGTGGGCGTGCCAACAAAACGTACCTTTTGTTGTGATTACAGCTGCACAAACTACTAACAGTGCAGAAGTAGCGGGAATCCACCTGTATTTCACGTTATTGAGTCGTTTAATCAATGTCATCGCCGGTAATTTAAAAAGTAGCGCTCGCAGAGGTTGTTGCAGCCGTGGCCTTGGCAGCGAAATTTACCTTTACCAATGTTGCACAAACTAATCAGTACAGATGTGTAGGCTGTGAATTCGGAGGTATCTTATAAGGAGAACTCACGGAGGACGCTGCACTATAACTTTGGGCCTGTCAACAACTGTATCGTTTATTGAGACTAAATCTGCAGAAACTAATGCAGAAGTAGGTAAACTCAAATTGGATGTATTCGGTGGGTAACATTTGTACGAAATCCTAATCGAAATTTCAAAGCTGCATCAAGAATAGATCGTGTAGTAGTAGTCAGTGACAGCAAACCTTGTGTTTCACGCATTCACCATCACCACTCAATTGTGCCTACATTGCGTATATTTGAGAAAAATTAAGATTGTTCTTGGATGTAACAAGTGACATGATTTATGATTGCATCTCTTTATTCTAAAGAATCACCCTTATTGGTATTGAAATTGATCGTATTTTTGAACAGTTGAGGTGAAACATACAAACAATACCAATGTAAGTAATATGTCAGCCTCAATAAGACAAATGTCAATACTTACAACAAAAAACATGTATGGAAATTTGTCGTATGATTCACACTTAGTGATATGCCTCGGAAATTAGCGTATTTTGCAAATATATGGCATTCTCATTTTCACACTTCATGAGCGTTCGAGACATTTTGTGTAGCATTTCTGCATTCATAGGCTGTTAATTTGTTAGTTAGTGAAAGAGTACATAGCGAGTACACACGATACGTCTGATCTGTACTCTATTTAATTTTATTTGTAAAACGTACCTTTTGTTTTGACCACGGCAAACCACACGGCCGCTTATTGCGCATTGTTTTAGCGCCCATTCAAAATGTCGCATGCGGTTTTTAAGCCGCCAGTGTGTGCAACGCAATTAGTTGCCTAAAATAATTCGCTGCAGCCATAAAATGGGAGGAATTAAAACGGTGCAGTCTTTTAAAGTTATATCCAAGATACAATCGCAATAAATTGTCTGCCGTTTCTAATTAGGTACCCGTTGGAAAAGAAAGTGATAAGATTTTATACCAAATGAATTTTTAGTTTATAATCATGTAAATATATTAATATTAATGAACAAAAAATGCTAAAATATGAAAAATCAAAAAATCAAAATCAAAAAAAAATCAAAACGTTTATTCAGAAAATAGGCCTTTGCAGGCACTTTTTCACGTCATATCACATTTAAAATTATCTTATTAGATAATATGTATACAAAAGCTACAGACTACTAGCGTTTCGGAACCGACCACTGCAGAGTAGAAACGCCGAAAGAAACTCTTATCAACAGTTTTGGTCGCCTACTCGCCTGAAGGGCTTTATATGATTACGAATATTTATTCCTTATTGTCTTTTTCTTTCTTTTCTTTTTTCTTTCTTTTTTCTGTTTTCATGTTACAATTTCAATATACATAGATTTATTATTTTTGGAACATGTTTATGTTAACGATCGAGTGTGTAAAGATAATAAACAACATATGATACTTAAAGTAGTCTCAAAGAGGCCGAGCAGACCAGTCCCCCCTGACAGCACCCGTTCACGAGTTGACGTGTGGATCAGCCATCGCTGAACTCAACCATATTAGAGGGAACTCAACGACCCGACACACAACGCCGCCACCAGATTGAACATTTTTAGTGAGCATGACTAACTCTAACTCTTAAGACATTGTCAAACAAGGTTAAATGAGGTTATGGTCTATACTTGTTGCTCGCTCGCTACCATTTACATGTTTTACAATAAATGAGTAGTTGATTCTATATAATTTAACATTGGGTGTGTTAAAAAAAGCCAAACACAATATAGCAAAAACAATAGATAAATAACGTTTTTTGAGGTCTCCTGTATCTCACACGAGGTCATGGCTCCATGCATTTTTATCCGCTAAATAATGATTAACGTTATAATAGGCTCTTTTTAATAATATACTTTTAGTCACTTCTTTAAATTTTGGATAGGGCAAAGATGTAAAATCTTCTGGTAGTTTATTGTAAAATTGAATACCAAGCCCTAAGAATGAATTACTAGTTTTCTGTAGTCTACAAGCTCTTGTCACAAGTTTATTCTTATTTCTTGTGTTGTAATTATGAATGTCACTATTTTTACTATATTTTTGAAAGTTTTTATGTACATGCAGTATGTTAGCGAAAATATATTGAGACGCAACAGTTAAAATTCCAATTTCTTTGAATAACTCTCTCAGCGAGTCCCTAGCCCCAAGTTTATAGATAGATCGAATAGCACGCTTTTGCAGAACGAATATGGTGTTGATGTCTGCTCCCTTTCCCCAAAGTAATAACCCGTAAGACATTATGCTGTGGAAGTAGCTGAAATAAACAAGGCGTGCTGTCTCGACATCTGTTAGTTGTCTTATTCTCCAAACAGCGTACGCTGCGGAGCTAAGCTTACCAGCAAGAGTTGTTATATGGGGGCCCCATTGTAGCTTCGAGTCGATAGTTATTCCTAGAAATTTGGTTGAGTCAACTAATTCTACTGTTTCATTATTAACAACTATGTTAGCTGGCACATGCTTAACGTTGGGGGTGCAAAATTTAATACATTTAGTTTTTTTAGAATTAAGCAACAGATTATTAGCAGTAAACCAATCTAATACCTGAGTAAGAGTGTTATTTACATCGTCAAAATTTGTCTTCTGTCTATCAACTTGAAAAACAAGTGATGTATCATCAGCAAATAACACTGCTTTACAGACACTGGCGTAGAATGGCAAATCATTAATATAGATAAGGAATAACAAGGGTCCAAGGATTGATCCTTGAGGTACTCCCATTTTTACATACGATCCATTAGATTTCACGCCATTTAAAGTAACTTTTTGAAGCCTATTAGCCAAATATGACCTAAGCAGTTCCAATGATTGGTTTTTTACTCCGTAATAACTTAATTTAATTGATAGAGTCTCATGGTCAACACAGTCAAACGCCTTAGAAAGGTCGCAAAAAACTCCTATTGCATTTTGTGACTTCTCCCAAGCCTCTAAAATATACGTCAGCAAAGCTACTCCTGCGTCCGTGGTAGAACGACCTTTGGTGAAACCGTACTGTTCACTATGAAAAAGTTTATTTTTATTAAAATAAGCGACTAACTGTTTAAAAATTAACTTTTCAAAAATTTTGCTAAGAACCGGGAGGATTGAAATAGGACGAAAGTTATTAGGATCGTCTTTACTTTGCGATTTATGCAAAGGTATAACCTTACTATATTTCATTAAATCAGGAAACGTTCCTGTATCTACACATTCATTAAATATTAACG
Organism: Rhodophaea formosa; assembly: GCA_963082605.1. NCBI lineage: Eukaryota > Metazoa > Arthropoda > Insecta > Lepidoptera > Pyralidae > Rhodophaea > Rhodophaea formosa. The sequence continues at coordinate 12,808,270 of OY720210.1, forward strand.
CTAGGTTAGGAGCTAAATCCTCTATAATATGCGAAACTAAGGACACGGACATATCCCATAAATCCCCAGTTTTTTTAAAGTTTAATTCTTTAAAAGTATCGATAATTGTTTTAGGTGTAACATAATCAAAAAATAAAGTATCGCTACATTCTGGTACATGATCACGTAATATATTTTCAGCTTTTTTAGGCGATGATTTAAGGGAAGCAGTTGTCTTAACTGGAATTTCAGTAAAAAAATCTTCAAAACATTGAGCGACCTCTGCATCCGTTTCAAACTTTTGATTGTTAACTTGTAATTTTAATGTTTCATTATTACATCGTTTAGTTTTACCCGTTTCCTGATTAATAATTTTCCAGGTTGTTTTTACTTTATCTCCGGATTCAGCTATTTGTTTGCATAAATATTTAGACTTCGCACAAGCACATACTTTTTTAAATATTTTCGAATAATTTTTTACGTAGGTCATAAACTCTGGGCTTCTATTGTATTGTCTCATTGCCAGTAATTCGTATAATTTATTTCTACTTTTATAAATTCCTACAGTGGCCCATTCACTAAACTTTTTCTTATTACAAATGCTACGCTTCTTAAGTTTGAACGTTTTATTAAATTCCGTGTCTATAGCCTTAAACAGTTTATTATATAGTACATTAGGAGTTTCTCCCTTATCACAAATAATTGGCATCTTTTTAGAGATATTAGCTTTAAATGCTTCTATTTTTGATTTTGAGGAAGGTCTATAGGTTACTTTCGGCAATTCAATATTTATATCATAATCTAAAAAAACGGCTGATAAACCAAAATGATCAGACGATATTTTTTTAACTACGCTTTTTTCAAGAGCTTCGCAGTTACAGAAAACATTATCAAGACATGTGGCTGTCGATTCCGTAACTCTGGTTGGTTCAAGAAATAAGTAATCGCAATCAAATGATTTAAATAAGTTAATAAAACCAACGCTCTCTTTGTTGTTTTTCAATAAATCTACATTAAAGTCACCACATACTAAAATTTTTTTATTACTAAGGCTTACTTTATGCAAAACATCCTCCAAAATAGACTCAAGTAAATTGTAGTCTGATGTAGGAGGACTGTATACACAAACTATAATGTACCTCTCGAGTTCAATACAGGACAACTCAACCTCCCGTTCAACAGTTAGATCAACAATATCTTTTCGTTCTTTACATTTCATACCATTACGAACTAAGATGACACTGCCTCCATGGATGGCTGCCATACGGGCATACACACTGTGCATAGTATAATTGGGAAAATTTAAGTGAACGTTATGCTTTTGTTCAAACCAGTGTTCTGTTAAGCATAATACATCAATGCACTCATTATCTAAAAAAAGTTCTAATTCTAATAGTTTGCTGGCCAGGCCTTGCATATTTTGATGAAAAATGCTAAAACGTTTGGCACTAGCCGTTGTCTTACTGTTTTGTTTAAATTACATCTAACATTTGGAATGTCAACACCGACATTCGGTGAAATGTCAACATTCTGCTTTGTACAAAGTACTGCAGCAGAGTCTTGTATATTGTAAGCTACCAATGTAGCAATTTGTCTTTTATATTCTGATGGAAGATACATAGTAACTTCGGTCAACTTAAATCTAGAAATAAATTTATTAATATCTAAATAAAAAATAGCGTCACTATGACGGTATGTCAAATTATACATATGAACATTCAAATCATATATATGCTTATTTGTAGCATAGTCAGCTGACTCCTGATAAGGAAAAGCACATAGTATGTATTTACATCTTGTCTTATTATTCAACTCTAGGAGCATGTCTATACTTTGTTTTAAATCCCTTTTTTTAATAGATGAGCAATCGCCACTTAATAAAAGTAATGTGGTATCTTCATCTAAGGAGTCATGATTTATGTTATTAATTAAACTAGTATAAGAGGCCCCGGGTGTACATGTGTTGTATACTGTACAGTCATGCTTAAGACTATTATAGATCATACTGCTCAGACCTTGACCTAGTTGATCTGAGTAAATTAACAATTTTTTACACCCCATTCTCCTATTGAAACAGTTATCAATAGTATCAATCTTTGTCTGCATGTCGCAACTGACATTTTGATACTCTTTTGTTCTAGTATCATCAATAATTACTGGTGATATGGCAGATGACGTCCTGAGAGTAGAGTCACACTCAGGTGTCTGTATGGAAGAGACACACTGCTCCTCACTAAAGTTAGCCAGATCAATTAATGTGTATATCAAATATCGTTTTCGATGATTTACTTTAACTGTGGCAACTTGGTAATGGCATGGTTATGATTATGTTGTCAAGATTTTCGTTAACTATGCATGTAGTTAGTTATAAATCAGCCCCCATAGGATGGCACGCGCGACAACCTTAATTACTGTAACCATTTTGTTTTCCGTTATATTAAAAAGTAAGATGTGGATAGTTTATCGCGCGTTAAAAACAGCGTTGTAGGCGCCATGTTACGGATGCAGGTTGATGTTTTTGTTACGATGAAAACGAGTATAGCTTTAAGACATATATATCTGATGCTTTAGACGTATCATTATGCAGGAGCACAACCCTCTCTGTACTATCAGAGAGCCATATATTAGCGAGAACAGTCAAAAGATCTGGCCCACACTTTCCACACATTAGACGTACATTTTTGATTAATTTTCTATACTAAGCAAATTAAGTATTATAGATTTAAACTAATACAAGTTTAAAATAACACTAATTATAGTGTAAACTTTAAAATTAGTTTCGTACTTTTGTTTTAATCGCGTCGCCACTCGCCAGTAAATGTCAGCGTCGGTACAGTAACAAGTTCGTCCAAAGCGCTCCCAATTAACGACAGCTTCGGTCTCCGAGGATCACGCTCAGCGGAACACGGCTACGTTTTCAGATTCTCATTGTAATACACAAAATGTCAACAATTTAGGAATCCTTGAGATTTGACTCTGGACATCATATTTTTATCTGATGATAATTTTGTAAAGGAAGTGTAAAACATTTAATATTATCAAGATTTGCTTGTTTTATTATTGAAAAATATAAGTTTAAAAACACTAGTCAAAAGGAATAGCACAGTGTTATCTTTAATATTAGTTTGGTAGTTTTGTTTTAATCGCGTCCGCCCAAAGCTCTCCCAATTAACGACAACTTCGGTCTCCGGGGACTGCGCTCAGCGGAACACGGCTAAGTTTGCAGATTTTCATTGTTACATACAAAATCTCTACAATTTAAGAATCCATGAGAATTGACCCTGGACATTATATTTTTTACTGTTGATAATTTTGAAAATGAAGTGTGAAACATAAAATATTATAAAGATTGGCTTGTTTTACTTTAAAAACGTGTTCGCTTTTTCTTTTCAATTAATATGACAAAGACCCTAAGTAATAAGTTTAAAAAACGCTAGACAAAAGAAATAGTACAGTGTTAAAGTTAAAAAAAGTTTGATATTTATTAATCGCGATTAAAACTAAATTAATCGCGTCGACAGTAAATGTCGGCGTCGGTACAGTAACAAGTTCATCCAAAATGCTCCCAATTACCGACAGATTCGGACCCCGGGGACCGCGGAACACGGTAACGTTTGCAAATTCTCATTGTTTTACACAAAATATCAAGAATTTAAGAATCCTTGAGAATTGACTCTGTACATCATATTTTTTTACTGTTGATAATTTTGTTAAAGAAGAGTAAAACATTAAATATTAATAAGATATTGTTTCATTATTTAAACATGACCGCTTTTTTTTTCAATAACTATGACAAAGACCCTACTAATATAAGTTGAAAATAACACTAGTCAATAGGAATATTACAGTGTCAACTTTAAAATTAGTTTGGTAGTTTTGTTTTAATTGCGTCGTCCAAAGCGCTCCCAATTAACGACAGCTTCGGTCTCCGGGGACTGCGCTCAGCGGAACACGGCTGTGTTTGCAAATTCTCATTGTTATAAACATAATCTTAACAACACAAGAATTTTTGAGATTTGATTCTGGTCATCATATTTTTAACTGTTGACAATTTTGTAAATGAGGTGTGAAACATTTAATAAATAAATAAATATATACGGACAAATCACACAGATTAAGCTAGTCCCAAAGTAAGTTCGAAACGTGTGTTTTGGGATATTAACTCAAGGATACTATATTTTATTACAAATACATATATAGATAAACATCCAAGACCCAGGTCAATCTGAAATAGATCATTTTTCATCTGGACCTGACCGGGGATCGAACTCGAGACCATCCGTGTCGCAGGCAGGCGTGTTGACCGCTCCGCCACGGAGCTCGTCAATATTATATAAATATTATCAAGATTTGCTTGTTTTATTATAGAAACATGACCGCTTTTTCTTTTCAATAAATTATGACAGAGACCCAACTAATAAAAGTTTAAAATAACACTAGTCAAAAATATACTACAGTGTTAGTTTTAAAATTAGTTTGGTAGTTTTGTTTTAATCGCGTCGGCAGTAAATGTCAGCGTCGTACAGTAACAAGTTCGCCCAAAGTGTTCCCAATTAACGACAGCTTCGGTCTCTGGGGATCGCGCTCAGCGGAACATAGCTACGTTTGCAGATTCTCATTGTTATACAAAATTTACAACAATTTAAGAATTTTCAAGAATTAACTCTCGACATCATATTTTTACTGTCGACAATTTTTAAGTGAAAAATAAAGTGTGAAACATTAATTAATATTATCAAGATTTGCTTCACTACATAGTAGAAACAGTCGCTTATACTAATATCTGTTTGTCCCTATGTACATATGTGTTTAGATCTTTGAAACTTTTCGCTTTTTAATAGATAGAGTGATTCAAGAGGAAGTTTATGTGTAAAATACATGCCTAGATGTAGCCGGGGAGGGGTGCTAGTGGTTAATTAAATAAAACACGGTCATGCTAAAACTTTAGCTACTGTTAGTAGGATTCTAACGACATCTGATACATATGAAACCCTTAACATCCTAAGCCAATTAGGAGTTAATTAGAAAACATAGTGACTTACTTACGTAATACGAACCTAAATATTGCAAACATTACACTCCTTTTTGAGCAGCCGTTTATAAATTCAATAAGAATATTTTGATTTTACTTGCAGCAACTCTATAAATTCGCATAAGTTTCTCGAATATTGATAGCATATTTCGTCTTACCACGGGTCTTACATGAAATTCCATGCGTAATTTCGTGCATGCATGTTCTAGATATTCCAATGTCAAATAAGTATCAAGCTGTTTTATGACTCTCGTACTCATAAAATCAGATTCACGTGAAAACACGATTAACCGATGTTGCATTGAATAAAATAAAAAAAACATAAGGCTTTCTTTATTTTAAGTATGATATTGTAACTGATACGTTAGATATTAGATTTACAATACCAAATTTGTTTAATAACCTACTGGGACGATGTAAATTAAAATTTTAGTCATAAAATAAACTCGAATGTTCATCGCCAGCAACAAAGCAAAGGCGCAAAGTGTGCACATTCAGGTGTCGACGGATTTCCGTGCATTCTGTAGGAGCCGGGCGTAATTGAACAGATTGTGTCGCAGTAAGGGCATGGCGCGGTAGGATTGGAGAGATCCTTGCATCATCACCTGAGATTATTCGGAGCCAGGAGCTTATAAGTCTATAATAAAGTGTTTATTGTTCAAAAGCACTGTTTAGGTAAAGGGTTCAGGTAGGTACTAGGGTAAAGTATCGGACACTATATTTTTTTAAATATATTCGGACTTATCACACAGTTTGAGCTAGCCCCAAAGTAAGTTCGAGACTTGTGCGTTATGGGTAGGTATAAACTAACTCAAAGATACTATATGTTTTCATAGATACTTAAATAGATAAACATCCAAGACCCAGGTCAATCTAAAAAAGGTCATTTTCCATCTTGACCTGACCGGGGATCGAACCCGGGACCATCCGTGTTGACCGCTGCGCCACGGACCTATAATAGAGCAGTGGAATTATGATAACAAATCGTGTAAAACTTAATAGTATACATTATAATGCAAGTACGGTAAACAAAGCTGTATATTGGAGTAGAAGCAATTGTGGGCACCCACGAGGCGAAGCCAAGCCCTTACATTAAACCGATGACTATAATAGCCAGCTTACTGAGTAAGAGCTTCAAACGACGTTTTTAATTCACTAGTGATTACCACAAAGTAAAACAAGAAGGTAGTTCAGCAGCTAAAGTATTTATAAAAGTTAAGATTTAAAACAGTTTTCAGATTATTATTTTTTACAAATAACCTCACGAATCAGCAAAAAGTTTTTATGTTGAAAATGAAAACTTTTTGCTCGGTTTCTATTAAAAATGTTCGTGTGCATCTATGCCATTGGGCTATTGAATAGTTGTGATTGGTGTAAAGTAAATGAGCCTAGACCGTAAAATACAACATATGTTTCGATTTCTGATCGTATTAATAGTAAATGTATTGAAAACATCATTTGCAGAATTTGTTTGGCACGGAAAGTTAAATTCAACAGTTAACATTATTACAACGATTATAATCATTACTTGCTAATCACGGAGAAAAGAAAAAGCTTGGAATATATCAGGTCTCTCAGCCATCGCAGACCGTAGAAGGAGACTTGGTGAAAATCTGAGGAAACGTGTCAATAGGTCATACGGCTGGCAACTTATCTCTATGTTGATTCTATTTTCCACTAACGCGCCTAGTAACACGCTAAACATGGGCTTAGGCTCCGTTAGAGATAAATATACGTGATCAAAGAACGCTTTTTGTGCCGCACCCAAAAGGTTAAAATAAAACACAATTACCAAGCCAACAATGTCCGTCACTTCACGAAATTGTGAATAGTATCTTGATTTTTTAAAACACTAAAGTTGTGCATTTTACGTAACACACGGTCAGAAATAACTTGTTAATGATTGCCGCCAAAAATATTAAGAGGATTTGGTTGAAAGATGACACATTAGGCGGATCATATCCTGACGTAGCGTACGCAATAAAAAGTATTTATATAAGTAAAATTTGAAAAACGAGAAATACCAAATAACTACCTATTTATATATGTTACAATGTCTTTAGTTTTTCAATTACAAAATCTATAGGACAAAGAAAGTATTATTCGTTTCATTGTTTACCTGTTTGTGGAAATTCTTGTTGCTTATTACAGGGAGACATTAGTCTTGGCAGAATCTGGTCCACGCTAAAGTCACCCGACTAACCAATAACCATTAATTTTCCATGAAACCGTCTCAGACTTTCTTTGACGAAATTTCATTTCCTTCTGACTTTGTTACATTTCTGGCTAATGGTGCTTTTATACTGGTGTTAAAAATGTTTTATACCGTTTTTGAATAGCAACCACTAATTCTATTTCAAGAATTTAGAAAATATATAAAGGACTAGATTTCGCCCACGGCTCCCCCCGCGTTAGTGTCGATCCCTCGGGAACAGTACTTTTCTCCGTACTCCAGACAACGTTTATGCAAAGTTTCATGATGATTGGGTCAGATAGAGTGTGACAGCGTAACAACAAACAAACTCACTTTCGCATTTATAAATTAGTTGGGATAGGATGGGATGTTTGGCCCAGCTATGACCTACTAGGTACCATTAGTCCCGGAAAATGTTACGCATTTCATATTAAACTAGCAGCGCTCCCCGGCTACGCCTGAGCAAGTATTTATCATACAAAATATAACACCAGTGTGGTAGCAGCATTAGGTCGGTGTCTTATTGTGACAAGGCTTAACGTTGGATTGGATCATTGTTGTAATTTTATTTATTGTTGACATTTCAGTAACGGCAAAGGGTTTTGTCAAGTTTTCATTTGCATAATGGAAGATATTGTGATTCAACTGTTTGTGCTCTCACAGTTTCGCATAATATCTGGCGATAATGAATAAATTAACAAGGGGATTATAGTGTATTTGTACAATCTAGTATTTTCGTTTTCTAGCTACATTATACGCCCACCGAAACGGCTTTGACACTACACAAAATAATAGTATTGCGATTAATTAAGATTATTGTTCTATTATATATGGATGTAAAACATATACGTACTTTCAATTAATTAAATATTGAGTATTCCACATGAATATTTGTAAATCCCCACTTCATCTAAACGTTAACCAGTAGCATCCTCAGCTGAGATGCGTCGGAGCCCGGGGTCCGCTGTTATGACAGAATTTATACAATTATATAATAAAAAGGATAGTTTTGTGTGAATATATGTTCGTAATGGATAAACTCAAAACCAACTGGACTGATTTCAATAACTGTTTTTCCTATAGAAGGGTATAGGGTAAAACCCGGATAGTTGCGTCGGGGGGATACTTGCGTCGGTTTCGAATTCTCTATGTTAGGTACATTTGTAGCATTACTGCTTGATTATAGTTAGAAGTGCTCCCCCCGCAGGCCTCACTGCCACGTAAACCGTTGGAGTGGGTGCACGCGTTTCGTCCGTGTGAGCAAAAATCTTTCGCTGCGAAACATTACCATAGATACATACCTAGTTTTTGTTGGATATCTTTATAATTGATTGTGGTTTCAGACTACATTTTGTTTCTTTGCTTACATTAGACCTTTAATTGCCCTATTAATTGCGTTTTATTGTTGAAAAGATTTTATTTATTTTATAAATCGAAAAGGCAACTATCCGTATCAAAAAGGATAGTTGCCTTATTTATTGTGGCGGATAGTTGCTCTAAGTGCAATTATCCATAACCATTTATTCCTTAATCAACGTTTTTTTTTTCACATGGTTTTGAAATAGCATTACAATGCTCGGTATATTATTAAAATTGAAAATATGTTATGAATGTATTCGAAACCTACCTGTGGCAAATTCTTTTTCATCACATATTAAATTTTTTTTTCAAGTAAAAATTATGCTATACTTACTTGTTTTAAATATAAAACAATATTAACCGCTTGCACGTGCCCATTCTAGGTAAACAGAATGCCTCGCAAGTATAAGCGGAAACCAAGTGTTATATGTATGACTATGCGGCAAGTATCCTCCTAACTCTTTTTAACATTTGGCAACTATCCGCTGCAGTAGGCGACTATCCCTTTTTTAGGAGGTCAAATAAAACGTAATATACTCAAAACCAGTATCAATTATGTTAACGAAATTGGTCTTCTATAAAAGACGAAGAACCTATGTTTTCGTATACATTATCAGGTATTATTAATAACGACCCATTTTTTTATAATTTAAACTTTTTGAAAAGTGAGGCAACTATCCGTGTTTTACCCTAATATAAAATATATAACTTTCTAAAGGTATATATAACTTTCAATGTATACAAGAATATAAAAGGATTAGTAAATTTATGATGGAATCTTGGTAGAATAACGAAAGGCGTTGCTGTATACATCAATTAATATAAACGTTAATTTTGATGATTGGCACAAGTGATTGTTGTGTTAGGTTAGTTATTTTCCGGATAAGTTTTCCACCAAACGACTAAATACTGGCGAATTCACAGTGTTTGATACGTACAGAATCATGTTTCATTTAGAAAATTAACCGCATATTAGTTAGGAAAAGAAATTAGAACCTCTTTTTCATGTCGGTTAAAATTATTTATTCGAAGTCTGGTCTTCAAGGCATAACTAGTATACGACTACTAAAATAAAGTAATTTGCCGGGAACGTTCCTGTGCTCTCAGACTATCTCCGTATGCAGTTTTAGCTTAGCCGTAAGTTTCGCTGCAGTTCGAAGAGAAGCTTGCATGTTTGCTTATTCTGTCCGCTATTGGGAAGACGTGCAAGTCTAGTTTGGTGATTCTCATTGTAGCGTTAGATGATACAATTTTGGAACATTTTATAACCTTATTTAAATCGGATCTCATTAATATTATCTTAGTTACTTCTCTTCGTCTAGTCACAGTTGCATACTAAGCTGTGTCGAGTCATTGAATTATTTGTGAAAATGCGGTGACTAATTATTATTACTAGCGGCTCTGTGAGGTGTTCTAGCGAGTCTGTTCAACTGAAGAAATGGTCACCTTAAACAAAAAGCAACAAGGCGAGATTAATTTGATTGTTTGCAAAAAAAGGGCACCGAAACTACTGGACTGGTTTTTAAAATTCTTTATCTATAGAAAGCTAATTTATCTGCGGGTAGATTATATAGGTTATAATTTACGCAGTCGAAGTCACGGGAAATTGATAGTATTTTATAAAGCGCGAGTAATTTACACTATGTAGCGATTGGTAAAATGGGAGGGCCTATAGTATATTTCTTCGTCTTTGTTTTTTTTTCTATTTTGTGTTTTAATAATAATCTTCATTGCCAGATTTAAAAATGGTTAGGAGTTCAATATTTAAGGAGTTATTATATTTTAATAAGTTGTAAGAAATACACAGCTATTATACTATATTATTATTATTAAGAAAATTTTATTATTTTAATCTGTGACGTTTGCCAAATAATCCAATATCACTGCATAGTTATCTTGAAATTTTCCCATGTTGCTTTATTCGTATCTGCAGATTGTTGTCAGTGTTCGAATGCTTAAAGTACGCATTGTTAATAATCCGTCATTCAATCCATCATCATCAACCTTTTTAAGTTGAGTCGTCACATGTTCAAGCGGTTAGTATCATATTGACTAAGTCTTACCAAATAACAAAAAAAACTAGATCTCAGAACGATCAAGAATTTCTTGGGTTTTAACTAAAATATTTCCACATTGGCATAAAAATATCTGCTTATTCTTCCTGTGGAGGATCTGATATTAGTTGAGGTTTTCTTCCACTGTTTATAAGAATATGGAACTATTAAATTTAAAACTCATACAGATCCCAACTAATATTATAAATGTGAAAGTGAGTTTGTTTGTTTGTTTGTTACGCTTTCACGCCGTATCTACTGAACCGATCATCATGAAATTTTGCATACACATAGGTTAGGGTACCGAGAAGGACATAGGCTATATATTACGCGGGTGAAGCCGCGGGTAACAGCTAGTCATCAATAAAAATAAAAAATCTACAAACGACGGTCACCTACAAGTCAACAGTAATCAAATCTGATTTGCCGGCAATTCGATATTCTGCATGATCAAAGCATCCAATGGAAAAATTTATATCGTATCTTTCTATTGCGGAAGAGTTGTCGTGGTTAAAAGTGTTTTAAAAAGTATACAACTACTTGTATACTTTATATGAAACAAGAGAAAATAAATTGGTTGAAATGACTTAATAAACAATGCTAACAATATGGAACAATTATAAAGTCGATTACGGATCTCAATAAAAAAAACTGCAATCTACTTCGTTAGTCCACGGCTATCTACAAATCAATAGTAATCGAATCTTATTTGCCCGCAATCCGATATTACTACATGGTTAGCTCGACATTTTCCCGTGTTGTTTTATTCATGGCTGCGGGATGCTGTCAATGATCAATGATTGAATGTTCGAGGCACGCGTTGGAAAGCATGGGCCGTAGGTGGTCGGACCGCAATCGCATTACCTTAATCACTGTATTGCTCCGGTGAGGGCAGTTTGTATGCCCAGTAATGGACTTCCAGCGCGCCTGTCATGTTCCATACCCGTTATTTGTTTGCGAAATTCCGATGCGATTAAACCCATTTTACGAGCGTTTCACTACCCCTGTAAATATATTATTTACGCAGTAATAAAATGTTTTGTGTGATTTAGGATTCATGCCTTTCTGGCTATAAAAGTGATTTGAAATCATTTTGTGCCACAAATTTCAGTCTGCAATATACAGAAATGGAATTTTAATATAGATAAATTCATTCAATTTTTTATCGGATTATGTCGTTAAACCTTTCAAATATCGAAATATTTACAGCCTACATTTTTCGATTAAAATCGATGTCCTATTTGTCGGCTGAGTGATTATTCGATAGCTGTAAAACTCGTTGCGAGCGTCATTCAGGATGTTCAATTATCATTTCAAGTCAAATCGGAGTTAATTTGAAAGTCCGCCGTAATGAATGTGCTTCAATAATTCATAACTTCAGGTGAGTCAAATGGCTGGAGTTTATTCACTGTTTTGAATATTTTGAATAATTATTTGACGAGGCGTTTGAAGTAGCATTTGGACCATCTGCAATTAGCAAGGAATTTCTTTAAGCTCTCCGCAACTTCGCCCAGAACGTCCAAACTGATCAAGTCGACGGCGGCACGTCGCGAGTTCCTAACACTCATTAATTTCTTTGAAGTCTCGGCACCGACCGACAACTTCCTTGGCTCTTTCTCACCAACAATTATTAAGGAATTACTTCTGCTTCATTATTGTATGTATACACGTACGTACACGCACAACACTCGTTAGCGCGTTTCCGATTGAACAAATTGTGAGCTGATTGAAAGTTCTTCCAAATTACGCAGCAATGTTTATGTAACAAATGAATTTTAAAGGCCTGCACAGACGAGGGACTTTGTCCACGGTCGACCAAAATAACTGACTCATCATGAAAATATCCGTCGCGAACATGCTATGCGGAGTCAACGTACAAGAAAAAAAAAACCGGCCAAGTGCATGTCGGGCCACGCGCAGTGTAGGGTTCCGTAGTTGCGAATGACAACTTTGAGTTCACACTGGTCACACTCGCACCTCACAGTTTAACGACCAAAAACATCTAACAATGAAAATTGTATGAAATTTTACATTTTCGAGTACATTTTCTAAGTTGGTTGCCTATAACTTTTTAGTTTGTACTTAGTACTCAGCTCTGATAGTTTTTCTTTTTATTTCAGTATATATACTAGTGCTGTAATTTTTTCACGTATCCATATATAACCGTTTAGCAGATAGAGGGGAGGGGGGGGGGACACTTACCTCTAACAAAAATTTGCACTTTAAAACAAAATATTTCGGAGACGGATCTCTTAATCGAAAAATGGTGCTCTCAACCTCACAATATTTTTCAAAGACCTATTTACCAATACTCACACGATGGGTTTGTATAGAAAAAATATATTACTCCCTCTCTACTTGCATGGGAGCTAACCTTTTTTTTCTACCACATTTTTGCCATTATTAATATACATACCCATACCAAATTACAGTTTTCTAGTACTTATAGTCTCTTAGTAAAACCGCGGACGGACAGACAGGTAGACATGGCGAAACTATAAGGGTTCTTAGTTTACTACGGAACCCTAAAAAGAAGGCGTTTTAAAAGATAAAACTGGCTCCACACTGGCAAAAAAGTTCCCCAAGGATTGTTCCTCTGTCTGTACAGTCATTTCGGTATTCGGTAACTATCGAAATACTTAGCAAATAACTATTTTTCAAAATGTGTAGTTTTAATTTCGCTTTTAAATTTATGTTGAAGCAAGTATTTCGTGATTATTTGATTTCTACGAGGTTGCTACGAAAGTACTACAATAGTTCTACGTGGATGCTACGCATAGGCTACGCAGCTACTGCATAAATGCTGTAGAAATACTTGGAGTACTTACGCATTTCATTTTCTGAATTATCGCAGATTTCAGCCTCGCATAATTATATCTTAAGAGGCTTAGATGATCAAAACTAGAACCTTTTATTCTTTTAACCCGGAATCAGATCAAATTGAAAATCAATGTTTTTCGGTACTAAATCACTTGATATATTTTTCCCAAACCGCCTAGTGGCTACCTCCACTGGCTTCTCTATAGAATTTGCACACAGGTTTAATTGCCTCTCGAGTCCCTTCTTATGCAATAAACTTTTCAAAAATATCAGGCCTAGCCTTTAACAGACGTCAGTCTCGAATTAAATTTTTTCTAAAAATATTTATTTGTTTTTTGCTTTTTTGGAGAAAATCAATTATGTTTTCCTTTAATTTACCGAATTTTGGTGTTATTTTTCATTTGGTTAATTCAGAACTTCTCATCACTGCCAAAATTAGACACAGTGATGATAAAAAAACTACTGAATTACTACCGAAGTACAGAAATCGATTTTTTCAATTTGATCTGATAGAAATAAAAGACATTAACAATAATCAATTTCTTTATTTTTCTCCACAATAAAAATAAAAACAATAGCCTTGGCTATACAGAATTAGTACTACTGTATAGTACTAGTTGTTGCAAAATGAGCAATTGTGGAGAACTGGTGCCCGTGCTAGGCTCCGAAGATCCTGTGTTACGCTTACGGGTCGCCGGGTCTCTCCCAATATAATGAACTATAAGATCAGTTTATATTAACTTAAAGTAAAACTATTTTATATAAATATATATTAAGTATGTGGAGTGTATTGAATGTAGTATGGTTTATCCTTTGAAGTTATATCATAATTGCGAGCAGGTGTGTGAAAAGTAGCTTGGGTGAAAATCGACCCAGTACCTACCCCATCAAGTCAGTGTATCCTATCAGTATGCAAACTTGAATATAATATGCGAGAGATAGATTTTGAGCAGAAGTTACAACGACAATCTTTATGCTAGGCAAATAAGATCATTAATTTTTCAGTTTCATCATATGTGAGTAGTTAATATATATATACAAATATATACGGACAAATCACATTCACTTACTTTTTTACAGTTAAATTTATTAAGTGCATACGAGATAACTGTGAATGAATCTTTTTGTACAAGTAAGGGCCAAGATTAGTAGGAAAATCTTTTCATAAATACAGTTACAGGAAGAGGAACTCTGAGCCTATCATTCCTAATAGCCGGAATTGAAGAATGTAAGGGAGACGTGCATGTTGTTGCATTATAGTGGCAAGAATAAAAAGCTGTCTTACTGTATTCACTCCACAATATTCATAGAGTTCGGAGTAGTTAAAACTAAAGTTTAAAAAATTAAATATTGGGAGGGGATAGTAAGCTCATCTAACCCTTTATGTAGATATAAATATAAGTGTATTCTTGACGAAGCATGTGGTGGATAATTTGTATGGATGTTTTTTATCCAGCTTGTGGCAGATGATGTTCTGAATATAATTTCATCTTAAATCATTTAATAATCAGTTTATTTATATCCGTAAAAATATCTTCTAAACAAGAAATATATTATTTGAACTGAGATGTATGAATTAGCATATGTGATGAGTGAGTTATATTATTTGCAGGTTTGTAAATCAGTATGCATATGAGATAAGTGAGTTGGAAAATCGATTCTCATCTGTTGCAATACTACCACATAATATTTAGAGTCCCAACAGTGGTTGTTATCGAGAACGAGAACTATGTTCAAACTCGGCGGTCCAAGTTTCTCGCTTTGCTAACATTGTTAGCAACGTTATGCAATAAACTTTTAATCGCATCAACAGACTTTGCAACGGGACTGACCTACATACATCATACCGACGACAAAATATTGTTTTACAGTTGTTTTTTACGGTTCTATAAACTAAATTAAAAAATATTGGAAAGTGAGTTTTATTTTAGCATTCCAGGTTTTGTTTTTAATACGTTGTGTGAAGAAATTGAATATCTATTTTGCATTACTAATACCGTAATATTATGTGATTATATTTTATCATATTAAATGTTGCGAAACTACAAAGATCATAGTCATCGAGCTTCTGATTTATACTTAACTCGGGAGATTCAAGTTTCTTGCAACTGCTAACATTGTTAGCAACGTTATGCAATAAACTCTGACTTTGCAACGAGGCTGACCTACAAGAGAGGCTGCCCTGAAGGAGAAGAATAATCATAATTTAATTGCATATACATTTTTTGTACTCACATTTAAACACATAAAAACAGATTTAACTATTACTTTTAAATTTTGTTCATCAGCCGTGGCCTACAAACATAATTTATGATTTTTTTTCTTTATAGTTTGTTTATAAGTTACTAATGATAAAAACACTTTCTTAATCTCTTTTTGCATGTGTCAATACAACCATACAAATATAATATATTATTGTTATTTGAGTCTCCTGCAAGGTCCAGAGAGTATCATAGTCATCGAGATTCTGATTTATGTTTAAACTCAGCGGTGAAAGTTCAGTACTCCGCTAACAATGTCAGCAATGTTATGTAATAAACTTTTAATCGCATCAAACAGACCTTACATCGAGGCTTTCGACATGCATTATATCATGAGTATAAGCTTTGTAGCTAGCATTATATTATGAGTAATTCATTTATACTTCATCTGTTTTATTGATGTAAAGATTATTTAGACTAATATTATATAGAGGAAAGATTGTGTGTGTTTGTTTAACTTAAGAATAACTTGAATTTTTGAACAAGCGATTCGAAAAGCTATTGATGTATTTGTCATCATCTAAGTGTAGATATTCTCGGTTATATCCTAATTCTAAGATGAAGAAGTAACCCACGTGGACGAAGTTGCGGGTTACGTATTGGACCTGTAAATATCTGTTGATTGCTTTTTAATTTTGTAATTATTGAAGTATATTTCCTTGAATGTTTGGTAGTTAAAACATATTTGAGTTACGAAATATAAGTAAAGGCGTAAATTGGCTAACCCTAATTACAAACGCAGGCTTCAGAAGTTCTAGGAACCTGGAAAAATGATCCCGGTAGTTGGGTCTAATCAGTTCTTCAGCGATTTATCATAATTCGATTAAGCTGCCTCGCTTTGAGAGCTGGATTTTTTCAACGAATATCACGTTGATCAAGCTGAAATTCTAATCTTAGAATTCTTCTATTTTAGAATTACTCGTAATTGTGTGAATGAAAGTGTATTACTAAGAGTATTTTCACTGAAAAATTCTTATTTTAAAATGATGTTTTTGGTAAATGAGAAGTCTGCGGAAAATTCTGCGGAAATAACTAAATCCAAAGTTGGGTCCAATATAACAATGGAATAAAACTGCGAATTTTATATAAAGTTGTAAAGCCGACCTGCTCACGATAATTAAATAACCTCCCAAGCAACTTCCAAAAAGAGGGAAACATTAAATTAATATAGGTAAGCTTCACCATTGCGAGCTCATCTAAATTATCCAACAGAAATGTAGATCACGGCGAAAGTTGTCTAACAATATCTGTTTCATACAAACAAGCTAAATTACAGAAGAACAAAATTGCGATATGTCGGGTGGTGGCGCAAATTTTGGGGTGTGCGGGGAGCCAAATTAATTAGACAAATATAGGCGTGACTACGTACGGACAAACTCGTACGTGTGCGGTGGGTGACGACTGAGACAACTTAAAGCTTATGTTCATAACGGAGTTTGCGAGCAATGAAGTTAGACATAATTGAGACGTGGCAATGCCCCGCGGGCGCACGTCCCTTAACGACGCTCGCTGTTCGCATACTGAGCGCTGAAACGCTGACATCCTTCTTGTTTACACAACAACGCATTTGCATTACCCGCATAGGGTAATATCGTCTCACGTCACAAAGCTCAAGGTGTACCTCATTTATATTAGCTACTTCGATTAGATCGATAGTTTTGGCTTTACATGCAAGTAGCGTCTACAGCTACGACGCATAATAGAATATTTATAGATTTTGAATTCACATCTAAGACTTTTTTTTCTTGTGTATCAAGATGCTATATTTTTGGGGTGCAATCTTAAGCTGGCACCATGTAAGGCGATAAAGGTACGGTGAATTCAGCGACTCGGAAATATTACGTTGCATTTGCTGCAGACAGATTTAGTGGCGGACAAAGAGCGTGGGCCACACATGTACGTCACTCGATATGCACAGATGATAAATAGACAACCATTGTACAAAGGCATCCAGTAATTCGATTACAGTAAATCATGCGTGAAGCTATTAATATTATTGTCTTGTTACAGAACAGTTAATAATATCATTAATGAATAAAGTCTACGAAATGTAAAGCCTTTATGAAGGTAAAACAATCAAAAAGATTAAAACGTATCGTTGATTATATTATTCTTTAATATATCATTTTGGAGGAATTAAATTAATATACCGAAAAAATTGCATATTGTCTAAATAATTGCATGCATATTCATAATGATAAGAAGATAATCTTTTTGCCGTCCGAAAATTTTAAGATGATTTGTCTATTAGTAATACCTAATTACCTTTATATTTCTTTTCTCTGTATATCTTTATTCTGTAACGTATTCATACAGTTCATTTAGTATCACTTGTACGTAGTATCTTTTCCTCTGTGGTTAGTTTAATTTAACGTTATAAGACCTTTTGTGATTAGATAATAGTTTTAGGTGGTATGTTTATACACTCGAAAACACATTGTGGTACTAAATGGGACAGTGGACCACAAACGACTGCGATAAGGCAATCTTAACGGTACATTAATTAAATTAACCTAAGTGGAAGCTAAGTTATATGCAGTGGATTAATTTATTAAGGTTTTATCGCGTCTAAAGCTGTGTTTCTACAAGCTGAGCGAGCGAGTAGAGCGGCGGACGTGTTATATATCTACTAACTAATCACCCCTTCCACTCAATAAGGGATGGTGTCGAGTAGATTGCCGGCCGTAAAAAATCTGTAAAATTATATTACGGCTTACTAGTTATTATAATATGTTATTTCCAATATAAAAAGTAGAGTATCACTCTTTCGTCTGTGGAAGTAGTAATGTAGCCAATACTAGACGTTCGGAAAAAGCACCTAAAGATGTGCAATCTATCGAAGTGGTGCTTGAATGCTTAACACGCCTATGTAAATGTGTATGAGGCCATAAAAATAAAACTATATGGTGGAAAACATGAACCACCATGCATCTTAATATCAATACAGTTCTTAATTTACCTTATTTATTCGCAAATAAAGGAATAAATAACAGTCCTTTTAGGATGTAAGTATTCGGCTCAGGAATTAAATATCATCCCAAGGGAGCATTAAGTGTAACGGAAACGGCTTTTATAAAATTATAACACTCGCACAAAATGCTTGTTATAAATAATAAATCAAAGGTTTGTAAGAAAGGTGTTGTTTTAGTATTTCCAGTGTGTGTTGAATGTTGTGTGTATTTGGATTAAAAGCATAGAGAAAATTTTGACGTAGATTTACGGACCTATGTGTCCAGCACGAGATTACAACGAGGTTGTTCACCCTCACTTCACATTTTAACCTTTTAGTCCGTACTTAATTCTACATTTCATTTGCAACCAGAGACGGTGCCGACAAACTTTCCGGAAGTTACTCCACAAAAATAACTCTGGTGTCATTTTCACAAATGTCTTTGGATTTTCATTTCTATTGGGATTTATTCGCTTTGTTGAAATGCAGTGTTTAACTTCCTCATTTAAAATTCACGCTGAGTGTAATTTAATTTGTGTACCTAAAAATAGAATGTGCTTGCTCATTCAGGGTAGCTTGTTTCGTTAACTTTGAAATTGGAAAGATACATTTTGTAAAAACACTTACGATTTATGAGATTTTTGTACTTATTATGTCTTTACGTATTTTTGAGTAATTGAGACAAAAATATTGGTCATATTAAAACCGAAAATGTCAAAAATTATGATTTGAGTAAGGATGAAAAAAAAAACCAATTGTTTTCAACTACTTAGAATATGCCAGGAATGCCAAAATTGCAATTACTAGAGCGTCATGGAGACTTTGAGATAAGGTAGGGAAGTATGAGAAAAAGTCGTGATATTTTTCATTTAGCAGCGGTTAGGAGGTTTCAAATTATTTAATTACATCCATAAAACCTTCCACAGGTTTTTGAAGGAAGGAAGAGGTAGAGTCAGAAAAGTTGGTATCAAAAAGTTGAAATAAATCGCCATGGTAGGTTTATTTTTATTTGTATTTTGTATAAAATGATCCTTTGCAAATGACGACTTCCATAAGCTTAAAACAAAAAAGAAATGAAATATAATAACTAAGTATATAAGATCAATCGGATAAATGGTGGAGATATTCTACTCCATGCAAGGGGTTTAGTACTAGAAAGCCTTTTAATAAAATAAACTAATTACGCTAAAAGAAAGATTGTCTTATACGCTAAAACTTAGTCGAATATAAACTGTAATCAGAACAAGTCATTGTACTTTTTCTGAGATATCAATTTTCCTGTACGACAGGTCCATTTCTGTTTGCAAAAATATATTTGCAGATTTAAATTGTGAACAAAAACATTGTTTGAGAGGTACCCGCTCTAACTTAAAATTTAAGGGTCGTAGGTATTGTAAACAAAACAAGAAAATTACGTTTAATACATACACTCAACTTGCACGTGAAGGGGCTAAACTCAATGAAATAAATCACGGCAACTCGTCGAGAATTGTAAATTTTACAACAAAACTGACTGTAATCAGCTAAAGGCCGGAGACTTGGGAACTTTTGCGAAATAACACGGTTCTGTTTAACCTCTACGGAGTCTACAAATACGTTTCATGATGACGGGGACGGTTGCGTGAGGCAGAGTGTGCTTGTAGGTGTACGACAGTCGCAATTGGAGTACGCTTCGTGGAATTACACACTTTTATGATTCTTATTCACTTCATACTTACTTCACTTTTATGATTGCAGGTATTTAGAGCTACTAAATCGACTCGGGGGACATTCAGCGAGATATTACGGTTCTGATTATCTTTTATGGATTGTATACCTATAAATAGTTTCGTGCCTTTTAGCCGTGTGGTTCCCGGCAGAGTAGAACAGTACCATTCCAAGTCTTCCGGTAGATGTAGAAGTTGACTTAAGAAACACGAGCTAAACAAAGCTATTAAGCATCAAAGATACCTCTCCAACACGTCTGGCCGAGAGAGAGAGTCGTACTCCCGCAGTGGAGACACAAAGACCTGATGATGCTGATGACGGGAACCAAGCGCATTAATAAAAATATTGATTTTTTCATACCTATGTACATTTTATAATCAGTTTTTATTTGGAGTCGGTGCCAGCCGAAGTAAAAATCACCCTAATGCTTTCTTGTGTAGCCCGAAGAGTTCTTTTCAAAGATTAAACTATCTTTGTTATATTGGCTGGCACCGACCCCAAATAAAAACTGATTGTAAATAGGTATGAAAAAATCAATATTTTTATTAATGCGCTTGGTTTATAGTAATTAAATTATTATTTCCTACTTTTTAGTCCCAGGTACTTAAGTATAGGGTTAAAGATGGTTTTTGTATTTTTGTAATAATAATTTTATTCATGAAAATACTTAGTACCTAAACGAACATAAGAAGTAAATAATAATGATAAGGATACGAATCTTTCATAAGTAGTCAACTGCCGTTCTTATGCAATACTTAATAATAATCAATGTAAATAAAGTGTATCAAACAGCGTGACTAAATATTAGATAAGATCACGAAGCTAAAGTTTGATCACTGCAGCACAGACTCCCTGAAATTTCCGACAGATAGTCATGTCATGGAAACACAAACACGCTACGACATCAGGGATTTGCACGATGCATTCTCAAACCTGCGAGTCTCTTACACTGGGATCCCAGAGCTGTTACGTCAACGTCATACCACTAAATTTTATATCTTTTATCGTTCTGTTTTACCCGACTGACCAACCCAGAAGGAGAGCAATGCTATTCACGCGTATGTATATTTATGTCTGTTCTATAGTTGATTTTGAAGTGTAAAGTGTCATTGGAATTTTTTTTAATCTATGGTTATTGGATTCTTATAAATAACGTCAGAAAATCTATTATGATTATGGCAGACGGGTTTTTTATTTATTGAAATAATTATTGTATGGTTTTAGTTCCAATTTTGTTTATCAATAGAATAACAAACAATTCTGTTTTAGATACTCTTGGGAACTATTGGGGTGATTTTGATGCGGTTTTCGCGGTACATGGAGAGCATTTCTCCAAAAAGTTTAAATGTACAATACTTTTAAATATAGGGTGTTTGTTTTTACCATTGGTAATAAAAAGTGTTGACCATTTCTATGAATAGCCTAAAGTTTTGGCAGATTTGGTATTTGTTCAAGCTCGAGTTTAGTTCGCTGAAGCTGGCGTTGAGTACTTCCTAAGAGTAGCAACTGTAAAACAATAAACAACTCAAGAAGTAATATGTTCAACTGACTTTTCTAAAGACTTTAGTGATTACGAACCTTGCAATTCTATTCAGTGCCTATTTATTGTTTATCGTTTAGATTATTTCAAGGTTTGTTCAAATAACTTTTAATATTCCATGATAAAGTAAATGTTAATAATTTACTTGTGGTAAACGTCAACATATTTCCATTTCACGATACATCCAGTGGGTTGTTTTGTACTATTCAAAACAGTTTATCAGAACACACAGTAAAAAAATAAAATAAACGCGCTAGCAAAAGGACCCCAGGAAGTTATAAATTAATCCGCAGAGAGAATACACCTAATCAAATTTGATGGTTTCGCTCGGGATAAACTTCGCGCTCCGTTAAATTAATACATCTAACGGCGACGAGTGACGACCTTGTGTGCGGATTTTGCCCAAACACTCAAATTAATATTAGAGCCATCCGTTGCTGTTGGATTTAATCCACTAGAACAATAACATTGTTAACATTTCATCGTCCTCGGTTAGCAGTACGTCTACAACATTTAATACCTACTGCTTTATGAATTTAATTAGGGTAATCGTCAAAGTCAATGTGTCCATTTCTTTTCAACACAATAAAACTCACCCTAACTCTTTAATGTCAGATAAATCTTGTGTTTTGTACCTTAAAGATTTATAACATGAATTTTACACAATATTTCAAGAGTGTTGCTGTGCCGTTATGAATAACGAGCAAAAAACGTCAAAATATCTCGTTTCTTGTATGGGAGGCCCCTTAAATATTTCTTTTATTCTGTTTTCAGTATTGGTTGCTATAGCGGCAACAGAAAACATCATCTGTATAAAAATGTCAACTGT
This sequence comes from Rhodophaea formosa, assembly GCA_963082605.1. Taxonomy (NCBI): domain Eukaryota; kingdom Metazoa; phylum Arthropoda; class Insecta; order Lepidoptera; family Pyralidae; genus Rhodophaea; species Rhodophaea formosa. The sequence goes on from OY720210.1 coordinate 12,830,995, forward strand.
CTAGCTATCACAGTTTATGAAATATAGCCTGGCGACAGACAGATAGACAGATGGACATGGAAGTCTATGGTCTTGTTTTTACCATTTGAGTACGAACCCCTAAATTGTAAATTAAATCCAGCTTTTTCACAATAGAATTAGTTACAATCCATGCACAAAAATTAAATTCCGTTACTCAATTTCTGTCATACATCGGATCGGCCACATATTTTCGACAACGAATTGTATGCTATTTTAAAACTTTTATTCATATTGCATTTTTAGATTAAATTATTCGTATGTATTTGAGCCGTGGAAGCTTTTTAACTGAATAAAAATATTTATAGTCTCAAATGCACTGAATAAGTAGGTTACTACTATCTGTGAAATTAATATTGTTTTTAATTGATATCGTTGCGAGGCACTATCTTTTTTGTGGTAGTATTATAATCGAATACAGAAGGAACAACCTAACGAAGTAGGTATTGTATTTAATGTAAACTATTATTTTGATACTTTTTTTATGGTTTTCATGACATAAATTAATGTATTTTTTATCTCAACACCTCGACTGTAATATCAAGCTTACCGTACTTCTATCATAATGTACTATTACCGCACAAGTCCTTTACAGTATCGAATTATTTTGGCCATAGCACACCTTGTGAGTTGTAGTTAATACGCTTCTTAATGAGTGAAAATGGATGTTTCTGGAACTTCAGGAGTCATTTTAGGACACGGTGTGTTGCAATGTCTCATGCACAAAAATAATTCATTTAATTTTTTTACAATATACAAAATGGCAAAATAATGATTTGTGAGGCATGATCATAGGATTTTATTAATTATCCAAAGGAATCATACATAGAAAGACCGATTTGTAAATATATATTTTTTCTCAAACATGCTCGGAAATGTAGGCATTACTGTAGTAAAAAGAAGACCGGAAGTTTGTAATTCTTGGCTCATTCATCGCATTGCCGGCCTAGGCCAGGAAATAAGTATGAAAATTACTTCCCGGCCGCTGCTCAAAACTTTTTAATTAATCTATGTAACGTAAATTATGTCACTTGTCATACAGCCAGTTTACTACCACTGCATTTTTAAAAAATGCATATAATACGTGAATATAACTACAATTTCATTAAAATATCGATATGTGATCATACGAAAATATGCTTAATTTTCGTTGCGAGAGAAGAAAACAATAATCTATGATCTATTAAATTTTTTGTGAAAAATATGACTGGGCTCTATGGGCATTGTTTCCTTTGCTGGAATTGACAACTGAAAATAAAAAAATTAAAAACTCGGGAGATCTGTTATTTTCACTATACCCGTAGTGATTAACGCCACTGCCGAAAAACTGCCTTTACGGATTTTAGGGCATAGAACACACGTCAATTGACTTTGAATTTATGGCCCCCCATAGAAACTCAAAAGGAATTGTATGGCATTTTTTTCATTTTCACCCTCACTCCATTATTTGTCTATGATCCTTATTGCCTAGAGAAAACATATGGCAGTCGGTCGTCTGATACTAGTAATAGTATCTTCTTCGTAGTTTGTGATTAACGCTTTGCAGTAATTGATTGACATTGATTGTTTTCGGTAAATATGTGCAAAGTTGGTTATTTATTCGAAATGAAACGGTTCAAAATGAGTTTTAGTGATGAAAGCAACACTGCAATGGATTTTAAGTACCTACTTCGCCTAATTTGAAACTTGAAAGTGGAAAAATTACTACCGGCAAATACCTAGTAAGGGGAAATATTTAAGGCATGTAAGTTTATGTGTAACTTTAAGTTAAATTTCCTCACATTTATTGAGAAAATCTCTATACTTTCCTCGGCGGGAAAGGGATTGCCGGACTCGTAACTATTGTCAAGGCCTCGCTGACGCTCGGCCTTGAAAACTATACTCGTCCGGCAATCCCTTACTTCCCGGCCTCTGCAGTAATGTACTATTACATCATTCAAGCTCTGAAAGGAGGTTGTATTTAAATCAAAATCCGGGTTTAAACTTCGATTCACATCCTGAGGGAGGTAAGTAAATTTAAAAATCGAAGGGGGCCGCGCGCCACGCGTTGGTTCCTATAATACTCATAAATTTATTTTTATTTTTAAAACAAGCGCACTGGCCACCACAATTGGCAGAATGCATAAAGAGCGCAACGCCATATTAAAAAAAACGGATTGTCATTTTCTTGTTTTATTGCTTTTTAAAAATTGCATTTATTTTTTCTCGCATCTCGAGGATCATAAAATGATCAATTACACCCTCGAACATATATCTCAACAAATATCTCAGGTGTAATTGATCACTTACAATCCTTGTATAACAATCTACTATTAAGTACACATTAATTTTATTATTTGTTAGGTTTATTTATGATAGGTAGTTTTCTTAGAGTATCAATATTTATACTCTATCTAAGGTAGTTTTAATTTTTAGTTGAATTTATTTATACTTAAGTAGGTAATTTTAGTTTGAATTAATATGTTATTTCTCGGAATTATAATAAGTTATAATAAGTTTTTATGTAATTATATCATAAGAAAGGCGTATAGTATAGATATAAAACCAATCAATTCTACAGTTTTAGAAAAACAGAAGTAAAATGCTATGATTATTCCATTGAATTCTTTTAGCGGAGCAGCCTAAAGAACGTTAATAAATATTTACATGCTTTTGCCGGCAGACACGTCTAAAAATACGTGGACCTACATAAACCCGGCTTCCATGCAATGACAGCGTAGGTGTATGTGGCCAAGTGGGCCCGGGGCAACGAGCTGTGATATGACTTTTCCCCCCTTAGTCTCTATAACTAAGTTTTTACACAGCCTGTCAATGTTGTGTCCACGGCTAGGCAAACTATCATTGAAACTGACTTGAGATAAAGCCATTATGTATAACAACAGGTCACTTACGTGTTATTTTCTCGGGATTGCCGACTATAGTTTCGGACTCGTCAGGAGCCCATTTGTTCCATAATCTTTTCTGACTTTCGCTATCAGTAGGCATTTGCGTGCAAACCTGTCTGAGTATCTTGTGATCTGAATTATAAACATTAGGAAGTTGTTAGAGGATTGTAATCGGAAAATAAGCTTTTGAAGGAAAATCACCGAACGCTATTATCACTATCGAGATAAAACTCAAAGCGAAGAAAATATTGCATCATGCATGATTTAATGCACACGTTTGAAAACCTAAAGACACACTTGATAGTAGCGTTACGTATTTCGTAGCTAAAAATAGTTAAAAAAGAGCTATGGTAGATTTTTAGTTCGGGGCACCAAAAGCGTCTTAAAAACTAATTGCAACCAAAAAGGTTATAATATTTTTATACTTAGCTTACATACGCTTTTTAGTCTTATTGTTTACTAGCTAATGCCCGCGACTTCGTCCGCGTGGACTTTATAATTCCGGCATATTAATATACCTTAATACGAACTAAACATACATAAGAAAATACTTGTAGCAGTGTTATAAAATTGTATGGCATTGCATTGGCTGTTGCTAAATACTGGAGAGATAAAATATAGGATTATTTTCGACTTTTTGAGCCACCAACACGATAAAGAGAAGACTATATAGCTAGCTCCAAGTGAGCTTGCACTACTTCACCAAACTTTGAGGTATGGGCCGAGTGCCCTCAACCTATCGCACATCTCTAAAGGGCCTTCGGGAGGGACAGATCTCGGTTTTAGGTGTTGCCTGTGTGTTCAAGGCTTGGAGAGAAAGCAAACTCTCATGTTTTGCCGTATGGACTGAAAACTACCTACATTGCCATAAGGGGAACCGCTGGGCGGTCACCAGAAATATGAGCTAATCGTACTCTACGCACTCTATCCCAGAGGAGAGGGTGACTCTGTAAAATTGTCGATACAAAATTTGACATGGTAATGTATCAGATGTTCTAAATCTTCGATTTTTTTATCTAAACAAAAAATACTAATCAGGCTGAACAACTTTTGCTACAGCGTCATTTTTATATTTCCTATAGTTTACCTGGAACATTATGGTACTGCGTCAGGTGTTCCAAATCTTCAAATTAAATACCTCAGCAAAATATGCTCATCAGGTTGAATAACTTTTGCTAAGGCGTCATTTATATATTTCTTATAGTTTACCTGGACCATTATGGTTCTGCATGAGGTGTTCCAAATCTCAGATATTTTATACCTCAACAAAAATGCTCATCAGGCTTAACAACTTTTGCTAAGGCTTCACTTTTATATTTCTTATAGTTCAGCTGGACCATTAATATATATAAATATATATATAATATATAAATATAAATATAAATATAAATATAAATATAAATATAAATATAAATATAAATATAAATATAAATATAAATATAAATATAAATATAAATATAAATATAAATATAAATATAAATATAAATATAAATATAAATATAAATATAAATATAAATATAAATATAAATATAAATATAAATATAAATATAAATATAAATATAAATATAAATATAAATATAAATATAAATATAAATATAAATATAAATATAAATATAAATATAAATATAAATATAAATATAAATATAAATATAAATATAAATATAAATATAAATATAAATATAAATATAAATATAAATATAAATATAAATATAAATATAAATATAAATATAAATATAAATATAAATATAAATATAAATATAAATATAAATATAAATATAAATATAAATATAAATATAAATATAAATATAAATATAAATATAAATATAAATATAAATATAAATATAAATATAAATATAAATATAAATATAAATATAAATATAAATATAAATATAAATATAAATATAAATATAAATATAAATATAAATATAAATATAAATATAAATATAAATATAAATATAAATATAAATATAAATATAAATATAAATATAAATATAAATATAAATATAAATATAAATATAAATATAAATATAAATATAAATATAAATATAAATATAAATATAAATATAAATATAAATATAAATATAAATATAAATATAAATATAAATATAAATATAAATATAAATATAAATATAAATATAAATATAAATATAAATATAAATATAAATATAAATATAAATATAAATATAAATATAAATATAAATATAAATATAAATATAAATATAAATATAAATATAAATATAAATATAAATATAAATATAAATATAAATATAAATATAAATATAAATATAAATATAAATATAAATATAAATATAAATATAAATATAAATATAAATATAAATATAAATATAAATATAAATATAAATATAAATATAAATATAAATATAAATATAAATATAAATATAAATATAAATATAAATATAAATATAAATATAAATATAAATATAAATATAAATATAAATATAAATATAAATATAAATATAAATATAAATATATATACGGACAAATCACACAGATTGAGCTAGCCCCAAAGTAAGTTCTTATGAAAGACTTGTGTTACTAACTCAACGATAGAATATTTTATAACAAATACATATATAGATAAACATCCAAGACCCAGGTCAATCTGAAAAAGATCGTTTTCCATCTTGACCTGACCGGGGATCGAACCCGGGACCATCCGTGTCGCAGGCAGGCGTGATGACCGCTGCGCCACGGAGCTCGACATTATAATGCTGCATCAGGTGTTCCATTTTCCAAAATTATTTCTAGCTTCATTCGAATCCGTCCAACATTTCCGTAGATAAACGTGATCATACATACAGATAGACAGATAGACAAGAAATTCTAAAAAAAAATTTTGCTTTCTATTATTCTTCTTAAGTGTCCCTCTATGCATTTCAGTCAAAAATACTAAATGTACAGACAAAATATTTTTACTGTTTTATTATATGTATCTTAGATGTTTTATTATATGTTTAGATTATAATTTTCATTTTTAGTATTATAAATTAATAAAAAATAATGTTGCATATTTTTTATTATTTATAACTCGTAATACTGATATAACCTATAAAAATTTTAAGCATCATAACTAAAAAATCTGGAGTTCTATAATTACTATTTTTTTTACCTTTAGAGTCAGCAGTATATGTTCTTTAAAACAAGGTATATATCATTCATAGACACGAACTTTGATTATTAACTGTAATGATGTATGGGAAGCTGCCGTAGCTATTTGGAAAGACGGTCAGATTCAACTTAAAAGATTACACACAGACTGATCCCGAGATAGTTGAAACTATAATAAAACATTTATACATTTGTTTGAATTTTTGAGTAAAAGTAGTTAGAGTTTCATATGTAAGTATTTACATTATTCAAGTTTTTCACTGCTGCTGAAATGTAACCCTATTACGCGGTGTACAAATATATTGTAAAACTTTAAATTTAGCACAAAAAGTCACAGCGTCGAATGCAAAATAGCGAATTGACACGAGAGATATTGTTGGAATCGTCACTTTTATTTTGTTACGGGTTATTTTAGCATACATCAATTTTTTTATCATTGGCTCGAAATATCTTGTATTTTGTTAAGTTTTATCAAATTACTTCTTTATTTTATCATCAGTTCGAAATACGATGTCAGTGAGTTCGACGCGAGTAGTAATTTTATCGCTGTTCTTATTTGACTTGCCCACAGAACACATTCTTTTCGCCTAGGGCTGAACCTTATCTGAAAATATACACGGTACACTACTATGAACTATGGAAGTTATTTTTAGTATCGTATTCAGCTAATCATTTTACAATGATTTTTTTAGAGTATCTCCACATATCAAATTTAAAAAGCGTAATTCATGCATCGTACTAGGATTAGTACGATGCAACCAATCTGACATCATATAATTTTTACACACACATTATTAGTATAGTTCGAATTTATGATAAAATCAATTATTCACGTGAGTGGGACGCAATTAGCGGCCATTTTATTTTTATCGTCAACCTCGTTTGTCCTCCTATAAGGCTGTGATCCCTTCAGAATGTTATGTCTGAACTATTCGTAGCTGCGGGCACTACATTAACTCGTAGTTTAGGAAGGCTTAATGCCAAGGGCTTGATAATTAAATTCATATACTTAAATAATCGTACATCACACATCATATCACATCTTTACATCTTATTACTAGGTCACATATTAACACTACTTCTGCTGTGATCTGCCACGAGACTCAGTAAAAAACTAATAGGTAGGATTTAACAAATATTTCCATTTTTCCTAATTATTTTTTGAACTAGTCTTTTCTGTCGTTGGCTCAGTGATAACTATTAGTAACATTCACATAGGTTCTTATTTGTCCCGTGTCCTTCTCGCCTTCGGTTGACCCTCATCAAAGATTGTTGTCCTGCTTATACTAATCGCAACATTCGCAACCGCAGACAAGATATTGCGTGGGTAATTTTGATTACGAATCCGGATGTGTAACGGTAACATATTTATTAAATTAGTTTCAGTATAAACTTCGAATATCAGAAACACTGCGATTTATTATCAATTTGTCATCTCTCGCAGTAATTCTCTCATATAACATACATATGTAAGAATTCGTGGTGCTTCTAGTAGTTTCTTAATTATTATATATTTATGCACACGTAATCGCTCAATGTAATTTAAAAAAAAAACTTAATTTTTAATTATTTAAATTCACTTTGATCTAACATAATCTACTATCCGTAATCTGTAATGGTTGCTGTAAAAAATATACCTCGATAAAAAACTTTTTTGGTGTATCGTTAGCTCTAAATTTCGACAATAGAGCATTATGTAAGCGTTATGCGAGCAGTTGAAATTTTATCGCTGTGCTCGTTCGTTTGACTGTGTCCTTCTCGGGTTGACCCTCATCAGAAACGTTACCACGAAATTTACTTGTATATTTGATAGATTTAATTTGGAATCCAATAAATTCAATTTTAATTGGAAATTAATTTATAGTAATAAGTTTAAACGATATTTCAAATCAAGTTCGACAACTTCAAAACAGAGATTTCTTAAAAAAATATTTTTTCTTACGTATGTACTCGAAAACGCTTGGATTGATATGGAAAATTCTTTATTTATTTGCCTAATCGTTTCTGTAGTTTTGTAAAAGACAGTTTTTATTAGATCGATTATGCATAAACGTGTGGTGTCAATTATTGACTTCACACAACTACGTTTAAGTTCTACCATGGGTCGCAGTAAGGAAAAAATATGGCTAGCTGATATATGTTGCAGTATTGACACGGTCAATCCCTTGTGTTAGAGCATGCACACCCTTGTGTTAGAGTTTTTCGGAATCGCGTCTCGGCCTCTGACGTGGTTCCTTTAACGACTTCCAGATGGCAGCCGGGACCAACGGCTTAACGTGCCTTCGAAAGCATGGAATCATCTTACAGGAAGCAACAAAGTATTCAAAGTATTTTCATTAAGAATTTCTTAACATTTTTATTAGTTGTGCTGTCAAAACACTTTCTTAGTGTCATTAGCTCGAATTCGCTATGTAACATTCACGTGAGCTCGACACGAGTAGTTGAGATTTTATCGCTGTTCTCATTTGTCCTGCGGTCTTCTTGCCTAGGGCTGACCCTCATCACAGATGTAACACCTGTACTAACCACAGCGGCGGACACAACATTGCTGGGGTAAGTTTAGTTACGAATCCGGATTATGGTCACATGATTTAATTTATATCTATTATTTAGTCAATAATTGGGTTACAGAGCAATCAAAATTTGGTACATTAGTAATATTATTAGAATCCGTGTTATTGAGCCGCGCACAAACTTTTTACTACCACTACTTTATTACTACCACACCGTTACGAGTGCGATATATATTTGGTTAATTTATTTTACAATGACGTTGAAAATCAATATTACGTTGAAAACCATTTATATTTTTAATTTAATAAGAGTCATATGAAGTTTAGGTTATAAAGTACGAATTTGACGCGAGTACTTGCGATTTTTTAATTGAAACGATTTTATATGGAGAAACGCATCCAGGTTTACCTGTGAATCCATGTAATTATTAATACTTCATTAAATAACTTTAATGGACGTCAATATGTACAATATATATTTTGATAACGGTGTTAAACCAAAGGGCTCTACAGCAGATCTTCAGCAGATATTCTTTGTCCTTTTTAGGGTTCCGTACCCAAAGGATAACAAATGGGACCCTATTCACCAGACTTCACTGTCCGTCTGTCTGTACCTCATAAACCATGATAGCTAGACAGTTAAAATTTTCTGTAGTGATGTACTTATTTCTATTACCGCTATAACAACAAATACTAAAAACAGAATGAAATCAATATGTAGAGGGCTCTCATACAACAAACGTGATTTTTTGCTGTTTTTTCGAAATTCTAATGTTGTATAGATAATGGCAGAAGCAAGCACGAAGGGTTCCTCGTTCGAAATTGATGGCCGATTCTTTAATAACGTCTTCGAAGAATGTGAATAAATAATGTCTGAGTCTGAGATATTATGTACCAGCTGATCTGATTTTATTTAAAAACTAAAATTTTAATTGTTCTTATTTATCTCTGATTTGGTAAGTGAATGTTTCGTAGTAGAGACATGTCAGTATATTGCGTCGTTTCAAGTGAACAAGGCAATCAAGTCAATTTCACAGATTAGAGAGAGTATGTCCTCCTAAATGAAATGAAATGAAATGAAATTTATTTTGCCTAAGTGTGGTACAGTGGGTGAAATACATTAATGTTAGTTCGCACACTTAGCAGTTTCCGGCTTGCAAAAGTAAAATTATTTATGTGCGTTACATATGTCAAAGTTATTTTAATCATATTAATAATACTTACAAATACAATGCATTGTCAATTTAAATAGAATTTAATGGAGCCTAAAGGTAAATATAGAACCTAAAGGAGTTAATGTGACGTTAGACGTCGTCTTGTAAGATGTGTTCTTAGGTAAATATCTTTCTGTACCTTATTAATGCATTCTCTTACAGTAATAATTGAAATGTGTAGATTCTGAACGCACGCTGCAGCCCTACGTACCTAACTGGCAGAGTATCACATAGCGCCAGAGATGGTGCAGATATTTCTGATACACGTTTAATTGCGACGTCTACGAGAAAATATATGTTTCATAACGAGAGTAATTTATTTAATGAGCAGCAGTTATTTATTATAGTTTTACCGTATCAATATTGGCTTACGATTTCGTAATAATAATAATGTTTAGTAGATATGATGATTGTTATTAACAGTCATTCTGATATGAAGTGAAATATAAACAAGTTTATTGAGGTATCATTTAAGAAATATCCATATTCGTATTTAATTATGTTTATTTGTAAAGGTTAAAAGTGTGAGCTACATGTTTTACAATTTCTGGTGTATAATATTTTTGTCAGAATTGGTTACTGTTAAAACAAACAATATTTAATAAACCCTGTCCGCGACATAAAGAGCGAATCGGCCCATCAATATGAATAACTATTTCTGTGGGACGAATGCTGGAAATATTTTTTTTCTAATTTCTTGACCTCATTATAACTAGAAAAATTTGTTCATATTGACGGGCTTAGTCGGCCTTTTAAGGATCTAACAGGCTTAGCAATATGTTGTAAGTAGCATATAAATAACATAAATCACATACAAAACAAAAGAAAACATTTAAAGTTAGAAATAATGTAAAAAATATTCTTACTTTCTAAATATTTGAAAAACATATTTTAATTACTTACACTACCTTATTCATTAATGATTATGACAAGGGTTAAGTGACCTTCAACGTTGTGACCTTTTGAATGTAATTTCCTATGCCCATATCCACAGTAGGTGCCTACTAAAGTCCCCAACTAATAATATTAACTAGTTTTCTATGCACAGCCGGGCGCTAAAGTTAAAGTTCTAATATGTTCGCCTTGCCAGTGGAGAGTGGAACACATTGTATAAAACTATTTGCACTGTTGCTGTCTTGGCATAGGTATTCAAACGAGTTAGCAAGCTTAAATTGTTTTTATTATATAAACTTTTGCGTTTGGTATTTTATCGCGTAGGCATATAAGTAGAATATTTTTTTTACGTTTATTTGACATTCAACAAAAACACATTAGTGATATATAGGTATTTTCTTTGTCGTGCTCCGGCAGTGGAGACTAAAACTAGACCTGATGATGATGATTTTCTGAACAAAACTTTTGAATAAGTTGATAAGTTACATATTTTGCCTCTAGATTCGTCTTCATAGCTGTTTGAGAGACCTTCATCTTTCTCAGGCTCATAGTAAACGATCAAGTTTCAGACCCGTAAATCATAACTGGTATGTCAAAGACTTTCGAGTTTAGGTTCTGAGGAATATTGGATGAGAATTCAGATCCATAAAAGTATCTTCATTCCAATATTTTTTATTAATCATTTAAACTTATAATACGTTTTTGGTGTGATTTCTAGCTTATAATAGGTAGATACCTATGTAAATACATATAGCACAAACATCACGTATGTATTTGATCACTGAAATAGATTTTTGTTAAGTATGTTTTTAATAGGGTAAAAAAGTGGTTACCAGCTCATAACAAACAATGTTTATTTCACCTTTACACCTTACGTGCTCTGATGATTTATGACGTAAAAATAAATCCACTTTAGTTCTCGCTGTTGAATATTAAAACGCTTTTTCCCGACACCAACCTGACACGCATTTTAATTCTATCAGCTTTATTTTTTTTTCTCTATTTACCTATTGTGTGGGGTATCGTTAAATAGGTCTTTCAAAAATATTGTGAGGTTGAGAACACCATTTTTTGATTAAGGGCTCCGTTTCCGAAATATTTGGTTTTAAAGTGCGAATTTTTGTTAGAGGTAAGTGTCCCCCCCCTCTATCTGCTAAACGGTTATATATAGATACGTGAAAAAAATTACAGCAGTAGCATATATACTGAAGTTGAAAGGAAAACTATCAGAGCTGAGTAGTAAGTACAAACTAAAAAGTTATAGGCAACCAACTTATAAACTGTAAAATTTCATACTATTTTCATTGTTAGATGTTTTTGGTCGTTAAATTGTAAGGTGCGAGTGTGAATAGTGTGAACTCAAAGTCGTCATTCGCAACTACGGAACCCTACACTGCGCGTGGCCCGACACGCACTTGGCCGGTTTTTTATTTGTCATATTTAAATTTGACAAAAATTCTGTGGTAGACAGAACTGACTATAAATATTTGGCTAGGGTTTAAAAGGTAAGCATGTATACAGTGGAAGAATGAACATATGTCATGACATGATGTCTAAAAATTATTTTATTTTATTTAAACCTATTTAATATGTGTATACACCTCCACGTACGTACCTGAATTTATTATATATATTCAATTTCTTAAGAGACCGCGTTGCCTAAATTACCGAGAGCGACATATTTCATTCCGTGAAGCCTCGAGCTGGCAAAATACTCAACTTTTCTAACTGCAGACGTTTTGAAGCGAAGAAATGTACCGTGCTCTACTGAACTATTCAAAAGGAAAATATTCTCAATTATATCAAACGTTAACCCAATAAATATACCTACATCGTGTAAATTGACCTTCGACATGTCTTTTAAAAGGTTGACTTAGCGCGTCGATATCAAATATTCATAAAAAAAGTTGTTCATATCGACGGTCCATGTATATGACGGACGGTTTATGGAACCTACAGTGGGAACTCATTTTTTTACTTTCCCGTACTAAGTGATTGCCCGGACAATGTATGAAAACGTCAAAAATTGTTTTGAGTTCCCAGCATTGATCCCATCGGAAAAGTTGTTCATATTGAAGGGCTGACGAGTCATCCATTTAAGGGTATGTCCAGGGTCAATTTACAAGCTTTATACATCAATAGAATGAATTTTAAATAGCAACTTCTTATTAGAGATCCAGGCTCTATTTTAAGATTTATTGATACCTAAACCATTTCTTTTCTTCCTAACTCAACGATAAAATATCACAGCGTTACAGGATAGCTATTTTATTAGCTAGAGTCTATTAGTCCACTCGTCAGCCACGTACAGCCGGCAATCATGATACGAACCCAGATGGAGAGCAAACACGGCTTAACTGCACTTGAGGAGTAGATTCCCTTTTAATTAAACGAGTTCTAGACGGCGCGGGCGTAACCAGGGACGCAGTAACTTCGGGAAATTGATATAAAACCCTCGATCAGGCGGGGGCGACGGCGTCTTTAACCTCCTACAAATCGGACAACTTTTAGCACTTACCACTCTATTGATATTGAAGTTGCATGTGTGAATGCTTATAGCTGTATACGTAAGTAGCAAAACTAAAATATAAATATTGACAAACAAAAAATACATCTATGTAAAAAAACTTTACAACAAAAGATCACGGTATTCCATGGAAAAACAAATTCACACGAAAAACAAATCAACTCAATCAGCGAATTTTTACATTTATAAACGATCAAAATGATCACAAACCAATCTCAACCCTATTCCAGTGGCGCAGCATAATAAAAAGGGAGGCAATAATTGGAAAACGAAAATAAACAACTCAATTTATGTTACAGCGTATGAAGGTGTAAAATAAATTGATTTGAATCAATTTCGACGGAAAAAATAATCACCAAGTTTTATTGGCTGTTTGCGATCACAAACACTTCATAAAACGCGGCTATAAATTATACAATAAAATGATCGTTTCCATTTTACTGGGCCGCTGAAGCGCACCTCCTCTCGTAAAACCTCCGCCTGCGAAGCTCATCGGATGAAGGGTGTAGCATAGGAGTGAACGTTGAGACATTTTGTCTCATTATTTTTGTTTTCTCATTCATTTTATTGAATTGAAAACTTCTTTAGCGGCGATGTGCACTTTTTGTGATGGAGATAAATGTTAAACTCGCGACAGGTCACGTGACCGACAGATTCGTCAGATTTGTTAAATGCAGATGGACACGTGACCTGATCGAAACACAACGTTAATATTCAAGTTTTCACTTCTGTCAGCCTCCATGCTGGTCTGGGAGGAAAGAAGACAAAGAGTATACCATAGCTGCTTCTCTTCCAGCGCAGATTGTAAAAATTCGTTAAGAGCGTGGACGAAAATCTGAGGAATCATTTTAATAGGTAATGCGGCTAGCAACATCACTATATTGATTCCGCTTTACATCTATACACCCACCATCAATGTACACGAAGACTTTAGATCATATAACGCTAAGCTCTTTTTACACTCAAAGGTATACAAAAAGCGTAATAATATGATTGGGATTCAAAGAGTTTTCTTATATTTTTTCTTGCAAAATTATCTATCGGTTTATGATTAATCCATCTACTAAGCGCCTCTTATGATGCACATGTGTGCAAATTGCAAAAGTATTTCAAACTGCATTTACATGCTCTTGGAATGGGTTAAGAAGAGACAGAATCCCTTTATTTTGTAATCCTCTCAACTAAATACTACTATTAAAATACACCTCTATGCACATTATAATTGCAAAGAGGCAGATTTTACTGATTTGATTTTCCGTAAGTAATTATCACACAAAATTAACTTAGTTTTTCCCCAATAGTGACGATAAAACCAGAAATGTTTTAGATAGACAAACATTAGTTTGTATTCTATTACCCTTTAAATAAAGTCCGTTTCACAATTCTTTTATCTTCTGGTCACACAGACATTTCTTTACGTGGCTTTTATTTGATACAATTAATGTCTTTGTAAAACACAGACAAATGACTACAGGAATGGTTTTATTGCTCCAAGGAGAAAAGAGGATAGTGTTCGACCTTACAACCTTTATAATGGGGATTATTAGAGAATCTCAGTGAAACTGAGCTTCAACCCATTCTTTGTAAACTAATAGATACCCAAAACAGCAGTGTTCACACTTTGATTATTTATCATAGTCAAAGTGTTTACATAAAATGTAAATTAAGTAAGTAAATAAGGCAATAGGTTGTACAACTAGCAACAAAAAGTAATTAAGAATATGTCAATCTTATTGATACGATATCACATAGGCAGCTTTATATGTTTGTATGAATTCTATTTGAATTCATTCATAAATGTTGGGCATAATACCATTTCATGTCAAACGTCTAAATGTAGATGTTTGCCAAACGTATTACGCGAAGCATTGAGTTAAAACCTACGCCAATTTGAACCATAATTTTGGAGGAAACGGAGCAATATCGCATCCACAAGCCTGCGCCTGCTTTATACTGGCGAAGTACGTAATAGCGGAGTCAAGCAACTAACTTAAGCTGCACGGTAAACTTAATGCTACTCCCTAGGAACAAACATACTGTGCCCAATAATAACGTCGTTATATCCTTAACTTGTGATATGTACCTAATTATTATACGACCCACAATCGATGAATAATTATAATAACTATAGGTATATATACATATAGGTACGGGCAAATCACATAGATTGAGTTAGCCCCAGAGTAAGTTCGAGACTTGTGTTATGGGATACTTACTCAACGATACTATATTTTATAACAAATACAGTCATATTATATAGATAAAAATCCAAGACCCAGGTCAATCTGAAAAATATCATTTTCCATCTTGACCTGGACGGGGAACCCTGGACCACTCGTGTCGTAGGCTGGCGTGTTTACCTATGCGCCACGGACGTCGTCAAATTAATATAAGTACCTAATCAAAAGCTTAAGTTAATCAATAATCAAACTATAATTAAAATATTACACGATTAATCATTTAAAATTGTACTTACTTTAATTCACGCCAACCCCAGTAGTGAAGTTTTTACAATGAATACTCTTTCAGAGTGAGATAATAGTGAGTCAGTTAACAAGATACCTATTACAGGCGGTAGGGAAGACGCGGCGTGTCGACGTGGCCGCGCGGGTCGGCGGTGCGGTGCGGCGCGGCGCGGCGTGAGCCACAGCTGCAATTACCTAATGATGCGCAGCGGTTACCCAATTACGTCGACTGCTGCATTTACGTTTTTAGTTCTGCTGATTCGGCCGTTTTACTCGCCAATTCACCGGCCACGCTCGCTGAAAGAATTTAATCACGAATCACGAATACAAATACTGGCCCGGCAATAACTCTTTTACTAGGTACTTAAGATAATTATTACACGTATTGACGACACGTAATTGTAAGCTAAAATCTAAGGAATCACGTTATAGTAGGCGATGTGGCTAGCAATGTATCCCTATTTTGATTCCGCTTTCCATCTTAACGAACACTTACACGTCAAACGTGGCCTTTGGATTTTATGACCTTGGGTTCTGTCTACCCCG
Source organism: Rhodophaea formosa (assembly GCA_963082605.1). NCBI lineage: Eukaryota > Metazoa > Arthropoda > Insecta > Lepidoptera > Pyralidae > Rhodophaea > Rhodophaea formosa. The sequence continues at coordinate 12,847,186 of OY720210.1, forward strand.
CAAAGGATAAAGACGTGATAAGATGTATGTATGTAACTGTAAGCACATCAGTTTGGCTGCAGCGTGACTCGACCTTCTGTCGTCATCTCAAATTAGTCACCGGCGGTGTAGCGTTCGCAAACAAAGTGAGAGAGATGTTAATTTAATGTACGACGGTGTCACTCGAAGCGGCCCGCAACTCCCGACTTTCAAAGGACTAGGGCAGCCACGGATTCTCTATTATGTAAATTTTCGCGTAATTTTCTCGGTGGGAGTGTGCTGGCCGGACTTTGTAACGGGAGCAGCCTCTCATTAATACTACCTGAGCTCCTCAATTTTTGAAGGCCATACTAAATTTTTACAGTGCCTCCCTGCATCCGAGAATTTTCTGAACAAATGAAATTGTTTTCATCCCACCATTCCATTTTACTTGAGGTTTTTTACTAAGGATGGAGTTCTTGCGCTGATTGAGTAGATTACGATCTGATTTCGCTTCTGAGTTTTGCTCTAATATGAATGAACATTTTTAAAATAGGTAAGTATATATTTTGCCTAGTATTTGCTCACACAATTGGGTTATAACAAACATTTATTTGTAGGTTTGTTGATAAATAGTAAATAAATAAATGTTATAAATACCGAACGCCAAGATTCTTATCTATACTAAAATCCTAATTCTAATCCTATCCTAATCCTAACTATCCTATCCTAATCCTAATCCTAACTTCCTAACTAATATTATAAATGCGAAAGTGAGTGAGTTTGTTTGTTTGTTTGTTTGTTTGTTTGTTACGCTTTCACGCCGTATCTATGAACGATCATCATGAAATTTTGCATACACATAGGTTAGGGTACTGAGAAGGACATAGGCTGTAAATCACGCGGGCGAAGCCGCGGGTAACAGCTAGTTAAGTGTAAAGAGGAAAGATATCATTGTTTGTATGTTTGCATTGCTCCCAATTATCTGCTGTTGATATAGGCTACAATTTACGCAGAGAAATAGCTATTTTTGTAATAAAATGACTACAATGATGTGAAAAAAAAATACATTCGTTTTGTCATTCAAATATGTTTTATTTTTGTGATATTTCTCGTATTCCTTACGTCATATAATGTTAGAAATGTTTATCTTAATTTATCTAAAACTTTAGATAAACTGTATATGTTTTCATACATGGTGTCTCTACTCTGTACAAGAAAACTTAAAACGTTTATCTATACTAGTCTCTAGTACATAGTAAAAGTGTATGAACCATTTCGACAGACATTATTCGCTCGACGCGTCCTTACATACTTATCTGAAGCCATGAAAGCACTTGAAAGCCGTCTCGATGTGAACACACTATATAATCATCGAGAGTTCGTGACATACTACAAAGGGTATAGTGTGTGGTATACATATTTTGAATTTCAGCTTAATCGGTTGCGAGGAATTGGTGTGAAGAACAGACTACACAATGTTAATAAAACCCTGTTTGATCCTTCAAGAGCCGACTTAGCCTGTCAGCATAAAATATTTTTCCTATGGGACTTTTGGTGGAAAGTCGTAACCTAAATCAACATTATCATACAAATTGCCTGACCAACTGAACACTTTTGTATAGAAATGCCAAGTTTGTTTAGGAAAAGTTGTTCATATTGACGGGCTGAGTTGCCCCTCTAAGGATTGTATAGGGTTCTATTACAGCCACATGACAGAAACAGCATGAATGCAACCCAGCTGAGTTTGCAACCGGAAAACGCTCAGAAGATAATCTCGTTCATTAAAACTTTCGTATATAGGGACCATTGTTTTAATTTATGTACATTAGGCTTTTTACTTTTTATTTTACTGCTTGTGAATAAGTTTACTTTCGTATCCTACATCCATCCGTTCCGGTCATTAATATGCAAGATCTGTAAATGGCCCAAGAAAACATTTCGTAGTAAAGTTAATTTAGCCCAGGTCGATAGAGACAGTGCTCCCTTGCAAGTGCTAATTTTAAGTATTCGATGTCGCAAGTTAAAGACCCGCGTCTGCTGCAGTGGTGTACTTACCTGAAATAACCAAGTGTCTCGCCTAGTATGTTTATTTTATTGCGAGTCTTATCATAGCAAACTCAGAATGACTCTTTATGCTAACTACAGCTTCAGCCATATAAAAAAAAATCCAAAAACTGTATTGCTAAAGAATGCTACAGTGTGTAAATGTTGCCTCGACATACCTTTAAAAGGGGTGAGTCATTATGAATAACTTTTCCCGTAGGATCAATGCTGGATGTAAAGACCTAGGTATGAACCTGCTCGGAAAATTTCACGACGATCGGTTGAGAAATACGATCTGTAGTGGACAGCCAGTGGGACGTGAGCGGAACTGACGGATATTCTTAAGCATTTTTGACCAGGCTGAAAAGGAGACGCTTCAGTCTTGCTTTGCGCTTGTTCGGTCAAATTATTTCATAGAAATCGAGGTAAATTACAGCAGTTTTGAAAGCATTAAGTTTGAAACATTATATTACACAATAATTATTACATAAACTACTATTTTATTGGTGCTTATAACTCACTATATAAGGCATTTGTAATCGAAATGATATCTTAACCTGGCTTGCTACACTTATGAAGTTTATAGTATAAAAATTTGGTACGCAAGCTCTTCTGAAATGGACTACATAAATACCAAAATCAAAATCAAAATCAAAAAATCAAAACGTTTATTCAGAAAATAGGCCTTTGCAGGCACTTTTTCACGTCATATCATATTTAAAATTATCTTATTAGATAATATGTATTTATTAATTGTTCAAAAGCTACAGACTACTAGCGTTTCGGAACCGACCACTGCAGAGAAGAAACGCCGAAAGAAACTCTTATCAACAGTTGTGGTCGCCTACTCGCCTGAAGGGCTTTATATGATTACGAATATTTATTCCTTATTGTCTTTTTCTTTCTTTTCTTTTTTCTTTCTTTTTTTCTGTTTTCATGTTACAATTTCAATATACATAGATTTATTATTTTTGGAACATGTTTATGTTAACGATCGAGTGTGTAAAGATAATAAACAACATATGATACTTAAAGTAGTCTCAAAGAGGCCGAGCAGACCAGTCCCCCCTGACAGCACCCGTTCACGAGTTGACGTGTGGATCAGCCATCGCTGAACTCAACCATATTAGAGGGAACTCAACGACCCGACACACAACGCCGCCACCAGATTGAACATTTTTAGTGAGCATGACTAACTCTAACTCTTAAGACATTGTCAAACAAGGTTAAATAAGGTTATGGTCTATACTTGTTGCTCGCTCGCTAACATTTACATGTTTTACAATCAATTAGTAGTTGATTCTATATAATTTAACATTGGGTGTGTTAAAAAAAACCAATCACAATAAAGCAAAAACAATAGATAAATAACGTTTTTGAGGTCTCCTGTATCTCACACGAGGTCAAGGCTCCATGCATTTTTATCCGCTAAATAATGATTAACGTTATAATAGGCTCTTTTTAATAATATACTTTTAGTCACTTCTTTAAATTTTGGATAGGGCAAAGATGTAAAATCTTCTGGTAGTTTATTGTAAAATTGAATACCAAGCCCTAAGAATGAATTACTAGTTTTCTGTAGTCTACAAGCTCTTGTCACAAGTTTATTCTTATTTCTTGTGTTGTAATTATGAATGTCACTATTTTTACTATATTTTTGAAAGTTTTTATGTACATGCAGTATGTTAGCGAAAATATATTGAGACGCAACAGTTAAAATTCCAATTTCTTTGAATAACTCTCTCAGCGAGTCCCTAGCCCCAAGTTTATAGATAGATCGAATAGCACGCTTTTGCAGAACGAATATGGTGTTGATGTCTGCTCCCTTTCCCCAAAGTAGTAACCCGTAAGACATTATGCTGTGGAAGTAGCTGAAATAAACAAGGCGTGCTGTCTCGACATCTGTTAGTTGTCTTATTCTCCAAACAGCGTACGCTGCGGAGCTAAGCTTACCAGCAAGAGTTGTTATATGGGGGCCCCATTGTAGCTTCGAGTCGATAGTTATTCCTAGAAATTTTGTTGAGTCAACTAATTCTACTGTTTCATTATTAACAACTATGTTAGCTGGCACATGCTTAACGTTGGGGGTGCAAAATTTAATACATTTCGTTTTTTTAGAATTAAGCAACAGATTATTAGCAGTAAACCAATCTAATACCTGAGTAAGAGTGTTATTTACATCGTCAAAATTTGTCTTCTGTCTATCAACTTGAAAAACAAGTGATGTATCATCAGCAAATAACACTGCTTTACAGACACTGGCGTAGAATGGCAAATCATTAATATAGATAAGGAATAACAAGGGTCCAAGGATTGATCCTTGAGGTACTCCCATTTTTACATACGATCCATTAGATTTCACGCCATTTAAAGTAACTTTTTGAAGCCTATTAGCCAAATATGACCTAAGCAGTTCCAATGATTGGTTTTTTACTCCATAATAACTTAATTTAATTAATAGAGTCTCATGGTCAACACAGTCAAACGCCTTAGAAAGGTCGCAAAAATCTCCTATTGCATTTTGTGACTTCTCCCAAGCTTCTAAAATATACGTCAGCAAAGCTACTCCTGCGTCCGTGGTAGAACGACCTTTGGTGAAACCGTACTGTTCGCTATGAAAAAGTTTATTTTTATTAAAAAAAGCAACTAACTGTTTAAAAATTAACTTTTCAAAAATTTTGCTAAGAACCGGGAGAATTGAAATAGGACGAAAGTTATTAGGATCGTCTTTACTTTGCGATTTATGCAAAGGTATAACCTTACTATATTTCATTAAATCAGGAAACGTTCCTGTATCTACACATTCATTAAATATTAACGCTAGGTTAGGAGCTAAATCCTCTATAATATGCGAAACTAAGGACACGGACAAATCCCATAAATCCCCAGTTTTTTTTAAGTTTAATTCTTTAAAAGTATCGATAATTGTTTTAGGTGTAACATAATCAAAAAATAAAGTATCGCTACATTCTGGTACATGATCACGTAATATATTTTCAGCTTTTTTAGGCGATGATTTAAGGGAAGCAGTTGTCTTAACTGGAATTTCAGTAAAAAAATCTTCAAAACATTGAGCGACCTCTGCATCCGTTTCAAACTTTTGATTGTTAACTTGTAATTTTAATGTTTCATTATTACATCGTTTAGTTTTACCCGTTTCCTGATTAATAATTTTCCAGGTTGTTTTTACTTTATCTCCGGATTCAGCAATTTGTTTACATAAATATTTAGACTTCGCACAAGCACATACCTTTTTAAATATTTTCGAATAATTTTTTACGTAGGTCATAAACTCTGGGCTTCTATTGTATTGTCTCATTGCCAGTAATTCGTATAATTTATTTCTACTTTTATAAATTCCTACAGTGGCCCATTCACTAAACTTTTTCTTATTACAAATGCTACGCTTCTTAAGTTTGAACGTTTTATTAAATTCCGTGTCTATAGCCTTAAACAGTTTATTATAAAGTACATTAGGAGTTTCTCCCTCATCACAAATAATTGGCATCTTTTTAGAGATATTAGCTTTAAATGCTTCTATTTTTGATTTTGAGGAAGGTCTATAGGTTACTTTCGGCAATTCAGTATTTATATCATAATTTAAAAAAACGGCTGATAAACCAAAATGATCAGACGATATTTTTTTAACTACGCTTTTTTCAAGAGCTTCGCAGTTACAGAAAACATTATCAAGACATGTGGCTGTCGATTCGGTAACTCTGGTTGGTTCAAGAAATAAGTAATCGCAATCAAATGATTTAAATAAGTTAATAAAACCAACGCTCTCTTTGTTGTTTTTCAATAAATCTACATTAAAGTCACCACATACTAAAATTTTTTTATTACTAAGGCTTACTTTATGCAAAACATCCTCCAAAATAGACTCAAGTAAATTGTAGTCTGATGTAGGAGGACTGTATACACAAACTATAATGTACCTCTCGAGTTCAATACAGGACAACTCAACCTCCCGTTCAACAGTTAGATCAACAATATCTTTTCGTTCTTTACATTTCATACCATTACGAACTAAGATGACACTGCCTCCATGGATGGCTGCCATACGGGCATACACACTGTGCATAGTATAATTGGGAAAATTTAAGTGAACGTTATGTTTTTGTTCAAACCAGTGTTCTGTTAAGCATAATACATCAATGCACTCATTATCTAAAAAAAGTTCTAATTCTAATAGTTTGCTGGCCAGGCCTTGCATATTTTGATGAAAAATGCTAAAACGTTTGGCACTAGCCGTTGTCTCACTGTTTAGTTTAAATTACATCTAACATTTGGAATGTCAACACCGACATTCGGTGAAATGTCAACATTCTGCTTTGTACAAAGTACTGCAGCAGAGTCTTGTATATTGTAAGCTACCAATGTAGCAATTTGTCTTTTATATTCTGATGGAAGATACATAGTAACTTCGGTCAACTTAAATCTAGAAATAAATTTATTAATATCTAAATAAAAAATAGCGTCACTATGACGGTATGTCAAATTATACATATGAACATTCAAATCATATATATGCTTATTTGTAGCATAGTCAGCTGACTCCTGATAAGGAAAAGCACATAGTATGTATTTACATCTTGTCTTATTATTCAACTCTAGGAGCATGTCTATACTTTGTTTTAAATCCCTTTTTTTAATAGATGAGCAATCGCCACTTAATAAAAGTAATGTGGTATCTTCATCTAAGGAGTCATGATTTATGCTATTAATTAAACTAGTATAAGAGGCCCCGGGTGTACATGTGTTGTATACTGTACAGTCATGCTTAAGACTATTATAGATCATACTGCTCAGACCTTGACCTAGTTGATCTGAGTAAATTAACAATTTTTTACACCCCATTCTCCTATTGAAACAGTTATCAATAGTATCAATCTTTGTCTGCATGTCGCAACTGACATTTTGATACTCTTTTGTTCTAGTATCATCAATAATTACTGGTGATATGGCAGATGACGTCCTGAGAGTACAGTCACACTCAGGTGTCTGTATGGAAGAGACACACTGCTCCTCACTAAAGTTAGCCAGATCAATTAATGTTTGAGCAGCTGAAATATGTTCACTATGTTCTTTTTCAGACAGCTCATACTTTTTTGTCACACTAGCTAGGGACTCCTGCAATAGGAAGATTTGCGACTGTAATTCGTACATTTCAGTGTCATAAATACGACTAGCTAAGTAGAGGTTTTCTTCACTATTTTTAAGTTCCTTAACTAAAGACAATTTTTCCTTCCTTAACTGCGTTAAAGTTTTACAATTTTTTTGCTTTAGGAGTAATTTCTTAGTGCGTTTTATCATTTTATTTATTTTAACATACTTTTTTATTTTGTTATGACTGGTTAAAATAAAAAATGTTGACTGCGGAGTACTCGCAGGTATTTCCACGGCAGGCCCCGAACCACATTCCACGAGTTCGCTGTACAAGGTGAGAGTATTGTTACACATTTCATCCTCTTTACGGTGTTCTATCTCAAGAGCAGATCTTTGTGCCTCGTGCAAGCTGTGTTCTAACTCAGTTATGCGATTCAAGGCCTGTTCATGTACCATACTACATTGCATGGTCTGCGCTAATTGATTTTTTATAATAGTATTTTCTTCCAACAATTGTACGCTACTTAAATGCAAAGTATTGCATTCATTTTTTAAAAGTTGAATTTTTAAATTCATATTTTGTATTTCCTCTTCTGATTCCTCCCGTTCATGCAGAAGTTGTGTGTTTTCTTCACGGCATACTTTGAGTTCATTTAGCGCTGTTCTCAACTTCATTTCCAAGTCTTTTGCCACAGCTCTGCGAGTCATCATTGTGAAACAGGAGGTACAGCTACTGAAAATATGTTACACTGAATTAATTAAAAATATTAACAGTTTGAGGAAACTGGGGGACTATTTTAATCAATTTACTAAGTAAGTTAACTTCCTAACTCTGACTGTACTGAAATGATTAGGTTTATAATAATTTTTTTATAATGTATGTAATTAAGATGATTTTAAAATGTGAACTTATATACCTAACTATTATTCTGGTAAATCGATATTACCTACTTAAAAGTTAGAATAATTAATGTACACGGTGTAGAAAGTATAGCTTTACTTTTGGTTATTCCTTTATTGTTGTTGGGCTTTTGTGTTTAAAGTCCCCAGCTCAGCTGTACAACAGTTAAGCGTAGTGAGACCAAAACACAAAAACAAAGCCAGATATCAAAGATATACAAACAATGTGTACTACATATGAGTATTGTAGATGTTACTTGTACGATAAGGGAAGAAATAACTATTGATTAATGAAACAGATAAGTACTTTTGTAAGATATTTTCACAAGGTAGGTAGTTTTTTTGCACAAAATTATAAGCAAAGCACATCAATTCAAACACTATATTTTTCCTAAGTTACTCTGCATAGATAGTTTAAAACGTCCGTGGCTATGACTATAGGGCTTAACTTCGTTCACACTAAGTAAATGAAAGACAACCGAAACCAAGTCAGGAGTTCAGGTCGTAAAGTTTATGACTTTGCTGTTATTTTATTTAATACCAAGTATATTTTTTGTGGGATACTTAATGCCTGGCTTATAATAAAGGCTATTAAGGGATAAAACAGTATACTTCCCGGTAAATGTGTGGATGATCCGCAGTTTTTTCGAATTTACATTCGAATCCTTTGTTCGGGTGACAGCAGCGGTTGGTATGCAACGTATTTCGGTCGATTTTTACTATTTTATTCACTTTTACACACTCGTATACAAGTATTTTTTAGTCTTAGTAAATTATTTGTTGGATTTAATTATATTTTAAACGTATTTTCACAATATAAACAATAATTAATATTTAAATTATCGGAACAGGTGATTTTGACATGTCACCAGAGCGCGTACCCACCAAGTACCTCATTAAAAATTAAAATCTTTGTTTTCAGTTTAATAATTTATTTCATTTTAAGGCACCACTGGCCTAACAATATCACCTAAAACGACTTAAGGCGTGGTCAGGCTCCGAATGGCGGACCGTTTAGAGACAATTATCCTGAGCTCAACTGTTCCTTCTGTTTTCTTTCGCTGACTGATCGCTATCTGAGGCTTTAAAGACAATTCCTATAGTAATTCGACTCCTCTTGTTCTCTAAAGTCCGACAGGAGCTAATGCAATAACGGGTAATGTAATTTTCTATCAAGACAGGATTATAAATTTATATCTAAAAATGAAAAGATTTTCGTTTTAAATCTTATATTCTGACAATCTAGGAAAAAGTTGTACAATGTTTGTCTATTATTATTTTGGGTCCACAAATTTATACCTTACTTTGCAATGGTATATTTTTAGGCTTGCTTATTTTCAGTTTGTTTTTTAGGATGGAAATAAAAAAAATGTTTACCTGCCCCGTAATTATGTTTATTTTATTACGGAAAATACAGTACGGGTAGAGAACGTATATGAATCCACGAGAGGAAAAAGTTAATAAGTTAATTTCACGGAACGTATCACGTGTGTCTGAAACGAGAATATTACATTATCTATGTGACGCATATAATGCAAATAAAAATTAAAGAACATTTGGCAATTCAAATAAAAGACAGGCACCCTTTAAAATTCTCGAAAGGTTTAGTTCTTATCTCAGTTATCTCTTAACTCAAGTTCTTGACTGCAGAACTCAAAATTTGTAATCAAAGTAAAAGCGACTAAAAAATAAAGAAAAGGTCTTTTTATAATTTTATGTAAAAAGCAACCGAACCAAATATTTACTTCATAAATTTTATTTCAATACAATGAAAATCTAAAAGAAAACTTTGACAAGGCTTATCCAAGAAGTTTCCTTTGTAAGTAGGACGCATAATACGAAAACCTAACGGGTACTAATCCGTAGATGAGCCGGCGGCCCGTAGCAACATCTGCGACCGCGACTACGAGCGAAACAAAAACGAAATGAGAAAGGTTCGGAAAGTCGTATTGTGGCAAGTTGCGATGAAGCAAGCAGGAGCTTCCATTGTGCCTCGCCTCGTACCTCATTACCACGGAACAACGCTCCGCTGGAATAGGGCTGCCATACTAAAATTTAAAGCTAGGATTTGGAGATATAAATTTCAGGAAGTTCCTATTTCTTGCACTTGTTTGTATTCATGCAGATCTTAGTGCACAATGACTATCAAATTTCGTTCAAGATTAGAAATACTTTTTTCACCACAGAGGAAAATACAATGTGTAAGTATTCTTCTGTAGACAAAGAAGAATGTAAGACATTTTTTATAAAATCAAAGGTAAGTATACTATTTCTTTGTGTTTTGTTTTGATCGTTCTGAGATATTGTTTAGTATTTTTAATGGTACTGACTTTTAATATTATAGTAGTGATACATGGTGATAGACATACATTTTTTTTAACGTTCATCAAAATTAGAGCGTGATTCCTGGGAAATGTAGGGTGGTTTGAAACTCCTGGCAGCCACTTTTTATCAAAGTTTGAAGGGCAATTAATAAGCCTCGAATGATTGATCATGCTTGTTGGCTACTGTAATGATGTTTACGTAGAATATCTTTTTAGAAAAAGCGCACTACTTGTATCTATTTTATCACAACACAGAGAGTATTGCCTCATTTATACGAAAGCCTTTCAGGCCATCGTCCCAACACGATTTTAAAGTATTTGTATAAAATTGATTTGGAGACTATTTTAAATAGATGCGTATTTCATTAGTTTACATAAACATTCATTTTCTTTCATTCGTTTATGATTCGTATAGAAGTTCTGGCAGTTTGAAATAGTCGCCAAACACTATCTTCTAAGTTATTGAAAAATGCGTATGGACGACGGTCTAACTTTTTGGTGTTTTTTCCTTGCAGGTTTTATTTTTGTGTACTTTTTGTGTAATCTATACAGATTAAGGTTTTTTAAATGTTTGTAATTTATAAAAATATTTTTGTTTTCACATCTAGATCTTCCGATTCCACGCACACTACGATCTAAAACGGGCTGATCTCAGCTCCCGAAAACCTCTTTCATTTTGGACAGCAGTATTATGATTTAAGTAACTCAGGGGCATATTTAGAACATCCGCTGAAATTAACGATTATCTTCGATACTCAACTTTATCCCAAATAGGCAGTAAAAGTCCTTAATTTCAGTGTCAGGTACTTCGTCGCTTATAAACATTTTACGATCCGGAGTATACGTGAGATGCTTAAATTCAATTCAGAAATCCATTCATTACACGCTCCGCAGAGACACTATTCAGAAGCTTTTTTAGTTCAATATAGGTATATGTATTTTATTGCTTTGTTCGAAATAAAACGTATTATTTGCTGTGTTATATCCATATTTAATATTACAAGGAGGAAAGATTTGATTAAATGTTTATGTATTTGTTTGTGATTAACTGAAAAAAAAATTCTTTTACTTATGGAAAGTTATATTATCAGCCGGTAACAAAGGCTTAATTTACGCACATTAAATCGTGGAAAAATTTCAAGTGGCGACTAATCACTAAGAAACCGATGTGGGTATAGATTTAAAAAAAAAATTTTCGTCTCTCTGGGTGTGGGTTATACAGACATATGTATTGATTTTTTAACTAGGTATATAACCTCTTTACATCCTCTAAATACCTTAGTGATAAAGTTTCTAGTAGAAAATATTAGTCTATGTGTTACAAATGTCTGTATACCTATTACACCTTTATTTACCAAAAAGTACGAGAGCACTTTAGCTTAGACTCAATAATGTAAGCTTATATATACTTCAGAGTAGCACTTAGACCATAAATTACATGGTCGTCAATCATCCTATCCACGGGTATAAGCTACCGAATTTTACGATTATCGATGACTACAAGTAAACTATTTGCAACTCTAGATATTATTGATACATACATAGATATTATCACGCCTTTTTCCCGCACGGGGTAGACAGAGCTTAATAACATTAGACCAAAAGCCCCATTTAGCGTCTTGTTTTGGCGTCTTCTTCTCCTTCTTCCTTGCCTTATCCCTATTTAGGTCGGCTTTGTATGTCAATTCTCTCCATAATTTTTTATCGTTTACCATATTTATATTTATTTCATTTGGTTTGGCGTATAGTCGGAAAACGGAATCCAAATAGTGATGGGTTGCTAGCCACCCTATTACTATGATTACTTTGATTTTCACCTATTCCCTCGACCGGATTCTACAGCCTGTGCAGAAAGAGACAGCTGGTAAATTTAATTTTTTTCTTTTCTCCTAGACCGGTGTTTAGATATATGCGACTAAATATTATTCCTCGTCGATATTCGTCCAAGAACCGTTTGGGATCCCTATGAATGGTTCAGCAGTCAGCATCCCTTCGTATCCGATTGTTGGTATTGTGTTCGCACATGACCGATTATGTCGCTCTATTGGTTTTAGTTTTATCGGATGTCCCACTTCGACTCACTGAAGCTAAGATGGGGATCGGAAATGACATTGTACACTAGATGAACCGTGTCAACCGTTTAGTCTATGTGATAAATCAAGCCTTTATAATTTTGGTTCTTTTTAAAGCATTTTTTTGTTATTAAAGGTTATATGAATATCTTGTAGAAGGTCAAATATAAACTTGATATACCTACTCTCAAAATGTTGTTCTATTTATTAAACCTAAAATTCAGGTCTGTTTTTATTATTTTTGATTTGTCTTTTATAAACTAGAAAACTACTTTTATATTAAAGCAATTACGGGTGCTTTTTTGGTAAGAGTCGAATATCGTTTTTTTTAAAAAAAAAGGTTTAGTTGAACGAATAAAACCTTTTCTGTTAAAGCCGATTTTCTTTTCAATAGATGCCATTGTAAGTAAGAGGCATGGAAATTTGTGTACCTACGGCGTGGTAAAAGTCTGAAAAGTCTTTTACAATAAAATGCTTGTATTTGTTGTATTCATTAAACCTTTACAACAGTGGTGCAGGCCTATTTGCTTACTTTTGACAACTACGGTGTACATCATTTTCATAGTAACTTCAATATTTATTACGGCTTTGGTATGATTGACTATTTTTATTTAAGATATTAAAACCGTAATGGATACTAAAGTGACAATCAAATCGTTGTACACCGAGTTAGCAAATCGGCCTGCTGGACTTCGTCCTCTCGTCTGTGCAGTCTGTCTTTATAATGATTATTTTTGTTTGGGTTATTAATTTATGTATATATATAATCTAATACACTGTTTTCGAGTATAACTAATTAGTTTCGGTCGCGGATTACGGAGGTCCATATCATCCTAAAAAGTATGTATGATTTAAGCTCTTGCGGTCACAATCACTATTAATTTCACAACGGGACTTTACGCGATTATTTTTGAGTTCATAACACTGCAGTTTCTCAGTCAGTCTGTGAACAGCTGTTGTCGCAGTCAATGTTGTCGAAATATCAGACGATAATAAAAAATAATCGCGAAAGCTATATTAATAAAAAACCGGCCAAGTGCGTGTCCGGCCACGCGCAGTGTAGGGTTCCGTAGTTGCGAATGACAACTTTGAGTTCACACTATTCACACTCGCACCTTACAGTTTAACGACCCAAAACATCTAACAATGAAAATAGTATGAAATTTTACAGTTTATAAGTTGGTTGCCTATAACTTTTTAGTTTGTGCTTAGAACTCAGCTCTGATAGTTTTCCTTTAAACTTCAGTATATATACTACTGTTGTAATTTTTTTTACGTATCTATATGTAACCGTTTAGCAGATAGAGGGGGGGGACACTTACCTCTAACAAAAATTCGCACTTTAAAACCAAATATTTCGGAAACGGATCCCTAAATCGAAAAATGGTGTTCTCAACCTTGCAATATTTTTCAAAAACCTTTTTAACGATACCCCACACGATAGGTAAGTAGAGAAAAAAAAATTACTCCCCCACTTTACTTGTATGGGAGCTACCCAAAAAAAAAATTTTTTTCACGATTTTTTTCTACGACTTTTTTGCCATGATTAATATACATACTCATACAAAATTACAGCTTTCTAGTACTTATAATCTCTGAGTAAAACCGCGGACGGACAGACAGACAGACAGACAGACAGACAGACAGACAGACAGACAGACAGACAGACATGGCGAAACTATAAGGGTTCCTAGTTTACTACGGAACCCTAAAAAGTATGCATTGTTATTTTGAGGCAAATACCTTGAAACAAATTAGCATTCACATATAAATTTATCGAATATTTCTTTATTAAAGCACTTTAAATCTACATGCGGTAACTAAGACAAGTTTATACCATGACGTTTTTAATTTCATGACCTAGAGCTGGGCTCTGTGTAAAATTGACGTGATAATATCTTTGTATTTTCGTAAGTAAATTTTCTTTCTGTTTGATTTTATAACACCCAATAGTTAGCTTTGTCAGTGCATGTGTTTGAGTCAATATTTATACAATCTTAGTTACTGTGAGGGGTTGGCCTGACTGTACCCTTTGAGTATTTGTTAACGTTGCAAAATTGCTAAGTTTAGCCAACGGGCGCTTACCAACAGCGCCCAACACTGATGTCACAATTTTATGTTGTCATAGCTTTAAAGTACTATATGAACATGCTCGAAGACAGATGCATGCTGTTACGGTTTACAAAAAGAGTTATCGTTCAAACCATCCTTATCAAAACCTTTTTTAATCGACTTCAAAAAAGGAGGAGGTTCTACGTTTCACTGTATTTATTTATTTATTTTTAATGTATATGTTGCATCATCTTAGACTCGCTTCCAAAGTTTACCATCCAAGTTTTAACCATGTCTTAGCAAATGTTTCCAGGGTAACTCCTTCTCAAATTAAAATAAAAGGGATGTACTTACATTATGTTTATTAAAAAAATGCGATGAGATAATTTTCGTCATTTACCGACCCAACAAAGTAATAAGTAGAAAATACTGATATTTAAAAAAGTCCTTTCATAAATGCACTGAGGGGCTATGCATGCAAATGTAAATTTGAGTTTAACTTTAAAAATGTTTCTTTATATAAAGTTTCTAGAGTCGCTAAGCATCTTTAGTTTTTATTATGTTGTATAGAAAAAGTATGTAAAATATGAAAACTCTTTAGATTATGAGTAGTTACGGACGTTTCTAATATTTTGAATTATCACTATTGATTTACTTTTATATTTTATTGAGTTATACTATACTCTATAACAAAACCGTACAACTCTAGTTACACCACACCCATGTCATTTTCTATTGTAAATATAAATTGTATCCAAAACTCATATGACACAATATTATATATGGCAAAACCCAGGTTTGGGTCTCTCCACGAATACAATTAGGGGGTAGTATAATTTAATTGTAAAGTTACGGCTTCATAGCTGCATATTAAGAGGGAGAAAAACCGGCGTGACATGAACTTTTAATGAAATAACCTCAACGTACTTAATTACTTACATTATTTTCATCAGTATGTACGTTACTAGGTACTGGAAACTACAAGTAAAAAGTTAAAGAACAAACATTATTTTTCTTTTAAGGAGTATTAGAGACTAACTTTCACATTTTTTTTTATATAATAAAGTCATCAGAATTCTGCTACTTAAATATTTGTTTAACAAATAGCTGTCTGCGGACGGCGTGGAAATACTGCCTTCTTCGAAATAACACTAGTCCATTTGATTCACACTCAAGTGTTCCAATTCACGAACTTCTCTTCGCTCAGACTTGAATAACGACCATATCACATTTCAAAACCGAAATTATTTTTAAGTAATTCAAAACAAAAATTTAAATCTCTTTCAACTTACACTAATGAGCACGGTAAAATATTCTATTGTAAATAACAAAAGACAATCACTAACAAACGCAATAAAAATTTGAGAAAAAATATTTTAAGTAATATAAAACGTTTGTATTCTGTCATAATTGGACATGATTGTTGGGTAAGCTGTGAAAAGTAAAGAAAATAAGAACTCGCGTCCAAGCAGGAGTTGTGCCGCGTCTGCGACAAATAAAAGCATGCCACGGTGGACTCCCGTTGGCGCTACGGGTTGCACCGGCTTGAATAAGCAATTGAACCTTAATATTTATAACTCCAATCAGACTGCTTGAAGGACGAGAATAATGGAAGCTTTCTTATCAAAGCAGCGCTTGGTCCAAACATAATTCAAGAAATAAAAGAAACTGCTATGACTCAGTACAAAATAAGTGATCTCATAATTTCTAACAAAGCTCAACTAATGTAATGCATGCTAGAGTGCATTTAATTGTTTATTATTGCGCTTTAAGGCCCAACTTAGTAACCCGATCATCGGTTAGGCCACAACAAAAGACAAAGGATAATATTTTTTTCCTTAATATACTCGTTAAAGTTCTCTAGATATCTATAAATAGAGCTACACGTGAAAGCTATTATATACAACTAGCTGTTACCCGCAGCTTCGCCCGCGTAATATATAGCCTATGCCCTTATCGGTACCCTACCCTATGTGTATGCAAAATTTCATGATGATCGGTTCAGTAGATATGGCGTAAAAGCGTAACAAACAAACAAAAAAAAAACAAACTCACTTTCGATTTAATTTTTTAATATTAGTTGGGATTGGGATTAAAAAACCAGCCAAGTGCGTGTCGGGCCACGCGCAGTGTAGGGTTCCGTAGTTGCGAATGACAACTTTGAGTTCACACTGTTCACACTCGCACCTCACAGTTTAACGACCAAAAACATCTAACAATGAAAATTGTATATGAAATTTTACATTTTCTTACTTTTTAGTTTGCACTTAGTACTCAGCTCTGATAGTTTTCCTTTCCACTTTAGTATATATACTACTGCTGTAATTTTTTTCACGTATCCATATACCTATAACCGCAAAATTATAACAATTTTTTTTTCAAGTTTTTTTCTACCACTTTTTTGCCATGATAAAAATGCATACATAAACCAAATTACATCTTTCTAGTACTTATAGTCTCTGAGTAAAACCGCGGACGGACAGACAGACAGACAGACAGACATGGCGAAACTATAAGGGTTCCTTGTTTACTACGGAACCCTAAAAAGGGTTTCTTCATCCTTTTCTTTTTTTAAAATATGATTCGCAACCTGTTTGTTTACTAGCGGTGTTGTTGCTTGTTATAAAATAAGACTATAAAATGTCAGAAAAGTAATATGTTACTATATCTTTAAATTTTAATATCTTTCATAATTTAATGACTTAAATGTCACATGACATCTTGTTATTTTTGTAGTTTCTTATGATGAAGACATTGTGTGAAAATGGTTAGTGTGAAAAGCTTGTTCTTGGAATAGGTTAATGAAGTTCTAGAGAAAGCCGCCGTACAGACATTATAATACAAAGACAACACTTTTTATTTGGTCCCCGGGTACACACCAACGCGAACAATGCCTTTTCTCGTCTTTTGTACGTCACAGTCACACAAATAGAAGTTTAATATTGTAATTTATCATGCGCGTTATCTACGGCGTGCACACAGTTGTTTGCGCTTTCAGTGTATTTTCCGTGCACACTGGCATATACTAGTCAAAGCGAGTTATTTGTTTTATGCGCTACTTATTTTTCTCTCGTAACATCTTTAATTAAACTCTTTTGTAAGATTTTTTTATTAAGATCTGTTATTATAGAATATTAGCTGTTACCCGCGGCTTTGCTCGCGTGATAATAGAATTAGTCCTTCTCAGTACCCTAACCTATGTGTATGCAAAATTTAATGATGATCGGTTCAGAAGATAGAGAAAGCGTAACAAACAAACAAACTCAGTATTGTATTTATAATATTATTAGTTAGGATAGGATTAGGATTATGTATCGTCGTTTTCTGTTTTGTTTATTAAGTAACATTATTTTTTAATACTTAGTACTTAAGAGCGTATACTAGCAGTATTTTTTCAATATGGTTTCCATACAAATGTTTCTCTATTTTCTCGCTGAAAAGAAAATAGAGAAATACATTTGTATGGAAAACGCACTGCTAGTTTACCCTCTTAAGTAGTTATTTGAGAGCCAAAATATCTGACAAATAGTTATATTGTGCTCGTTCTGTGATATAGCTTTACGACTGTCATAACTCATATTAGCGAATCCAACCAGGATCAATGGCTTAACGCAGCTTCAGTCTATCCTGGAGGTCAAGACACTGTTAGTTACGCCCTACTCTCTATCTAGTTATATATCCTACTAACTATTAATATTAAAAATGAGAAATATGTCACAATGTATGGATATTTGATACTCTTTCACGAAAAAAGTACTTCAAAGTGTTGGACTGAGTTTTGACGTATTCTTTTCAGCTGCAAGTCGTTATTAGACTATGCAAATATAAAAAAAAAATGTAACGTTCAAAAAACGGGTTTCTGAGTATACATATACGAAGTTTTTCAATACATTTGCGATTACCTTAAAATCAATTTAATTGATGTCATAAGGACCGTATTAATAAATTTAGGTCAACGGAGATTACCCAATAAATTTTGATTCCGTTGACATTCCGAGAAAATTATCAATATTGCGAGAAAACTGCGGTATCTTTTCATTACATTAAAACTTTGAAGTTTATTTTTATCACAGCTTCAAGTGTGTCTCATTTCATTATGATATAGTTTTAATTTCAACTTACTAAACGCCTTTAATTAACATTGATACGTTCATCAGAAATTGACTTATGACGAAGACACATATCAACAGATTTTACAAAGGTCTCTTTTTATCATTTGAGGTACAATGCTCTAAAATAAGTCATTACCCAACGTTACATGTGCCTGACAAGATTTCCTATACGCGACTAATAAATCCACAAATATAAATTGAAAATATTAAATCAAACATGTTTAAATAGATCTTTAAATTATCTATGATTCATTATGTAGAGAATTATATTAAGTAGGTAAGGTACAAGTAAATCTTATAAAGCGCCTATATTCAGCGAACTCAAATCTCTTCATTAAATATTTGTATCGTGTATTTCACATGGCCGCAGTTTGTTCCCCTAAATGATTTCCGTTGAAAGCTGTGAGAGAGCTTCCGTATACAGGTTTCAATTGATCGATACAGTACTTTAAGACGGGTACACATTAAATGTTTGATTAGTTTTATGTTTACCCTGTTATTAATAGTTTATGTGTTTTAGTCATGCTACTTTGACTTAAACGTAAATGTTTGGAGAGGGGTTGGCTTTTTATTTTCTAAGTTCCTGCTTTTTCGTTTTGTGCAGTGGTAGTCAGGAGGATAATAAAAAGTCGAAGTTTGCATTATACAAAAAGTTTCTTTCGGTTACATAATATTGAAGTCGCATTAAAAATAAAAAATATCATTCTATTTTACTTGCGACGTTTCTTTTTTAAATGATCAAATATAATGTATAGTTATGATGTGTAAAGGCTAATAAATAAATTAATAAAAAAAAATTCAACAGTACATAAATCTTGAAGTCTTCTGACGGTTACTATATCAAAAATAAAAAAGTTTTTTGCACAGAGACGGAGCGGAGTTATTGGTGGTAACACAAGAAGTTCAGTTGGGGTTTTCCAAGATGATTTTGGAATTAGTGGACTTTATAACTAATATGAAATTGTAGTAGTTTTGTGTAATGTTACAAATGTTCGTGCTCATGATTAATGTGTGAGATAGTTAAAGTATACTATCATTTGAACTCGTATAGACTTGTTACCAAAAGCTCCCTATAGCAATCAAAGGACCTACGCCATCTTTGATTGCTACTTGTTAACTGTATACCGTATAACATTGATTCTTTGTATCTCTGTATACTGTACATTGGATAAATCACCGTAAGCTCGATGGAAGCCATAAAATGAAAAATAGAACAGAATCGAGACTGAGTCGAGTTACATAAGTTCGGCGGCGGTGACGTAAGATACGGTCCGGCATGTGTATCGGCGTTCTAATTTAAACAGGTTACACAAAGTCCAAGTGTCTGTTGGTTGTTTTATGTGCGCGAAAGACGGTAACGTGAAATAGGGATATTGAATTCTAAGCGCGTCCGGCGAGCGTACGTGCCTCGCGACCGACCGTTCCAGCCTCAACAAAAAGTCTAAATAGATGTTTCTCCGCAAAGAAGGATAAGAAAGGGGCTATTGTGCCCGATGCACTTCGGGCTTCTGCAAATCTCAAAACATGTCTAAAGGACATAACGAGAAAACTTGTGTGCGTTCGCACCAACGCGCCCGACTTCTTCCATTATTATTTGTTGTTCAATAGTCTTCCTGTAGGTTTTATTGCTTGGAAATACGCGACCTATTTAGAAATTTTTATCGAAGAATTTTTTGTAAGTTGATGTTTATGAATTATTGGTAGCTTTTCTTTTGAAACATGTAATAAATTAATGAATCAAGTTTGTGTGCTTAAAAGTTTTTCAAAGATTATTCTGTGCGGCTTTGACGAGGTAGTTATCATTAAAAATTCATAGTAACTCAGTCTAAAGATCTAAGAGAACAGCTAGACGTAAAGTAATATAAACAAAAACACGAAGTAAAAGACAAATAAAATCGGTAGAAGTTTTGAAAAGGTACCTAGCGAGCGTAAACGCAACACGCGGCATCAGAAGGCACAGCGTAATTTCTTTAATTAATCTCTTGAAGTTTGTTTTGCTAGAGCAGGGTAAACAAGGGTATAGAGGGAAGGCAAATAGGTGGTTACGGCGTACAGAGTTGTGGGTCTGCGAATAACGCCTTTCTCAATGATAAAATGTTTTAAATTGGCAACGACTTATGGGTGAGAGTAGGTAGATTAATGTATAGTTAACTTTAGAAAAACATTATTTATTTTCGTTGAATAATTATTTTGAAGAAATAAAAAAAAAAAAAAAATTGTATTGTTTCTTCGTATGTATACATTTTGTAAATATTAAAGATGGTTATTTTCTTTTCTTCTAAATGCTTAAAGAGAGATGCCTCGGAGTTTGTGGTGGGAAGTCAAGGGGTGCAGTTGGGGTCTACCTTGGACGATTTTGCAAATTGATTTTGGTGGACTTTATAATATGAAATTGGTGTTATAAATGCTCGTGCTCATGGAACAATTTGTGAAATAGTTAAAGTGGACTGTTATATGGACTCGTATAGACTTGTCACCATAACCTCCCGACCACGAGGCATCAAAGAACATACGCCATCTTTGATGCTACTTGTTACAACTTTACCCTACAACACCGATACTTATAGTATTTCAAATATTGGACATTGGCAAAATCACTGAAATCTCGGTGGAAGCTATTTTATAAAACAGAAGAAGAAGAAGAGATGCCTAGCCTAGCTTAATAATTCTCATTAAATGCGAAATATTAAGTACCACGCCTACGCCTTACGAATTGCATAGGAACCTTTATAACATCCTGTGATGATTTTTGTTCGAAGTAAAGTAGTTAATTTTTTTTATCATTTCGAAATCTTATCATATAAATTTTAATATCGAAAAAAAAACCGTTACATCGGAGTAATTTTTTTATACGAAATACGCTTTAGCGTGTAAGCTATGCCATTATTTTACACGGCTAATTTGGTTTTCAAGGTGTATAAATTTAAAGATTTGAAGAAAAATTGCCTATCCCACCTGTGTAGGTAGGAACGAAAATGAAAGCCATTATCCCACACCATAATCTTAAATCACTTGGGCTTAGTGTTTCGATTACAGACAAAGGTTCGGCGGCAACCCACATTATGATGGTGGTTGAATAATTGCGGAGATAAGTGCAATTGATGGATTTGGTCCTCTGACCTCACTGGAATTGGCGATCTTTAGCTTACAAGAATCAGATTTGTAAATGGGAGATTCCTTTACGTTTCCAGTGGCCATTGTTGTTTGGGATAAGTTAGTTTTTATTTATGTTATTCAACAGAAGCGATCGTCTCTTCTTTATTGTGAGAAAAGAAAAAAGCCGAAATTCTTGTCTGTAAGTGTTCCTAAAGTATGGAAGAAAATGGCATTTTTATTTATTTTTTATTCACCTTATAATTCAGCTGACCTCCGAAGTATAGCGGTTAACACGCCAGCACACATGGGTGGTCCAGGGTTCGACTCCCGGTTTAGTCATGATAGAAAACGATCTTTGCAGATGGTCTGCAGTTCTCGGATGATTATGTATTTATGTGTGTATTATAAAACATTAGTATCGTTGAATTAGTATTTTACGACAAAAGTTCACATCTTATTGTGGGGCTGGCTCAATGTTTGTGATTTAAAATACTATGAAAACAAAATGCTAGTAGACTAATAGGTGAGTTCCTGTGGCCAAAATAATAGTCATACCATAACGTGCTATATCTTTATTATTTTTGATTAATTGAGAAACGAGAAATTATGTGTCCAATATTTTTAGAAAACTAGCATTTACTGATTTGCCAAGAACCTCGCTTTCAACTTTGACATTTATCATGCATTGAAATTGTTTAATTGAAAGATAAGGCTATTCGATAAACCGTAATTACACTTACAATTAGCTTCTTTGTGTATTCATCCGCACTTTCCCTAAAAGAAAAAGCTCCTCGAAAAGAAGCTACAGCAGCATATAACAAATTGTTGCCTATACATAATTTTGTGAAATAACCTTAGTCAAAACAAACTGGAAGTCTGCCTACCAAATTAGACCTTACAATTTTAATCAACTACCTATATTTAATATTCTTAATGAGAGGTTAAATGGTTTCGTAAATGCCATTGTAAGTAACTAAGTTGTCTGTTAATTGATAATCGCAAATTAACAAGTTACGCGTTCCTTAATATCATAAGATGATTAATTTATCAAGTAGAATATTGTAACATCATGCGACAAACTTGCTTATCTTGCTTTTGGGGCTAAACAATATAGCTCCTTTCCCTTTTCGTCATTGGAAATCTTTATTACTTACTTATAAAGTTGCTGAAACCTAGCCCAAAACATTTTAATTAATTTATGAACATGTTTCTGTTTTATTTAATTAGGGTTCCGTACAAAAGTTGAAAAACGGAACCCTTATAGGATCACTCGAGCGTCTGTCTGTCCGTCCGTCCGTCTGTCACAGCCGATTTTCTCCGAATCTACTGAACCAAATTAGATGAAATTTGGTAAGATAGTGTAATCTTATGACCTAAACACGGATGTGCAAAGTAAATAAAGATTTTTTTGAAATAAGGGTCATTTTGAGGGGCCCAATTACAAAATTAAAAAAATAAGTTTTGCAAGCCTTACTGTGTCATATATCAAATGAAAGGGCTCATTATGAGGATCTCAAAAATATTTTTTTTTGTTCGGGTAAAATCAATACTTTTGATTTTATTCACGAAAGAAGGCAAAAATTGACCATTCCCCCCCCCTGATCTCCGAAACTACTGGGCCGAAAATTTTGAAAAAATTACAAAATGTAGTTCATTCCATGAAGATTACAGGAAAAATAATAAGAATTCTATCACTTGAAAATTAAGTGGTAAACTCACAATAATAAGTTCATCTAGGGAAATAGTTCACTAAAACACCACTAGATGGCGCTAGTCAATTGAATAAAACATTTTTTGCACATTGTGTGTGTGTTCACGAAGCATATTGTACGGAACCCTCATTGCGCGAGTTTGACTCACACTTGGCCGGTTTTTTTTTCTTTTAAAACTACTCAAGTAAGTAAGAATGAAAACGGAAAATGCATTATTTGTATTAAATTATTTGGACAAAATTTCCAGAAAATGCTCGTTATTTATCTATAAGCACAATAAGCATTTGTTAAGAAGTAGAAAAACGTAAAGATGTCATCCTGCAACTAAATTTTAGCTAGTTCTATATTAGGTGGTCTCAGTTATATAAATTGCGCAAAAAATGTCCACAAACTAAATTTATTTGGTGTTGGCAATTAGTGATCGGTTTGGTTGGTGTCTGCAAGTTTCACGGCTTGAAAAAGATAATGTACTTATATATTTTTTTTATATACGGACAAATCACCAGTTTTGGTTCCAGCCCCATAGATTAAAAAAAAAATTTTTTAGATTCTTACTTTTATGTCCAGCCCTAATGAATGGATGGATGGCGTAAAACAAAAAAGTGTGGTATAAAAGTTATTTATAATTACAAGTACCGTTTAAGCTCATGTCTGTTTATATCTAGGTAAAATTTCAGTTGATTCTTGATGTCTATCTAAAGCTAATAAATAAATTTTAATAATAATGATCCTGCGATATCACGTAGCTTTTTTCTTTGGCGCTATAGCTAGTAAGGATAAGCATGCATGACTGAGCAAGTGGAAGCCCTCAATAATATTTAATTAAGTAAGAGAGTTTGCCGTGTCGTTTCCGGAAGAATAGAATAGAACCACTCCAACCCTTTCCGTGGATGTCGTAGAAGGTGACTTAGGAAACCCAAGCTAAGCAAAACTTATAAACATCAAAGATACCTCTTCAAACCGTCTGGCCAGCGTGGAGAGTGTAGACCTAATCTTTAGACTGCTCTGGATATTAATAGGGCTCGTCTGGCAAAAAGAGACGGTGTGCTCCTGCAGTGGACACTAAAAAGACCTGATGAAGTAAGAGTTCTGTTTATTTGTCCTTTAAATATGACAGCAGTTAAAGATTTTTTAAAATAATTTATTGATTAATTTAGTGTATCCTACTCGTATTATTAGATTATGTAGCTTTACCTTTGACTATATATATTCTCGTAAGAGCTTTTTACACTTGGCATGCGCGACGCCATTTATATTGCCCTATAATCTTGTCGCTATTTCACTTTTTATTAGCATTTAAAACGAGAGAGCGATGGTCAATAAATTTCGTTCGCAATGATATACTGCTGGAATTGCAAGTGACAGATCAGCGACAATTCTCAATCTACATGTAAAAATTAATAATTTTCGAATGTAAGTCGTCTAAAATAGCTGCTTCTTTATTTTCATTTACCTGCACTGTTTCTGTAAGCTATTCTATTCGATAAAGAAATTGCTCGACTTTATTCGAATCTCCTCGTTTTACGGCGTTGTGTTGTATTTCTACGTATACTTATATATGTACCTCGAAACCCTGGCTGTGTTTATCTGCAGTCATGAATGACAAGTGAATGATCAGCGAGTCGGCCCACGGGCAGATTATCGGCTCGCATGACGGCACCGTACGAGCCGGACGGCCGCCGGCCGCCGGACGTACGCCGTGAGGAACAGCGACTGCATCAGTGACATGTGACTGCACTATGAGTCTATGAGTATTTCTGCATTTAATTAGTCGATTTATCTTTCGTCCATTCGTTACACTGATTTAAATAACTAAAAATGCAATGTTTTTATTTGAATTTCACTATCACTTTCATATACCCTAACAGCGAAATATTTTGACTAAAATGTAAGGTATATGTAGTATTTCTAAACTTTCCAAACTCTATTAAAAATATTTTTAAGATTATCTTAAAGTATCTACGAGATAAAAACGTCAACGTGGCTGATAAAAAATGTAATGGAATGAAGCCGGGTAAAAAGTATTATGCGTAGAGGTAGAGCAAAAGGTAGTGAAGTCTGACGATTCCATTTGTTCCGAATGAAAAATATTAAAAAGGCTTGGCCAGCGGGCTTGAGAAGATTTTTTAAAATTTACCTTTTCACTTTGTTAATTCAAATGAGTATAAGAAACAAAGTCAGAGGGAAAATATTTTTGCATCTAGCAGCATTTGATTGAAGAGGCTGAAAATATAAAACCATTACAATAAAGCATGACTTATGTGTATGTGCTTTACTTATGTGTGTTTTTAATTAATCCATCATGTAATTTTTTTAAGGCAACTCATACCTAATTGCTAGTGTTATTTTGAAAGGCTAAAATCAGAAAAAAAAATCTTGTACGTACGATTTTATTAAAAACAATGCGCCGCAATGTAATTGGGAATAGTATGCTATATGTTGGTTCAATGAACTGCATTGATGCAAACAGCCTCAATATACTTATATACAGCCATCCGTCGATATAAAAACATTATTCGTGATTATGATAATAGGAAAGATCTATTTATAAAATACTTATCCATAACGAGATGTAATATACAAACTAATCCTATTATAACCAGAACAGAAAGACCACTCAATCTTACAAAGGCGACTCAGAAGTAATTTTTCTCAGAAATAATACTGGATAAATGTTTGAGTAAAATCTATAAAAGGCAGCAGTTGTTACTCGCTCATTACGGCTGCCGTCGATAATGATTCGGCTGTTTGGGAATTTCAAACAAGTGGGGAGGGGGCTTTAATGTAGGCTAACGTGGGATTAATACAAGATTCATAGCGATTTGCTAATACGCAGTTAAAAGACTCTTCATTAGAACGGAGATTAGGGCCTTCCGTTTCGTTTACGGGAAAAGTAATCATGGCTGAATTGTTTTTATTTTTATTTGATCGTTATTTAAAATTATTGCCAAACTTAAAAAGTCAGGCTGGCAGGCTTGGAGGTATGCAACTTTTTGGTCGCCATTTTGTTTTGATGGTAAATATGACTCTTGTTGCAAGAAAATTACTTTGTGAAGATACGACAAATTTTTTAATGAGCGTTTTACGACGGATAAAGTATTTTAATTATTGAAACATTTTGAAAAACATTAAAAAGAGAGATTCCCAGTCGATTAATTTCGATAAACGGTAACATTGATTGGTCCCCAAGATCGCCTGATTCAAAAGCTCCTGACTTTTTTCTGTGGGGCTATCTAAAGGGGTGTACCTTCGTAACATGCCAATGAACCTTCAGCAATCAAATCAAAATATTAAATTCACAGTTACTGAGATAACGCAGGAAATGTGTGAAAATGTGATGAAAAGGGTTCACATCTGCGATACCTATTGCTAGAGGTGGATATTTGTTTGATATTATTTTCCATGTTTAACTGCCGGCCTTAAATACTGTTTAAACAACGAATAATTTTATACTGTTAAATTTATCAATAAAATTACAAAACTAAAGTGTATTGACCTGTTGTGTAGCCACTTTGTATATAAAAAATAATCTGCTTTTAAGAAAATATAATATGAAAGCCTCAAGATCCCAAATTAACCTTATCACAAATATATAATTTTTTAGAGTATATATTTCAATGATAAGGGAAAGTGAGGCATGTTTTAAGATAACGCAAATGACAGTAAAAGATTAATTTCAATTTAAATTAAAAAATAAGGTTACAGGAAATGCTAGTTACGTTAAATGATTCGCTGGAAAAAAAAGGTTACAGGTAACTTTTTATAATTCATAACACTTTATTGTAGGTCTACAATAACAAGGGTATAATATTATGTTTCAGGGGGATATTTCTTCATGCGCCAGTCAAGTGATAAGTTTTCATTTTGTTGAACATTCAGTCATGCATCAACGACACCGATAAGGCTATTGAGATAGGGTTGACGCTTGGACGCTCAGGTATACACGTATGTATGTATTTATTGGCAACAGCTGTGGACGCTTTGGCGGCTGACGCACAACGACAAAGACAAGCGGATTACCGATTTATTGATGACAGCAGTCAATGATTTGCTTTCAATAAGAATTGATTAAATTGATCTGATTGCTTGCTATATGGGTGCGAAACGTGGAAGGTTAGCAAAGAGATCACGCACCTTTTGACATACCTTTAAAGGGGTGACTCAGCCCTTCAATACGAACAACTTATCCTATGGGAATCAATGATGGGAACTCAACTCGACATTTTTATACAAAAGTCGATTTGTTTTTGTTTTGTTTTAAATGTCGACGGTCAATTTACACGCTGTATGTATATCATAGATATCAGAATATTTAATGTATATGCTATAAAATAATGAGCACGCTTGTGTCCCGAACCCAGGGTTACCAACTTAGGGGTTTTTCCCAATAAATGTGAAGAGGGGAAATTTTAGGGGGAGAAATTTAAAAGGGTATTTCTTAGGAGGACTGGCATATTCTTTTTTATTTATTTTTTGGCCAGATGAACTTACAACACCTTATGGTAATTGTTGTCATCGCCCATGGAAATTCAACAGAGCGCTTGTTTACCTGCAATTAAATAGAATAAAGCCTGCGTAACTGTATATAGGTGATAGGGCATAGACTAATGCATACATTTACAAACTGGTATTGCTAGATGGACTACCGATCTATCACAGCAGTCGAGGAAAATACTTCAAAAAGAATTAATTAATTAGTAAAACTATTGGTTCTTTAAAATGCGAGTAATATGGACGTGTAAGTTACCTACCAATCTTCATACACCAAGTGTTCCGTTCATATTCCATCGAACACCCAGTCATGCATCAGTGACGATAAGGCAGCAGCGACTATGGCGATAGACTGGACGCTCAGACATACACACATGTATATGTCAGTGACAACGGCGCAGCCTACGCTACTGGGCAGATGCACAATGACAATACCGGACGAATTAACGATTTATCGATGGTAGCAACTAAAATATTTTATGAGTTGGTAACTAATTGTATTGCAAAACTATCACATTTCCATACACTTTTGATTACAATATCATCGTAGTTGTTTTCATCTTTCACTTTTTCTTCCGGGCTAGTATTAAAATCTTAGTATCGATTTGTTAGTATAGATGCATACATATATTGGGTGAAATTAATAAGTAGACTTATCATTCAATTTTATTCCTATTACAAATTTATATATTTTTTCAAGTGTTTTTATACTATTTTGGGGTAGACCCATTGCAGGTAGAGATAATGTCATTTTGAGAACATCACAATAGGTACATCAGTTACATCTGTAGCTGAGACATGTTGAAACTCAGGGTTCACTTTTATAACAGCATTTATGATATGATTTGACCTACGCCTACCTGACGCCAACTCCCTTCAGAATCTCCAGAACTGCATATAAATCCTTACAACCGTGAGTTCGAATCACCGCGTCGTATTCTCTCAACCCATGCATACTTTTATTAGGATACTTAGTATTGTAATGAGAACAGTTGTACCAGCATTTGCCAGTGCCTAAAATCAAACCTGATGCCACTGGTGTGTGAGTCAATCACTACGTCTCGGAGGCGGTCGGATCAAACAAGCATACACAGTATTGATGGTAGCAATCAGAAACAAATCTTTCATGGACAACCCAAATTTACAGAAGGAGAGACTATGGATATTCACTTGCTACGATCCTTACAAACCTCTTTCGCCTCATCTGCATCCATCATTCTTCGGTTTCGGGTATTTCATACATCTCTTTTGTACGTTCGCAATTTGGAAAAGAGAAACAACAGAGTAAACAACCTAAAATTAAAAATAAAATCTTTGATATGGAAATTATTATATTAAAGAAAATATTTTTATTAAAGAAATAAAAACTTCATAATACTCTATGTATTATGAAGAGTTTATTTCTTAAATGTTACAGTCGATGTTTTTCAACTCGTTGTATTTGGAGCATCTTAATGAAATCCAAAGCTTAAAATGGTGATGTGAACTAAATCCTTATAAGTACTATATTATATACATACGAAAAACAAACAAACAAGTACTATATATAATATAATATGTTTAAATTTAAAATGGACAAATAACTTCTTAACGGTTTATGTAATATTTTACATCAAATAAAAGCCACAAAACATAATAATAAAGCATTTAATATTTCCAAGTACCTACTAACTAAGTTTCCCCTGCAGTATCTATTGCAAATTGGATACAAACACAAAATTAGAGTCAACTTCCAAATCACATTTCGCCGCTCCAATTCCGTGATAATATTACACTCATGCAATGGTAATGATATTTCTAGGCTCTCCATTCTCTATGTATTCGTAACTTTTCACATTTGCTGCTCGCAATTTCCGCTCAGCGGCAAAGTAACTTTATGTTAGAATACCAGTTTCTTTTAAACTTTATTAAACTCGGGATTGTTTGAAATTGACGGCTAACCATTATTTATTACGATCGGGTCTAGTTTTTGACGTGTTTACGGATGGGGTGAAATTGCGGGGTAAGGCGTAGGTAGCCCACGCTTACGCTTAGAAGTCAACGCAATCTTGGCAAAGGGTCCCCGGTGACTCCCACCAAAGAAATTACCCGAGATTTGCATAAAGGAGACTCGAGGGATCGTCTTTGAAACTCGCCCCCTAAGTTTGTGGACATCCCAACATGCTTTATATTAAGTTACGCTTGGCTTTGTTTGCGGCATCTCACCGACGTTGGTAAGTGGGATATGTGACGAAACCCTCTTATTGGATAAAATATGGATCGCACATTTCAGCCGCCTTTAACTCATAAGCTTAACTCCATTTGTTTAATAGACTTTGGCTAGCAACAGGTCTTCTTTCTATAGTTTCACTACTTACTACTCATGTTTTATTTTTAATCTTATTTCCATTGGTGATATTTAGAGGAACTTAACAAACAAAAACAGACAAGACGTGAAAATGAACTTTACTGTATTTAAGGTATATATGAAGGACTTTTTTTTTAATTCTTAGCTAGGCTTGTATTTTGATTGTTTTGTTGTCGTAAGTTGAAGATTATTAATATGTTCCTTATTTCACTGACCGATCTAGCGATATCACTATCCATACGTTTTCATTATTTTCTTAAAACTAACACTAAATTCACATATGTAGCCTACAGTGGTATAAAATATAAAAAACAAAAACATCCTACGCTTCCCGTATTTCCTAAGTAAACATCTATGCATTTACAGTAAAATGTGACTTAGCATTGCTGTAGAGAAGGTGACTTGACGGCAACTTGAAGGCAAGCACTAGTAGAACATCACATTAGCAGGGAGCGCGCGTTTTGTTTCCTTGAGATCTGAATTTAGCGTGTGTTTATCTAAATTGCATGTTTATGTTCTACACGCTGCGTCGTCATGTTTTTTAATAACATTTTATTATTTCTTCTCTAAGTTACTAAAAATTACATATATTTTAATTTCTACTGGCTGTTAATGTACATTATGTAAATTACCCACGGACATTCTTTTGAATGGGTGACTCATCTCGTAAAAATGAGAAGGTGACTTGACGGCAACTTGAAGGCAAGTACGAGTAGAACATCACATTAGCAAGGGCATTTTGTTTCCTTGAGATCTGAATTTAGCGTGTGTTTATCTAAATTGCACGTCCATATTCTGCACGCTGCGTTGTCTAAGTTTTTTTTAATGACTGTTTACATTTTATTATTTCTTCATGAATGTTAATAAACTAAGTTATTAAAAATTATGCACAATATACTTTCTACTGGCTATAAAAGTACTAATTTCAATATATTATGTAAATTACATAAAGACATTCCCTTGAATGGGTGACTCAGCCCGTCAAAATGAATAACTTAGATTTGAACTAATCTATAAGATCAATGCTGAGACAGCGAAACAAAATCAATATTTTTAAGCAAGAGTTCGGGCCAGATATTTTAATATTGATCCTTTAGCGTTCCCAGCATTGGTCCCATGAATACCTAATTCTATGCAGCACGGTGATTCGAAGTCACGGTGGTGTAAGTAGAACACTTGCAAACCGAGGGGATGTGGATAGTAGTCGAGGCTAATACACAACCAAACATTCCTCGTCGTGAGGCGTGCAAATATAATTATGCTTAGTTAAAAAATAATTATATGTGACATTAGAAAAAGAAAAATAGTTAAATTTCTTTCCAAATAAATGTCTTTATGTTATTTAATTTATGCTAATCATAATTAAAGACTAGGTTGACTATTACATTATATACATTCATAGTAACTCTTCATTTGAAAATTAACTTCCAAAGACGTAAGAATCCTAAAACATGATCATTATACATAGTTGTCACAAAATATAGCGGACATACCGGCTTGCCCGGTCGCCAGTTTGCTTAGACAAAGTCACATAATTCACTTGACTATAATGGATCTGAATCCATTGTAGTCAAGAGAACTAAAACATTATAAGTGCGCTCCGAAAATTTACTGTAATTTGTACGATTTTTTGCTAAATTTACTTTACAATATCCATAAAACAATAAGGAGTCACAAAATTGTTGCGTATATGTAAGTAACTCAACAGTTGCCAACATTCTTTAACGTAGAATTTCGATACATTTAAAGTTTTTTTTTGACCGAGCAAGCGCGGAGCGCGAGCAAAGCATCTCTGTTCCAGCTTGGCCTAAATGTTTGGCACGTCTATCTAGCTGTTTTCTCCTACAGGTCGTATTTTTCCGACCGATTCTTGTGAAATTTTGAGGGCAAATTCAATAATTACAGACTTTTTTATCGTTTCAGTTTTTGGGAATCGTTAAGGTTCACTTGAATCCGGATTCAGTTGTTTTAACATTGTGAGTTTCCTGTGAATCATCAGAACAGAAAGTATTATTTTCTTTTGTTATGGACAAGACGGGTATTTTTTAAGTGGTAATTTTTTTGTAAGTTTTATGTTTTTTCTCTTCGATTTGATTGAGGTTTCCACCATACCTGTCATAGATTAGCCTTAGCTGTTTGTTTTATAATGCGTGGTGAACATTAATAAGCAAAGATAGACTTGCATGGTCTACAGCTTTAAAAAAGGTTATATTGTTTTAAGAAGGTGTAATAGGTCAAGAATAAAATTGACATTCTGTTTGAGAAATTTAATATCAAAGCTCTTTTGTAAGGAATAATTCTCCATACAAAATATGAAAAAAGTTTCCCCACGGCCTAATATTTCAAAACAAATAACGCCATATAAAAGGCAGTAGATTAGTTAGACTAATAAACTCAAAAGCTTGGCAATCTTAACATTTCTGCAGTACTGAATGTATCCCCGAAACTTATTTAGCAACTCGGCGAGCTACGAAATGGAGATTTATGTACTTTCGTTTTCAATTAAGTTCTGTTGTTATTAGCCGCACTAAGCAAAATGGTTGTATAAAATAAAACATTTTTGCTTTAGAACCAGTACTGTCCTTCAAACTAACCAAGTTAATAAGTACTATTTTTTAAGGTTTTAAATAAAATAAATATATTTTACATGTGGAAAGATGCTCGTCTCGTCTATACGGTCACGGGAAGCCATGTGGAGGACAGGTATGTGTCATACTCAATCCGCATAATGCCGAGGCCGTGTGCTTCCATATGCTCCACAGTCCCGGCGCAGTGGCTGCTTGTAAGCAGGTAAGCTAGAGACGGTACCGGAGCTAGGAGGGGTCGGAGCGGTCATCTGGCACTGACGGTACTCATGACACTAGCGACGTCTCAAATCGAAGGGTCTGTCGAACCACGGCATCCCGTTTTCGCCGTTCAATCAGCCCTCAGTTTGGCCTCTGCACAACCAAAAAGGTGACAGAGGCCCACCAGTTGTCGGTCGCAGAGAACAGGGAGAGAGGCGCACGTTATCATCGACATATTCCCCCTTGCGGGCTCACCGATGCCGTGCCAAGCGCCACGGCATCATCTTATCACCGACACCTTCTCTTCCTCCGCGACCCCTTCTACGACTGTGAGTGTAGGAAGAGTTCACCTCCTTTACCCACAGCCAGGCCACTCAAAGCGAGCGAGTATTCAGTAATTTTGTAAGGTTGTATTCTTCTACGTCAGGCGCAAGGTGGGTTGCGTAGACTCTCCTCAGCGCCTTCCGCCTTAGCTTCACCGCGGCTGGCAAGTCCGCGACTACTGAGCCTCCCTCCCCCCCCCCCCTTATTCGCGACAAGATTTGATCATCCGGGGAGGAAATAGAGCTATTGAGCTAGCCTAGCTAAACTCACTTTCGCATTAATAATATTAGTTGGGATATAATATATCCCAAGTAATATTTTTAACAAAAACAAATATAAATTTAAAGCTCGTGTATCTCGTCCAAAAATTTATAATTTCTTAGATACCCTTGTCACAATTAAGTAATTTTTTTGAACAAGTTAGCGTTACCTAGATTTTATGGTGTATTTTTCATTTTATCAATTAATCTTCATATGGTGTTAAACTGTTAGTGCATTTTGGATCAAAGCCTCAATGGATGTGGGTCGACTTACCAATAATCCTGAATACTTTGGATACAGAAATACCTCCCTGCGTTATTTATATCTTACTAGCTGACCTGGCGGATTTCGTTCTAATAATAAACGTTTTGATATGGGAAAATAAATTATCTTTATTTCTTATTTGTTTTTCGTGAATTGTACTCATATTTTTATTGTTACTCTTTTATTCAGGACTGAGAGTCGTTTCGTTCTCAAAGGGTAAAAACGGGACTGCTAAGCCTTCACTGTTCATCCGTCTTTCTTGAATCGTAATAGGTAGCGGCTCAATAGTTATATTTATTGGCACTCAATACATACATACATACTGTCGCGTCTATAAAACCTGAAGGCCACGTTTAGCATGTTGGTGGGCTTTAGGTCGAGAATGGAATCAAAATAGTGATGGGTTGCTAGCCACATTGCCTATTAACATGATTCCTCACGCCCATTCCCTCGATCGGCTATTTTAAGAGTCCCACGTAAAACCGAAATCCCATACAAACGTAGTTTGGTTTTAGTTTTACAACAGTTAAGCCAATCTCAACCAATTTTCGTACTTACGACTGGATAAGGCATATTAATGTTTATAATCAGATTTCAATTAAAAAAAAAAATACCTATACAAAATTACCGCGAGTAGAAGTTTTCGATACGAAACTTCTACTGCACGGGAAGAGAAGCAGCTAGTAGGTACAGTCTACGTTTTTTATTTTCTTCCAGACCAGTGTGGAAGAAATTGGCAATCAACATTATATAAAAAACTAATGATGCTTAAAAACATTTTTCTTGCATGGGAAAACATGAAAAACACTTCAAGATTCTTGTAGATAAATATTTTATTAGCATGGAACTTTTTGTGTGCGATTACGACTCGCACTTGTACGGTTTAATTTAAAGCAGTTGTGTAAAAATCAACATAATACCTACCTGTTAGTAGGTAGGTATTATGTTGATTTTTACTTCAATGTACTTCAATGCAAATAAAATCACTACTTCGGAAGTTAATAGAATTTATAGATAACCAGCTGTTGCCCGCTGCATCGCTCTCATTATTTATAGACTATATCCTTCTCTGTAGCATTATCAACGTGTATGAAAAATTTCATGATCGCTTCCGTCGAAAAAGCATGAAAGCGTAAACTTACTTTCGCATTTATAATATTAGTTGGGATTATAATGTTGTTACATATGATCAGTTAGAATAGATACTAAAATAACTTTGGCAATGTTTTGAACAACATAAACATTTATAAATAATAAATATATAGGGTCGTGCTCCTGCAGTGGAGACTAGAAAGACCTGATGATGATGATGATGATGATAGGGACATATCACACAAATTGAGCTAGCCCCACAGTAAGTTGTGAACATTTGATTCAACAATCATGAGTGTCAGTAGTAATTTAAGATTATCTCTGGCCTAATGGCGGCAGTTAGAATGACTATCTGGCACACGTCGGACAGCACATTTGTCCGCGCGACAGCTCCAATTACCGGAAAATACCGGCTCATTCGTTCAAATACCTAAGCGATTTACCTTTATGTGCCACCCTGTATTCATTATTGTTTTGATTAAGACCCCTTATTACATTGCGGGCAACGAGTTAAATAAAAATATCACATGTTATGCAACAACCACGATGTCCTTGAAGACTTTTTTAGATTTCGTGAATTTTTAAGCTTTTCTAGTAACAATAAATAATTTTATAACATTTAGGATATGTTTAATTTTTAATATATTTACAGGATTTAGCTCGAAACTTTCAAATATTATTAATTACTTATGTGTTTATAATGCATCTCACTGACTGTGATAGCTAGATAGTTGAAATGTTCACAGATGATGTATTTCTATTGCCGCTGTAAAAACAAATACTAAAAATAGAATAAAATAATAATTTAAATAGGGTAAAACACGGATAGTTGCGTCGGGGGATACTAGCGTCGGTTTCGAATTCTCTATGTTAGGTACATTTGTGGCATTAGTGCTTGATTATAGTTGGAAGCGCTCCCCCTACAGGCCTCACGGCCACGTAAACCGTTGAAGTGGGTGTTTCGTCCGTGTGAGCAAAAATCTTTCGCAGCGAAACATTAACGGACGTCGAAATTATATTGATAAGTAGTTTTTGTTGGATATCTAATTGATTGTGGTTTCAGACAACATTTTGTTTCTTTGCTTACTTTAGACCTTTAATTGCCCTATTAATTGCGTTTTATCGTTGAAAAGATTTTATTTATTTCTGAAATCGAAAAGGCAACTAAAACAAAACCATTTATTCCTTAATCAACGAAGATTTTTTTTTTCAACTTATCATTATG
The DNA here is from genome assembly GCA_963082605.1 of Rhodophaea formosa. NCBI lineage: Eukaryota > Metazoa > Arthropoda > Insecta > Lepidoptera > Pyralidae > Rhodophaea > Rhodophaea formosa. The sequence continues at coordinate 12,883,357 of OY720210.1, forward strand.
CTATATTTACTTGTTTTAAATGTAAAACAATATTAACCGGTTTCACGTGCCCATTCTACGTAAACAATTCTGTTTACGTAGAATGGGCACGTCTCGCAAGTATATGTAAGCGAAAACCAGGTGTTAAGACTATGCGGCAAGTATCCTTTTAACTCTTTTTAACATTTGGCAACTATTCGTTGCAGTAGGCGACTATCCGTTTATTGAGAGGTCAAATAAAACGGAATATACTCAAAACCAGTATCAATTATGGTCACGGAATTGGTCTTTTATAAAAGACCAAGAACCTATGTTTTCGTATAAGTATATTAACAGGTATTATTAATAACGACCCATTTGTTTATAATTGAAACTTTTTGAAAAGTGTGGCAACTATCCGTGTTTTACCCTATTTAAGGGGGCTTCCATACAACAAACATGTTTATTTGCCGTGTTTGCTCAATAATGTATACATGATGGTACGGAACCCTTCTTGCGCGAGAAGCTTCTCGCACTTGGCCGATTTTTAATCTTGACCTGACCGGATAATAAATAAACCGTCTATCCTTCCTTTTTATAAACAACATTTCTTTTTATGTCATAGGATGGCAAACGAGCAAGCGGGTCACCTGATGGTAAGTGATCACCGCTGCCCATGGACAACTGTAATACCAGGGGTGTGACAATAGCGTTGCCGGCCTTTTGTTTTCCCTCCCAGAGGGGAGAGGGGATGGGCCTCCGGCTCTCTCACTCACCGAACGAAGCATAGCAGCAATTTAGCTACTACTCAAACGTCGATTTTCTGTGAGAGTGTGGTACTTCCCCGGACGAGCCGGCCCATACATGTTATTAGCAAAAGTGAATTTAGCAAAAGATACGCGCTTAACACAGTCCGTACTGGCAGTTGGGTAAAAAAGGTATACTTTCAGGAGAAGGTTATTACTTACGTATTAACTTACAAACATCTCTTTCTTACTATAATAAGAGCTTCTAAATATTAATATTTGAAGCTTATAGACAAGACTCAATTATCTAAGTCTAAAGCGGTATTAATTTATAAACTAAAACTTTTCAATTTGAAACTTTGTTAATAATAACGTCGATACATTAAGCAGGATCTTTGATCATGAAAAGTGTGTTAAGTAAAGACGCCTAAAAGTTTGGAAAGTACATACGCTGGAAGCTCGTGATTTCCCAGGAGGTACCTCAGGCCTCTGGTTAAATTAGCTCGACTAAACATTCCTTAATGAGCTTATTTTTCAACTGTACGCCTCTTGAATATTTACGTCTTCATTTTTACATTTTATGGAAGTTCGTTACTTAGGTGCTAAAAATCTTGTTTAGATAAATGCTGACTTATTTTTCTGTGACAAATTCGTGATAGTCCGGCTTTGGACGGTTTAATGCCTCACCATTACTGAGCAAAATGTTTTTCTTGATAGCAATCGTAGCATTGAAACAACTAAGTGACGTAACCATAGGTGTATCATGCAACGGTAGTTTTAAAGATATCAACATCTTATTTAAACGTGTCGTCTATGGTACGAAGGTATGACTATGCTACTAGATTAGATACGCATTTTTAGGGTTCCGTAGTAAACTAGGAACCATTATAGATTCACCATGTCTGTCTGTCTGTCCCTCTGTCTGTCCGTCCGCGGATTTACTCAGAGACTATAAGTACTAGAAAGCTGTAATTTGGTATGGGTATGTATATTAATCATGGCAAAAAAGCGGTAGAAAAAAATCTTGAAAAAAAATTTTTTTTAGGGTAGCTCCCATACAAGTAAAGTGGGGGAGTAATTTTTTTCTCTACTTTCCCATCGTGTGGGGATCGTTAAAAAGGTCTTTGAAAAATATTGTGAAGTTGAAAACACCATTTTTCAATTTAGGGATCCGTTTCCGAAATATTTGGTTTTAAAATGCAAATTTTTGTTAGAGGTAAGTGTTCCCCCCTCTATCTGCTAAACGGTTATATATGGATACGTGAAAAAAATTACAGCAGTTGTATATATACTGAAGTTGAAAGGAAAACTATCAGAGCTGAGTTCTAAGTACAAACTAAAAAGTTATAGGCAACCAACTTATAAAATGTACTGTGAAATGTAAAATTTTATACAATTTTCATTGAGGAGAAACTGTGAAGTGCGAGTGTTAACAGTGTGAACTCAAAGCTGACATTCGCAACTACGAAACCCTACACTGCGCGTGGCCCGACACGCACTTGGCCGGTTTTTAAATAATAGTCTTGTAAGGCAAAGTTATTCTAGAGTATAGCAAAACAAAAGTTAAGTCAGCACAAAGATATAATAAGTATGAAACGCAACGTAGACTGAAAATAAATAAACATAGGGAACATATTCAGTCAATTTTGTTGCTAAATAATGTGCCATACATCGGGCATGTGAAACGAGAGCGAGTGACGTGGGTGCATTAGCGCAGAACTATCGGGAACGCGAGGGTCTGTCAGTGCTGGCAGCGACGGGGATGCACGAAGTAATTTCTTCAAAGATGAGGGTCACGATAACAAGAAACCTAACAGATGTCCAACCTTCACTCCCGCCACTTGATTGACGGCTGTCGCAGCAGCCCTGCTTTTACAGCTTCGTTTTTTAGATAAATTCCGTTTTAATCACACACTATAAGAGATTAGACCTTTTCAGCTTCGACCTCTGACTGACATGTTGTGAGTTATTTAGGTAACAATCGAATTTGAGTTTTTGATACAGAAATTAATTGTGTTATGCATGTAGAATCCTTAAGTATATATTTCGTCGAGCGGCTGATCACTTTTGTATGAAAATGTCGATTTTTTTGAGTTCCTATCTGCATTAATCTCATAGGAAAAGTTGTTTATATTGACGGTCTGAGTCACCCCGTTTATGGGAATGTCAAGGGTCAATGTACCCCAAATTCTTAAAAGTAAACAAATTAGCATTGGCATTTTCATAATACAGTACGTAAACCCATTGGAGCACGCCTATAAGTGCTCCTGCCTGCAGTACGTACGTAGATTGAATGAATGCATTATGTTCTATTTCAGTCATGGATGGAAGCGTAATAAAATAAAACGTTTCCCGTATTTTGTGTACAAGCACTTAGAATACGAGCGCATAAGTTAATACACCGAGTACTTCCTACGCGAGAGCTCGGTTTTATTCTGGATATTTGTTTATTTTTGTTTTGCTATTGACTGTGAAATATATCGCAAGAATATCCTAACTATCAACCCAATATTATAAATGGGTAAACCTAATATTATAAGTGAGTTTGTTTGTTTGTTACGTTTTCACTCCCTGTCTACTGAACCGATCATCATGCAATTTTGCGTACACGCAAGCGAAGCCTACCCGCGGTTTCGCTTGCGTGTACGCAAACGAAGCCGCGGGCCGTACAGCTACTTGAAAATAAGTGTCAAACGCAAACTTTCTGTTGCATAACAGAAAGAAAATAATTGTAATAAAGGCAATTTTTTCTGTACGGTCCTATGGTCGACTGGCTGAGAATGCCATATGGCGTTAAGTCCACCATTTGTACACTTTTGTTTTAATTTGTGCATTAAAGTTTAAATAAATAAAAATAAATACAATACTAGATATAATTATAGGTGGCAAGTCAAGTTACCCTATGTGCTATGCTTAGGGTAGGTATAACTAGGAAGTTATACCTACCCTAAGCGTATAAGTAACTTCGCAAGCGAGGTAGAAGAGAGTGGCCTTTAACCGCCTATCGCAACACTTTTATCTATTTATCCCTTAGAGCATTAAACCAACATTTATCCCGAAGGTTGACTGGTAGAGAATGCTTTAGCATTAAGTCCGTCCTTTGTACCATAGTGGCCAATAAAGATTTTTAAATAAAATAAATAAATAAAAATAAATAATTTAAGCTAGTTTGAACAAAAGTCAAAAACCGACTTCAACCTTATCAATTAATTTGAATAAGCATAAAAATAAGATGGAAATAAGTGTAAACTGAACGGAATCCTTTTTAACATATTTTTAGATTGTCTGTATTTTTTCAAAAACCGCTCGTCACATGTCGATAAAAATTTAATGGGACCATCTGTAAAGTATTACCTATCGAACAAAAAAAGAATTTCTTAAATCAGTCCAAGCGTCTTCGAGAAATCGGGGAACATACATACAAAAAAAAGATTCCGACGAATTGAGACCCTCCTCCTTTTTTTGAAGTCACTTAAAAAAGCAGCCAAGTGCGCGTTGGACTTGCACAGGGTAACAAACGGAATAATAATAGTTTAAAAAACTAAAAACACGCTTTGTAATGACGTTTCCTAGCTAGTCATGTATTGTCATCAGAACTCAGAGCGTGTGAATAAATTTCATCCTAATCGAAGACCGAGAAGTGGGTCAAATTAAGATTCCAAGATTTTCTTACATACATAGTTAGTTACAAGTGAAGCAAATAAAAGCGTGTTGAAAAAATTGTTAAAATTTTAAAAGTCCGTTTACTTATTTATTTAAATTATCGTATTTGGACCACATTTAAAATTTTATCGTATGTGGAGTTCGAGAGTTATTAGTATCACGGAACAAACATATCGGTACAAAAAATGTGTTTTTGCCCGTTTTGCCCCAACTAAACTTAAAGAATTCGCAACTGGGTGAAACCGCCGTTTCTCTTTTATCACACTAATAAAATGTCCACAAAATAATTTCAAAAGCGTAAAATAACGTTAACACATGAAGAATGAATCTCATGTAAATCTCGTGAAATGGAAATGCACGACGAAGCACAACATATCTTTTCACGGCTCGTGTAACTCATTGCGTTCATTCTATTTCGTATAAACGCCAAGGAAAACGCCAATAAGAACTTATTACACTCTCTAACTTTCTAGAATTTCACCGTGGAAATCTCGCGCGTTGTTTATTTTCATATCAACAAATACGATTTACTTCTCATATTATCATATAAATGAATAATAACGGTAGCTTTTGTATGGAAATGGATGGAATACTAAGAATAAAACTACATAAACAAACGTACATCTGCGAGTGAAGAAAATTGAATTCCACGATGTGTATGTGCTTTTATATCAGCGCTTTGAAACTGTTCATGCGTGCTGCCTACTTTGATTTTATTTTTGGGACAATTTAATAACATTCATGCCTTGGGATTGCGCTATTTTGCCTGACAATAAGGTTATTCTCACGACGAGACCCGAGCACTCGTAAGTAGAATTTAGTTAGCAAGTTAAAGAATGCGGTTCGATCCGCCTCGACGCTGTTCATTCCTGGCGTATTGTGATAAGGAAGGAAAGGTCGCTGAGCCTCAACAATATCTCCAAATGAACTACTTCTATATTCGTAAATGTTTTACTCATTGACATTTTATACTTTCTTTTGTGTAAGAACTTGACCTATAACAATAAAATGTACTGGGTTGTAGCATGCAAAGCCCTGAAAGAGAAACACAATTTTTTTTTTAATATATCATATATACTTATAAGAATACATGTAAAAACCAGAATGGAAATATTCTATAGAAATATAAAAGTAGAAGCCATGAAGTAAGCCCTGAATGTTTCTCTTATAATATATAGTGACTCGGAGGACGCTTTTTTCTGAATGAAAAATCAGTGTTTTAGAGTTTTCACTCAGAGAGAAGCATTATTAAGTACAGAGTGCTTAAAAGTAATGTTATGTAAAAAACACTTATGCGGCAAAATACATTAAAATTTTTACTCGGAGAATAGGTACTTATCAGTTTCTACAAATCTAAAAACTGAGTTCTTAGTCTCAAAATATTATTTTGAAACTAACACTTTGCTTAGCAAGCGTATTAGCCACATATATTACATTTTGTACTATTTATTTGCTATTGATTAAATAGCGGAATGGTTATTTTAATATGGTAAATATAAAAAACTAGCTGTTACCCGCGGCTTCACCCGCGTGATATATAGCCTATGTCCTTCTCAGTACCCTAACCTATGCGTATGCAAAATTTCATGATGATCGGTTCAATAGATACGGCGTGAAAGCGTAACAAACAAACAAACTCACTTTTGCATTTATAATATTAGTTAGGATAGGATTAGGATATCTCGTTTGGAGTCGCGTGTGTTACCCCGGTCCTTTGGAAGGCTTGCGTGGGGATATAGATCCAACACGTAGAGGCCCTTTGGATAGGTTGTTATAATGTAGGTCTCCAGCCAAATCCCGTCTCTGGGAATGCCACTGTTGGATATGTCCTTGAACATGTCTTGGCCAGAGGAGGAACTATGGCATTTAAAATAGAAATTAGTGGGCTGCAAGATTGAAATGTGGGTGGACTTTTCTTGGGTTATTGCAAAGTGTCGGATACCTGCCATACTCATCATAACTGATTAAACTGGGCTTGCCGCTGCTTGCTGGGTTCAAATCCTGCCCACGTGGAATTTATCCCCTATCTTATGTCTTAATTTAATAAAAATAGCTCACAGTAACTGTAATCCTGCCCTGCGGCCAATTTTATTATTATAGTTACCTAAATTGTTAAAGACACCATTTTCATTATAAAACTAAGTAATAAAACTTGTTTATACTCGAGAAATTTGATAATTACCAAGTAAAAGTACAAATTTATTCTAAGGGCTTATCAAAAAGACCTCATCTACATTTCATCGCTGGTCGCTCGTGAGATAAATGAAGGGAGGACGGCGGTTTGATTACTATTCATAAAGAGTTCAGGCTGCGCACACAAAATTGTTTCGTTGCCTAATAAACACGCTACCGTAGTGCGGTGTGGCCACACCCGGCTCGTACTGCAAGCAAAGGGGTACAATGTGAAACTTATTTTCCGCTTCCTCGGCCGCGTATTTACATAAAATACATCAGCAAAAACGAGGCTACAGGTTTTGTTACAAGAAAAATTAATAGGTCGCTACGCTATTCCTACCTGGTAATGTTTCAAACATAATGCCCTAGCACCTAATATGCAAATTGAAATGTAAATTAAAGTGGGAACAGTGGATGATTTTCATTTTAAACCATTAGTTGCCAAAAATAATAAATACGATAAGAATTATATTTTAAAGCACTAGGAGCACTATATGCCGATGCAAGAAAATGACTGCGATAATTGTTTTAAATATTTTTCTAGTCTGTTTTTGGAAGCATTTGGGAGTTTGTTATAAGCGTCTACACACACACGGTTAGCTAGGAAGTAATACTGATGATTGCTTGCACTTAATGATCATGATTCATGATATATTTAAGGAGTGTCCTATTAGGTTTTCAAACAATTTTTATTTATTTCTTTTTTTCAGGTTTCATTTATGACATAACTGACAAAGATCCCATATATGGAAAGTTTAGCTTTTTGTGAGGGAACTTTCATTCAGTTTTTATAATCCGAGATCATCCAGCTCACAGACCAACAGTCATAATATGAATTATATTTTGAAGTAAAAGTATTGAGTTAGCATACAACTAACTTATTTTCTGTCTACCGCATAACTAAAAGCAGTGATTCATATGTATACAGCAGAGACGGTAAAATAGGTCGAATAAATACATTCAAAATGAAATTTTTACAAAATTTATATTTAGCAAACTATTCCTCATTATTTCTGATATAGTTTTGAGTTTTGAAATTCCCTTGCACACTTGGAAAACACCGTTGGTGCTTGAAGTGAAGTATCATTATTTCAATTTGCACTCTGTCGGCGGAGCGCTCAAGTTACTATGGAGCAAATAGTCCGGGGGCCTGCTGCCTCACTACGGATATGATAATATAGCTTTAAGATCATCTCCGTTATTTGTCTTAAAGTACAAGAAAACGTGCAAAAATATAGGTTAAGTATCGATTTATATTAGGTTCTAACCGCTTTTACGGATATAATAAATGTATGAAGCACCAAAAGCTATTATTTGCCAAAAGATCCCAAACAAAAATTAATATTAAAATTCTTCTGATTGTTTACTGACGTTACAAAACATAAAAGAATGCTAACGAGACAAAACATATGTACAAGAATTTAAAATACAATGTTGGAACAAAGAAGCTAGCATTCACCAAACCGTTAACTCCCAATTAACCCCGAAAACACCCTTTTTGGACAAGGTATGATCCTCAGATATGTTGCCATAATCACTGATTATCATTGACTAGGAAAACTAAAATAGTGGCACAAAATTGAATATAGTACCAACGTACATAACGAATATTCGCAATACGGCGTCGTATTGTCTATTTTAAGGTTTTGAAAAACTGAGTTACCTAGGCGTCTTCTAGTCTCTGACACATCACACATGTTACCCGGCGTCTCCAATGCGTACGTTACTACGTAGTACTTAAAGTAATTCTGCAGTGTTGTCTCAGTTGTAAAGTTCGCTTGTATGGACCGTCATACCCACAGAGGAGGAGGATTCCTTGTAGCACACCTTTTAGTTGCGCTCACGGTAGCAATTTTAAATATTAAAATTTTATTCCGCTAAGCGCATACTTTGCAACATTTATCAGTCTTATCACAGCTACTCCAGTGCTAAATATCCCCACTGTCATTAAATAAATAAATATATAAATAAATATATACGGACAAATCACACAGATTGAGCTAGCCCCAAAGTAAGTTCGAAGACTTGTGTTATGGGATCCTAACTCAACGATACTATATTTTATAATAGATACATATATAGATAAACATCCAAGACCCAGGTCAATCTGAAAAAGATCATTTTCCATCTTGACCTGACCGGGGATCGAACCCAGGACCTCCGTGTCGCAGGCAGGCGTGTTGACCGCTGCGCCACGGAGCTCGACGGCTCCGTGTTGACATTGCGGCATTGACTTGAGTGACCGCAAGCGGCATAAAAAAAATTAACTCCTCCGTGTTTTGGACGGCATGTGCAGCCATTAGTTCCGGCGATCATCATTAATGGCAGTCATTGTCAATTAGTCGTCTTTAAGCTATGTCAGATATCTTTAGATAGCTTTAAAAATCTGACACTAGTTTTAGCCAAAAACAAACAAACAACAAACTAAGGATGATACATGTATTTATTGGTAGTATATACCTATTCGTCAAAATTTGTTTAAAAGTTATGGTTCTTATAAAATACACATGAACATTAACATAAACAAACGTACTCAAGTAACTTCATGCTATGTGAACAAAAGCTAAAAATAAATGTCCCAAAACGAGGAACATAATAGACTAAACTTAAAGAGTTATGTCAGGGGGTCAATAATGTTCCCTTCACATTCTTTGAAACGTCTGTTTTCTGTACGCCTACGCAAGAATTCCACATACTCGTATCTTCACCTTTGTTTGGGAAATTATATTTTTGCAATTGGTAGGGAACCTTCTCTTATTGCACCAACAAATTGATCTCACAAACAAGGTTTTTCTAAGGTAGATATTTTTGTAGCAGTCTTTCATGTTTTTAATGAAAAATGTTCGCTGGCAATATATTTTTAAAATTCAGTTAGAGGACCTAATTGAATTAAAATCGGAAAAGTAAAGGAAATTACAAGATTAAATATATTTCAAGAGTGACGGTATAATTTTTTGAAGTAGTTGTTTTTTTCTTTTAAATTGTATTTAAAAATAAATCTTTTCTGAAGTTAGTGATAGTAATGTAGCATCCTCGAAATTACCAGATGCAACAGACGGTTTTTATTGTTTTTGTTCGTAGTAGTTTCTATAGTTATAAATAGAATACAAGTAAAGATAAAAGCCCCTGCGCGGGAACTTTCCAAAATGTCCGCTTTTTATGATGGCAATAGACCATGTGCTCGAGCGGCCGTTTGAAGGCATTGTTGGCTGCAGTCGGCCGAAGGCCTTCCCGTTAGTAATAGTTGTAGGCTATTGTTTATAATACTTTTAAGGTGGTGGGTTTTTATGTTATTGATATTTTGCCGGGGCTGTGTGGCCCGAGAAATATAACTAGTTAAGTTAGTATTAGAACGGACTGCAAAGAGTACGGACATACCAAATAGTAAGATTGTTTTAAGTCGTAGCTCTGTCCGTGGTACTTCGGGTGGCTCGCGGAGTCATTCGTAATAAGTAATTTGTATTGTGTGAATGAATAAAGTATAGTTAAAGAAGAACAACACGTTTATATTTGCCGCAATCCCGTGTAGTTTGGATAAAACCTCAATCGAGTTAAATTATCCAATTCTACAGTAATGGTTATATTTTTGAGTATTTTAATGAGGACCAAAATATTAGTAGAGTATAAGAACGAAGAAAAAGGCAAATCTCAAATTTTTGAAGCTTTCAGGCATGAAATCTGGAAATAAGCAATGTATAAGAATCTGTGTAATTTGTCCGTATGTAGGTATTTATATTTATTATTTTAAGAATCCACTCTATCCCTGAATTTATTTGTCGCTCTACGAGATGTGCTAAATTTCGTGACCGGACATCGAACTAACTAACCAACAATTTCGCGAGTTTCAAATCCGCAACGTACGCAGCGCTGTTTCACTTCGTATTCCCTGCCCATTCAACCCGTTTCTTTTCAAAAACTGGAGCTCAATTTTTGAACTAGTAGAATCGATCCGCCACTCGTTGTGACGTCAGCACTCGGTTCGTATTCACATATGAATAAAATAAACGAGTGGTCCTGTTTTTACTTATTTTAAACCGTGCGAATATATTTTTTGATTTTTCTTAGAATAGTATCTTTGGTAGTTCTTGGTGTTCTTGGCTTGGTGGATCGTACTACCAATGGTACCCAATGTGGCCCAATGGTACCTGTGGGACCCATTGGATCCATGGGACCAATGGGACCCTTGGGACCCTTGGGACCCAATGGGGCCCTTGGGACCCCATGTGACCCTTGGGACCTAATGGGACCCAATGTGACCCGTGGGACCCAATGTGATGTTGGGACCCAATGTGATCCTTGGGATCCAATGGGATCTTTTAAATAAAATTATTTTAATACGGTTTTTATCGCGTTTATTACATTATTTATACACCTAACGTTTCGAGCACTTTACAGTGTTCGTGGTCGCAGGTAGACTAAGTTGACATTTGTCTAGTATTTTATAAGAACTGCAAAATCTACCGCCTAAAATATTTATTGATAACGTTCCGGATGTACGCAGTATTGGCTCACGGTGTCTGAAGGTCTTGCAGTCTTCTGCTTAGCTTGAGATTTGATTAAATTGATGACTGGATCCCAAGCTGGTGGTAACTGCCAACCATCCTCTCTATTGAAATTAGGATGTTTTTTAATTTCAATAGCCTCACGAAGCATTCTTGGAATGTATCTGTTTTCTTTTGCAAGGACTTGAGGATTATCAAAACGCATATAGTGGTTGGGTTTGTCTAGGGCATGTTCACAGACTGCAGACTTCGTTGAGCGCCTATGCTTCATGTCAGCAATATGTTCTTTTATACGGGTACCGATGCTTCTCTTTGTTTGCCCAATGTATGATAAACCACACTCACAGTCAATTTTATAAACTCCAGCATCTTGTAACGGGATATTAGATTTGACAGGTCTTAAAAGTTGGTTTATTTTCTTGTGCGGCTTGTAATAGGTCTTGATTGAAGCACGCTTAAGTATATTACCAATTTTGTCTGTAACTCCCTTTACATATGGTAAGATGGCAGGAAAGCGATCAACTGTGTGAGGCTTTGGGCGGCTTCTGTGATGTGTTTTTGGGAGGTTGAGGTTGTTGCTTCTTAAAACCGATTTTACTCGTTGAAGCTCCTTCTTGAGGTGGTGGGTGTCACAGATGCCATGTGCTCTCTGAAACAAAGATTTACCAACGGTAGCCAACTGACATGGATGATGATGGGATTTGCCATTGAGATATTTGTCGTTATGGGTAGGCTTTCTATACACAGTATGACTAATAGTATTATCAGGATTTCTAATTATTAAAATGTCAAGAAAAGCTAATGAATTATTTGTCTCAGTTTCTAAGGTGAATTTAATTTTGTTATTAATTGAATTAAGATGGTTTAGTAATAAAGATACTTGAGTTTTTGGGAGAACAACGAAAGTATCATCTACGTACCGTTTGAACATCTTCGGCATAGCCAGGGTGGATGAAAGAGCCTTCTCCTCAAGGTCTTCCATAAATATATCGGCGACAATGGGGGAGACTGGTGACCCCATGGCAACACCGTCGATTTGTAGGTAAAATTTATTCTCCCAGAAAAGGTAGCCTGATGTTAAGCAGTGCTCAAGCAACTCTGCATATTCTTGAGGTAGCTGGTGGTCCTTTAGCCTTCTCTTAACGATTTCAATACAGTCATACAGGGGAAGGCTGGTAAATAATGACTGCACATCAAAACTAACCATTGTGTCATCATCAGTTAGTTGTAGATCTTGTCAAGGACTCTTACCACTTCATCAGCTTAATTAAAGATGACACAATGGTTAGTTTTGATGTGCAGTCATTATTTACCAGCCTTCCCCTGTATGAGTGTATTGAAATCGTTAAGAGAAGACTAAAGGACCACCAGCTACCTCAAGAATATGCAGAGTTGCTTGAGCACTGCTTAACATCAGGCTACCTTTTCTGGGAGAATAAATTTTACCTACAAATCGACGGTGTTGCCATGGGGTCACCAGTCTCCCCCATTGTCGCCGATATATTTATGGAAGACCTTGAGGAGAAGGCTCTTTCATCCACCCTGGCTATGCCGAAGATGTTCAAACGGTACGTAGATGATACTTTCGTTGTTCTCCCAAAAACTCAAGTATCTTTATTACTAAACCATCTTAATTCAATTAATAACAAAATTAAATTCACCTTAGAAACTGAGACAAATAATTCATTAGCTTTTCTTGACATTTTAATAATTAGAAATCCTGATAATACTATTAGTCATACTGTGTATAGAAAGCCTACCCATAACGACAAATATCTCAATGGCAAATCCCATCATCATCCATGTCAGTTGGCTACCGTTGGTAAATCTTTGTTTCAGAGAGCACATGGCATCTGTGACACCCACCACCTCAAGGAGGAGCTTCAACGAGTAAAATCGGTTTTAAGAAGCAACAACCTCAACCTCCCAAAACACATCACAGAAGCCGCCCAAAGCCTCACACAGTTGATCGCTTTCCTGCCATCTTACCATATGTAAAGGGAGTTACAGACAAAATTGGTAATATACTTAAGCGTGCTTCAATCAAGACCTATTACAAGCCGCACAAGAAAATAAACCAACTTTTAAGACCTGTCAAATCTAATATCCCGTTACAAGATGCTGGAGTTTATAAAATTGACTGTGAGTGTGGTTTATCATACATTGGGCAAACAAAGAGAAGCATCGGTACCCGTATAAAAGAACATATTGCTGACATGAAGCATAGGCGCTCAACGAAGTCTGCAGTCTGTGAACATGCCCTAGACAAACCCAACCACTATATGCGTTTTGATAATCCTCAAGTCCTTGCAAAAGAAAACAGATACATTCCAAGAATGCTTCGTGAGGCTATTGAAATTAAAAAAACATCCTAATTTCAATAGAGAGGATGGTTGGCAGTTACCACCAGCTTGGGATCCAGTCATCAATTTAATCAAATCTCAAGCTAAGCAGAAGACTGCAAGACCTTCAGACACCGTGAGCCAATACTGCGTACATCCGGAACGTTATCAATAAATATTTTAGGCGGTAGATTTTGCAGTTCTTATAAAATACTAGACAAATGTCAACTTAGTCTACCTGCGACCACGAACACTGTAAAGTGCTCGAAACGTTAGGTGTATAAATAATGTAATAAACGCGATAAAAACCGTATTAAAATAATTTTATTTAAATCCAATGGGATCCTTGGGACCCAATGGGAACCTTGGGACCCAATGGGACCCTTGGGACCCAATGGGACCCTTGGGACCCAATGGGACCCTTCGGACCAACGGGACCCTTGGGACCCAATGGGACCCTTAGGATCTAATGGGACCCTTTGGGTAACCTTGGGACCCAACGGGACCCATTGGGGCACTTGGGACCCTTTGGGACCGATGGGACTTAATTGGACCCATTGGGACCTTATGATACTTATGGAACGCATTGGGATCATATGGAGTCAAGTCAAATTTCATATTTTATTGTACACGTCTTTGAATGCGAGTGCTCTCGTGGGCCATTTGGAAAAATCATTCGAATAAAGTTTCAAAAATAGAGCCAATTAAGATTCACCATGCGAAAGCTTAACAAAGAGTGGTGGATCGATTCTACTGGTTCAAAAATTGACACCCTGATCAGAAGAAGATGCTTTGGAATGCTTTGCCACTCGATATTCGTAAGTTCAGACGGCTAAGAAAAAAGAACTTATCAGACTGCATTATTTACCCAATGATTATTAGATTCATTTATTAAATCATTCAAGTTCTCGCATGATTTTAAATTGTGGTAAGCTACCCGCGAAAATCACTTTAGCTGGTAGTATGAATGGGCCGGCTCGTCCGAGGAAGTACCTCACTCTCATATAAAATCGACGTTTGAGTAGTAAATTTACAGTTTTTATGCTTCGTTCAGTGAGTGAGACCGCCGGAAGCTAAGAAAGGCCGGCCGGAAAGGCCGGCAATGCTCATACCCTTGGTGTTTCATTAGTCCATGGGCAGCGGTAATCACTTACCATCAGGTGACCCGCATGCTTGTTTGCCGTCCTATGACAAAAAAAATAGTAATAATAATATTCAAGAGGGCAATATTTGCGATTATCAATTGACATAACCAGATATCAGTCAGTCTTTCCACCTTTAAAAAAGATTCTGTAATATCAGAGCTTTTCAGATGTTGACTTAAAAAGGTGCACAGATACATATGTTAATAAACTTGTGCCTTAAGTTTATCTCTTGCAGTAGCGTTCTATCTCATTTGCACGTGCATTGTGCTAATATGTCAAAGCAGCTTGGATGTCGCGCCTCGTTATGTAAATAGCAATGCGATTTCTCCAACTTCTCAGGTGTCAGTAGGAGTACCTATGCAAGTTTTCGACGGGATGAAAAGGCCGAAGTTCGTGTTTGAAACAACCTACTAGTTAATGCTACCTTCGAAGCTGCCTCATAGTTCGGGATGGATAAATTGAGCGCGTAATAGAGTTTCAGCACTGCGCTGAAATATTGGAATCTTAACTAACTTGTTAGCATTATGCTTTGCTTTTGCGGCCTTTTAGCTAATTGAGAATAGTTGAGCGACTGTTGTTGTTGTGAAATACGTTCAATTACTTTAATTATAAAGTCCTCGAAACTACATTGTGGTGCATTTCCATGCATTAAATTTTCAGCAGTGAACAGAAAAGAGCATATTGAAATAGATACACTCATTTTGACATACGACATGCCGTGTGGTTCCCGGCAGATTAGAATAGGACCACTCCAACTCTCCCCGTGGATGTCGTAGAAGTCGACTAAGGAAACACAAGCTAAACAAAGCTATAAACATTAAAGAGATCTCTCCAACCCATCTGGCCAGCGTGGAGAGTTTAGGCCAAATCCTCTGACTGCCCTGGCTAATATATGGCTCTGGTAGTACAGAGAGAGTCGTGCTCCTGCAGTGGAGACTAACAAAGACCTGTTGATGATGATGATTGATGATGATTTTGACATACAACATGGTACGTTTACAAAGTCAGAGGCCCGTGAAGCGAGGATCCTGGATGCATTGATTAAAATTATAATCTAAACGCTGACAGATTGATAGCCCATCATAAATAATTAATTAATTGACACAGTGCCTCAAGAATCTTCTCATTTTCTAGAATTTTGGTAATCATTCTTTCGTGTTTTGAAGAAAGACTTCGAAGAAACTGAACTAAGTCTACCTAATCAATTAAATCCTTTTTAAAAGGATTACCTTTAAATGTTGATTGACTAAGCGAGAGCATAGCGCAAGCGATCCTGTGAAATTTTGTGAGCAGGTTCGATAAATACTTACATGGATTTTTTCCGATTCAATTTCGGATTTTTCTTAAGAGCGTATGCTAGCAGTATGTTTTCCACACAAATGTATTCCTCTATTTTCTCGTTGAAAACTACTTCTAGAGGCACAATTCTTTTTTCATAAAATCTAGTACTAAAATACGTAGTACGGCCCTATGTTTTTTTTCAAAAAATATATCTAAATTTTTTTAATAAGAAAAACAGTGCTAGGATACTCCCTTAACGGTGGAAATCAGCATATTCATTGTAGGTTGACTCTTATATGACGTGCAAATTTTATAGCACACAGACCACTAGTGTCTTGTAGGTGCTCTTGTGAGTATAGTTAATATTTACATATAAAAAAGTTTATTTATTATTGCAGACAGTCACTAAGAGCTCGATGAGTTTCCCGACAGTCCTGCCCACCTTGGACCCTTCGTTAGAGAGGTAATAGCTTTACGTGCCCTGCAGCTCCACAAATCCCGGCTAATAATAAAAGTTTGCTGATTATGGCTAACTTAACACTTTGGGACAATAAAACTACGCAACTAAAGTGCCCACTCGCAAACTAAGTTGTACAGAAAAGGTTTGCGTACGTAGGTACTTTTGCAATTTACTTTCTTTTAGAATTGATTCGATTATTTATGTGTTCAGGTGTTCGTACAGTTTTTTGTAAGATATAATGAAAAGAAATACATCTATAATGAAGTGTAAAACGATTCAATCCTCAGACATAGGTCTCCCCTAAAGATTTCCAATACGACCTGTTAAAATTTGGTTGGAAGTGGCCAATGGCAATAGCGTCTTGCTATGCGACCTCTATCATCCGTCAGACCACCTGGTCGTTAAGTAAAATCTTTCTACCCTATCACTGCCACTTCAAAAAGCTAATCCGCTGACTACGGATCTACTCTTTTCTGATTCGATTTCACAGAGAAACACCGAGCATAGCCCTCTCTATAGCTCTTTGAGTGACCTTTTAAGCTTCCTTATGAGGCCCATACATAGTAAGGCCCTAGTTTCGGACCCGTCGAATATCAAAATTGAAAATATGTGATGAAAAAGAATTCGCCACAGGTAGGATTCGAACCACGAGTCTTAGGTCTGCGCCCTAAGTGTGTTACCAACTACACCACCGTGACTTCGAATCACCGCGTCGAATTCTCTCATCACATATTACCGTCAAATATCACTGGTAACACTCATTGGTCGAAGACTTTAGGCACTGAGGTATTTTGGACTAAATAAAAATATTAGATGATTACAGTTCTTATATCTTTTGATTCTATTAGATCTCAAAAAACCTTGCATTAAATATTTTTGCACTCATCCGCCTTTCAAGTATTTTTTAAGCATATTATAAAACCACTAAGACCTAGTATATATTTTGCGTCATAAAGATGAATTGATGACATATAGGTAATTTGAAAAAATCGTTTGAGCCATGATTAGTTACGAGTGGACGTAGTCGCGGCCATACATACAATATAGGTCAAATACATAATCCTCCTTTTGAGCTTCGCCGTAGTCAGGTAAAAATCAGGTTTAGTACCAAAAAGAAAAAAACGCTAAAACAATAATGTTCAGAAATTACACGCCAACTTTATGTGGACACGACAACACGCGGCGGCGGCGCGGTCTCTCGCCAAAATTGATAGCTTTTCTTCTTTGATATAGTACAAGAAGTGAGTGAGTGGCGCATCAGGCCGTAACAAGGTTTCCGCACAAACAGCAACACGTGTGCGGCGGCTAATGGAGTTCTCCGGATCGTATGGGAAACGTTCGAGCAACGTTGGCTTTGGTCCGACTGTCATACGATTTTTGCTGAAACTCTGTTTATTGAATATGCATTTATTTTCCATTTTACTTGTTTTTCATAACTCATAGTATGTAGAGAATGTTCAAGCACTGTTTAATTTCTACCTGTAGAAAATAATACAATTAAGAGAGTTTTAATTTCGGTTTATTGAAACTATACTTACTTTCAACTCTACCCAACTATATTTTAGATTTCTTGCCAAAAATGTGGAATGCTTAACCCAATGTTATTTTCAGTTTTTTATCCGATCTCATAAGTCCAACGCTTTGACTATAACGTTCCAAGTAGTTCCAACTCTGTTAGACTTCTGACCGAATATCAAGACAAGCTGATTGACTGGTCATTTTTCCATGAAAAAAACATTTTTTTTTTTGCTTGCACAGAGCATGCCTCGTTCTGTGATTGCTTGTTAACAATCATAGTCCACGAAATATTTTATCCTCTGTGCTCATAGTATGCGGAAAAAATCAATCGAGCACCATTCAACTTCTTTCCTACCACGTTTTTTGTCACACAAGTAATTTTTAGGCAAAAAATAGATTTGATTAAAAAGATTTTTCCTATATTAGCATGTTTTCTACGAGAAAAAAAATTAAAAAACTAGATTATATTACTCGTTTATTTGGTGTGCTTGATTCTTTCGAAATGTCATTACATTTCTACTAAAGATCTCGCTGCCATTGATTTACTTAAGAGGGCCCTTCACCGACCGACTATCGTCAACGCGAGCATGGTCGAAAAGCTTGTTCCGTCCAGCGCAATGTCAGATAAAGAGGCAAAGCGTAAAAATCCCTTGGCCCTCGTCCCCCGCACAACTCTTACTGCCACATAGTAACAAGCTAGTGGGTACGCGAAGACATTGAATGAAAAATAGTGTGCGGAAATTTCATTAAACTTGGTTCAAGAAATACGTGTTTATTAGTAAGCCTTACAAGTTTATGAAAAAAAGTTTAACATATAAAATCTCAATTACATTTGCAAGGTTTCTAAATAAATATTATCTTTACTTTTACAATTAATGAGTAAATATTAACGCCCAATTTTGGAGGCTAATACTGAAGTTGTTTCTTCAAATTTTGACTTCGCGTTTTGACAGAAACCTAGATATAGTGTATAAGATACCTTTTAGTTGAAACACAACAGAAAGATTTGTTACACGGCCATTATCACTTACGAGCGTTTGTATGAAAGGATAGACGAGTTGGCCGCCCTTAATATACAAATGTAGAATAAGCATTTTAATGTAAGTTAGTAAAAGTTCAACAAGGTCGTTCGATAGACTGGATTCTTGAAGTAATTTATTGTAATTTAAATCTGTCTAAATGTTATACAAATAAAAAAGGCTTGTTTGTGAGTATGATGTTTTTGTCTGTTTTGCTTAACGAAACTGTTAAAATTTCCGTTAGAATCTCTTGTCACATTTTCTTTTCATTTATTTCACCGTCAGTATTACATCTTGCTAAGGTGACTATGTAGGTAGTTTGATGAATGACTACTAAATATTCAGAGCAAAAAAATAATACTTCATCATGTGAACGTCGAGGCGATCCCGCTCCCCGACAACACGGACCTAGTGCGACGTCTCAAAAGAACAAAACCTTTTGAATTAGTGTAGTGCATAAAACAAAATAAGTATTATAAGTAGTGATAGTGCAAATAAAGACACATGAACCGAGTGCCTTCCCCTTAATAGAGACAGTAAGAAAAGTGCCGATGGACACATTCTTATTAAATAACTATAGCTTATTAGGTACGCTGAAAAAGAAAAAAAAACAAGCAATAATGGAAACGGGTTATTCAATGCTAGCAAAAAGGTACTAAAATACCGACATGAGTGATCAGTTTGGTCCAGTGGGTGTGAGCTCTATGAGCGCTTACGTATGTTAAGCAACCCCTGGTGCAGTCCCTACTTGGATGGGTGACCGCATGTGGCATAAAAATATCTCGAGCTCCTCCGTGCTTCGGAAGGCACGTTAAGCCGTTGGTCCCGGCTGTCATCGTTGATGGCAGTCGTTAAGCTTTGAAAAATCTGACACCAGTGTTGGCTACTTACACATACGAAAAACAAACAAGTTTGGGTAATTGAATAAGCCTCCATATTATTTACTAACTATCGCCCACGCGCACCTTTTTTCCTGGGCAAAAGGTATTTTCTGTTTAGTATTGCGATATCGTCAGTAGTGAGTGAAGGCGTGAAAGCGTACAATCAATCTCACTTTTGCATATAAAATATTAGTACTTTAGGTTATTAAGAATAATGCTTGGGCCGTAAATTGTAATTTTGGTGTAGCAGTTTTCATCTGATTTTTTATTCGTATTTGTCATTTTTAGGATTCCGCAGTAAACAAGGAGTTTTTTCACGACGACAAAGTGGTGAAATAAAATTAAAAAAATAATCTTTAAGGTTCCACCTATACATGTAAAGTATACCTACTCCTATCATAATTGTTTCTTGTCAACCCCGTTTGTTGGGTATCGCTGAAGACAGACTTACGTGCACCTACGGAACCCTTCATTACGCGTGGCCCGACACGCACTAAGCCGATTTTTGTAAGTATATGTTTTGATGAACGTTATCAAAGAAAGTAATGTATCCTCTGATTATGAAGTCTCTAACATATTTACTCGTTCTTTTCCTCTTCCCCTCTTCTAAATCAGCTACAATGCGTGTCCGGATCTATCGGAAAAATGTTACCGACTCGGTTTCCATTCCCCAACACTTTCCGCCTTTGGAAAAGCCCAATTTCCTGCGATGGATGGATAGAAAACGTGACCCCGTGCCGACACAAGTATATTGCCCCGATTTGAGGGAATTGGCGGTTGCCTCACCACTTCAAACGCTAATAAAGAGTGAGTGATTAACCCGAGGAAATTATTTTATATAAATGAGTTCGCCTCAGTATTTGTTTATTTTATAAACATGAATTAAAATCAGTTGTAGTACTCGTATGTGTTAGGTACTCAAAAAATAAATACTTGTCTTATAATTGTTTTACTAGTGCAGTGATACCATAAAGTATTTACTACTAAATATGAGTTAAATGATTGAAAAAGCGAAACTACGTAGGTAGCTGATAAAACGTGTCGAAGGGATAACTGCATACATCAAAGACAAATAATATCGCACTACATACGGTTAAACAAAAAAAATATCTTAAACTCTTTCATAAAAAAAATATTGGTCGAAATCAATTGCTGGATTGAGATGCGTGCTGCATATGGGAGTCACGGGATACTTTCCTTCGCCAACTTGGCCGAGCACTCGGCTATGCCATTTCTTTACTCATATCGGCCAAGAACATTGACAAACCACGTCTCCGTACTAAGTTTGTTTGGTCAATATAATACATACTAACGTATGAACTGCAAACATTATGCAAAAATATTGGCTTAATTGAAAACCTTTAAACACGTACATGGCTTAGTCAGATAGACTAACTGCTACTGGACTTAGTGACAGCATTGCATTGTGGCAGTCTTTTTCACCTGTCACTAGCTGGCATTAGCCTGAGTTTGGTAAAAAAACGGCCAAGTGCGTGTCGGCCCACGCGCAGTGTAGGGTTCCGTAGTTGCGAATAACAACTTTGAGTTCACACTGTTCACACTCGCACCTCACAGTTAACGACCAAAACATCTAACAATGAAAATTGTATGAAATTTAACATTTTTCAGTACATTTTATAAGTCGGTTGCCTATAACTTTTTAGTTTGCACTTAGTACTCAGCTCAGATAGTTTTCCTTCCACTTCAGTATATATACTACTGCTGTAATTTTTTTCACGTATCCATATATAACCGTTTAGCAGATAGAGGGGGGGACCCTTACCTCTAACAAAAAATCGCACTTTAAAACCAAATATTTCGGAAACGAATCCCTAAATCGAAAAGTGATGGTGTCAACCTCACAATATTTTTTAAAGACCTATTTAACGATACTCCACACGATGGGTAACTAGAGAAAAAAAAAACTACTCCACTTTACTTGTATGGGAGCTAACCTAAAAAAAAATTTTTTTCAAGCTTTTTTCTACCACTTTTTTGGCATGATTAATATACATACCCATACCAAATTACAGCTTTCTAGTACTTATAGTCTCTAGTAAAACCGCGGACGGACAGACAGACAGACAGACATGGCGAAACTATAAGGGTTCCTTGTTTACTACGGAACCCTAAAAATGACAAATTTTTTATAAGTATCAATCGAAAATATATATTTTTTTTTCATTCTGTATTTACTACGATTCGTACTTCAAACAAATCCCATGCAATAGGAGCTGACACTACATAATTAAGTCTATCTTCACATTGAAGCTATCTCCTCATATTTTCCTATTCGGCCGAGTGCAACATAGACTCGGCACTATGCTCGGTACGTGTGTTGCCTTCAGTTGCTGGGCGTCACGTAATCACGTAATATTTTCTTTCGTGGAACGACGTGTGATATACGCTTTAGCACGTAGGATATACGGAAAACACTAAGTCGACGACAGTCGCTTATGAGATTGTGAACTGGATAATGTCAACGTTATGAAACTTTTACAATGACAGAAACTAATCATTTTAAAATGCCTGCATATCCTTACGTCTTGATAATGTTTAGCTAGTCAATTTATTTGGGTTCTTATTTGCAAAAGTAAAGCAATCAAGAATTGATAATTAGGTCATATGAGGAGAAAGTTTATTTTTACAAGATTTCAAAACAGGATGTCTTAGACTTTACAAGAATTTTAAAGTGTTAATTACTTATCATTTACCACTTGCAAAATTTGTGGCGATGCGATCGTCTTGGTCGTGGGATAGTGTCCCGGGTTCAATATCCGGTCAGATTTTCAATTTGTAAAATTTGTGGCAATGAGAGATTCTTGGTCGAGGGATAGTGGTCCCGTGTTCGATCTCCGGTCAGATTTGCCACTAGAAAAAAATGTGGCAATGAGAGCGTCTTGGTATTATGAAAGTGGTCCAGTTTGATGTCCGGTCATATGGAAACCAATCTTTTTTAGTAAATTTATAAATACAAGTACCTACTTCTTCTTCTTAGCGTGTCGACTCGGGCGAATTATATTTATAATACAAGTACTACGACACAAGTTCACAACTTAGTGAGGCTCAATCAGCTGAATTTGTGTAATTTGATTTGTCACTTTAAAAAAATATTATAGTTATGTCTTTACAGCGTAATATAACAAATATGTAACCATTAAACTCACATTGAACGCCCCAGTAACGTATGGGACAATCAGAGTCGTGAGAGCATCTAGGTCATGGGATATACGTCAGCGCACAAGCTGAAACGCTTGCGGCACAGCTACAAGACTCTGATAAACCGACCCATTCGGTGCCGCACACCTGTAATATATACTGACATTTAAGCAATTAACATAGACCCAGCTATTGCAATGTTGGCTATTGTAGTATAGATTTTCCGATCTCTGGTATCATAAAAAAAAACTGCCATTAGTCTAAGTAGATTATATCAAGCTGCATACTCACTTTTACTAGCTACACTCAAGGATTGCTTATCACTTATTTTCTAAAGGAAAAGAGGGTAGGTATGCAAGTTTAAAGCTCACCTCTAGAAACTAATTTAAATATTAGCTCTTTGAACCTAGTTTTCGTCTACGTGCCTCTATGTATTATACGAGTATATTATCTTATATCAGCTAAGAATTACACAAACGCACACACTTATTTATTTTTCTATTAATATTAGATTTGTATCTTGAAGTACCTTCATGTTTCTTTTTGTAATCAAATAGATGATAATAAAATAAATAATTATTTACACAACATAGTACTTACTATGTACCTGACTTAGGCCAGCCACCGGTAACGTCTTGGTCCTGGGATTTACGTCAGTGCACACGCCGAAACGCCTGCGGCATAGCTCCATTACAGACGAGGCTGTGATTAACAGGTTCATTCGGAACCCACCTCCAATTAATACCTATTGACATTTTAGCAATTCACGAAGAGCCTAGAATAACACGGCTGTCTATTTTGATACTTATGTTACATTTAGTCCCAAAGTACATTTTTAACATTATTTTCGTTGAAAGTGTTTATTGAGACTTAAAAAGGCATATAATAATTTTTAAATTTACTTTCTTATTTTAAAAGATATAGTTAGACACATGTGACAAATTAATGACCTTGAGAAAAAATAAAAAGTTTTAGTTTCAGTTCTATGTATCAAACACCTTAAATTTATATTAAAATAGTAACGTAAGGCGGTTAGTTTTTACTATCTGACGAATCTATTTAAGGGTTCCGTTTTATAAGGACATGGTGTTAGGATTTATTGTAAGTCAGCAGGTTGGAACGCCCGTAGCACAGGTCTAATACAGGCAAAACTTTGATTAATAGGCCCATTCAGCATCGAACACCTGCAATAAACACTGATGTTGCCGCAATTAACATTGCTATTACTGCAAGTATGTTGACACTTATTGTATGTGTGTAAAGGCAATACCTTATTATTTAAACTAAGGTATAGTTGATACCTACTTAGTATCTACTACACAGTCATAGGTATAAATAATGAGGTATTTGACAGATCATGTAAGCTTGATTTAGTAAAAAACATGAATTTAGGTAAATAAAAGAACACAAGTCTACTGGTAAATGCATTATAGAGTTTAATATGTACTAGGAAAATAAGTTAATTATATAAGATTATATTATTTTGATAAGCACGAATGGAATTGACCCAACAAATTATACCTATAACATAAATGGTTACCTCGTAAAATATTTTATTTTTGGAAATCTTTCTAGTAGATCTTAAAATGATAACTACTAGGGGATAACGAAATTAGCTTATAAACGAAATGCAGTTAACATTATTGGAACCAATACAATTATTTTTATTGGATACAGAAGTACTTTCTGGAATAGTAAACTTTTCTCCATTTGCTCCGCGTGACTACAATAGGCAGCTAATTAAATTGAGCGTGTGTTGAACCGGTACCGAACCCCAAACTTTCTGCTGTTCTGTTCCAAAAGACCCGGATGGAAGACATTATGAGGATAAGTGCGAGATAACTTTTAGTGATTCTTTTTTTACCCGACTAACCGACCCAGAAGGAGGGTAAGGTTTTCGCGTTTATGTATGTGTAAATGTATCTATTTATTTATCTATGTCAGTATGTCTGTTTCAATGTTCATACCTGTAGCCTAAATGGCTTGACCGGTTTTGAAGTGTGAGGTGTCATTAGATTCGTATGTCATAGGCTATTAACGTCAGCAAGATATAAATATGGTGGACGTAAACTATCAAAAAGGTTAGGTATTTTATTTTTTAAATAACTCACTTGATTAAACAATTTTTTGTAAAAAATAACCATGCGCAACATGTTTCTTTAACCATGAAAATTAAAGGAAACAAATGAGAAGGATAAAAACTTAAAATAACATCAACTAACTTCATAATAGGAACACGTCATTATTTTGATTCCCACCTACAAGCTATTATCTTACATAACAAGAACTCAGGGTCTTTTTATTCTATAACGATTACCTTACGCAGGCTATGGAGGCTGGTAAGCAGGTTGATGTTGTATACACCGACTACTCCAAATGTTTCGATCGCATAGATCATAATGTGCTTAAAAGGAGACTTGCATCCAGGGGAGTCACTGGGGATCTTCTTAGGTGGTTTTCCTCGTATATAGACCATAGGTCCCAGGCAGTAGTAGTCAAAAATTATATTTCTGGATGGGTAGACTTACCTAGTGGTATTCCTCAGGGTTCCTTGCTCGGTCCTCTTCTCTTCAATATCTTGGTCAACGATATCCAAAAATGTCTACATTCATCTCAATTACTTTGTTTCGCGGACGATATGAAGTAGAGGTGGGTCGTTGAACGTTTTCGTGCCAACGAAACTCAACCGTTTTTTTTCAACGGGCAACTAGTTAGCAAACCAGTTGGCGTCGCCAACTGGTTTAGTACTGGTTGCTGAAACAACGTGGCGTTGTTTTTACTACCAATTTGTCGCGTTTTGGGCGTAACGCATTGCAAACTAGTTGAAAACAAATACAACTATGAAAATATATTTTGTTTTTAAAAAATCTTTTAACAATTCAATGACGCAATTTTTTTTATTTATCTCAAAACTACGAAACTTCACTATATTTTATTTATATTTATACAATCTTGACAAGCTTAAAATAAAATGATCTGTACTAGGTACTTTACTAATAAACAAACATTCACGATGCGAAAGAATTTTCGAAAATCTCAAACTACTTAATATTTAATATAAACAAAACAAACCAGAATTTCTTGACTCGGCCGCCTCGCGAAACGGCAGAGAACGCGAAACCAAAAAGTTATGTTTATCTTTGTCTCTCTTAACCAAATACATTATCGGCATCTCACCTACTCTAAGGTATTATTCGATTCGTACGTCGTTCAGTTGTTTCCGCCACGCGTGCACCGGTTTCAGCTCGACGGGGCAGCGTTTCGTTGGAAAAAAACCAGTTGGTCATTCCAACTACATTTGCAGTGACGAAAAACTAGTTGAATCGTTGAGAGTCGAAAAACGGTTGAATAAAACGGTTAGTTGATATAACGCCCACGCCTAATATGAAGATATTCTGTACTGTATCTTCTCAAAATGATGCATCTGCACTGCAGGCCGACATCTCCCGTCTTGAGCATTATTGTTTTTGTAATGGGCTTGAACTCAACCCCTCTAAGTGTTGTGTAGTTACCTTTACAAGAAAACTGAACATAATACCTACAAGTTACATGCTCAAGCGACAGCTTCTACAGCGTTCCACAAGTGTGCGTGATCTGGGAGTACATCACGACTCTAAATTTTTATTCGACATTCACATAGATAAAATAGTCTCGAAAGCATATAAATCACTTGGTTTCGTTCTTCGATGTGCAGCGTCGTTTAAAGACCTCAAAACAATAAAAATATTGTTTTGTACTTATGTACGTCCTCACCTGGAGTATGCTTCACAAGCTTGGAATCCCATGTACAAAGAATATATAGATCGCATCGAAAACATTCAAAAGAAGTTTGTTAAATACCTCTGCTTCCGTCAAAAAATCTATTACAATTCTAATAACTATTTAGATCTTTGCAAAAGGCATCACCTGGTTCCATTGAAGGTTCGACGAGATGTTGCCGACTTAGTTTTCTTACTAAAGATAGCTTCTGGTGCAGTTGACTCCTCTGAACTTTTGGCAAAACTGCAGTTATATGCCCCTCCAAAAACACTTAGATGTAACCCCCTCATATTTCTTCCCGGTACTTCAACGAATTACCGTAAAAACTCGTTTTTCATGCGTGTGGGTAGTAATTTCAATAATATTTCTAAAACCGTTGATATTGACTTATTCACCACAGGCATAGCGGCCGCTAAGCGTTTACTGTATGAATATTTGCTCCAGTATAGTAGTGTAGTACCATAGATTTCTTTTTTGTTTTCTATAATTATAAAGGAAGTGACTTTTTGGTATGTTTATAATTCCTATATTTTTCATTACACTTTTTTTTGACATCTTACTTAGGCTTATATAATAATACATTGAAAAAGATTTACTCTTAATACATTAGTAGATGTTAGCAACTACTGATTTTCCCAATATTGTCTTCAGTTAAAATTTTATTTAATCTAAAAGTAGCGTGTACGTATTTTATGTTCAACCTTATTGTTAACTTACTCAGTTTCTATATGTGAGGACCTGTAATTGGCTTCTTGGTTTATAAGATTATTACCTATTTTTGTAATAAAAAGCTGTTGGTCTTCTTAAATAAATAAAATAAAAAGATAAAATAAAAAAAAATATATATTAAATGGGTGGATCAGTATAAATATCAGTTTTTACTATTTTTCATACAGTAACAAAAACTAATAAGCCACTTTCCACTAAGAAAATCAGAAAGTGTAATATCGTTAGTATTGCATGGTTTTTATACAGGGTTACTTGTGTAACACCAATAACTTCACAAAATTAATAGAAAGCTAACATCATAGGCAACAAAGTTTGTTCTAAGGGAACATAGGTAACTCAATTCAATAAATAAAAATGATTTTTCAATTTTAAAGTCCTGTCGAAAATTTGTACGCTGGCGAGCAGTCACAATTAAAACAACTGTTTTTACATTTAAAAACAACTTTACGTGCGCATAGAGTTATTTTTACATTCAACCGGAAAATTTAATTAATACTTATATTTATTTTTGTATGAAACTAAAAACAAATAAACTTAAGTCTCAGGCTCTTCGGCAAGGTTACTAGTACGAGAATTTTACAAGTAGGTATCTTTTCATATGTAAGTCTATATTAGCTTCGAATCATGTGTGTTAAATTTCATAAGTGTGCGTATGTATATTTGTTTTTTTTTCGTTTACGCTTAGGTATACAAAAATTTTAACTGAGAGAACAGTGCAAATTTAATCAAAAACGGATTTGGATGTTTTTGATATTCAGAATTCAATATTATTACTTAATAGAAAAATTTAAATCTGAGCATGAAGATAGTACAGGTACTCACAGGTAGTATATGTATATAAATATCGGCAAAAGCTTAATTTCAATATATTAGCAAACTTTTCTCCACGACTCAGCGTGACTACAATAGCAGCTAATTACATTGAGCGTTTTCTCGACAAACTGACTAGTTAATGTGATAGTGCCGGTACCTGCGGAGTGCCGGACAGACCCTGAACTTTCTGCTGTACTTTTTGAAAGGACTCGGGACCGGCATTATAAAAATTGCCCGCTTTACTTTCGTAAATTAACTTCCTTCCAAAGTGGGTTGTAAGAAAATTAAATTAAAACTAATAACTTTTTTGATCGAAACTAACATAATGTTGACAGACATCTCAACTATCACTACCTACATATTAAAAAACAAAGTCGCTTCCCGATGTCTGTCTGTCCCTATGTATGCTTAGATCTTTAAAACTACGCAACGGAATTTGATACGGGTTTTTACATAGATAAAGTGATTCAAGAGGAAGGTTTATATGTATAATACATGCCCGGGCGCAGCCGGGTAGAGGGGCTAGTTATAAATATGTTTAAAAAAGGGATTACTCGCGTAAAAAGTTAGCTACTTGCCGACATGTTTCAACCTCATCCACGGATCGGTTTGACATCGTACACGCGTCTTGATTCACATTCGCCCTGAGGTATACCTCCGGATTGACGGAAACTTCATATCATCTCTTAATTTGTTTGACCTCCACTTCGAGCTATACGTCCATTACTGTGCCAAATGTAACCTTAGGTCATGTTTACCTAATAAAGGTATCGTAATATTTTATATTACCTATTCCCGGAATCAGATTACAAAAACAAGTTAGCTTTTCTACCTACTATGTTATTCATTCACACTCCTTTCTTTATACATATACTTAGGTACCTCCAAAAATTTCAACATTGGTAGCACTTTTGATTATTATTTGTTGCTTTAAAAAATCATTTTAATTAATTCGGTTACTTTTTTATATTTTACAAAACCACTTTTTGTGTCTAATATTTAGATAGGTAGGTATTTTAATGTTTGCTTGGTAGTCGAAACAAAAGGCTTGATAACCATGACCAAAGCCTTTGTACTCAAATTTGTTACATATTTAACGATCAGACAAATTCAAGAGGAACCATAAAATATTTATTTAAATCAATAACAATATGGTCAAGTCTAGTATATATTATTAAGCAGCCATTCCGATTTCAATATGTAAAACTTAAAATAAAAACTATCATCAGAACCGGTTCACCCGATTAAAAGCTAAAGTGCCAAAAACAGATACAAACACACTCATCGCAGTCAATCATAACACTCATCGTTTTGCGTCGGAGATTAAAAAGAGGTACAATAATTAATTGCAACAGTTCAAGTAGCGTTTTGCTCTGTTGTTGTTACGGAGCACAAAAGGAAAACAGACTAGAACACTTTGCATGTAAATAATTTTGTAAATAAAATTTCGCCTGTCGCTACTCCGTGGCCGGAACAATGTAGCGCCGAGAATGTTCACAAACGAAGGAAGGATAAAAGACACTTTGAATTCAGTAAGTTTGCTACAAAAACATGTGACAGTTCGCTATCAGAGAGTATCAAACAAAAGTGGGCTCCAACTTTCAACTTACACAATCATCTGGAGAATCAAAAGTTACTGCAGCTGCTGCAATGGTTCTGATTTCTTTTTGAAAATAAACTAACTATTATATTATTTCAACTACTCGTACTTATTTATCTGGGAGATATTTCGCTGGAAATGGAACTCTGATTTCCCTTTTAACAGAACGGAAAGACTGTTGATGGGCACTTTAATATTATATGTTATATTAAATGTAAAACACTCAACGTAAGCGAATTGTCAAAGGTTTTCCTGAAATTTCTCGGAAACGTCCCTTTTATCTTTGGGACTAAATTTTAGTTAATTTAAGAGAAAATTTGTGCATGTAATAAAAACAAGATTGACCTAGTGTACCTTCATATATATCAAATATATTCTCTATATTATCATCGTTTTGTAATGAAAACCGTTAATAAGCGGCCTCTATGGAACAGTCGTTAATATGCCAGTCTTCTACCAGAGGGCTCCGGGTTCTATATCCTTAAGATTATTATATTATGATTAAAACTTATTAGTTCGATATTGGAATCTAATTTGAGCATAAGATGAAGAATAGGAAGTAACTGAATTCATGTGGGTTCAGTAAGATTTTAACACCTCTCACTTCGTGGATATGAACGTTGTAAGGGGTATTTCTCTACAAAAACTCATAAATTTTGGCGATATCCCTTGGTTACTCGATCCACCAGGAATTATTATGGGGCTTCCTTAAATTAAGAGTTGACGCAGACGGCGTGAAAGTCAAAGTCAAAGATTTTTATTCAAAATTGGATAATTGTATCTCTTTTTGAACGTCATATTTTTTACTTTCTTATTATTTTTAATTTTTAATATGCAAAATCGAAAAACTACTAGCGTTTCGTAATGACCACTGGTGAGAAGAATACGCCGAAAGAAACTCAATCCAGACTTGGTGCCTACGTGCCTGAAGGGCTTCGATTACAATATTTTACAAGTATTTATTTATTTCTAATGTTATTTATATTAATTACAATAAACGTGATACAATGAACGTGAAAAAAAAAGTGATTAAAGAGTGTAAAAAAAGAAAAATTTGTCAACCATCCTTTCTACCTATAGAAATTAGGATATTTTCTTCTTATATTTTAATAGCCCCTCGAAGCTTTCTTGAAATGGTATTTATCTGTTTTCTTTAGCAAGTAGGTACTTGACGATTATCGAATCTCATAGGTATAATGATTGGGTCTGTCCAGAACATGTTCACAACTTACAGACTTTCTTCATTTCAGTGATATGTTTGATAATAGGGGAACTCTCTTTATTTTCCCAATGTAGGATAAAATAAACCACACTCACAGTCAATTTTTTAAACTAGACTATCTTGTATATTTTTTAAGTGATTCTGATTTACCAGGGAGTTCAAAATGAAGTAGATGGTTTTATGAAAATTAAACTACTGTATTGTGCCCCAATCAGTGAGTAGACGAGGATTATATATGAGATTCATGTAAAAGCGAGAAGGTGGACAAATTCAAAACAGCAAACGTTTTCCTCAATATTTTCGTAAACGATGTGGTAGGGATAATATTAGTGAATGTTCCAGGTGGGATGGGCGCACAGCCGCCAGCAGCAGCGACACGTTGCATGTTTGCGGTCGCCTGCGGTCTCCGCACGCACGCTGCTGCAAATGCGTTTATTGCTACCGACCGACACGCCAAACACAATTGACATTTGAGTACTGACTACGCGAAATAAAATACCAATGTTATTTGAACAGACTTTTAAGGTATTTTTTTTTATTATTTAGCTTGTTTAGACTTCATCTACCTAAATGAACCCATCTGTCAAAAACGGCCACTTCTGACAAAATAAAGCTTAGTTTTGACTTCATTTCAAACTTTTAAGTTTTAATAAAAAAACTTTAAAGGGATTTTCCATATGACCTCGCAGAATTCTCTTAAATAATTTATTACAAATGAGGGCAGCACTGAATCCCAAAAATGTATGTATGGTCTTAAAAAAATTGCCTTATACATTTATCAGAAAAAGTAAGAATATGAAATAAACAAAAAATCTAACGAAGTACAATCTACATTTAAGTCTTTGTACGTATCATTTGAATGAGATTTGGATAAATGTAGGCGGTGCTATCTATACATTTTTTATGCCAATATCACATTATGTATTTGATATGAAAGTACTTATACAGATACTTTATGACGTGAAAGTAGGTGGCGAGAGGAGAATTATTTTCCTTTCATCTCAGTATTGAATTTGATCAAGCACTCTCTTTGTGCTACAAAGAATTACGTAACATACCTATACATAGTTTGCTAGACTATAATGTCTTAGTCATCAAATACACCAAAGGAAGTTGTTATTTCATATTTAGTTTAATATTTTCAAACTTCCGAACGTGGTAACCTTTTCAAAATCAATCAATCTTGTGCACAATTTAGTACAGTTTACAATATTAAATGAAATATAATATAATAATCTGGATTCTGAACGAATCTTTAAATTTCGCGCGTTTAACAATTCGTTTAGTTACTTTAAAGTTATTATTAATAAGATTTCATATTAAATTTACATAAGAGTTCTTTAAAAAGGCAACAGCCCTCCATAGTCTTTTGAAAATTTCAGCAATTTTCCCAAACAAACCAATAACTGCTAACCCTGTTGTAAACGACAAGCTTTTTAAGTAACAGCTTAAGAGCGTATACTAGCAGTATTTTTTCAATATGGTTTCCATACAAATGTATTTCTCTTTTTTCACGCTGAAAACTGATTCTAGAGCTACAATTCTTTTTTCATAAAATCTAGTACTAAAATAGGAATGCCCCTATTTTTTATTTTTCCAAAAAAACTGTTTTTGTACAATTTTTTTTTTTTAAACAGGTTTTTAGATAAAAATAAAACATAGGGACATACCTATTTTAGTAATAGATTTTATGTAAAATGAATTGTGCCTCTAGAAGCTGTTTTCAGCGAGAAAATAGAGAAATACATTTGTATGGAAAACGCACTGCTAGTATACCCTCTTAATCTTTAAATCTACTTAGACAATTGGAAAAAGGTTTAAGATAATCATATTGTTTATTTGGATAAAAGGATAAGGTAAAAAATGAAAAGTGCTTAACAGAATTTTAAACTTATTAATCACTAGCTGTTACCCGCGGCTCCGCCTTCCAATTACCCTAACCTATTAGTTTACAAAATTTCATGATGATTGGTTCAGTAGATAGGGCGTGAAAGCGTAACAAACAAACGAACTCACTTTCACAATATTAGTTAGGATTAGGATTATCATCTGAGAGTATTTCCGGTTGCTACCTCAGCAGCTGCTGCAGTCCGCTGTTATGAAAGCTTTCATTATCAACATGATTTGGCAAAGTTTTACAACCGTCACTTCATAGTTTATAAAAGTAAGTAAGTAAAAATTTCTGTATTCTGAGTAATTAACAGTTTGATGAGATGGGATACGTGATATGCTACGCCATATCCTGCTCATTAGATGACCTCATTACTAATATGTCTGATTGGCATTATTATAAGCCTATGAAGAATTCCTTCCTATTTAGAAAAAGTTATCACTATACGTTTATTATTTTTTCAAGTGGTTTTTAATAACCTTATCATTTTTTTTCCGGCATAGACATGGAAAGTATGCGGTCATAAGTGAAGGCGTAAAAGCTTAACAAATAAATAAATTAACTTACTTTCACAGTCATTTCTGTAGGTGCTTTTTTGCATTCACAATGCTTTACGCTGGCTGGACTCGAAGCTGCATCTTTGTCTTTATACGACAGCACCTTACTAATTCCGCCACCGCCATTTAATCGTACGCGTTGAATTGCTGTACCATACCAAAGACAATATAATACTAACGTAATAGACTGCCCACCTCATACAAATACAAAACCAAATTAAGGTGGCGAAAAGTAGGCGAATGAATGACGCAGGGGAGTTGCTTGCTACTCGATACTAGGTGGCGGTAATCTGCGTTAGTCTAAACTTATTAATATAGGGTGTCATTTTAAAATATTATGCCTTAAATATTGTTCTGTTTTTTAATAAGATATAATTTGTGAATAATGTTTTTATATTCTCATAATACGATGTTGTGTAGCTACGAGTGGCGCCATCTATGCGAGTCTCTGAGAACAAATCGTAAGACTAAGGCGTTGGAACCACATGACCATACCTATACATATTATATTGTCTTTGACCATACACAGCGCCCTCATTTCAATGACATTTAAGTGCTAAATGAACCTTGTACTGTACAAGTATGGTATATTTTGATTTAACACATTTTATAATGAAGTTGAAAATCAATTTATATATAGGAGTAGAAACCCATACAATTATTTCTATAGGTTTTTTAAATATTTAATGCCATTCTGATATATTCTTCTTACCTATCGAAAATCTTTCTCTTTTTGGCTTCCACTGAAGTCTCGATGTTTCTGCCAATGTCTAGTTTAAAGAGATTAAAAGTATCGATGTTCTATGGTATACAGTTGACAAGTAGCCAATCAAAGATGGTATAGATTCTTTGATTGCTTTATGGAAGCTCCTGAAAGTCCATGTGACAGTCTGCTTAAACCGTTTCAAACATGTTCATGACCACGAGCATTTATAATACACAACTACACCAATTTCATTTTTTAAAGTCCACTGAAATTAATTTTCAAAGTCATCTAAGGTTAAACCCAACTGAACCCCTTGACTTCCCACCAAAAAGTCCTCTATAATCTTATACAGCATGCAAATTTACCAAATTCGAAATTAAGATGAACTTTTCATGGCACCAAGTGATAAAAAAAGTCTACTAAGTATTTCATAATAATTATTGGACCAGCTGAATACTTTTGTATAGAAACGTAGATTTTTATCGTTCCAGCATTTGTATGATATTCATTATTAACGGTTTAAGTATATGATGCCATTCTCTGAAAATTTGCTCCCCATTGTCTGGGAAAGTAATAAAAAACCCTCATATGGGGCGAAAACTCGGCTCAAACAGAGCTAAATGAATTGTAAAACTATCCAGGGTAACAATGCGCGTTAACGAAAAGAGGTGGAGGAAAAAAGTCGGATTGAAATTAAGTTAATAGTCAGCAGCAGCCGGCGGGAGCAAACCGCAGCAGTGTAAGCATGGGGCCAGGAAACTGCTGGCTGAATAGTTTTCCTTTTCAACATACTTTAAAAAACCGGCCAAGTGCGTGTCGGGCCACGCGCAGTGTGTGTGTATGTCAGTGACAACTTTGAGTTCACACTATTCACACTCGCACCTTACAGTTTAACGACCAAAAACATCTTACAATAAAGATTGTATGAAATTTTACATTTTCCGGTACATTTTATAAGTTGGTTGCCTATAAATTTTTAGTTTGCACTTAGTACCCAGCTCTCATAGTTTTCCTTTCAACTTCAGAATATATACTACTGCTGTAATTTTTTTCACGTATCCATATATAACCGTTTAGCAGATAGAGGGGGGGGGGGGGGGGGACACGTATCTCTAACAAAAATTTGCACTTTAAAACCAAATATTTCGGAAACGGATCCCTAAATGAAAAAATGATGTTCTCAACCTCACAATATTTTTGAAAGACCTATTTAACGATACCTCACACGATGGGTAAATAGAGAAAAAAAAAACACACTTTACTTGTATGGGAGTTAACCTAAAAAAAATTTTTTTTCAAGATCTTATTCAACCACTTTTTTGCCATGATTAATATACATACCCATACCAAATTACAGCTTTCTAGTACTTATAGTCTCTGCGTAAAACCGCAGACGGACAGACAGACAGACAGACATGGCGTAACTATAAGGGTTCCTTGTTTACTACGGAACCCTAAAAAGGAGATTGCCAGGTAATTGTGTATGTTAGTATATTCTAGGTTTTTAATATTTAGAATATCTCTAAAACTATTCTTATTTTAACTCAGTATAGTCTAAATTCGTTTCAGATCAGTTCAGTAGTTTTTGAAATAGACAATCTTGAAGTCGGTTTATTTTTTTTTAACTAAGCAGTGGCAGAAACCGCAGCAGTGTAAGCATGGGGCCAAGAAACTCATGCTGGCCAAATAGATTTCCTTTTCAACCGACTTCAAAAGGAGGTTATTAATTCGACCTGTATGTATGTTACCACTTCCACGCTGGTCTGGGAGTAAAGAAAAAACATATAATGTACCTGCTGCTTCTCTTCCCGCGCAAATCGTAAAAGCCGATCGAGGGTTCGGGCGAAAATATAAGGAATCATCGTAATAGGCGATGCGATTCCTAGATTTAATTTTTGATACTTTAAACATTACTTATTACATGAGTTTAGAAGTACAGTACATCGTAGTACCCACGCGTAGTACATGTATCTCCATTGTAGTACTAGTACTTACTATGAAAGTATAATGTAATTGTTAACTTTTCTTGTAAGGGGTTCGTATATAGTATATTTAATTATAGCAAATGGTCTATGGATCACATCATCGAATTACATTAAATGTTCGCATTGATATTTGAAAATAATTGAACCAAAATAAGATTTAAATTGCTTCTGAATCGACGGAATTATATTCGTTTAACATTTGTTGTCAGTTTCCTGAAACTTGGAAAATACTTTGAAATAAGACGTTACCACATAATTAAATCGGATGAATGGAAATTGAATGGTTATATAAATATCTAAGAGATTTTGATGTTATATAAACTTTAAATATAAAAGGTCGTTGCGTCGCCCCAACGCGATTATCTGTTGTACAAATAT
Organism: Rhodophaea formosa; assembly: GCA_963082605.1. Classification (NCBI taxonomy): domain Eukaryota; kingdom Metazoa; phylum Arthropoda; class Insecta; order Lepidoptera; family Pyralidae; genus Rhodophaea; species Rhodophaea formosa. The sequence goes on from OY720210.1 coordinate 12,919,846, forward strand.
AAGATGGTGTTTGGATACATGGATATGCACTTTATTAGTGAACATCACTATTAATTTTCTTACATCCTAGTAGAAAGCGTATAAAGTTGTGATAGTATGCAAATTTCTTAATGTGGTATTTTTTTTCTATTCTATAGACAACAACAATCCATGATGTGTAAAAAAAATAGTTACCATTTTCTGCATACATTTTTGCTTTAAATTACACATTCTCATAGGTACGCTATATAACTTTTTAACAGTTTTTCAAACAACAATAAACATATAAATAAAAACAGCTAAGGCACTTTAGTAATAAATATGATAAATTTAAAATGTATTAATGTGAGTGTGCCTGAAACTCAAAGTCAAACATCAAATATGATTTAATTTCAACATGAATATTGGAATTGCGGTGTCATTCCAGTAAACAGAATGTGCTTTTATGAATTTGTTCAATAATTTATTGTAAAATGGGCTATGTTGTAGGTTAGTATGATAAGGATTCTATAATCGAAATGCCATATATATTAGGTCGGGGAGAAAGTAATTTACATAGATCTTAAAAAGTCTTACGCTACATGATACACTCCTATCATCCTATCGTATGTTACTCGTATCATGGAGAGACAATTAAGTTGTTCAACAATTATGGATAAAATAACTCACGCGTGCTAATATCACTGCGAGCCTAAAGTAAAAAGCCTCCAGTAGCTTAGTCATGTCTATAAAATAAACACTAAAAACTACCTTGTGAAATTCTGCTAGGACAGGCTACATTTAGTAGTTGATAAAAGAAATTAAGCTGACCATCAACTATCTTATGTAATCAGATTTGGATTGAAATAAAATAAATTAAGTGTTCAAGAATTTTATTTTGAAGTGGGTAACTAGAACAGGTATCGCAGTTTGTGCGGCCCACACATAAGAATTAAATGTAGCGTCGGTGGGATCCGGGATCGCTGAGTTAGTACCGGCCGCGGCGGAAACAGGTGCCGCCGCGCGCTCTTACAACTCACTAATTTTATATAACGTAGCTATGACCGCCGACCGCACCCGACCACCCTACATGTAAATGTGCCTTTATTGTACGAAATGCTATGTGGCTCGTTTTAGTTTCAACAACCACGTGAAATATCTTTCACCATAGTTTTTACGATGACAAGCTGGATAGACGAGCTTGTTATAGCCCGAGACGGTTATTCATTATCATCTATTACGATAAGATCATAAATTGTTGATGAATAAAATAGCATACAACGGAATTCGGGGTAACTTATTGCGTTGGTTCTCCTCTTACGTTTCGAACAGACTGCAGACGGTTGTAGTAAATGGCTATGAGTCTAAGCCAATCGTGGCAACTTCGGGAGTCCCGCAAGGCTCAATACTAGGACCATTGCTTTTTATTATTTTTATTAATGACATTAATAGTTGCTTTAAAAACTCTGAAATATTGATGTATGCGGACGATCTTAAGGTCTTCCGAGCCTGTTCGAGCATTAAAGACTGTGAACTATTGCAAGAGGATCTGCACCGGTTGTCTCTTTATTGTATACAAAATAAACTACATCTCAGTCTACCCAAATGTAACGCTATTACTTTTACTAAAAATAGAAATGTGTTTAATTATGATTACGTCTTAAATACAACAACTCTGAAAAGAGTAAGTTCAGTTAAAGATTTAGGTGTAATATTGGACTCAAAATTACACTTCGACGTCCATATCACCACTGTAGCCAATAAAGCTTATAGAATGTACGGTTTTATCATGAGGTCGGGACATAATTTTAAACAGACATCTACTTATTTGACTTTATATAAATCATTAGTTCGCTCTCAACTGGAATATGTAACGCCAATATGGAATCCTTATTACGATAAATATATAGAGAGTTTGGAAAAGATTCAACGTAAATTTCTTCGTTCTGTACACTATAGATGCACCCGTTCACATAAACCCTATGATGAACTGTTGCAACATTACAACTTGTTGAGCCTCAATTCCAGACGAGTGTATCTTAGTTCGATGGTATTGTACAAGATATGCAACAATAAATTTGACTCTTCTAGTCTTTGTAATAAAATTAAATATACGGTGCCACGATCCGCTAATGTGAGAGCAGCGCGTGCGCCTCGCTTGTTCCACTTAGATCCCTGTCGAACAAACGCAGGGGTACGTGCACCTTTGAGACGGCTTGTTTACATATACAATAATCATTGTAGCCAATTAGATATATTTTTCCTTTCGCAGTATGAGTTCAAGAAGGGACTGATGGAGTCACTGATTTAAAATTGTGTAATATTGAATCAAAAGTTATTTAACTAATTTAGATTCATACAATTTTTTTTTCTGTTTTTTTTTTTAAATAATTAAGTAAAAGTAAATTATAAATTGATCTACATGGCACTCAACACAAACGATTTGGCTCTCTTTCTCTCTAATCTTTAATGTAAGTATTGAGTATTGTCGATTCTAGTTATTATACTTAATATTACCTTTTCCATATTTTGTGTCATTAGACTTTTTTATAAATATATAGGGAACACTAATTGTTAAGCAACACACACACGTAATTCATATTTAGTAATCTGTGGATAGCGTTGTTGGTTGCACTTCTACAAATATTATACATATTGTTAACTTTAGTTTGTTTAAGTATTTGAGTGTAATCGTTTGCTGACCCAAATAAATAAAATAAAATAAAATAAGAAAGTTCGCAGAGTTACCATCGATAAAGTGCCCCACTCTGGGACAAAGTCAAATATTACATTACTTTTTCAAAGTAACAGAAATTTTGCTCTGAAAAAGAATCTATTTACAGATATCCAAAGATTTATTAATATAATACTTGCAGTTTCATCGCAGTATTTCTACCAAAACCTATATGAGTAAAATTTCATATTCCATGAGTAACAGTTGGCGCGATTTTATTGAACTCAATGCAAACGTTTGTTTAAAATCAAATGAACATTGGATTCCCACGGATAGGTTGCTGCACTTTATTTTTGAAACAAAATTAATATTGTATGCGGCATTTGAATTATTTATGGTTACAGAACCTAATTGGGCAAATAAAGAAATGAGTCGAAAATAGTGGCATTTAGTTACTTATGTTGACAAGTCAGACAGTCAACAAAATAAGATTTCCGACCATTTCCGACATTCATTTATATTTAAACATCGGCGAAGTTGCTACATAATACTTACATTATGATGCTAATATTATTAGAAGAGTGCTTATAATAAGCCGAGACAGCTTACTGAGAATACACACAATACCACATTTTTCAATGAATTTGCGATTGCAAAAAGTAAAACAAGAACGCAGTTTCGCAGATAAAGAATTTATTAAAGTTAAGTAATAATGCAGTTTGTAAAAGTGCTCGTCTGTCTGTCTGTCAGTCCGTATGTCACAGTCAATTTGCTGCGAATCTACTGGACCAAATCAGGTGCAATTTGGTAGGATCGTGTGATCTTATGACCCAAACATAGATGTGCTAAGTATTTTTTTTAAATAAGGTTTATTTTCGGGGGACAAATTAGGAAATTAAAAAAAATCTTGCAAACCTTAGTGTGTCATATGTCAAACAAAAGATCTTGCATGAGGATTTTAAATATTATTTTGTTATTATTGTGAAATAAAAAGCTTTAATTTTATTAATGAAAACTGAACATTCCCCCTCCCCTGATCATCGAAATTATAGGCGAAAATTTTGAAAAAAAATTATTGCTGGATTCTATGGAAAAATTTCTACTGTGCATCTGTGCCTTTGTGCTATTGAGCAGTAATCGTGACTGGTGTTAAGTAAAAGGGCGTAGTCGGTAATAAGTTTAGATGTCATAATAACGTAATAATAACAATTTTTTTAAATTGTATTATCCTGACTTCAGTTCAGATTTTTTGTTACGCTACATATCTTATTTTCGCGAATATGTATACTCACCCAGACTGATAAACGCTAACTAAAAATAAAAGATTTAAACTGATTTTTTTTTGCCCGCGGTACCGAACTGTTTGAATAAAAAGAGGAGTAACAAGTTGTATGTCCTTTCTCAGGCTATAGACTATCTGTGTAGTAAACTTCATTTAAATCGGATCAGTAGTTTTGGCGTGAAAGTGAGACAGACAGTTATTTTCGCATTTATAATATTAGTATGGAAGTATGGATCATTGATCAGTTTGGTTAGGAAATTGCAGGCATGAATCACCTGATTGTCTGGTAAGAAAGATGATTCCGTGCTTCGGAAGCCACGTTAAGCCGTTGGTACCGGCTGCCATCAGGTAGTCGTTAAAGGAACCACGTCACAGGCCGAGAGGCGGTTCCGAAGAACTCTGACACTAGGGTGTGCATGGTTGACTGACCGTGTCACCTACACGAAATGATGATGATGATGACCAGATTCTACCGGTTGGCTACGGAACTAAAGAATAAGGTACGAAAATGCAGGTCTTGACATGTAAGCACAGGCACTGTTCTAAGCTTTGTAAACATGACGTCTGACCCGAGCGTCCGACCAACGACAAACCACCCTTGATTTATGTCTTATGTCGTGGCCCATTCATTTGTCAATGAAACTGCAGATAGCCCTCTGTCAACCCCTTCATAGATCTTATTAATGTGTTTGGCTGCTTTCTTGTACCGTGTATACAAATTATGTCCATTCACTTCACTACACATCTATCCTTAAACCGTGAAAACGTATGTATGCCTATATTAATATTTATGTGAGTGTGCTCGGCACCTATTGATTTTTTATTTGGCCGAAGCTGTGGATAATGGACGCTTTTATGCAAATGCAGCATCCGCAGTGCATCATATCCCGGCGAGGTGAGGCGAGCAAATAGAATGAAGAAACTACTCGATAATATCCCCTCATGTGCTCACCTTCTGATTTTTATTTTAGTGAATTAGTTTATCAGGTTAAATTTTTAAATTTTTCAGCGTTTATTGATAATTTTTAGAATATCTGTTTGGTATGTTATTTATTTATTTTGCATTACCAAGATAATAGATAGATCTGTTATCTATGATAATTTTATTAAGATAAAAGATTTAATTACCGAAACTACTGGACCGATTTTCAAAATTCTTTTACAATAGCTACTTTATCAGCGGGTGACATAATTCATCATCATCATCATCATGTCTTTTTTGTCTCCACTGCAGGAGCACGACCCTCTCTGTACTACCAGAGCCATATATATTAGTCAGAGTAGTCAGAGAATATGGCCTACATTTTCCACGCTCTGGCCAGACAGGTCGAAGAGGTTTCTTAATTATTAAGTAATATTGCTAGTTATTAATTTTATTCCTACTATTTAATGTAAATGTGAGTAGATATATTTGTTTGTCACACTTTCACGCTTTAACCACTGAGTCGATCATCACACTTTTCATATAAGTTGATAGAGTTGCCTTAAAGAATTTGATCCAGAGAAAATACTGGTATTGACGGATTTACAGTCTCGGGAGCGAAGCCGCGGGCAGAAGCTATCTAGTATATTTATCTTTTCCTACGTAGGCATTCGATGAAAGTTAACTCTTATTTATTTTGCAAATAGGACTCTACGAATCAAAGAATATTTAGAAAATTACGATATTTACGTGCCACAAATATTTGAAAAGAGAAACGAGTTCACTTGAAAAGCTTTCGCTCTAGCTTATTAATATTCAGTACAAAACAAGCCCTTCTTAATGATGTTGTTTCCCGAGGTAATTATAACACCGACCGCGATATAAAATTATACCCAATAAAAATTAATTAGCGGATGAATAAAGAAGGATCAAGAAAGTTTTTTAAATTATATTTTTAGTATCTTGTAATTCATAATTGTTACCAGAGCACTTATTGATAAGTAAATACTGTTTATTTCTAATCATTATCTGTATCATCTCAGCTGCAAGAGGTCTACTGCTGGTCATAGGTCGGGATTTCCATCATAGTAGGGTTTTGCTATACTCACCACGCTTGGCAAAGTGGGTGGTAGGGTTTGGGTTCGTGAGCGCAGTTTGTTTGGCTTATTCAGTTCCGATCCTGCTGCTTATCAAAGATATTTTTTAAAGCGTGGAAAGATTAGGAGTTTGTTAGTCTAAGAAACGGGATATAGGTATTTGGGATGCTACTTGCGCGGATAAATTGGGGATGAGGAACCATTCAGGAGGACGGGCGCGCCGATGCCATACTTACAACTACCGGACAGACCATAGATATCAGAATATTTACTAGGTACAGACAGTTGAGGATGACTCCTCTGACCATATATATATCTGACATATAATAAATAAATGTTTTTTTTTATTATTTCTCATTTCCATGCATATTTATTTTACGTGCAGCAGTAAAAATTGTGATCAATTATTACTGTTGCACGTAAAAATAAATAAATAAACAAGTATGTACTGTAGATGGCTCTCAATTAACCCTTTCAACGAAAATTTTCTTGAACGACATACAGTCATCAGTTTCTGAGATATAGCACATTTTCATACACCGCAAATATAACTTTGTCATTCATACAAACACTATGAAAAACAAAGTATTTTTCTTGAGAAAAATTAGAGTAATATTCTGACGAATTTACTGACTATTCATATTAATTGACTTGTCAAGTTTATTTAACATCAAAACACATTTGACGAGCTTGGTGTATTCAAATGTACATTTTTACTTTTTTATAAAAATTAAATAGGTTATTTGCTCGAATTTGATGTCAACATCCTTTTTTTTTAATTCTTAAAACGCAGGCACTTTAGACAACACTGCGAATACTTTTATTTAGATTGTACTTTACATATTTTAGCACAGGTAGGTACGTAGTACAGGTACTACAATAGGCATAAATCTTTCCATTGAAGCGTAGAGCAGGGCCATTAGCCTCCATCCAGCATAATAATTGCTAGTTTACAGGCTTTAGACAGCCGTCGGCCACAGACGGCAGATCAGCTGCCGAAACCAAACTCACGCCTACGGATATTACTGCGAGACATTTAATTTTCTACGTGAAAGGATAAGGCAAGTAGATTGCCCGAGCATCCTGAGCGACTGCTCAAATTGTGTTTCTCTATAAACAGGCTACGGAGTAAGCATGACAATGCATTGCTGGATAATCCACTTCGTAAATTTAATAAATTTTATTCAGTGTATGATAAATAAGCTGTTGTTAGTTATCATTGCTCCGTGGCGCAGCGGTCAACACGCCAGTCTGCGACACGGATAGTCCCGGGTTCGATCCCCGGTCAGGTCAAGATGGAAAATGATCTTTTTCAGATGGACCTAGGTCTTGGATGTTTATCTGTATAAGTATCTATTTTAAAATATAGTATCGTTGAGTTAGTATCCCATAACACAAGTCTCGAACTTACTTTGGGGCTACCGCAATCCGTGTGATTTGTTCGTATATTTTTATTTATTTATTGCTAGCTTAAGCATTTCTAGATGCTTACGTCAGTTGCCTCACTTCGTCAGCAAAAATCAATATGGCAGACGTAAAATTGCCAAAAAGGAAGTCGAGATTTTATTTCTTTGGAGCAATCCACTTGTTACCTGACTGCCCAAAAAAAGAATGCCACGTTCTCAGAGTTTATGTATGTATGTATCTAAGAAAATATGTATGTATCTCCCTCTCTCTTTTTCTGTCATCCAACCTCGTTTCCGCTCCCGGGTAGTATCCTAAGCTGGAATGCTCCAGAATTCGGGGATGTACGTTTTTGAGTTCTTTATATTACCGTAGCTTTGAATTGCCTAATCAGTTATGTAAAAATCCTTACCTTATACCTAGTAAAACTATACTTAATGGCAGTTGAGATTTTTATTTTTGTTGGAGATACTTTTTATTGGTGTCAGTAGAACTGCTACAATCATGTCCAACATAATAATACTATTTATTTCTAACTTTATGTAAAAAAGAGATATCAAAAGATATTATCAACATATAGTAAGTGAATTATTTTATGTAATTCTTATGAGAAATAAAGATATTCTAAACCTTATGTAATAGGTACTATGAGAGTGTTAATAACCGTGTTAATTATTATGCCAATTTCACCCTCTCGGCCGACGTAATCAAAACACGTCTACGGGTCAGCGTGGCCACGCTTACGTAATTAGGCTAACGTGTGTGAACTACGGCATTAATTAGGTATTTTAGACTAACTTTATAAAATTATATTACTGGGTGCGAAAGCGACTGATTTGGATACGCGACTTGGTAGCAAAAGATAGGTTAGGTTATGGTTACACATAGACCACCATATGAGCGAGCGAGCGATGACCTGGGTGTGAAAGCGACTTGTATAAGTATTGTGTTTGAATAATACGCGTAATAAAATATATGTTATTGATAATGAAACTCTACATAACATATCAATTTGTGATAATGTAATTAAAAGGATTCTTACGTTCTTTTTCTTTGGTTACCCCGAAGTAGAACGATATAGCGAAAATTACACGTGTCTGTGTAGCTAATAGTTATTGAAATAATTTGACTCTTTGTCTTCGCATAAAGTCACATGAACCAAAACAACATTTAAATAAACCATGAAACCACTTTAGATGTGGTCGTCTACTTTGAAAAGCAAAAATGCTATTTAGAATAGCTGTGAATTCGTCATTTGAAACACTGGAATGGAATGACGTCAGTCGTTTTGTGATTGGTAGCGTTTTTTCATACTTGATTGAAGTTGGTAGCGCTATTATTGAGCCTTTTTTATTTCGGGGAACTTACTCGATTTGCTTTGGCGTTGGCCCACTTAAATTAATTTAATTTTTATTTACATCTATGTTCTTACGTTTCGTTCGTACGTTCATCTATTTGTGCAGAATGCCATAGTGTAGCTAAATGGGTCACTGGACTGTATAATACTGTTGTATATCATACCCAAAAATACTTGTATACTACTAAAAATGCACACTTTACAAGTTACAAATTGTAACTATGGCCACGGCTAGGATTGATGACTTCATAATTAAGTTTATCCGTGGTTAATGTATTTGATTCTTCTCTCTTGAATTTATTGATTAGAATTTGAAGGTTTTATTTTATTAAAAAATAAATTTTCATTAATCGTTATTACAATACTCTGTACAAATTGCTAAGTACAGCAGTGATTAACACTCGGGTAATTCCGTATATTTTCTCGCGAGGGCCCATCTTGTAATAAGGTAATTTTCTAATTCTCTTGGAAGCGAGCAGGCTTAACTTGGAGTAGGGCGGGCGGCGGAAGCGGCACCTTCAGGAACCTCCCTAGAGGAGAGACCACATTTCCGAAAATAAATGAAGTACTTAACTATATTTCAGCCTATTATCTTGGTATTATGATTTGTAATTATAACCTTATCTATCCAGAATTTTAGTACAACATCTGTGTAAAATGTTTTATGTGCTGAAATTTTTTGTAAGCAAGTTTTGCATTAATGTCGAATATAGAAATTGCTTTGTACCGCCAATAACACATAACTTTATTATATACATATAATTCATATTTTAATTCCATGTTCCACCTATACGGGCTACGCTACGCCACGCTAAATGTACCTATGTAGCCTTCGCGTCTTACGCCTTCATGCTGTGTGTACTCCGCGAGGGGAAAAGACCAAAAGAAGTGATTCTGAACAACCTGGCCTTATTTTAATCATGGAATCAGAATGCCTAATAGAATATAGATGCGCAAGAGAAAAAGTAAGTAGTAAAAGTAATATGGGAGCCGTAGTATTAATAGCCGATTTGCGCTGTCGAACACTGATCACTGCCGTCGATCGCCCATCATTGGTGGCTCAAACCGAATCCGCCGCTTATTTGTTCAAACCCCAGCTTACTTTATTAACTTAACTATGTATTTTATGGTCAAAATCGAGCAATCAGAATCTATGTCCCAATGGTAAAACGTACAGCCTTTTTAGAATGGCAGACGGAAGTGAAAACTAAGCCAGTGCAATAAAGCCTGATGCCGCAGCTTTAACTTTTAGCCCGGCGCAAGCTGCAAAAGTATTAAAAGCCACTCCGTTACAGTTTTTTGCCTGAAACGACTGATAATTCTATTTCAGGAGCCGAGAGTGCTCCAGTCTACGCTTCTGTACATTTACCTAGAACTAGACGGAGATTTAACTCCGTTACATATTAATAGGAATTGAGATAGATTTATTTCCGGCGAATTAATCATGTATTCGTTTTCATTAGGCGTGATTGATTTTACAGTTTTGTTGATCTGAGATGAGTGTTGAAAAAAAAAAAAAATTCTTATATGTTACAGAATTTAATACTTATGATTAATATGTTGTCATGTATTGGTGGCATTTAATGTTCAAATACTTGCACTAATAAAATTATGATTTGAATAAGTTCGTTATCCTTATAGTACAAAATATTTGTTAAGAAGTTTTTTCATTAACGCGTAAGGATTCAAAAACGGATAGGTAGTTTTTACAGCTATATACAGACTAACAATAGCTAAATTATGACGATTTTTATTTAGTTTTTGTTACTTGTTCACTGATCTCACAGTGGTTCCATACAAAGAAAATTTTTCATATTATAATTAAAGTAATTATCATATCAGTATGTTGAGTTGAACAATCCAATTTTTGCATGGAAATCTAAATGGGACCTTTTTTCCAAAAGTTACATTTTATTCAAGTCTAAAATGAAAATAATTTCAGTTAATTTTGCAATTGATTGTCTCAGAAAAAGCTACGTCATTCTGGACTTAAAAGGGTCAAATGGCACTTGAACGATATCCTTCGTCGGAAGCGGACCATTTGAGTTATCGATCAAATTTTACACAATCCCTTTTAAGTCATTGTGCGACTTCTTTTCAATCGCGCAAGAATGTAACAAAACCCTTCGGAGAGGTTCAAGTGTTCTTGAAAATACATCACAAGAGCATGAATGTGTGTTATAAATACTTGATATGGTGAGTATATGTTAGAGGGCAATAGAGAGAACAGAGGGCTTTTACAGCATGTAACTTATTGAATACTGGTTTTTGCCTCTGCTCACATAAATGTAAATTCCGCGAGGACAGTAGTTTTTTCCTAGTAGTAGTTCCTTTAGTAGTTTTATAGTTACCTTTGTTTTTATCCATATTCCGGATAATGCGTATGCAAAATTTAATGATGATCAGTTCTATACTGACTTGTTAAGCAAATTATTACGTAAACAAACATGCGCATTTAAAGAATTAGTAGACAAGGAAAGAAATACATACGGGCAGAATTTTTACATTTTTAATATCATTTAACATAATTTGTAAACGATAATGAGACTCACTATTTTTTTTTATTTCATTGCATTTTATTAACAACTCTGTCCGATCCTTTTAAAGGGGTGACACACCTTTTAATATAGCATTAATGCTGGAAATTCGTAAAAAAAAAGTGACACTCAAATACAAAAGTGTTCAACCAGCTGGACAGTACGTCAATTTTTTTCCGAATGTCTTACGTATTACTGCATAAAAATATCTATGCCCTTACATAAATCTACGTTTTAGTCTGGAACTAGCTCAATATGTATGATTTGGGCCAATACGTAAGACTTGTAGGTTAACAAAGAGTTAACATCATAACCAATAACATTTGTTTTACGAGTTTTGATAAAAATTTAATACATGTAATATATATATATTTTTTTACATTTGTACGTCTATATTTCATTATTACGAAAGGACGACACGCAGCGTATGCACGCGCTCGCTAGTTGTTAACATCCAACTGGGAAATGAAATTAATACCTATATAGTTTGGGAAAGTAAAATCTAACTACGAGTATTTATCAAAAGTTGTAGAACAAGCGTTGTTGTTCATGATGATGGCTGTATCTAGTCCTGCCAGGATACTGGTGTTTTACATGTAAACCTGTATATTAATTTACCTTTTTATCTAGCCCTAAGTAAACATACCTATGCGCCGTATTCTTCGTCAGGCTATTTTTCATACTTCACCTACTAATGCCATCTGAATTTTTCAAGTTGTAGTGCTGCCTCTTTTGAAACAAATTATTTGATGATAAACGGGTACTTTATTGGTTTGTGAAGTCATAGATAACCATTTAAACTATTTTGTGAAATAAGTAGTGTTTACAGATTTAAGCGATGATGATGCTTTGAAGCAATTGTACCAAAAACGGTTACTTTTGGCGGTTGGTCAAATAAATGAATAATCTAAGGCTTTTCATAATGTAGTTTGAAATTTCATCTCTGTTTATTAAATAATAATTTACTTCAAATTGGAACAGCACTGGTCCTCCAAAAATTCAGGTATCCCCTTATCTAACGTGAGGTACACGGGGACTGTGACACACCATAAACATTGCAACCATGATTCCACGACCGACACATTATAATAATGAATGATAATCGCTGCTGGTTCATTATAGTCATTTTGCAGCGGACAGAAAGCGCTTTAGTATTTACAGAGTTCGTTGGTTCTATCAGAATAACAATACAGATTAAATAGACAGGACTCTTAACTCGCGTCATTTTATTCAAGCGGCGATTGCACTCGTATAACAAACATTTGGAATCGCGGCGCCGCACATCGGGTTATTTTGGCTATTTTCACGGACAAACTCAAATATGTTTATTATAGGTTTCCTGCAACAGTTTTAATTAACAAAATTTGCAACAGTCATGGATGTCAATAATTTGCATAAATCATTTTGGTTGCTTTTTGGGTGCAGATCACAAAAGTGACATCATTTTTGGGTTCCAATGTCCTTGACCCTTGACACAATGTCCTTGAATAATAGTCAAAGACAGTTCTCCCTAGGCTGAATTACTTTATCCAAACACGCTTAGGAGAAATTTAGTTTGTCTTAAGATTTTTCCAAGCAGACAACAAAGAAAACAGGTAAGGTTAAAACTAATAATTTTGGCACAGAACAAAAACAACATTAAAATCTATAATGTTACTGTCGGACGCAGAAGTTATGCTAAGGGGTTCCTCAGTAGAAATAAAGAAATTAATATGTAATAAGCACTTATTTATATATTTATGCCCCACAGAAAGTTGCGAACTTGTGTCGCAGGATACTAACTCAACGATACTATATTTTATAATATATACTTATATATATAAACATCCAAGACCCAAGTCAATCTGAAAAAGATCGTTTTCCATCATGACCTGACATATTATGAATACATAGACATGAATTTATTATAAACTCAAATAAACCACAATAATACGGTAAATATCCCGATATGTTTAATTCTAATGAATTTATTAGTAGCAAGCAACCTTACAAATATTTACTAACTTAAGAATAAAAAACTTTTAAACTTTCGCGTTGCATGTTTATGAAATGCAATATCGGGAATTAACGCGATACATACCGCTCTTTTCCAGACGTCATCCATTGACCACGGTAGGTGTAACCCGGCCGAAACGTCTAGAGGAAAACGGTATGTTTCATTTCATAAACTTAAAAATAATTTGGCTTTCCATATTTGCGGAAGCCCCAATGTGCGTCGCGCCCACGCCACCATTTCACCTGATGATGAGGCGCGACCTGCAGTGTCCTTTTGTGTCGCGGTCTGTCTGCATTCTGTATGCACGCGACATTAATTTTATTTACATGCGTTTGTACCACATAGCCCTGTGTACTGCCGACATTATTACGGGAGGTCTGCATTACTGATTTACGTGTATTGCATAGCTAGTATACTATGATCATTGCACTATTATTGATCACCTGTTGCTCCACTTCCCCCTGAATATAATCTACAAAATGTGGTGGGTAAATATGTTCTATTTATGAGGATACAAGAATTTTTCGGAGTCAGTGAAGTCCCAATTATAAATAAATGATTTGAAAGAAAACGGAGATATGTTTCAAACTATTTTATGAATTACTGGTTACGCCATAATCCTCCGTTTTTGAGTAAAACGCTAAGAAAAGCTTCACGTTTTCACTTTAAATTGTAAAGTTCATAAAATATCCCTCGCAGAAATAAATTTCAAATGGCAGCTGCACTGGACCCCTAAATTTCATGTCCATATTTATAATCTATATCTTGGCAACTCTAAATCAATGAAATAACAAAGAACAATCTTGCAAATCCATTCAACCTTTTGTGGGCTTCGGTCATACATTTAACGGGCTTACTTCTGGATGCTTTGTTTTTTATTAAGATATTTAATAACTAAAAACTAATTAAGGTTTAACTAAAAAGTAAAAATAACTAAACATAAATAAACCTAACTATAAAGAAAACTAAATACTTGAAAATATATTTACAAATCATATAATATACTTACTACTTATAATCTCATCCTTTGATGAGGATAGATTTAAGATTTCTTTATTAGTCATTGGCTTTCGGCATTACCTCGGACTGGCCATGTATGATTTTTTACTTCCTTTCCTAATACATTTTATGTAGCCCATCACATGCATGCGACACGTTACACGAAAATACTTGCAAGATATCTCTACTTGCAACATAAGGTTGATTTGAAGCATCATCATCATTACTATGCACTAAACATGAAATAGGTCCTTGGAATACAATTTTTTCTAGGAACTGACATATTCTTAGAATTTAATATTCCTGCATAAAAAGTGCTGGCTGAACTTTTTGAATTTTTAAGATAATTATTCAGAGAGATGGCGGGGTGAATGTCATAATCAGGATATTTTTATAGCTCGCTAAGATAATATGTTGATTTTGTTGGCGTTAGATACGGCATCGTATTTTAAAAGCGGAATATTATACGGGCGTCAGAAAGCGGCAAATAATTTACATAGAAGATACACGTAGACGTCGGCAGCGAGGCGCAGGCAGGGCAGACCTATTCTTTGCTTCGTTTTTATAAGATTTACCAGTCAACGAGTGTGAGCCGCACAATGTAATCAACATACAATTTTTTTTATTCACTTTTCAATATTTTTATACAATTACTAGCACTACTAGTAGTATACAAAAGAGTCACGAAGAATACACTGATTAGTTTCTTTGATTAAAATATGTAGTACAACATGAAAATACAGCTATTTGGTTAATAATAGATATAGCAATATATTTAATGCTACTTAAAAATAATTTTGATGTCGATTATCAATTTGATTATTATTTGATCAAATGAAAATCATTCTAACCTTATGGTAAAATAAATACGAGTTTACTCCTATCAGTCTTTGAAAACTCTATAAATCTTTCCGAGCCCTGTATTTTCCATTTAATTTCAGAGAAGTCATTGAATATTCATCACATAACTTAGCGGCCTCAGAGCCTTGAAGAACAAATTAACATCACATTGAGACAAAAATATTGGTGACAGCCTCATGTTTTTTGCACGTCACAGCGGTCAAAATATAACAAAGCGTATTTTCCGGTTGTTACCTAGAAAATCTTTATAAATATAGATTCTGTCGCAGTTTGGTCAGTTGCATTCATTTCACCGGTGCCTATCTAGTACTAAGAAGTTATGGCCTGTCTAGCAATGAGGCTGCTACTGATAGCATTGGTGCTTGCTTCGTGGTTGTCACTGGTGATGAGTGCTGACAATGCCACAACCACGCCAGCTTCCGCTTCATCAACTACCCCTGCGACGCCACATAAAAAGCCGAATGTAAGTTTCATACGTTTTTGGGCTTGTTTACGAAATAGATTTAAAAATTTAAGATTCAAATACTTTGTGCACTTTTTATTTTGATTTATTATAATGTACTTTTAATATGTAAACACCCACAACATAACTTTTGTGAGTGTTAACATAAATGTGATAAATAACAGACTAGGACAGAAATTGGTTTGTACTTAGAAGTAATTAAAATTACGGGCTTTTTAAACCTAAA
Organism: Rhodophaea formosa; assembly: GCA_963082605.1. Taxonomy (NCBI): domain Eukaryota; kingdom Metazoa; phylum Arthropoda; class Insecta; order Lepidoptera; family Pyralidae; genus Rhodophaea; species Rhodophaea formosa. The sequence goes on from OY720210.1 coordinate 12,935,622, forward strand.
TTTGACAATGCTAATTGTGTATAATTAAAATACATTTTTATAATTCAAACATAAATGACTAATTTTGAATAATACAGTACCTACACAATACATCTATCTATATTAAATAAAGGCAAACCTGACCTTATATATCAACAAACAGCTGACACTGCTGTACCCAGAAACTTGAAATTTGGTATAGAAGTCCCTTTCATAAGTGAGCACTAAGAAAGGATATTAAGAAATTTAACCATTCAGATGGTGAAAAACGGGAAGGTGAATTTTTACGCAGATAAAGTCGCGGGGAAATTGCTAATAAAGACAAAAATATTACATGATGTCATAAATTATAATTTCTTTCATATATTTTTTCAGATTATAGAAAGTCTACTTCTAGTGGTACCAGAAACGATAGCTACGGTAAGCGTTTATTACAATAATACCCCTATATAAGGAAGTCTCAGGTTAACTCTAACTATAAATCAGCATTTTTGGGCCCATCTATTCAGTAATACTTGTACATAGCTATAAAATACATCTGTCCATGAAAACACGCTCCTGCTTAGTTTGTTTGTTGTATGAGTAAGTGGCCAACAATCGTGTAAGATTTTACAAGCTACCTAAAAGCATGATAGCTTAACGACTGCTATCAACGATGACAGGCGAGGAACAATTACCAAATAAATTATTTCTAATTAAATAGTAGATAAGTATGCGTTATTATTTAACGCTACTTATACCTTTTTTCATCTCCAAATAACAGTATCACTTGTTTCTTTCTTCCGAAAATTATAAACCATGAGTATATAATTTTCGAACATGAGGACCAAGAGTCAAATAACTGTGCTTGTGTATCTTAATGATAAAGGATACAAGTGGAGAAAGGAATCAGAAATCGGCTGCTTTCATAGCAGAGGGTACCCAGTTTGATTTTTAACAGTTGGCGAACTTCGATTTAGTATGCGTAAGAATGTCATATAAATATACTTTCAACTGTTTTTATTTTATTTTCAGGGATGCAATATGTTTGCCAGTGCAGTTGAATCTATTTTTGGTTAGTAGTATTGTGTTTATTTTTAAAATATTTAAGTTCTTGTGAATAAATTATCTTTCTACGCTCAAAGTGTTTTTAATCAATTAATTATTTTTAAGGTAAAGGAAAGTATGCTCTGTATTGTGTAAAAAGACCATCGATGGAAAAATTCTTCGACTTCAATCTGACCACGCCTCCCCCTGATCAGGTGGTGTTTCGTATTCCCAAATATGAAATTAATATGAAAAAAATATTAATATAAAACTAAATCATTTTTTTATTATAAATCAAATAAATGAGTAATTACAACTCGACGAAAAAAAACAATATGCCACCGTGAAGTGCGGTTCCCAGAAGGCTGTCTCTACATCGTGATGGCAATTCTCTGCGCAAAGTACCTAACTTTTTGAGGAGCCCGATGGTCCAGTGGGTGTGAGCTCTATGAGCGCTTACGTATGTTAAGCAACCTTTGGTGCAGTCCCTACTTGGATGGGTGACCGCAAGTGGCATAAAAATATCTCGAGCTCCTCCGTGCTTCGGAAGGCACGTTAAGCCGTTGGTCCCGGCTGTCATCGTTGATGACAGTCGTTAAGCTATGTCAGATGCCTTAAGGCAGCTTGAAAAATCTGACACCAGTGTTGGCCACTTACACATACGAAAAAGAAAAAAGAAAGACCTAACTTTTTAAAATAGTTATTGAGTCTGGCTGGTAGATTATTGAAAAATATTGGACATATTTTCTTTTGTCGATCAAACAAAACATTATAAAGATATAGCCCATTAAAGCTATAACGTCACTGACCGATACACTTTTTACCGGCCTGTTGTGTCATAAGCTGTTACTCCTGCACTTTGATGCGCTTTATCTTAATGATCGTTTGTTTGATCGAATTTTTTTTCGATATAACATATAACATACTATTATATAAAATATAACATACGATTTTTTTCTTTTGAAAAATAATCGTATGTTATATTTTAAGACGGACTAATTGTTTTAAAAGGATTTTTTTAGAAAACTTGCCTATGAATCAACAGTTATATCTCGAAGGCACCCCATTATTTCAGGTACTAATGAATGTGTTAAATCATTAAGAATAAAACTATATCGCTGAATCTCAATTAAACTAATCTTTTCGGTAGGGAATCAATAAGATATAAGTGTATATAAGTGTAACCTATCAATCAAGATCTTACTATTATTACATAGGTAAATGCTAAACTACTTTGACCTCTCCAAGCTTCTATAGATTTTATAGGGTAATAGGCGAGAGAAAATAAAAATAGATTAAATAAATACGTTAGAACGTATATTCAAAATTATAACAAGGATGGTATAACGTCTGTCTCCTAACACAGCGTAAATCGATATGAGAAAAAGAGTGGGGATGACGATTGTATTTATACCGAGAATATTGAGGGTGGCCATAATAATAATATTACCATCAATAATTATTAATTAATTTTTGTTATTTAAATTATAAAAATGTCAACACGCCCCCTCAAAAATTAATCACTAATTATTTACAATCATAATTTTGACTAACCAGAACATTAAAACCATCCAAGTATTGCTGGGAAATCACAATGTAATATGGTCCAACATTTGTTGCAAGGATTAGGGAAACCCAGTAAAACCTAATCAGACCAATAAATAAGCAAATCTTACACTTAAACTATGCACTTAAGTATAAATTATGCATTTATCAATTGATATAACCAAATAAATCAACAAAATGTAGTTACAAACATAAGTTCAGCTCATCTCTGAACTGTCCAAATGCGACGACAGGTAACGGCTTGGTTAACGCATCCGCAATCTGTTTACATGTGTGGAGATACAACAATTAAATAACATTGTTTTCTACTTGTTCTCTAGAGAAGTGGTATTTTATGTCTATACATATGTTTAGACCTTTTATGACTCGTAGGATTATTGGCTATACTTATACAGCCATTATTGTCTTCAAAAATAGGTATCGGATTATTAATATTTAAATGTAGTTACACTTATAATTAAAGACTTTTACCATAACGCCTCTTTCACAGCTTCAAACAAAGCCATGTACTCAGCTTCGGTCGAAGAAGCTGCTACAGAAGTTTGTCTTTTAGTATTCCAAGTTATAGTACAACTGTTAAACAATTTAAACAAACAACCTGAGGTAATTTTTCTATCGTTAACATCACTACCACCCCAATCTGAATCTACATAACCACACAAGATATCTTCAAAAATATTACACCTTTCGTATTTCAATTTTAACTATAGTACCCTTTAAATACCCAAGTACTCTTTTGAGTTAACTTACTTTGCCATAGCTCTTTATTATTTTTGTTTGTATACTTGCTCAAGATATTGACACTTATAACATACATTAAGCAACCTATAAGGCTACGACAAGGCGCATTATATTCACTATCTAAATTTAGAGCTTCATAATTAGGCTTATTCTCTAAAGAAGTACTAATTGGATGACAGTCAGTCATACTGAATTTATCCAAAATAGTTTTAATATATGAACTTTGATCTACAAACATAATTTTCCTTATTAACTATACCATCTGGCACTTTCATATAAATTTCTTCCTTTAAAGTGCTATTTAAAAATGTGGTTTTTACATCCATATGATGTACCAATAAATTAAATTGATTTGCAAAACTAATTATGAATCGAAAACTTGCAATACGAGCAACTGGGGCAAAAGTCTCATTATAATCTGTCAAATACTCCTGACTAAAGCCTCTGGCAACTAGACGTGCCTTATATCGAGATGGATTAAAAAAAAACATGATCATTTTTAATACTAAAAACCCATTTACAGTCGACTATATTTTTATTGTCAGGTCTAGGCACTAACGTCCAAGCATTATTTGCTAAAAGTGAATCTAATTCTTTCTTAATTGTACCTTCCCAAAGAGCTCTATCGTTTCGGTTCTTAATCTCATTAAAAGATGTAGGTATTACGCAATTAATTGACTGAGCACACAAAAGAACTTCATCAAGTTCCTTATAAGATATTGGTGTACGACCTTTTACTTGAGCCTAGCGCTCCTCCTCAATTGACAAGAATCATCGATATTTTGATCAAAACTACCAGTCGATACCAGTTCGTCTACTTTTACCTCTGGCATTTCATATGACTCGTTTAGCTTACGAATATTTCTACTAGAAACAGATTCATCAGATTTTAAACTATCTGATTTTTGCTCAACTGATTTAACAATATCCGATTTCGTACTAACTGATTTCATACTATCAGATTTCGTACTATGAGATTTCGTACTATCAGATTTTGTACTATCCGATTTCGTACTAACTGATTTCGTACTATCAGATTTTGTACTATCCGATTTCGTACTAACTGATTTCATACTATCAGATTTCGTACTATCAGATTTTGTACTATCCGATTTCGTACTAACTGATTTCATACTATCGGATTTCGTACTATCAGATTTTGTACTATCCGATTTCGTACCAACTGATTTCATACTATCAGATTTCGTACTATCAGATTTAGTACTATCAGCCTTAGACATATCAAATTTAGGACTGTCACAGCCTTGAGGTTTTATTTACTCTGACTTAGGTGTCAGTTCAGTATTTTGGAAATGTTCGATGACATCTCCTTCAAATCGCAACTTAGGCCTTGACTGCAGAAAATTAACCTCATCTACTATGACATCCCGAACCGTTTCATATTTTTTACGTTCTATGTTCCATACCTTATAGCCATTCGGTACATATCCTACAAGTATACCCTTCCATGATTTTTCATCAAACTTAGTTAGTAGCAAAAAAGCCTTTTAATATTTAATTGTAGGCTATTTATCATGCCACATTTCGAACGGGGTTTTATTTTGTGTCAAAACGCGGGTAGGAGAAAAATTAATCAAATAAACTGCAGTTAATACTGCATCTCCCCAGAAACATTTCGGTAATTTAGCACCACTAACCATCGCACATGCTTTTTCTGTTATTGTCCTGACCATGCGTTCGCTAACCGCATTCTACTGCGGTGTCCTAGGAATAGTTAAATGGTATGAAATCCCTCGGGACACACAGTACTCTTTCATCTCATTAGATAATAACAGTATAAATTAACCAATTTTAAATTGAATTGTGCTTCACTTTTGGCTACAAAATCTTTAAAAGCTGAAAATACATCTGATTTATAGGCTATCAGGTACGTAACACAGTAATGGGTATATTGATCCACAAACAACACAAAGTAATTCTTGTTATCGATTGAGGTAGGAGTGATCGGCCCACACACGTCAGTATGTACAACAAATAATGGTCGTTTAATATGGCTTTTATCCATAGATATATTAAATGGCAATCGATTTTGTTTCCCATTTATGTATGCTTCGCACAGTTTTTTATCAGGCGTTATTGAATCAATTAAACCAATGTCATCAATCATAGAATTCCTTTTTAAATCCAAAAACTTTTGTTTACTAATGTGTCCTAATCTCTGATGCCACAAGTCGTAATTATTTTTATTATTAATGCACAACTGAGAAACAGATCGATTAACACACACTTCTAAATCAATTGAAATTAAATTATTAATTGATTTTACCTCGCATCAGTACTGTACCGTCCTTACTGATATAAGTTCCGAGTTGATCGAAGGTGACGGTCAACCCGGCGCGCTGTATCCTCGATACGGTTGTACGGCACCTCCGGACAACAGTACATCCTCCAGAGTTTCTTGGATGCCAGAGTCACTAATTACTTGCAGTGTTCCACGTTTGGTGGCTGAAACAAATTCACCGTTCTTAGCTACTGAAATTCTAAAAGGTTTATGTAAAATTGTATAGGTACTGAAAATATCTTCCCTGTTAACAATGTGGTCGGAAGCTCCGGAATCCAACAGGATTGTTATTTGTTTCCTGTTTTCGCCAAATTGGTAATCACCAGCCATGAATGCAAACCCGGAGACTGGAAACCATTGCCTCCTCAGTCAATTCCACTGCTTGAACAATTCGAGGTCGTTCAGCCGGTTTCTTCGAGCTTCGCTCCAGCAGCCAAAAGTTCCGTCATCAAATCATCAAAAACCGTGAAGTGTTTGACTAGTAGAGTATCTCCTTGTAGTTTCAAACCCAACAGCTTCTTTCGTATAGCCAACTGCGTTGCTAAGCTTTTCCTTTCGTACAAGGCATCCAGGCTTCTAAATATGTCTTTTGCGGTCAGTTCTTCTTTGGCAAAACTAAGAAAGGAGTCCGACAAGTACTCGACAATAACGCTTTTAGCAATACGATTATTCTTCTGCCATACTCGAACTGTAACACGGGTTCTTTATCGATGACCTTGATGACCTCCAATTCGGTTAATAGCGAGCGGATACGAAACTTCCAGATGCTATATTTTTCGCCGTTAAAAGGTTGGATGTTTCGCTTAGTTTTTAGGTTATCCATAACGAAAATGGTTTTGGTTAAAGTTGATTGGAGGACACGTGTGTTTTTAGAAAACAAAAGAAATGAATTTAAGGAACTACAGCACAATACTAAAGGTAGTATGGCTGGGCCCATAACCTATAGATTTTATAGGGTAATAGGCGAGAGAAAATAAAAATAGATTAAATAAATACGTTAGAACGTATATTCAAAATTATAACAAGGATGGTATAACGTCTGTCTCCTAACACAGCGTAAATCGATATGAGAAAAAGAGTGGGGATGACGATTGTATTTATACCGAGAATATTGAGGGTGGCCATAATAATAATATTACCATCAATAATTATTAATTAATTTTTGTTATTTAAATTATAAAAATGTCAACAGCTTCAACATCTGAACCGACATATGAATGTATGAAATTTGATATGGAGGTAGTTTTAGGCCTGGTGAAGGACATAAGTATATTTTTCATTCCGAAAAAGATTTGCTAAGGGATATACATTAAAAGCGCGGGCAAAAGCTAATTGAACGAGCGAGCGCTAAGCGTGAGCAAAGCGTCAGCCAGCTTGGGCACAAGTTCTTTGGTAAGTATGTGTGTCCGGCTGTTTTTCTCTACAGCTCGCATTACTCAACCGATTCACGTGAAATTTTGTGAGTAGGTTTGATACTAACATAAAATTTTATAGACTATTCAGTTTTTATTTCGTTTTCGAAATTCCTCAGTTGGTTTCACCTTTGACCTTAGCGCCACTAAAAGGCCACATGACTTTTGTGAGTTTGTGGGGATTATAAAACAAAATCGAAATATATTTTTTTTTATTTTATCATCGGTAAGAAGAAATTTTCTCTTATGACGTCATTTGCTACCTTCCTTTTCTTATAAAATTAGACTATTAACCCCTACCCCCTAAATCACCCCTAGATCTCTTATGGTCTGCACGAGATGAGAAGCAGCTGGTAAAATCTATTTTTTTTCGTTTTGCCTAGAGCAGCACTGAAGAAGGACCCTAACGGAGAATTGCGAAAGATTTAAAAAATAAGGAATGGAATCATCATCATCATTTCGTGTAGGTGACACAGTCAGTGGACCATGCTCACCCTGGTGTCAGAGTTCTTCGGAACCGCCTCTCGGCCTCTGACGTGGTTCCTTTAACGACTACCAGATGGCAGTCGGGACCAACGGCTTAACGTGCCTGAAACAATGAGATAGTTTCACATTTTCTGATGTCATCCGGGGGTATATCTAAACATATTACGTAATATGAGTCTAAATATTGATTAAATCGAAAATTAAATCTGAAGATGCATATTGGACATAAAAAGTCAAGAAACTAAGGGAGTGGCCCGGAATCGCCAAAGCCAATCCACTGTTTTGCTTGACAATGGGTACCTACAGAGAAATTAGGGAAGCTGACGGCCAACCTCCAGAGAAGCATTTTATGATTCTGATGATGAGGAGATTGATTAAAACGGTTCCGGTGCAGAATACGTAAGTAATCCAACTCTGCTAACCTAGAAGCTGTAGGTTTGACTCCCAGTGCAGGCAAACGCTTTTACTTCATTTTCACTTAGGTATATTATTTTTCTACGGTTTTGGAACTATCCAAAAAACGTTAGCCTATCAGCGGCTGGCTGTGACTGATACTGCAGAATCTAACATGCTGTTATAAAACCGGACCTCGGGCTCTAATTGTCGAGCTGAGAATGCAACCGGGAACTGGATTACCTAAGGAGCGTAAGCTAAATGTTTAATGACGGAAATAAGCGTGAAATTAACAACACATTTTTTCAAAACTTTTATTATGACCCACTTGTTTCAGTGATTTCAGGTTCATGTATGTATTAACATAAAACGTTCAGTTCCTATGAACAATGTTAATTAAAATTTCGTACCTTATCACTTTTTCCGGTCAGTATGAATAAGGACAACCCTGTTTTGGGCAAATTAATGAAACTTAAGCATAGTGTTATGGTTTAACAAAATTAACAGAAACATATAGAACTATTTAATATACTTTTTTATTTTGTAGTATATTTATTTACCTATAATATACTACAAAAGAAATTAAACAATAGGTTAAATATAATAATAGCATAATTAATACGTTACTTTTCTTTTTGAGAAAATATTTAATGAAATGTCATTGTTATGAATTAAAATAATCCTCATAACTTAAATTTTTTATGTAACTAGTGACTATTGAATAATGCAGTAGAAATAGTGTAAATCTTCCGTCTGAACATTTTTTGTAAATAAAATATTTTAATTTAGTTTTCGGTGTCGAGTTTTATTTAAATGTGTAACAATTGAAAAAAAAAAACATAACAAAATATCTATATTTTACCTAATTGTTTAAATGGACCCCGTGCTGACAGACATCTAAATACCTGAAATATAAAAATAGATTGGCTTCTCCTGAGTAATCTAGCTCTATATTAAGCCATATCTTTATCTCAGTGCTAGTTGATGGTCAAAAGTAAACCCATTTCATAGATATAGAACAGTAATAAATTTATCAATTTGCTAGATGCTCTTGAGAAGTATTCACAATACTCGGTCTATTTATAAAGCCCAGTCAATCAAGTCGTCCGTAACATATGTACCAACATGCTTTCAACCCGTGGCTCTGCTCACGTCGATATAAATTCAGCAGTCTGAATTATGGCTATTTTCAGCTCCTCTTATAGTCTGTAGGTCTACTCCAAAGGTACAGGAAATAGGTAAATCTGTATATCTTAAAGCAAACCACATTATCAAATGTTACGTTTATTCTGTTATTGACCGAGCCACCTATGCGACTAAGGTCTTCAAATCGAGTCATGGCAAATTTATATGCATATTGTTCTGCCTGTATTTTACTACCTCAAAGAGAAGTCCTTATGCTTCATAAGGACTTCTCTTCGAGGTGGCGTTCACGTTCATATGGAAGATAAAGTGTGTTTTGTAAAATGGAAGAAACGGGAATACCGTATCTATCAAAACTATATAATCACCGAATCTACATCAAAACTGAAGCTGAACTTCTAAACATCACTTTTGTGACTAGGTTCCATGCATTCCAAATTCCATTATATTTTAGTTAAGAACTATATTTAAGGTTAAAGTTAAGGAAGACCATAGGACTAAGTAACACTACACAGAAAATACAAACCATATATTACAATTAACACATAGATACTACTAATACTACACACTAACTATTATACAAAAACACATTCGCACAACAAGAATTTAAATCAATGACTTTTATAATACGATACTTATATAATACGATAAAATCACCTCTAAAAACTTGATGTGCTGTGCCAAACGATATTTCAATCTAGCCCGTCGGTTGATACATTACAAATCTCAAATACGGCCGCATATGGATAATTTGTTCTCGTCACTGGACTCGAGCAATACTTTATTAGCTTTTTCTATTGTATGTATTCAAAAGAGAACTACTCGAGTTATTCATCGATAATTCGAGTAGTTCTTTTAGTAGTTCTAGAATCATCATTCTAGGCTGACCAATAATCTAGAACCGCTTTACTTGACAGTAGCCGTAGAGCCACGCTACCGGCGAAATTCACTTGCAGGTAGCGTGAATGGGCTGGCTTGTCTGCGGAAGTACCACTCTCTCACAGAAAATCAACATTTAAGTAGTAGCTTTACTGCTTCCTGTGCTTCGTTCGTTGAGTAAGAGAACCGGAGGCCCATCTCCCCTTCCCCTCTGGGGAGGGAAAAATAAAAGACTAGCTACGCTCTTGTTACACCCTTGCCCTGGTGTTGATAACGTTGTCCATGGGCAGCGGTGATTCCTACCATGAGACGACCCGCTTGCTCATATACTGTCCTATTTCATAAAAAAAAACTTACGCTTGAACGTAGGGTCCTAAGCCTTTTCTACCGCTTTGATTTGATACTTACTTGCAGCGCAATTTCACAACCGCACCAGGCCTCGTGGAAATAGGCTTATTGCTCATCTTGATTTCTTGCAAAACATGGTTTATTCTTATTAAAAGGATCGGCAGCGCTCTTTTAACAACTCTGATATAATAGAGTCCAAGGGCGATAAAAACAATTACCGTTAGGGGCTTCTCGTCATATTATGAGCTTTTAGACTTTTTTCCAGAAGTCCATGACTTGTGAACTTTTTTGTTTGTTCATTTTCTTTTAAACTTCGTTATATGTATATGCTAATGCCCCGATTTTTTTTCCATATCCATAAAGATTTATTTAACCTTCACGAGAAAGACCTGACTCCAAAAAAATTTTGCAATTTGAGGCTTAATATATCACAAACGGATCACAACAAGGGATTGACGAGAAAAAATCCTCACTTAGGTACTTTATATGTATGGGAGAATCCTAGTTTTTTTTTTTAGTTAACTCCGTTGACTTAGTTAATTTTGAGCGTTTACCGGTGGCTCTACAACCGTAGACCGGGCTAGGGCTGTAGAAAGAAGCCCTCTGTTGCTCCTGCTGAATACCTGCAACCACGATCAGCTACGACCTGCTATCGCAGGCCATGGCAAGAGATCTATCTGTTTCTTGGCGAAATTGAGCAAATTGATACCTTGTTTACTTATACCCAAGCTGAATTTCAGCTTAGAAAGCGTATAACGTATAACCTCTGTGATAAACCACGAGAAGATAGACAAACCGACGAACATGGCGTAGGTAACATAAAATTAAGTAAAATTAAGCATTCAATCAATTAATCTCATTAACATTATTGCCCTTAACATTTTATCAAACCATTGATATTTTAACCAAGTTGTATAAGAACGTACTTACATAGATTATAATGAGATTAATTATTGATTTCACGCTTAATTTTACTCCAAAATTATCAAATATTTCCGGTTTTTGGAGACATGCGCGTTCAGGGCCCTTTTAAGACCTCGTTTAGTAAAAAAAAATATAATCAATTTTAAAAGACTATGCAGCACTGTATTTCTGAGTATTTAGAAAAAATCCAAACCATGTAAGTAACAAACTAAAAGTACGAGAATTTATAACGTTTCACCACCCTTGTTTGTTTAATATAAGTGCAAAGACCTACACCTATATTTTGTTATTTTAATGAGTTCTTGCAAAAACATGGTATATTTACTTCTATTGAATATTCATCGTGTAGGTACCACAAATAGCCTTGGCTCTTAAGCGAAATAAATTAAGAGAGCAAACAAAAAACAATAAGCTAGTTCTAAATACGTCATCGGCAGTCAAAGGAACTAAAACAAGACATTTGTTTCGCCTCTCTACGACCATGTTACACCTATATAAGAAAACATTTTTCATATCGTGGGACAGTTTTCACAAACAACCAAGCCAAAATGTCTAACACCAGTTCAAGAGTATTCCTGGCCCTTCTGGTATTTTCTCTTATAATTTCTGTCGCACTGAGTGGAGATAACACTACAACAACTCCGGCTGTATCAACTACCACCCCTACTCCATCAACTACCCCACATAACGTAAGTTTTTTAAATCGATAAATAGTCAAATTTACATACACCCTTATTTTGAAATCAGTACACAAACTTTAACACGTGACTCAGCCCATCAACATGAACAACTTTTGTTATGGGACCAATGCAATTCAAAATTATTTTTACCTTTTCCATACATTTCGTCCGATTAGCTGGACACTTTGGTATGGGTATGTCATTTTTTTTTGAGTTCCCGGCATTGGCCCATATCAAAAGTTTTTCATGTTGATGGGCTGAGTCACCCCTTAAAGTTTGTGTACTGATTTCAAAACAAGGGTGTATATTCAAATAATAGCAATTTTTTTGGCATGAGTAGTATTCTCATTTTGTTATGCTTCTGCTCTTCTTCGACAAGAGCATGACCATTTGTGTATCATTTTCTTTAGGCAGTAATAAGCATAACAATCTTAATACAATTTTTTCAATCATATTTGATGTCATTTAAATACCCATTAGACGAATAGTCAGGTGGGGAAGTAGACCAATAGTAAAAGCAGACCGTTGCAAAAAGTGAGGCCCTTGAAAAGACTGAATGAGCAAGCACGCCGATTGGACAAGTAGACACTAAGACTGGTAGTTTTGGAGGAAAAATTATGTGAAATGGCATATAACAACCACAACTCATTTCAGAAGCGACTGCTGATTTCAAACTGAGATTCATAACTTTTTATATTGGTTTCAAAGAAACAGAATTTGGTTATACTTAATTGGATCTTATTACACCTCTCATTTACTTTTCCTCACCATATTATGGTACTATTTTTTTATACTACTAAGTTGGCAAACAGGCAAACGGCGCACTTGATGAAAGCGGTTACCGTAGCCTATGGACGCTGCAACACCATGGGTGTTGCGCGTTGCCGATCCTGAAGAAATCTTTTCACGCCCTTATTATGCTAAACTGAGAATTGTATCCTTCTTCAGATCTGAACTGAAGACGAGAAAACTTAAGCGGTGCAAGCTCAACGTTAATTAAAAAGTTAATACGTGTAAATAATTATATGACAGACTCTCAGATTGTCTGACTGTAAAAATTAATCTATAAAATGTGTATTGTTTCAGCTAATGAAGCCCATAGACGATGCGATACAAGTGATACCACGATTTATAAGTACAATTGCAGAAGGTGTAAGTGCCTTAAGTACTTTATTCATGTTAAGACTACCTTTAAAAGAAAAATAATGCATTAATTTAAACTAATTTTATGTTTGGTTTTGTCAAACGTAGTTTTGTGCAGTTATACGTCACGTCACTTTAATTAAAAACTGAGTTGTTGCTTACATAGTTACATGTTATTTAGAAAACTTTTTTTAAATTTCAGATTGCAAAAATTTCGTGTGGCTTCTTTTTGTGCTAACGTTTCATCGACGGTCGCTATTATAATCGTAAATGCACATTCAACCAGTACTACAGTGCTTCAGTACAGTATTAACTCTAAATAGGATTCATGGCTTATGAAAAACCAAAGCAAGGAGAAAAAAACGAGTCATTGGCGGTATAGTTCTTCTATGAGACAGCTGCTTCTTGTTCCATATCTAAGCCTATTCGGAGCATAATTGAAGGGGAGAATAAATAGACTAAATGGATCTGTAAAATATCTTCCTATCTAACACTATAGTCCATATGTTTAGGTACTTAAAAAATTTAAAACAAACTTGATAGGTACGTCTTTTTATTGAAATATACAGTTTTTACTATATTGGTATAGTAAAATCTGATTTAAAAATCAATATGATATTAAAATGTTCACGTACAAACGTCAAAATGTAATTATTTTTATCTTTTAAGCATAAATTTAATAAAAAGTCGTATCAAAATATTTAAATTTTTTAGTACCCAAATAAATATACTATAGGCATTTGCTTGTTCTGACCAATTGAATCATATAATGACACTGCCCACCTCGAAACAGAAGCGGACATACTCATATGTCGACGTTCTAATGAAATTTAAATATTATTAAAAGGGAATTTTAACTAATAAAACATTTAAATTTAAAGCTAATTGTTTTATTTCTTTTAGTAGGTATATCCTAAATCATATTGCTTTTGGTGCTCGACAAAAAATGTAAATGATGACTACAAGTACTTTAAAAGTTCAGCCAGAACTTATATGTCCGTGTACACAGCAGGAGCCTGCGCATGATCGGATGCACCGTTAGGTATTTACATCAACAGAATTTTGTACCCCCAAATAGTTTAATTATTAAAAAAAAACAAATTTTTTAAATGTGTTTGTTGGTAAATTTGTATATTTTATCTTTTTGTGTTCTTCAAATATTTTTTATTACTTACTAAGTAAAAACATTGTACTTCAAAGTCTACAACTGATATACGGCAATATACACTACCTAAGACCTGAAAACTCAGACGGGTCCTGCTGGAAAATATTTCAAGTTTTCTCCGTAACCCTAGTGGTTTAATGTTATTCCAGAGATACAAAATGCTATGGATGTAAATAATTAGACGTCTATCCAATCATGCGCAGGGTCCTGCTGGGTATACGGACATAGAACTTGTGTGGTCTGTCTGCGGTATCCATATAAAGCAGTGGTATACCACCGAAATCTGGATGTTATTTTCGTAGCTTCGTATTGAAACTAGGTGGAAACTATTTTAAGCTAATAAATTAGTTGGCTAACTTTGAACCACCTTGCAGAATCTTAAAGTTATAGTGCTAACTTTGACAGCTGTGAAAACGTCAAAGTGAACTGTGAGAGCATCTGAATCCTGAAAATATTATTTATTTAGTTCTTTCGTTTCATGCTGTTAAACATTTTCCTATTTTTTGAAATAAGGATTAAAATTAGTTCAAGCTACACAATAATATGGGCTGATTCTCAATCCCCTAGCAATATTTTAATTATTAAAAACCGGCCAAGTGTGAGTCAAACTCGCGCAATGAGGGTTCCGTACAATATGCTTCGTGTACACACACACACAATGTGCAAAAATGTTTTATTCTATTGACTAGCGCTATCTAGTGGTGTTTTAGTGAACTATTTCCCTGGATGAACTTATTATAGTGAGTTTACCACTTTATTTTCAAGTGATAGAATTCTTATTATTTTTCCTGTAATCTTTAAGAAATGAACTACATTTTGTAATTTTTTCAAAATTTTTGGCCCAGTAGTTTCGGAGATCAGGGGGGGGTATGGTCAATTTTTGCCTTCTTTCGTGAATAAAATCAAAAGTATTGATTTTACCCGAACAAAAAAAATATTTTTGAGATCCTCATAATGAGCCCTTACATTTGATATATGACACAGTATGGTTTGCAAAACTTTTTTTTTAATTTTGTAATTGGGCCCGTGAAAATGACCCTTATTTCAAAAAAATCTTTATTTACTTTGCACATCCGTGTTTGGGTCATAGGATTACACCATCTTACCAAATTTCACCTAATTTGGTTCAGTAGATTCGGAGAAAATCGGCTGTGACAGACGGACGGACGGACAGACAGACGCACGAGTGATCCTATAAGGGTTCCGTTTTTCAATTTTTGTACGGAGCCCTAAAAACAGTATCAACAATTTCTAATGACATCAATGCATATTTTGATAGATTATTCTTCGCTATGTTTAACTGACCTTAGTTATTGCCAGAACTAATGAACATTATCTCATTAGAGGACAAAATAAACAACAATGACCACAAGCCAGCTGCGTCAGAGGTGCTCAAAGGAACTGAAACAAGACATTAGATGCGGTTGCTAACGAGCATTCTATATAAGAATAAAATTGACGAGACATGGGACAGTTTTTCTGACAAGATGGCACGTAACTTTGGATCAGTGGTTGCCCTTTTGCTTATTGCTGTAACGATTTCGCTGGTTTTGAGTGTGGCTTTAGCTGCAGACAACGCTACGACCACTCCAGCAGCCACCACACCCAAGCCGTCGACGACTCCACGTGGACCAAACGTAAGCTGTTGTGTAACCTTTATTACCCTAGGGAAAGAATAAAAACTAGGTATGAATTGTGACAGTACCAAGAAAGAGTGTCACGCATGTTAACTGTATGTCAAACATTTCCTATATACTGGGTTTACTTGAAATTGATAAGATTTATCAAAAACCCGAGTTCCGGTAAAATTATTCGTATTTAATATTAGATTTTGAAACAATAGATAGTTTCAGTTCTAAGTAAGAACTTAAATTCAGTTTAAAATAAAACAGGGGTCGAAGCACAGATGTATATTTGTAAATTAAATAACTACGGGACAGATTTGATATATTTAGAAGATAAAAATATGAGTACCTTGAATTGTACTAAATATGGCTAACACAAGAACGAATTTGCAGGCAAAAGCTGGATAAAAGCTTTTTTGTTACTGTTAAATATCAAACTTTTATTTCTAGTTGATTCGTCCCCTGATCGAGGCAGAGAGAGTAATTCCTGATGCCCTTGAGGCAATTTGCGAAGGTGTAAGTATTTTTAACAACTTCTGTAAAAAAAGGAATTAGTAATTATTTACTAAACATTCGACATAAAATGTGGATACTAACATATATTTAGTAATATTTACTTTTTAACGCAAGAACCAATAAAGCGATCTCGATGAATTTTTTAAAAGCTTCAAGGTTCAGTTACGTTTTATTGGATATGGCAGAGTAAAATAGGACCACAGGTGGATGTCGTAGAGGGCGACTTAGGAAACTTACTGTACTAAAACTGACTTAGGACTTTAAGCTAAATAAAGCTTTTAAACATCAAAAAGACCTCTACAAACCGTCTGACCAGCGTTGAGAGTGTAGGCCAAATACTTTGACTGCTCTGGCTCTGGTAGTTCAGAGAGTCGTGCTCCTGCAGTGGAGACTAAAAAAGACCTGATCATCACGTTAATTTACCTAGGATGTTTTTATCAATGTTAATATTACTTTTTTTCTTTACAGACTGCAAAATTTTTAGAGCGCTTATTTCCATCCAACTGGGACTTGTTTTGAAGAACAGAACATTATATTAATTAATAAATACTATGGTCAAATAAATATTAAGTACATATTATATCGTTATTTCATTTCCGGTACTTTACCTACCTACCTACCCTGCTTACATATGCTTTGGACCGGCTATAATAACACTCCCTATACTCTACAGGAGCGACTATGGACCGGTATTAAATAATTAATTTCAGAGTTTGTTAGACCATATCTCACTGCGTGCATACAATTTTCTTTCGTTTTGCTATGTAAAGACCTCAGTAAATATAGCTTGTTAGTAAAAAAAAAACTCCTTGAGATATCATCAACATCGATTTGACCAGTTCTGTGGCGCAGTTGTGAACATGCTTACCTACGACATCGGGTTCGATCCCCGGCCAGGTCATGATGGAAAATTAACTTTATCAGATTGACCTGGGTCTTTAATGTTTGTCTATATAAGTATCTATATATTACAAAATATCTAAACATCATTGAATTAGTACCTACCTATCCCACGACACAAGTTCACAATTTACTTTGGGGCTAGCTCAATTTGTGCGGTGTCCCTATAAATTCATTTATTTATCACATCATCATCTTAGCCTTAAGAAGTTCACTGCAGGACATGGTGCTCCCCCAAAAATTTCCAATACGACTGTTAGGAAGCAGTCAGCATCTAGCGCCTTCCTGCGACCTTGGTCAGGTCGACCCAACTCCTGATCGGTGGGTATCCCAGGCGGCACTTGCTGATACGTGGTCGCCATTTTAAAACCTTTCTGTCCCATCGGCCATCGGTTATACGCGATTGAAATATGAAAATTACAATTTTATTTACTTACATATTTACATTTTTGGGCGAGACTACGACATTCCTGTGAAAAGAAAGCAGTGATGCCACATATTTTAGATGTAGCTTTGTAGGTTTGATGTAAGAATTTTGTTTGGCACCTTTAGTAAACAATGCGTTTATAGATTAACCGGTAAAACGGCATTCTATTACTGAGACTTCGCTGTTTCTCTGTCGGTCACCAGGGTATATCTCATAAACTGTGATAGCTAGAGTGTTGAAATTTTTACAGATGATATATTTTTGTTGACACTGTAGTTACAAGTACTAAAAACAGAATAAAATAATTACTTAAGGGGGCTCCCATACAACAAACATGATTTTTTCCGTGTTTGCTCGATAGTCTAATGTTGTATAGATAATGGTACGGAACTCTTCGTGCGCGAGTCCGACTAGCACTTGGCCGATTCTTCCATTCATTACAACATCCCCAGGAATAGGTAACTCAGCCAGTCAAAATTAAAAAAAAGAATCCTAAAAGACCATTTTTTTTACGATTTTAAGGTTTAACATACTGTAGTATGTCCGATCATCATAAAATTTTGTATACACTTTTCTGTCATCTCAAATCCTTCTCTGTAGAGAACCACATAGGCTAACTTTTGAATTAATACGATCGATAAGGATCGACCGCGAGAAAAATCTAGCACACCTACCATTTTCAATAAGTACGATGCGTCATTCCTTATAATTAACTTTTTCAAATTATTTTTGGAAAGTGGATAGAAACTCACTACTAAAATAAATACGAAAGTAAGGTTGTTTGTTTATTTCTTTGACATTCTGTTATGCTGTTGTGATGAGCACATCCATGCCTGTTGTGGGTGTGCAAGAGATACCGACGAGATTTTTCAAAATCCAAAATACTATATCCCTATCCTCCCCTTTAACTTGTGTGATGAAATTTTAGTTTGCTAAGTAACTTTGTGTAATATTTGTTTTGCTCAAAACTATGTATTTATTGACTTATTTATTTTGGATTGTATACCTTTTCAAAATTAATGCTCTATTTTGCTAGTTTTTTTTTTTGTTATAAATTAAATCCCATTAAGCTTAGTTTCCGGAAATGGGCGCAAACAACTGCAAGGTTGTTTACGATCCAAATAGTTGATGTATAACACGTTTATTTCTTGCAAAATAAACTCTTTAAACTCTTTAATGCTTTCACGTATTGAATCGATTGTCGTACAGTATAAGTTTTTATTAATCTGTGAGTAACTATTTAGTTTTGCATTTATTTGTCTGGGCTACTGAGAAGGAAATACGAGTATCTGAGGGCACGGGAGTGCCCCCCAAGCCGAGCAAAAAAGCGTCACGTCCGAACCATCCTTTTCTCGAAGCACTTCAAGCCATTTTCGACGCCCTATAACTTCGTTGTGGATAAAACCAGAAAGTCTGAATTTTCAGTTACCAAGCAGGCATTGTATAAATTGGTAATTTAAAATTTTATTTAATTTTAACCAGCAATTTAAGAATGATATCTACGCAAAGTTCCTAATTTTGTCACTCACTGACTGACCGATCATCAAAACTCTATGGCACTTTTAGCAGACATAGAAGCGTCAAATTTGGAATACACTTAGTGTTTAGTGTATCATGCAAACTCAAATATTTTACATTTTCGGTCCAGTTTTCTAGATACACCAACTGCATAAATAACTTTGTAATCCCTTATAAATATATAGGATTACAAAGTTACATTTGCAGTGAATGAATCACTGTACTTTAAGAAAATCTGTTGTTGTTATTCAAAAAGAAGAACGTACTGGCAAGGAAAAAAAGTAGGACTTTGTACAAAAAGAAATAAGATGCCGTTGAAACAATTCTTGTAAAAAACCAAGTCTCGCAACTCAGTTCTTCTACCGTCAAAAGTTGTGAGATCCATGTAATACCAAGTCGGTTAATGTTTTTAATAAATTGATCGACTTGGCAACCACATTAACATAATATGAATTATTCATCGTGTTTATATGCGGTGGCCAAGTACTTTTATTTTCGGTACGGTACATTGTCAACTTTTGACGGTAGAAGTACTGAGTTTTTTTTTTACAATAATAGGCTAGTTGCCTAAATTTGATTAATAGTTAGACAATATACCTTATTATACATTACACATGAGAAAAATATTATTTTTAATAAATATATTGATTTTCAACTTGTATTTTACACTTAAAGAAATGACATTAAATTTCTCCCGAAAACGCTTAAAACTGTCATGGCGTCTTGTGTGACGTCACCCCGTGCGAAACACAGCTGTTTGTGTATGGCGATTGTAAATGTTTTGTGATTAAAAATTAATCCTTCGTATTACAAGTACTATATGGTGCCCCAGGGGGAGAGCAGAAGCATTAAAATACCAAACAAATTATTTATATTTGTCCCAAGCAACAAGAAATGCGGAAAATATGGAAAAAACACTTGCAAGGAGGAATGATGCACATTGTTTATCAACAAATTTAGAATATATTAGTGTGAAGATCATTTTCATTTAAGTATATTTAACAAAATGTAATTCAGCGAAAACATAATTATAACAACACAGATGAATTTTGCTTGGACATATTTTACACTCTTCAGTACATAGTTTACCCTCTCGCTTAACTTGCAGATCAACAACAAACAACATCATCTCCATAAAAATCTTGTGGTGGCCCTGAAATTGAGTTTATTCATTGAAGTACATTAATCTTTTAACGGGGTAACAAAAAGCCACGTTATTCAATTTACGAGTAAGATTGGCTAGTATTATTGCCTATAACATGATTTCTGAGATATTTATCCGTACCTAGGATTGACTTTTACAATCTGTGCGTTAAAGTAAGCAGCTGGTACATACATTCTATAGTTATTTTTGTTACTAGATAAGCTCATGTTTATCTAGGAACAAATACAAAGTAAAACAGAAATGATATTTTTAATAACTTTCATAAGTTATTAAAAATATTATTTCTGTTTTGCTTTGTATTTTTAACCTCAAAATATATCAAAACTGTGGTCAAAACATAATCAATAAATTAACACATATATTAAGGTATCAATATCAAGACTGAGAAATTGGGATTTTAGCTTATTATAGTTTTATCACATGTATACTTACATTGAAGTTTTAACATTGCGAAATTCCGATGAACAAAAGTCGCTGTTTGATGCTAAAATTTTGCCAATTTTGAGCAAGTTATTGCTATTTCCTTTCATAAATCTAGATTCCATGGTGTTCTCTCACAGTATAATACTTTAAACAACTTAATAAAGGTGACGACAAAAGATAAAACCGTAAAATAATAGCTTGTAACACACTTTTCTATGAAAATGTCAACAACAACAATTATGTTTTCCACAGGGTGACGTAACGATTTGTGATTGGTGTTCCCGGTCACATGACCTGATGCCTTTATTTTCATAATTTGTTTTATGAAAATATCAACAATCGTAAATTATATTGTTGAATAGATTGATTTTTCCTTATCTACATATCATAATTATTTTTTACACACCTTAATCCAACCCATTTGTTCTTAGTGGATACATGCCTATTGTTTTTACGGCATTGATATCTTTTCCAAATTTCAAAATACTGTTCCCAAGGGATCTTCATTATTGCGAGTGAAGCCAGTTAGTCAGTAGGTATAGGTGGTATATGTAGGTAAGTATATAGGTAATTTGAATTAGATAAGTTTCAATGATATCAAAGTTTTCTTCATTTAAAATTTTCCATGAAGCCATGATGGAAGGAACGGTTACAGATTTATAAAAAAAAACTTTGGAAGTTCATATACTATATACCTATAGGCGCTTTGTACAATATTCTTAATTTAATTAATATAATTTAAGACTTTAGTGCGCCATACGTAAGTATTTTTGTTATTTCGACTAAGCAAAAAATGTGAGTCTGATATTTTTTATCTATGTTGACCTGAATATTTTTTTCCGTTTTATACTTTGTCATACATACTTACATACATACATAGTATCACGTCATTCTCCTTTGAGGGGTAGACAGAGCCCATGTCTGTAAAACCTTAAGCCCATGTTGGTGGGCTTGTCAGTGAGAAACGGAATCAAAATACTGGGTTGCTTCACCTATTGACATGATGCCCTGACGCCCATTCCGTCAATCGGGTGATATATTCTACGTTTTTTCTTTTCTCCCAGACCAGCATGGAAGTACTTACATACTTTTTCATCATTCGTTATTCCGTATAAGTTTATTTTG
Source organism: Rhodophaea formosa (assembly GCA_963082605.1). NCBI lineage: Eukaryota > Metazoa > Arthropoda > Insecta > Lepidoptera > Pyralidae > Rhodophaea > Rhodophaea formosa. The sequence continues at coordinate 12,957,508 of OY720210.1, forward strand.
CCGGTCCGTATATTTATTAGTAAGTATAGGCTAATATTAGAAAAAATTGGGGTGATTTTATGCAGTTTTTCATAAGGATGTTAAATAGATTTCCGAAGAATACCTACTTACCTGACTTGACTGTGTACAACCAGGGCGGGCAGCGGGCTGTTCATATACCCAATCTGGCTTAGTAAATAATTGATAGAACGTAGATATGATTTCATCGAAATATATAGTACCTAAAGGTAACTAGATCAAACGATTAGCAGTACACACAACAAAGTTACTAACGTGAGGTAAAACTGGTTACTCTCGTGCTATCATTAGGATTGCTGACTATAGTTTCATATTCACCAGGAGTCCATTTTCAAGGCAAGTAACACCATATTGACACTACATCATTGAAGGGTAAGTATCTAAACATCAAGGTACCATACCCTGTGCTGCTCTCTTTTGTTATTAGCACTAATTCAGGGCCACTAACAGAAACAAATATTACCATTTTTACAATTTCACGCTTTACCACCTGCGTAGTCATGGCAACCTTTACTGCTTAACTCGATTATCATAGAAGTAGAGACAACCGCGACATGCTACGTAGCCACCGCCTAACGTACAGTCGACAAAAATTTTAGTTCACGAATCTAAGCAATAACATTTTGTGAAACCAAATATTTGTCCGTATAACTATATTTTTTTTAACACTTATATTTTTATTTTTCGCATTATGTGGATGAAGTGGAACTGAACTGGGAACAAATGCTTCAACATCAGTGGAAAAAACCAAGAAATGCTGGCTTAATTTTGATAAAGTGTGTGCCTTGGTCTCAAATCAAGATAATGGGTACCTTGTGAAGTAAAGAAGAAAAAGCGCGAATACGGACCCTGGGCTTTAAATAATCTCAGCCAAGGATGCTCCTGGGAATATGCATAGATGAGAGAGATTTAAATATCATGCTTATCTTGCCAGTCAGCTCAATAGTCTGGGGTTAAGGGCGTATCCTACCGTATTTTTTCAGTATGCTTTCCATACAAATGTATTCCTTTATTTTTTCTAAAAAACTATTTTTCTAAAATAAAATTTTTTGAACAATTTTTTTTTAATATTAACACGTTCGCTGACTGTTAGGACTTTCTCTGATACAACGGTATGACACTAAAATTTTTCATAGTAAATGATAGCCCGTCGACTGGCGTACTTACAAATATTAATGATTTAAATTTATCCTAAGACAGCACAACGTTCAGAGACGTTGACGTCTAACGAAGTAGTATCGTATTATATTACTATTTGCTTGCCTGATCAGAGCACAACGTCGAGGGATGTGGACGTTTATCGACGCAGTTTTTTATATGGACATCTATTTGCCGGTGTAAATAACTAAATACGTTCTCAGACGTTTAAGTATTTCAAAGAAAACATGTATCAGTTCAATCATAGAAGATTTATTTGTTTTGTATTTCAGTTATTTCAACACTATGACGTCACGACTTACATAAAGTTGAACACAATTCTTTTCAAAACAAACCATATAGCAACATTATTGGCATGTTTTCAATTTCACCAAACAAAATTTACATTAAAATATGATTCTTGAATAAGTCACCATAAACAACTACTAAAAAAATAAACACATGCCAGAGATCACAATTTTATATAATAACTAATATTAAACTTTCTTTGTAAACGAAATATAGTTTTTACATATGTACTACTTAATGAGATCCTTTTTACAATCTTTTCAATAAGTTTTAATTTGAGAGATCAATTATTATTTTTATTGACCATGGCTGCGAATATGTCAAAATGGATGGTGAATTTTCATTCGGTTCTGGTATAGCATCTTGCAAGCCGTTTTCTTGATCTGTCGGCTGTTGCGGCTCATAGTTGGTAACTGAGCTGAAGTCTTCGTTGTAATCTTTATACAGGTCTGGTTTAGCTGAAAAATTTGATGACAGGTCGTCAAAGAGATTAAATGGCAGTTTTGTGGGCCTGTTAGCTGACATCTAAAATTATAAATTAATCATTCATTATTGTGATGAAATAAGGGTATATAGTAGGCACTGACACATTTAACTTTACTTATTTTATACGTAATATAAAAAACTATCGCAATTTTTGTAAATAAACATAAAAAATAATAAGATGTACAAAATTAACTTACGATTAACTCTTAGTAAACACGCGGAGTTCACAAAGCGGCACTGACTGGATTGAATGTTTAAGAAAGCAAGCATGCGTTCACGCCGGTCGACGTAGTTCACACACGCGAGAGTTTTAGATGTGTGGATAACGAGCGAGACAGCAATATGAAGATACCTTTAAAATACTTGTAATACGACAGTTAGAAACATGAAGTTGCTTACAATATGACAGTAGATACTGCTCTACATAGAACTAGTATGAAAAAGAATCGTCGCCAGACGTACTGCGAACATTAGCAAAAAAAAGTTGCCCTCCCCTCGACGTTCTGTCACAAGGCATCCTTATAATATCTCGCCCAGTGACGTACTGTCATCGAACGTGTTAAACATAGGGCCTCACCTATTTTAGTACTAGATTTTATGAAAAAAGAATTATGCCTCTAGAAGCAGTTTTCAGCGAGAGAATAGAGGAATACATTTTATTTGAGCTATGTAATAACATTCATTCTTATTCTTCCATCCTAGTCTGGGAAAAAAGAAAAAAACGTAGAATGTACCAGCTGCTTCTCTTTCCGCGCAGGTCGTAGAAACCGGCCGAAGGGAATGGGCGTAAATCTAAGGAATCATGTAAATAGGCGGTACGGCTAGCAAACCATTACTATTTTAATTCCGTATTTCATTTTTAAGCCCATCAACATGCTAAACGTAGCCTTTCGGTCTTATGGCTTTAGGCTCTGTCTACCGCGTAAGGGATAAAGACATGTTATCGTGGATGTATTATATTTTATTTAAATTATTTCAGCAATCTTAATTCTCTTCTATTAACCAAGTTGACTGTACCACAGACGAATACTTAAGAATGTAATGCATAGTTTCGTAGTCAGTTTACTAGGCAGCAATGGTATGGATGGGTCGTGTGTGTTGCTTAGTTGCGTTAGTGTGTGTGTGGCTGGGGGTGGTGATGGCAGATGGTAACGGCACCATCGTCATTCCTATTTCACCCATGGGTTCCATGCCGCAAGAACCAAAACGATCGGGTGTGAGTATGGAGATAAATTTACTTATGTTTAATTTCTTAGACTCAAATAAACTTGCCGTGCAGTTCCTGGTAGAGAAGAATAGGACCACCCGTGGTCTTTCCGTGGATGTTGTAAGAGGCGACTTAGGAAACACGAGCTAAACAAAGCTTATAAACATCAAAGAGACCTCTCCAACCCGTCTGGCCAGCGTATAGGTTTAATCCTCGGGTCCTCCTGATCTGGCTTTTATATGACTTTGGTAGTACAGAGAGGGTCGTGCTCTTCAAGTGGAGACTAGAAATGACCTGATGATGATGACTCAAACTATATGCGTCTGAGCGGCCCGACCCCCATACCACAAAATTACAAAACAAATGTATGCAACGCATTTAATAAGAGCCGTAAAAGAACCATTTGATTCGCCAGTGTAAAGATAAAACGATAAAAGAGAGTAAATTACAACTTAAAAAATAATAATAATTTTATACTTACATTTTTCTTTTTTGGTACTCATTTACATTAAGCTGTATATAAAACTTCATACTATCAACTAATAGTTTAAGGTCATACATTTGATAATCGTACAGTAAATAATCTATTTCTTTGACAGGCATTATCCAGTTTAGTGAAGATGCTTATTGACATACCAATGGGGATTGTTGAAGCGTTTAAGGACGTAAGTTTCTGAGAATTTAAACCCAATCCCAACTAATGTGATAAATGCGAAAGTGAGTTTGTTTGTTTGTTTGCTTTCACGCCGTATCTACTGAACCGATCATCATGAAATTTTGCATACACAGAGGTGAGGGTACTGAAAAGGACATTGGCTATATATTACGCGGGCAAAGATGCGGGTAACAGCTAGTAATCTATAAGACTCCAACCAAACTACTGAAACAAAGGTAAATTTTTAAATGTAATAAAAAAACAACTCGGGTGTTTTCGAGTTATAAATACTTACATCTGTTAAATAACTATATTTGTAATATTAAAGAAAAAATATATTTTATGTATCGTATTTCTAAGAAATTAAATATTTATTATTATAAGCACTCGGCTTCGCCTCGTGCCTATAAACACCTCGACTATAATATCCAGCTTACCGTACTTGTATCATAATGTACTATTAAAGTATTTCATTATCATTTATTGACCGCACATTAAAATGTGTCTTTAAAATTATTACTGTGTCCTCTATATCTCTTTTTTTGTGTAATATAAAAACTATTTTCCAAACAATAATACACTTACATATTCCAGGGTGCAGATGCCATTGAAAACACAGTAGTAGCACTCATGAGAGGGATTTTTTAACTAGTAATGAAGTACCTTAAATAAATAACGATAATACTATGAATTGATAAATATCACAAGACTTTTGTAACTTATTTTAAGGAAATTACTGTAATAAAAAAATATTTATTAAATCTATTTTTTATTTCAATATGAGATATTGCAGTACCCGTCTTGTTTCACTTACATAAAAAAAACACCTCTTCATTTACGTTCAAATGAATAAAATGTATGGTGGTAACTATCAAATTATAACACAAATAGTATATAATGTTATATCAACGACAAAAAGTAGACTAGCTCATTGATACCTATTTTTATTTTTATCATTATTCTCTACTTATTGCCAAGTTAACATATGAAAAAATAACATTTAAAAACACCCACAATTTCACCCAAATTGTCGTTACACAATCGTTCATTAAGTACTATCGCTTACAAAATGTATTAAAAAATATTTTTACAATATTTTCTATGACAAAATAGATTTTTTATACTTAAGGCGCTGTGGTATCAAACGATACGAGACAATCGCCACCCAGCAATTAATTCTTTTACTCCTAAATCAAACCAAATTTAAAAAATGTAATAGCTGATTGCCTTATCAAATTACTTGTAGCATTATTTTTATTACTTTTCATAGATATTATAATCTAAGTGTAAGAGAACGAATTGTTACCGCCAAAAGTGGCTACTTTTGGCGGTAATAATTCATCAAATGAAAAATAGTGAAAACTTGTACCAAGAATACTACAAGTAATTTACTAGGGCATTCAGCTATTAGATTTTTAAATTTGATATGATTTTGGACTTATCAAATTTATTGCTGGGTGGCGCTAGTGTCTCGTGTAGTCTGATATCTATCACAGCGCCTTAATAAGTACACTTACATGATCCATCCAAATTCATACTTAATATGTTTATACCTAACTACCAGCCTATACAGAGCCTCACACATCAGGATTTTTAATCGCCAACTGATTGGGTAACCATCTAGTGACAAATTGTTGGGCTCTGACTTTTCAAACCTATCTTTCATCGATGATTTTATACAAAATATAAAAATACAATTAAACTCCATTGATCACATTATAAAATAAAAGTTGGTCCCAACTACGTTAACCTACTACTACTACCCTCCGGTATTTATATCTAATTGTTAATTACTTGCTTTTTTTCGGATTAAATAACTACAAAATATACGTTACTTCACTAAAAGCTTCGGTATCGAATTAACGTATCCATTTTGAGATTTCTCAGAAGAAGCGGCGATATCATCCATGGTAATGTACGTTGGGTTTGCCACTGCAGTTCCACTCGTGCCGCCTAGTGACTCCTTGGTATTTTTCTCATTCATATCAAACACTTCGTCTATATCAAACTCCTCGTTTAGTTCTTCTTCAATCCTGGGACAATTGAGGTACGGAGAGTGATCATCTTCATGATCAGATTGAGAACCAGATTCAGCCAAGTTATCAAGGTTCAGCATTGGCGTTAATTCCGAAGCATGGTTGCTTAGCTTTGATGGTGTTTTATTCAATTGTTGGTTGTCAAATGTAAATTTCTTGGTCTGCGACATCGGTGTTAGACTTCCATCAATATGAATCGATCGTAAATAGCCATTCTCGTCTGTAAAAAAATTATGAAAAGTGAAATAGGGTATGCTTTTATTAAAATATATATATTTTTTTTACATACTACTAAATTTTTCAAGTATGTTCTTTTATGGAAATAAGATTGGGGCTTATTAAAAAAGGTACAATAAACTAATATTAAATCTTGGTGTTAATAGTTGACCGCCTATAAAAGCCGTCTCACCTTCCTTAGGAGTGGGCGGGAAGAAGGCTTGATTTAAGTTATTCGGACTGTTGCCACATCCAAAAGGACTGGGCGTCACCAGATTGTTGTAGTCCGGGGAATTCATCATGGCCAAATAGTCTTCTCGATCCGCGTTTTTGGCGTTTTGGTCCATGTACGATGAATTCAAATCGATGTAACGCTGAAAATAATAACGATTAAACTTTATCTTTATTGTATAAGTTGTGACACAAAATTACTTTCTGTTTCTCCACATAGAAGTACTATTTGAAAAATCCTGTAATTAGGTACATAGACATATTCGAAGTAGGTATAGGGAAGAAAATTAATTTATTAAATTCCGGGGTGTATTTGCTATTGAACTTATTCCACAAAATAAGGAAAAAAATATATTTTTAGAAAGTTATAATCCAATTACAAAATTGAGATGATTTAATAATTGAAAACAAACAAAAACAACAAATAAATACTGAAAAAAATTACAATCTGAGACCACGTGTACTATTTTTAAATGGGCTGTCAATTAACCCATTTAAAAGTAGTAGACGAGCAATTTTTCTAATAAATGATTTTTTTTCGAGTCTTTCGTTAAAAAGAGAACACTTCATGGTTGCTTCAAAACCGTCAAAATATCCGAATAATAGATAAGTTCTCATAAATTATTAAGAGAGAAATACATAAATTAATTATCTCTTGCTTAATAATAAATAGTCTTCTTCCGAGAAATCATCAATTATATGAAAAACTGAATATCGAGGAATATATTAAAAACTAGCTGTTACCCGCCGTTTCGCCCGCGTGATATATAGCCAATGTCCTTCTCAGTACCCTAACCTATGTGGACAATCGGTTCAATAGATACGGCGTGAAAGCGTAACAAACAAACAAACAAATAAATAATCAAACAAACTCACTTTCACATTTATAATATTAGTTAGGATTAGAATTTCTCGCTTAATAATAGAAGACTTATCATCGTTAATTTTGTCGGATATTTTGACGGTTTTGAAGCAACAATGGAGCGCTTTTTTATTTATCACCCTTCACTTACTTTTCGATCAGCTTCGTCGAGGAAGGAACCCAGGACCTCCTGCAGCTGCGTGAAGCTCGGCCGCTGAGTTGGCTTCTTCTCCCAGCACCGTCGCATTACGAAGTATAATTTGTCGTTGGCGTACTGTGGCTTTTCCAAGCGATTTCTGATAAAAAAATAGAAGTTTAATAAACGTAAGTATATAATACGGAGGCAATGCAGTGTATTATTAAAGAATTAATAAATTTAAAAATCTGACTGAAGCAGGCTAGAAACGCAGCCATAAACAGCAGGGTAAAAAATATTCAGATTCAGATTTTTCAGTCTGTTGTTTACCAGGATATCTTATAGATATATACTCTGGATTATACTCACAGGTGCAACCTTGATAATCATGGAAAAGCGAAGATAATCTTTCATCTATCCAGTGGCTATAACTTTTAAGAAATTTACTAATAAGTATAGTAAATAATTGGAAAGAAATATTGCTAAAAGCCAAGCCTAATCATATAACAGCTTTATAACAGCATAAATTCTTGCATAATAGCGGACCCCTCTATATGAGCTAGCATTGCATTAGTATTTTCTAGCTCGTACTCTTTTGATAGCTCTTACCTTCCTATTTTCACTACAGCCTTAAAAAACGCCCAGGTGAATAGTAATTTACAATAAAACGTGAAGGATATGCTTGAGGAGTCAAGCATGTCCTTCACTGGTAAATCCAGTAACGGGTTTTTAGCAACAACTGAATCAGTGCTGCACTAGGTTTCCCTAGTCAAGCGTTACACTGAGCCGTCACTTTTTGTAACACTGTGTATTTTATAAATTTTGGTTTATATATTGTGTTATGGTTTGTGGTGTCTTTTGTATGACAATATTTTTAATTTTTTTCATCACTTTAACTTTTTAAAAGGACTTTTGCGTTTAGATCCACCCACTCCATTATTACGCAGACCTCCATGCCACCGGTGTAATACCTGTATGTTTCATGATATCAAAAGTCTTACCCGTCAAGCAGAAACTGTAATAAATCAGATGGATCGAGGTGACTCGGATATGGTGTCTTGGCAAGGCTAAATATCTCCCAGAGCACGATCCCGAAGGACCAGACGTCAGACTGCGTCGAGAATATCCGATCAGTCAAACACTCTACTGCCAGCCATTTCAAGGGTAATAGACTCTGGAATAACATGAAAGTAAAACTGAAATGGTGTGTGTCTAAGATAAGATCTTCAAAAAGACACTTTTAGATATAGGTTCGTAGAATCCAATGACTTCATTAGGGAGATGACCACTGCTCTGGATGGTACCTGGTTCAAAGATTATCCATTGCAATCCAAAGAAGAAATGCAGTAAGCAATGGGTACTTTTGAGCCAGGTACAGTTCTGGGTGGCGTTTTTAATTGAAATGTGTTTTTTTTTTTGTGATTTTATTTATGTAGGTATATTTTAATGTGTAAAGACAATTAATGATCTTATTGATTCAAAGATATAAGTGATTAATTATGTAAAAATATTAGGGATTTTTAGATATTATCGGAATCAGCTACGTTTTATTTACTTATGAATGTCATATTTTTAAACTAATCATAGGGTAAAACACATGTAAAAGCAAAGTGTGCCTTAGTACAGACAACTTTCACTTCTACTAGGTTAATTTTTGATACTCACATCGCCTTTTTTCTGGTATTCGTCGTTCTTGTAAATGCTTCTTGCTAAGCCGAAGTCGCAAATTTTCACTACGTTATCATCAGCCAGTACAATATTTCGAGCTGCTAGATCTCCATGAAGGACCTGTAAGATTAAATATACCTATTAATAATGCCTGCAGGGAACTAGATGATATCGTATTTACGGCATAACATTTGTAAAAATACTTAGGTATATAGATAAATAAATAAATATACAGGACTAAGTAAAAAGTTTATTAAGATTTACCAAAAGCACACAACATAATAGACAAACATATGTGTATAGGTCTCGTGTAAAAAAATCAAAATCTCTACATCATCGGTCCCGCATGCCGTGTGGGTCCCGGATGTAGAGTAGAATAGGATCACTCCAAGTCTTTTCGTGGGTGTCGTAGAAGGCGACTTAGGACTCTAGCTAAACAAAGCTCATAAACATCAAAGAAACCTATCCAACTCGTCTGGAGAGTGAAGGCCAAATCCTCTGTCTGCTCTGGCTAATATTTGGCTCTGGTAGTGCAGAGGAGGTCGTACTCTTGCAGTGGAGATTAATGAAGACCTGATGATGATGATGACACTATCGATCGCACTGCTACTTATTACTATACCTGTGTGGATGAAAAAAAAAACGATATACCTTTCTACTAGCTAAGTATTCCATTCCTCTAGCAATCTGGAAAGCCCAGGCGAGCAGGTCTCGCGAGAACAGCGGCCGTGGAGCGATGCTTTGGTAATCACTTTCGTAGTTGGTACGCCACTCTGGTTGCAGCACGTAACCTTCGGATGCTGAAATTATGTATGTAAATTCGGATATAAAATAAATAAATATATACGGATAAATCACATAGATTGAGCTAGCCCCAAAGTAAGTTCATAAGTAAGACTTGTGTAATGGGATACTAACTCGACGATACTTTAATTTATAACAAATACGTAAATAGATAAACATCCAAGACCCAGGTCAATCTGAAAAGGATCATTTTTCATATTGACCTGGCTGGGGATCGAACCCGGGAACTCACTTCACCTTAAGAGGAAAGATTTGATTGTTTATTTATTTGCATTAAATAGGCTCCAAATATACTAAACGGATTTTAAAAAATATAAATAGCTAATTTATTTGCGGGTGACAGAATAATATACTTTACACGGACGAAGTTGCGGGAAATATTGCTGGTAATAAATAAAATCAATGCGAGTAAGATATTGGCGCGACGGCTACTGATACGCGTTGCATGATTATAAATTGCAATGTCCGGGTTACACCGACCGTGGTCACTGGATGACTCATCATCCAGTGACCACGGTCGGTGTAACCCGGCCGAAACGTCTGGAGAAAAACAGTATTATTTCGCGTTAATTCCCGACATTGCATTTAATACTGACTTGATGTTTACTGTCAATGTCAAGTAGTATGCATCTTAGAACATAAGTATACATCACGAAGCTGTGTGCACACTTGGTGCATACACAAAGTACTGACAGTAAGTTTTGTAAGGTTCAAATAATTATTTAGGAATTAATTATTTGAACCTATTTGACATTAATGTAGAAGAATCAAGAGATTGCAGATACTAAGTATATATGGTTTTTAATGTTAACTAAAATCACTTGTAATCTCACACACACTGTAAAACGTATTTACCACAAGTAAGTCCCGCTAGACTTCATATAAGTTGCATAAAACTGTAAGTACTTGATTTTGTACTACGTGTCTCAGAACAAGTCGTCTACTTTAAAATGTTGATTTAAAAATGTTGGCTTACCCTTTCTTGCAGATTGTCCTGAGTTGGCTGTGTTCAAAAAGGATTGATCAGTTGATTGTGATAGGTTATAACCGCCGTAATCGGAACGCATTCTGCACACAAATAAACATTTTCTATAGTTGGTATCTTATTAAATAGCTTTTACCTATAGAGGCCACGATTGACGAAAAGTCTCGTTTGAGTTGAATTCCTATACTTTAAAAAACCAGCCAAGTGCGTGTCGGGCCACGCGCAGTGTAGGATTCCGTAGTTGCGAATGACAACTTTGAGTTCACACTGTTCACACTCGCACCTACCAGTTTAACGACCAAAAACATCCAACAAGGAAAATTGTATGAAATTTTACATTTTCCAGTACATTTTATAAGTTGGTTGCCTATAACTTTTTAGTTTGCCCTTTGTACTCAACTCTGATAATTTTCCTTTCAACTTCAGTATATATACTACTGCTGTAATTTTTTTCACGTTTAGCAGATAGAGGGGGGGACACTTACCTCTAACAAAAATTAGCACTTTAAAACCAAATATTTCGGAAATGGATTCCTCAATCGAAAAATGGTGTTCTCAACCTCACAATATTTTTTAAAGACCTATTTAACGATACCTCACACGATGGGTAAATAGAGAAAAAAAATTTCTCCTCCTCTTTACTTGTATGGGAGCTACCCTAAATAAATTTTTTTTTTTCAAGATTTTCTTCTACCACTTTTTTGCCAAGGTTAATATACATTCCCATACCAAATTACACCTTTCTAGTACTTATAGTCTCTGAGTAAAACCGCGGACGGCAAGACAGACAGACAGACATGGCGAAATTATAAGGGTTCCTTGTTTACTACGGAACCCTAAAAACGGCAAACGGACCACGTAAAATAGTTATTTTTCAGTATGGTCACACTGGGTCTATAATTATTTCTTCGTTAAACCATAGAAAATATTATTTTTCCGTGTTCCGGTTGACCGGACAACAGAACCGTACCACGGGAAAAGAGTTACTTATAAAACTAGTATTAAAAGGTCTTTCTTTGTTCTTAAATATTGTTGGTATGGTCAGTGGTGTCGTCCTCAACTTCCGGCCCGGTGGTTGCAGTTTTGGCATCGGGTACGCGCACCCGGCCTCACGAGTTGCTTTATCCCTTTATCAAACTGCTTTATCCCGTTCCCCACTACAAAACACAACCTTTCGCTTTAAAAAAACCGTGATCAGCCAAACAAATCGCCTGTCAACCCGTCTGCCAAGCGTGTTGAGTATGGAAGAGGCCTAAGTTCAGCAGTAGATTTCTTATGGCTGATATGATGATGATTGTATGTTGGTGAGGGTTTCCTTGGTGTGCAATAGTTTTACTTTGAATTTTATTCAAAAATGATAACTACCCGCTGTCATTGCTGCAAGAGTACGCCCTATTGTCATGGCCAAATTTGTCGTCGTTGCTATCTGCTGTCAGCTGGTTGATGAACACCTCCCGATGCTTGATCAGGTAGTTGTGAATGTTGCCGAAGCGACAATATTCTACGATCACCATTAATTCACCTGCCAAAAAATGTCCTTGATAGTACCAGTATGCAGAATAGGTAATATGTTTTATGAATCCTTAAATCGACATAACTAATACAAGTAACACTATATTTATATTAAATACCTAAATTATTAAAATTATATTAAAAAAAATTAGTTTTTTTTATAAATAAGTAGACACTCATTATCTTTCTTTATTTCCAATTTAGTGAAATTAAGCACTACATCAACCTTTTCAAACGTATGTTATTATTTATCACCATTTATATAATTAAACTAGCTGTTACCCGCGTCTTCGCCGCCTATATAGCCTATGTCCTTCTCGGTACCCTAACCTATGTGTAGGCAAAATTTCATGATGATCGGTTCAGTAGATACGGCGTGAAAGCGTAAAAAACAAACAAACTCACTTTCGCATTTATAATATTAGATGGGATTTTATGTTCGTTCATTGTTGGTATTTATGTATAATATTATAAATATATACTTAAGTTTCTGTAAGTATATTGAACAAAAATTGCACCGCTGGCAATAAATTATTTTTTCCCACCCTATTTTATATCTATATAAGCAAATTATATCATGTAAATTATGACTAACGGCCTTCGATAATATAATCAAAATTAACATATATTTTTTCAGACTAAACTTCGCTATAGTTTGCGAGAAAAAAAGATTTTTCCCAAACGAATTTCAGAAGAAGAGCGCCTTAAACCAATTCAAGCCTAAAACGAGATAAAAAATACGTACGTTTTTCAATGTTCTTTGTGCAAGCGCCCAGCAAATTAACAATGTTGACATGTTTGCCCATGTGTACCATGATTTTTAGCTCCGAAGCCAGCGCTTTTATGTACATGCTGTCAGCAGTTTTCTTCACGGTTTTCACGGCGACTGTGGTACTCTCCTCGGCGTTGATGATGCCGCGGGCCTCCGCCTTGTACACGACGCCGAACGCGCCAGCTCCTAGTTGCTTGCCTGCAACACACCGTTTCTATAGTCCATTTGTTTAAGTACCTACTTAAAAAAATGTAATCAATTTTTATACGTCTTTTTATTGTAATATACACTTTTTGAATCAAAATATTTAGACTTTACCAATGCAGTGTAAAATTAAATATTATTTCATGAAATTCAGTTCAATTAGGTGCCGATCAGACCACGCCCACCTTCTGTCGTGCCCTAACTGCCCCATTACTTGCACAGTACAGGACTTTAATAGGCCAACGACAGGGCAATCAGCGTGGCCAAATACTGGCTAAAAGATAGCTAATTGAATGAAGCCATTTCGACTCGATAACAAGGAAATGAAATTCAGTAAAATGTAAATATTCTGATTTACAAAGTGTATATTTCAATAAAAAACACGTAATAGATTGTTAACATATTTTTAAGTGCCTAAAAAAATGAACTTTAATGAGTGCTGTAATTGTAATTGTTTACAAAGCTTTTTAATCGCGTATGGCGTACGGTTTAACCGCACATAGCATTCCCAGCATTTTCGCGTATTGCGTATTTTTTGTTACTAATAAAAATCAATCAGTTCACGTTCATAAATCACTGTCACGTTTTAGCATAATTAAGTTATTCGGAATACATCCAGTTTTCCCTCCACCAGTAAATATATTAAGCAGCAACCTAGGTGTTATGTACAGCGTATTATGTACTTATCTTATCATTTATTCTTGATCGAAGAATATACTGAACTCCCCGCCACGAGAAGGTATAAATTAAGTACATCAATAAACTTCTACTGAGTTGGAGTTACCTAGCGACAATATTATGAGTTAACCAAATACAATTGACTTAAATTACTATACGGGTAATACGGAACTAAAGACCAATTCTAATTAGTCGGGTTATATTTTAACGATACAAAACACTGTCGCTCAATGTTTTTTGGTACCTACAGGAACGAGTCCGACTCCGTGAATGTAAACATTTGGCGCATTTCTGAGATATAATAAAGTTTCTGTAGCAGTTTTTACTATAAGTTGTTTTTTTTATTAGCTATAGAGTCTTACTGATTTATAATAAAGTTTCTGTAACAGTTTTTGCTATAAATTGTTTTTTTTTTATTAGCTATTGAGTCTCAATGCAGGGCAAAAGATTTTTTACCTTGCCAAATAATTACTTCACCTGCAAACTCCCTCCATTCTTTATGTAAAAATATATCTAACCATCTCTTCTTTGGTTTATTTTTTACACAAAAATCAACAATATTATTTTTTATTTCATCCCAATGTTGCAAACCCCTGAATATTTGTTTACATAATTTAAAGCTTCTTATGAAAGGGACTTTAGTTATAATTTTTGACATCAACAATAAATAATATAGGTATTTATTATATACATATAAGAATGATAAAGTGCAAAGAAAGTATACGTTCACCAAATGATATTTGAAATATCATAAGATGAATAAAATATTTTACTTTGACTTTAGCCTATATATAATTCTAGTTTGATGTGCTATAACATGGTATAGTTTCATCAAAATCCTAATTCAAAACTTCCAAATCTATAAGCAATACTAGCTTTCGCCCGCGGCTCCGCTCGCTTTAGTGTCGATCCCTCAGGAACAGTACTTTTCTTCAAAATGAAAGGTATTTTCCGTACTCCAAACAACGTGTATGCAAAATTTCATGATGATCGATTCAGTAGATAGGGCGTGAAAGCGTACCAAAGAAACAAACGAACTGACATTCGCATTAATAATATGAACAAGTAAGGATGGGAATTATAAAGTAGATTTATACATACTTATAATTATATACCCAAGAAGTTCAATTCTACATATTTTATTTCCTCTTCTCGGTTAAATACAAATAATATCACTCATTACACTTTCCTACTGTAACCATTTTATTATACATGTTTCCTTTTGAGGCTAAGGATAAAGTTAAAAGGATAATAGTTATAATATTTTATTAAATAAATTCTGCCGTTCCTATGTTGATGTTCATTAATAATATCGATATAAAATTTGAGTTTCTCCGGATGTGGTTGAATCATGTCGGAATTCATATGTGAGTACCGTTTTTGATACATATTGAGAATGTTAGTAGCCTCAGTCACTTTATAATAAAAAAAATAACAGCGGGTCGCACTCCGGGACTACCGGAAAAAGTGAAAACTTAAATACCATCACTTATAATTTTATACCTTTCCTAACAGCAGTCACCATCCATGTATGTGCGTAGAACACATGCACATTCGTGTAAGCGCTCTGCGCCGTCTTACGAATATTCAATCTGACGAATCTGTCCGTCACGTAACCTGTCACGAGTTTGACATTTTTTCCCCATCACAAAAAGAACACAGCACTGCTAAAGAATTTTTTTACTACTAACTTTAAGAAATACACATTTTTTTCTATCCAGCTCTCCCCTATTTCCGGCACCTATTTATTGTTTCTTTTCGCCCTATTAATAGGTATATTTTAATAATATTTTCTTCATCTAAGTATTAAAATTTTTATTATGTATAGACACTGTCTGTCCACTACCTACCTAAAATAAGATTTTCAACAGGAAATTCGAATCTGTCATCATATGGAAGTAATTCGGCTTGTTGGTCGACATTCAATTCCGGGTTGATGGATTTCAGGGCTCCTTCCTTGAAGTACAAAAGACCAGCTGCTGCCAGTTCCTTCCTGAACTGTTTCTCCTTCTTCACTTTCAGCATCAAATAAATGACTATTGCCATAAGAGTAAAGAACACGACACAAGAAATGGCAATATATACGCCAAGTTTCATTTTAACTGAAAAACAAAATACAATGCATTAAAAACAAATCATTCCCTTCGCTGTCGAAGTAAGTGAGGTGTGGGGCGCAGAGGCCAAAGGGTTTGTGCGGGAGCTGGGAAGGTGGTTAAGAAATAAGGGCATTGACCACCGCGCAGAGTCTTATCTGATGCCACACATATCGCTGGCAATACAGCGGGGAAACGCCGCAAGCGTTATGGGCACATTTGCATCAGGTACGATTCGGGGCGGATTATTTGACTGACGTTTTTAACGGCTTCTGACGTGTGAATGTACTTCATTTACTATTATTCAATAAATTGATTAATTAGGTCATTGTACCATTCTTCAATTTA
The DNA here is from genome assembly GCA_963082605.1 of Rhodophaea formosa. NCBI lineage: Eukaryota > Metazoa > Arthropoda > Insecta > Lepidoptera > Pyralidae > Rhodophaea > Rhodophaea formosa. The sequence continues at coordinate 12,973,865 of OY720210.1, forward strand.
ACAACAGCTAAAAGAATTTTTAAGAATAATTATTTAAGAACCGAGGTTTCAAATATTCTAGAGTTATTTAGAGACAAATCACACAAATTGAGCTAGCCCTTTACAGTAAGTTGTGAACTTGTGTATCTCAACGACACTATAATAATAGATTTTTCAATAAACATCAAAGACCCAGACAAATGTGAAAAATATAGTTTTCCCTCATGCATGACTTAGCAGGGTATCGAACGATCCTTCGTGCTTCAGGCTGGCATATTAACCCCTGCACCACTGAAGTTGTTTTTCAGCTATTATTAGGAATATAAAAACTTAAACATAAGTAATATTTTCTGATTTTAAAAAATAGTACCGGGAGACTTTATAAGTATATGTAGACCACGTGAAGAAATTACTCTAACAATTTTCAAAACTACACTAGTTATTTTGTCTGATCAACTATTTTTGATAGCTTAGTTTTCTCTGGATATTTAGATTATGATTTAATATTTCATGCAATAAAATATAAACTTAAACTAATAAAATAACTTATTTATTGCTTTTTACTCTTTAACGCCGGAATCGCACAATAGTATTATTCTATTGTTTGTCGGCCACCTGGGGTGACCGCCGAGGCATACTTAAGTAATACATAAGTACTGTAGGAATCATAATTTATCACTAGCTTTTGCTCGCAGTTTTGCTCGCGTTGAACACAAACTTTGGCTCCCCGTTTCCTACTTTTCATTGATGGCGTAAATTAAAAAATCGTTTCTTAGCGAATGACTATAATATGTGAACTAAATTTTAGCGCAGTCCAAATTTTAGTGTTGAGATCAGTCAGTAAATTTACCTGGTAACATGAGATTAATAACTTTTGTTACATTAGCTATCTGGTTTTCGGCAAAACATTCGTATTTTCCCTGGTGCTCCTCTTTCATGGGTTTAATAACAATGGTTGAAGTTTTGACGGTATGGTCTAATCTTTCCATTATATGCAAGTCTTTGTTACCATTTCCGATTTCGACACCTTCCTGTAACATAAAACTAATTATATTAAGTGATATTGATAATTAGTATACATGTGAATGACGTAGTTTATATTCCTGACAACAGTCACATAATATGTTTAACTAATATTTTATTCCTATAGCGTATATCGGTTGCAGAAATATATTTTCTATAATATTTTCCTTATTGAATTTCTAGTCACCTCTTTCCAATCAAGTGGGTTTCCGATTTTTTATAAATTAGTAAATATTCATCATGATCATCATCAGGACATTTTCCGTCTCTATTTCAGGAGCACGTCCCTTTTTGTACTACCATAGCCATATATTAGCCAGAGCAGTCAGAGGTTTTAGCCTACATTCTCCACGCTGGCAAGACAGGTTGGAGAGGTCTCTGTGATGATTCTAGCTTGTGTTTCCTAAATCGCCTTCTACGACATCTACGGGAAGACTTGGAGTGGTTCTATTCTACCTACTCTGCCGGGAACTACACGGCGAAGTAAATATTACATACGAGTATTACTGTTATATATAAAGTACGCTGGAATAATTGTGTAATAACAATCAACAAAACAAAGTATAATAAAGTGCTTTGAAACATTATTTCTAGCTACCTTGCTGGTTGGCTTCAGGCAGATTAAACCACAAACCCAGAGGTTAGGGCCTGGTAGCATACGTGAAACATTATTTCAAGACCCAACTTATTGCAGACATATGTACATAAATACCTATATCATATACTCAATAAACAATACAGCAAAAACAAACAAATAAATTAACAAACTCACTTTAGCACTTACAATTATTATTACGGCTGCGTCCGGGCATGTAGGTATTATACCTATAAACCTTCCTATTAATTCACTCCATCTATTGATAAAAACCATATGAAAATCCGTTTTGGGTTAATCGGGAACAGACAGACAGACAGACGAACGCAGCGGAGGTTTTTGTTTTATAATATATAGCGATGATAATTATTAGTAAATAATAAATAAATATATACGGACTAATAATACTATATTCTATAACAAATACATACCTTTACCTATAGATAAACATTCAAGACCCAGGTAAATCTGAAAAAGATCATTTTTCGTCTTGACCTGACCGGGGATCGAACCCGGGACCATCCGTGTCACAGGCCGGCGTGTTGACAGCTGCACCACGGCAGAGTAACTCTGTCTGATGGCTTATGCCGTTTGGTTGCCTGCCTAATAGTTTACTACTTCGGGTATATCCTTATAATCTACTTCAAATACAATAAGTCACGGAAAGAAGATTTATTTTGTCGTATGTTTTACCTTGTACCAAGTAATACTTGGGGGTGGAACAGCATCTGCCTCACAGTTCAGTTCGACGGTTTGGGACAGAGCCACTACTACTGTTTCCGTTTGTTTGTCGATATATGGCCCTCGTTTTGCTGTGGAAACACATAAATACAACATTTTTAAGTTTATATTCGGGAGAAATGTAAATCTATTATATTAAGGTATCTCTGGATCGTATTCCCAATCACTGACAAGGTACTTGCAGGTTGGTACATATTAAGTAGCAAAGAGATTTATATAAAAGCAGCTTAAAAATCTGACAACAGTGGTGGCCGCTGCCAAAATACAAAAAACAAATAGGTAACTGTTTGTGCAAATACATCATGTCTTTCTCTCTCACGCCATATAGCCAAGGATTGCAAGATGAAATATAACGTTTACCAAGATGGCGGGTTCAAGGCTCGGCACAAACAGCAAACCAATTGGGAAAATTAATATTTTTTTCGTTGTGCCATGGAAAGACCTTCCAAAATTAAATCTAAAAAAAAATACCGCCTTAAATTAAAAACTCTTTCAGAAATTACAGTTTTTTGGGCGATACCAATACACACCCTAGTAAATGCTAGTAAATCGTGACGTCACAGCTCGGTAATTTGTACGGACGCACGAGAACTTTGTTCGACAGCTATGTCAAATATTGCATTTTTATTTACTTTATACACACTTTTAAAGTGGACTTGCCCATGAAACTATAAAAGATAATTGAGCATGGTAATTGAATCGGTATCAAATTGAAAGTGAGCTTTATAGTCTTTTGAAAGAGATTTTGATAAAAATAAATATATCTGAACACGATTCATCTTCCTAATTAAGCCACTGGTGGCAGTCACTAGCTACAGCAGTGTCCGTATCTCACGACTTGTGGTCGCTGCGGGTCACGCGAGACGCCGACACTGGTCACTGTCACTATGAGTTACTGTAGGATCAGTTAAAGTTGGATATACCCAATACAATAATATAAGCCAGTGGGTCCAACTGTTACTCCCCTGTTCCGAGAGGCCAAAGGCCGCGAGGCACCCGAATTAAAAAAAAATGTAAGTCTGCTACGCTCCCGTTTGCAAGACATCCAATATAATTTTTTTTTTTTTTGAGCATAACTTTTAAGATGCCGTATAAAATTATCACTAACATGACGTGGTTTTGTGTTTTGTTATGTAAAAAATGAGTTTGCATGGAAATAAGTAATGTCAAAAAAATTTAAACGGTAGTTTGTTGCGTAGGGTGGGGGCGTCGTGGACAAAATGTAATTCGAATTATTTCCATGTAAATTTTAAAGCACATTATGAAAGCTACATTCATGCTTTCTTCCGGATGAGATCGTATTTCAAGTTATGGACCACGTTTACAATATCCAAGAACGTTTTATAGAAAAGTTGTTTTTTTTTTTGTTTTACAAATCACTCAGATTGAGCTAGTCCCAAGTAAGTTCTTAAGAAAGACTTGTGTTATGGGATACTAACTCAACGATACTATATTTTATAACAAATACATATATAGATAAACATCCAAGACCCAGGTCAATCTGAAAAAGATCGTTTTCCATCTTGACCTGACCGGGGATCGAACCCGGGACCATCCGTGTCGCAGGCAGGCGTGATGACCGCTGCGCCACGGAGCTCGATTATAGCTAGTACGTACCTTCAACCTCAATGAAAACAGATTGATGAACATTTTTGCCTTCAAGTCCAATCGCCACACATTTGTAGTCTCCTGATTCACTCTGTGAAATATTATTTATTTTTAAAAGGGCCACACGTGAGGATCCTCTGATGAAATTTATAACTGTAAACCATAAACAAATACATTGATACATGATTGGCTGGTCCTTACATACTAATATAAGTATGACTAAGCATGTTTTGGTTTCATTAATATTCATAAAATATGCAAAGGTTTAAACAAAAACAGTTACATATATTTTTAGATCCGTATAAAAATCGCCTTCAATCAATATGCATTTGTAATTATAGACGTTTTGAAGTCATACTTAGGCATCAGCTCGATTTTATTAGGCACCTATCAGGCAGTTCCTCTGCCTATATTAAAGTTTGTAAATTTTGTAATATCGTTTGTTGGGTCCTTCAATTGTATTGCGGTCTATCTATAGGCGAGTTTTAAACTCTATCTATCTATATGCCAGGGACGTCCACTGCTGGACATAGGCCTCCCTTATAGATTGCCACAAATTAATTGCGGTCTAGTTTAGTTTTAAACTCATCGTAACTTAATTTTTGTGACAATCAAAACATGGATTGCTTGCGATTTGATTTATCTCTATCTTAATAATTTCTGGATAACACTTACCATGTTCGGTTTGATTTTCCCAGGTGACACTGCTGTAATCGTGTTTGGAAGCTAAACATTCCAGAGTGACATTATCCTGTTCTATGTACGACGTCACGCCATCTTTAATCCCGAAACCATTTTTAATCTCGTAAGCATATACTTCACGTTTCACATTTACAATCTTGTCAGCATGAGTCATCTCGTTTTCTTTAGCACACATGATAGTACCAGATTTTTGAATACTTAATTTTATAGAAGATTGTTCTTCGTACAAAGACAACCTTTTGGTTTTTGATGCGACCTATAAAATGTTTGAAGTGCTACAATCAATTTCTCTTTTTTTTGTCATTTTACCTGAACCTGAGCGAGCGTGAAGCGCCCTTTTTCAGCTTGGGAAAAATGTATGTGGTATGTCTGTCGGGCTGTTCTCCTCTACAGGTCGCATTTCTTAACCAATTTTATAGGCAGGTCCGAAAATTACACATTTTTAGGTATTTTTAAAATTGGGAAGTTGACCTAAGTGCCACGAGGGTTAGTGGCGCTTATAATACTTTGTGAATTTGCGGTGATCATAAAATAAAACTGGAATCATTTTCTATTTGTCATCGGAGACACGGATAATTTCTCTGAGTTCGTCATCGGCATTATAGCTAAGGTAATTATAATTATAATAGTATCAGAGAGCATTAGGAAGTTTTGAGTTACCTCCATGCGGAAGATTTTTATAATAAGGGTAGTTTTGAATGTCATGAAATTAAACGAGTTTTTAATGTTTCTGCGTCTGAGTTGTTAATGATGCTAGTACAGTATGGTAGATATTATAATGAAGTTTTATAGGCACGATTTGAAGCCGAGTACTTATAATAAACCGATGACTTTAATATAGCCAGCTTAATTATCACGAGCATCATATGACGTTTTTCAATACATTTGCAATATTCCATCCATCCATCCATCAGGTCTTTTTTAGTCTCCACTGCAGGAGCACGACCCTCTCTGTACTACCACAGTAATATATTAGCCAGAGTAGTCAGAGGATTTGGCCTACACTCTCCACGCTGGCCAGACGGGTTGGAGAGGTATTTTTGATGTTTGTAAGCTTTATTTAGCTTGTGTTTCCTAAGTCGCCTTTTACGACATCCATGGGAAGACTTGGAGTGGTCCTATTCTACTCTGCCGGGAACCACACGGCGATTTGCAATATTACGATAAAATAAAACAAGAATAAAGTTGAGCAGATACGGAATTCATGAAAGTTAAAAATTAAAAACAAATATCAATTGTAGTCATTGGGTACATCAATTTAGGTGTATTGTTTGCAAAAATCAATTATATAACGTTTATTATAAAAACTCTTTGCTCGGATTCGATGAAAACGGGCCAATCGAGCATCTTTGCGATTGGGCTATTGAGAAATTATGGCTAGTGTAAAGGAAAGGGTCTTGTCCCTAAAATACAACATTGCGATCCAACTTTTGATGTCATAAGGAGCGTATTAATAGCAAATGTATTGAAAAAACTTAACTTCCTCTTTATTACTCTTGTCCGGCTACTAAGATATAAATTGCAGGAAAATGTATCATCATCTCGAACATCTTCCCTCAACTGCTGAGCATAGCCCTCTCTTTGTGTGTACTTTTTGTAACTTTATTTATATTTTCAAACGTCACTTAGATTTAAGGTGATGAACATTTATTAAATTCTAAGCTATGCAGAGACATACTAACGAGAACAAAGGTCACAAAGCCAATAGTTTTAAACAGTATGTTGAAGTTTAGTTCGCACACGGCTAGTATTTTAGTCGAGTAGCGAGTACTTTAGTGACTCAGTGTCCGAGCACCAAAATTTTAGACGAGTCGATTAACTTAACATGGCAGTAGCACAACATTCGAACGGGTAATTTTAGTCGAGTTTATTAGAACTTGACCTGTGAATTATATTATACTCGACCAGTGCGAACGATTTTTGGGTAGTGGCGAGTGTTTTAGCACTAAAACACTCTCGCTAGCTACTCGACTAATTTCCTAGCCGTGTGGGAACTAGGCTCAGCTAAATAAAATCATATGGAATTTACCTCTTCACTAGATCCATCCTCGGCAATGAATACCCATGTAATTTTTGGGAGAGGATAGCCCGTTATGTCACAATTGAGCTTTACAGTCTCATTTATAAATTTTCTTATAGGTGCAGTTGAGTCGAAGTTTAAAACAGGGGGTGCTGTAATGTATACATAAATTACTGGATATCAATTCTGTATGAGATACCTAATGTCATGAAGGGTAATGTATTTTTGGTCAAATTGAATAATAACTTTATGGCTGGGTATTTACTAAATTGGAAAAAATTCACTACTATAAGTGACTTATAGTGGCTCGGACTCGTAACAGGAGCCTTTCACAACACAAATGTAATTACTACGACAGAAACCACTATATTAGGCACTCTTATGTGTGGATGCCCTTAAGTTAAAATTTAATTATTTCATGTTTAAGCCTTTAATGATTTCAATAATACATCCCTCTGACAAACCCAGCACGGATAGAGTATGAAACCATAGTTTTACACATAGTAGTGTAAAGATTTCAGAAGGTATAGTTGAATAATTAACTTACCATTGACACGTAAATCATAACTGAAGTTTGCTGTTCTAGTTTTATCCCCGACATTATTGGTCGCTACTAAAGTATACGTTGCAGTGTCTGACACGCTCAGATTTGTTATCTTCAGAATTACATCACCTGTTTTATCATCAATTTTCACGACATACTTAGAAGAAAGTGCACTTGTAGTTAAATTGTGGCCATCTCGCAGACTGTAAAAGGTATAAAGTTTATTTATTTTTTATTCTCACGGAGACGGAAAAATTTACGTTTAGTGGTAAAATCATGAATAAGTAGGTACCTAACAGACAGACAGTCGGAGTACTTTTGCATATATAATTAATGTTAAGATGTAGTATATGTCACCGGAAAATAAGAAGAATCGTAAAATCATCAATTTTTTGTTGTGGTTCTATATTATGTAAGGGATTCTGACTTCGCTATTAAGAGTTTATTGATGTTTTACAAATAACCCTGTTTAATTAAACAAAGTATTGTTTGTATGGAACAGTCGGTGCGTGAGTCCGATTCGCACTTGATCGTATATTTGTATGATATTCTCACTAAGTATACCTATATATTCTATTATGTAAGCGTCGACTATAAATAATAATACCTACAACCAGGTTGTTGGCTCTGGATAAGCGGTCATATCTATTGAAAGTGTTGTTTCAGAAGTATTCACATTTGCCGTTACTGTCATCCCATCATCGTTTCTTTGATTTGATGACTTCTCTAATTCTAACATAGGTCCATCTGAAACATTAATGTACCCGTAAACATACATGCCTGTACCTTCAAACACTTAAACATCCGTTGCAACGAAATTCGGACGGTAAATTTTATACATAAAGTTTGTACAGTGGCTATAGAAGGCCAGTTTGCTACAATATCATTCTTGTGTACCTAAACGATTTTTTTATCAATCTTCTTGGCTATATAGTTAATTATAATCTAACGTGATGGGTTATGGGATTTTGTCTGTGTATATTGTTTGCTTTGATATAATAATAATAATAAGCCCGCAGGGCAGCTTGTGGCGAGCTGTTGGTGAGTAACGACACCACGGACCCGAGTGCTCCAGAGAGTCGGTCAGAGCCCTAGCCCCCGACGTGTCTTCATCGGTCGGGGTGGAAACCCAAGAGGCCTCGCAGGACTCTCAGCTCTGGCTTGCCTTAGTTGGCCGTCCAGAGAGGAGTCGTAAGAGCTGTTGCTCCAGGGGTGGAAGTGTTAAAGGCCTAACGACGCGAGTAACTTCGGAGAAAGCGCAGCACACCTCTCGACACCCCTGAGTCGCCCGCACCGGTGTTGCCCCTTTTGCCGGCAGTAATCGTCGGCTATTTTGAGGGGCCCATCTAGTGGGCGGCAAGCCACCACCTGCCAATTGTAGTCAGTTATCATGATTATGGCAGGTGTCCGACCGTTTGCAATAACCCAGCATTAAGTCCACCCATATTTCAGCCCCATAGCCCATTAATTTCCCTTTTTCTAATACAATAGTCCCACCTCTGGCCAAAACCTGTTCGAGGACATATCATTCATTGGTATTTCCAGGAATGGGTTCTGGCTGGAGACCTACATTACATCAACTTCTCCAAAGGGCCTCTACGTGTTGGATCTATATCCCCACGCAAGCCTTCCAAAAGACCGGGGTAACACCCGTGACCCAAAAGGAGATACAAATATAATAATAAAGCCTTTATTTCATGCAGTAAGTAAGTACATTATTTTTAAACACTATAATAAAATAATTAGTTGTTCTGATAAAATTAAATATGAAATAATATAATAAAATACAAAAGCTAAACATAATTTTCTTCATGCTGCTTATTGCAAAAGGCCTCCCCCAATTTTTCCCACATTTTCCTATCCCAAGTTTTTCTCCACCATTGGCTCGTATATTTCGAGATGTCATCTTTCCATCTCGTTCTTGGTCTACCCACTCTACGTGTCTTGTCTCTTGGGATCCATTCTGTGGTTATTTTTGCCCATCTATTATTTGGCATTCTTCCAATATGTCCTGCCCAGTTCCACTTAAGCCTCTTCGCTACTTTTATAGCGTCATCCACTCCTGTCATTGATCTGAGTTGTGTATTTCTGACTCTATCTTCTCTTCTAGCTCCTATCATTGATCTTTCCATAGCTCTCTGGCAGATTTTTAACTTTTCTTCTTGACTATTGGTCAGACTCCAGGTCTGTGCTCCATAAGTGAGTGTCGGCAGTATGGAAGAATTAAAGACCTCTTTTTTGATTTTGACAGATAGTTCGCTCTTCATTATAAATTTAAGACTCCAATATTTATTCCATGATTTTCCTATTCTGTGTTCAATTTCTTTCGTCTGTCGATCTTCAAAAGATATAATCTTTGATATAAGAATATATTAAAACCTGTGATTAAAACACAATCAGGTAGCAAAAAATATAAACGAGTTAAGTACTTTCAAAAGCACACAGACAATTGGCAATTGGTGCTAATAAAATAAAATAAATAATTACCCAAATATTTTTTATTGTATCTTGCAGTCAAGTTACCGAAGGCACAACTGTAAATTCCACTATCTTCAGCAATGGCATTTACAATAGTAATGATACTCTGTAGGGTTTCGTTATTCTTTATTGTTTCAGCTACCGATTCAACCTGAAAAAAGACATGATTATGCCATTTGTAAAATAGGTATTATGATTGTTTGCTTCCATTTGACCGTCTATTAACGATAATTTATATACATTATCAGGATGCACCTACTAGATTATGGAAGTGTTATGTTCTTTTAATTGAGAAGATTTTGTAATAAAAAGGTGAAAATAAAAAAATTGTTTTGTTTTCTCTTTGAACGAGTATAATATGAGCGGCTATACACGCATTTGATAAAATGATTAAGTTGTTACTTGTCATCTGGCAAGTATGATCAAGTTATTAGACATCACCAGGTAATACCAAACTTCTGTATGTCCTATAATATGGCGGCAGAAATAGGTAATAGGGAGATGCAAGGTAAAATCTCCCTACTGATAACATATATGAAACTTGCTGGCAAAGCATGAAACTAATAAATTCCTGAAAAGTGCATGAAATACACAAATTTTAATATACAGAAGTGGTGAAATATAAACACATTTACTTATCAGGTTATTTACGCTGAAAATTTTGCGTCTAATAGGTTTTTTTATGGGACACTGGCTGGTTCTGATGTCAACATTTTTTTACTAGCATAATTTAAATGTCACGGTAAAATGGATGGACTATGAACATTTTCGTGCGAAGATCTTGTAGGTATGATTTTAAATGTCACTTAACACCTTTATCAAGAAGAATCGTTTGAAAGACTTCGTATGGGGTTTTTAGACAAAAAGCTTTCAAAAGCGACTGTTTTTTGGTCATTCAACGAATTTAAGCGTGGTCAAGTAACTTGGCTGCGAAAAATGTAATTCAAGAGAATAGGTAGGCAAATTAACTTAAGAAGAAATTCAGCATATGCTGCATATTGGATCGGGAAGTGTAAATGAAATTCTACACTAATTCTAAAATCTTCGGGAAAGGAAGATAGTTTCACGCTGAGTATGTAAGGTACCACACAATCTAACGCAAGCTCTGAAAGAGGTTCCGGTAGAAGGGTGTCGAGATAGGATAGCAATATCTGAAGCAGGCACGTCTCGGCAGGTTTATCATATCATTACGGATGATGACTGATGAATCATTGATTTATCAGTCATGATTCAGAAACATAGCGTAAGAAGGCCATATGGGTTTCAAAATGAGCAAACACCTTCAAATTGAAGCGCCCGAGTGCAGGCAAAATTTTGATTGCCTTTTTTTGACGCTTTATATGGTGAATATATACCCGTACGAGATCAAAGAAGTATCAATGCTGAATGGTATGTTTACATGTTTGGCAAAAGTTTTTGCTATTGTAAGCAGTAACCAACCGAATACCAGTCTCCGTGGTACAGCTGGCTTCACCACTACAACGCGCTGACTCACTCAGCGCTCAAAACAGGAACTTTCAAGACATAACACAGGTCAAACTTATAGGTCATCCTCTTTACAGTCCCGATTTGGCACTATGTGACTTTTTTAACACCATAATTGAAATCAACTCCAGGGAATACAGTTTTCATGACCGTAAGATTGAGAAGGCGGTAAAAGAGGTGTCTAATGCGGACTGGAAAATATGTTTTAGAAATTGGTTTAGACACGCATAAAACTGTACTTATATGGAGAGTCTTTAAAAATAAATAATGCCTGTGTTAAATTTTTTAGTACCGCAAAGCTTTCAGTGTGTCCCACTTACTTATAGAATACCTATGTAAATGTAACTGTAAATAGGAACTTACTTAAATTTAAAAATCTAGGCTCTTACCCTGCTAGCTGTGTTAATTGAAGGATATCTCCACTTCAAATGTCCTTCAGACGTTTTGTACAGGCACTGAAGACTAAACGTTTCTCCATTCAAAAAGTATCGCGTTCCATTTATTGAAGGTTTACTACCAGCACCTGAAACAAAAATAAACCAATAGGTACCTAACAGTTATTTCCTCCTCATTTCATATACCTTTCATGCTTTGTTTTGAGGCGTACAATACATACAGTCAAATAAGGTAAGTAAGCGTTAATATACATACGATATTATTATATTCACAATAATGATGTGGATTGCAATAATACTTTTCAATATTTTGCAAGAAACTCGTGGATATAAACATTACCAATCCCTCAACATGAATAACAAAAATAAAGTAAGCTTGTTTTTCGATTTCATATCCCGTAAAATCTTCTTATTTGCGGTTCCCGTATTCGTGGATTCGCTATTCGAATACCTCTACCGTAGAAACGACACTGCATTCAAGCAACTCTGACTGGTTTGTTATTATTTTTGTGATATTTTTTTCAATTAATATGAGCAAATTTATTCGCCATCCGCCTTCTTTACCAGGCCAGCTCTATAGTACAAATATTGCATTGTCCTCCGATTAACATATGTAAAGGTTTAGCTCAATTGGTTAATGATAAGTGTTTCAAAATAAAGATGCAAACTTTGAACGCGCTAATTTTTCAAACTATTGACTTTGAGAAAAAATCGTTTAAGAAACTTCACTTGTTATTGTGGATTTGATAGGTCTTTCAAAATTACTTTTTAAAGACCTCTCTGTAGACACCCGCACGAATAGGTTTGAGTGTCATTTCCTTAATTTTTTCTTCATACCTATATAAATCGTAAAGCGATTCACAGAATACAGCTACCTCCCAAGTTTCAGCTATGTAGTCTCAATAGTTTTGGAATAAAATGGCTGTGGCATACGGATAGACAGACGGATATGACGTATATTTATGGGTTCCGTTTTTTGCCATTCGGCTACGGTCCTTAAAAACGATTAAAAAATTCTTTAATCATACGCTTGATAGAGCTGCTTCAACATCGACTTGCTATTCGATTTCTCATAAAAAAAACATATTTGCGTAAAAAAAACACGCTTTTATGAGTCGAAAGTCTCGTGTGAACCGACCCTAGGGCATTTAAGCAGAATCGTCTTCGAACCTTATGTGTCTTGCTTGTAAATCAGTTAATCAATTGAATCACTCCCGCCATAATAATGTGAGTCATACATATTTCATACAAATACTGATAGATAGTATGTAAAACAAATACTTACTCGGACTACTAGACACAATTCAATAATAAATAATTGCAAAAATGCCATGAAAATTATTGTTTTAATTTTTTATTCCATATTTTATCAATGTAACCGTCAGTAATCGATCATCATAAAATGCAAACATATCAGGGACTCCAATATAAATATAAGGTACTTTTTGAACTATCATCCAGAAAAAGTACTGTTCCTGAGGGAACATTAACGGCGAGGGAGACCGCAGGTTAAAAACGAGTTTTAAAAAATCTGATATACTGGACGAATTTGCAAAAGGGACATTGATATGGGTCGCAACGCATGGAGCCAGCTGCATTACAAAAACATGAAGCGCTTAGATTTTATAAAGCCTAGATAGAGTCTATTAGCCTAAGAGCGTAGAAAAAATTAGTGTCCAACTCATAGTTTACCAATTTACCAATTTTACGGATTTTGACCGAGGATTTTGAGGGCATTATTTGACAGGACGCGCGTGCTAATACAAAGCTGTCACGCACACAAGCATTGAAAAATTAGCCAGTTTTTTTAATCATAGAAATAAAGACATGACGGTGTCTAGAGAGTATATAGTCAAAGATTAAAACATTGCGCAATATTTGCGATACGATTCGCTTTAACCAAATTCTAATAAAAATATTTCTTAGAATATCCTCATTAGCCTCCTTTTCTTGGACACTATGATCTCTTATAAAGTAAACATTTGGCGATATTTACGTCGCATATTCTTAGGTCTGATAACAGGTTTATGTCTTTTCCAAGAAAATATGATAATATTCCGTGACCAAAACGCAACAAGGATGTTAGAAATATAGATTCGGAGAAACCCAAGTCTTAGATTTTTAAGGATCGAGATTCCGTAACCAAGTGTCAAAAAACGGAAGCCTCATATATATGCCGCCATGTTTATCTGTTTGTTTATACACGTCGTGTTTGGGTATACGTCTGTCTGTTTGTCTAACTATCTCTCTGTCCGTCGAAACTATTACGACTACTTACAAAGTTGAAACTTTTCATATATGAGAGTAAAAAAAATCTAGTTTGAACGAGATATAGTCAGCAGTTTTTAGGTTAATGTACATTTTCATAAATAGTATGACTAGATGGACTAACCCTTTTGTAGGGTTTGGGTCAGCTATACATGGAGAAATTTATTGCCCAGGCAGCTTAAAACTTTTTTATGAAAATGTTTTTTTTTTTTGAGTTTCCGGAATTGGTCCCATAGGAAAAGTGGTCATATGGACGGGCTGAATTACCCCTTTAAGGGTCCAGAACGATAAAAACTTTGCCATCTATAAAGTCTGTGTTCTGTAGGTATCTATCTAATGATATTTATATGGACTAGAAGAACACCAAATCGGTGGTTTAATGGATGCGGTGACGTCAGTGAAGCAGAGTAGAATATATTAGCAATAAAACTAGATACGCTCATAACATTCAAGGTTTATTTAACTTCCTAGCTTTCGCCCGGAGCTCCTCTCGTGTTAATGTCGATCCCTCGAGAACAATAACTTTTTTCGGGATAAAAGTAGCATACCTATGTGTTATTCTGACGTACGTACTGACGACGAACGAAACTATTTTATTTTAAATTTGCATTAAAATCCAATCAGTTGTTTTTGCGTGAAAGAGTAACAATCATCTATACAAACAAACTTTTGTGATTAAAATAATTAGTATAAGGATTGATATAAATTGGCTTAGACGAGTCAACTAGCACCAACCATAATTTTACTACGAAATTAGACCGAATCGAAAATACAGTACTTCAATAGTAAATTACTTGTAGTATGTGTCATCAATAAATTAAGAAAACTACTCATTAAGTATAACCCAAAGTGGCGACTTTTGGAGTTTTATTGTGTAGTTGTAGGCACAGTAAGTTGTGAACTTGTATCGAAGGCTTTGATGATGTCAAATGTCACAGAATACTAACTCAACAATACTATATTTTATAATCGATACTTAGACAGATTAACATCCAAGACCCAGGCAAATTTAAAAAGATCTTTTTCAATCATGACCTCATGGCCAGAGATCGAACCCAGACCCTGCGATTTAAAGGCACTTGCGGTATCTACTGGGCCACAGAGGTCGTCAACAATATCTACCTGCGTATTAAATATTTACATCACATACAATTCGAAAGACAATAGTTTCCTTTTTCGTCAGCGGTGTAATAAATAATCCTTCTGCATGTTTTACCGGATAGTGATGCCAAGTAGTAGTAGATGCAATTACACTTCTTAGAATATTAAACGCAATTCATAACTAAAATATCGCTTGCAGCGATGCAGTTATATCCGTAAGAGTCATTACGCCCTACATTATACACTCGTAAGAGTCCCTACATTATACACTAAGTTTACCTTAATAGAAAACTCACGTAGATGCCATACATACATATAATCACGTCCTTATCCCTTGCAGGTTAGACAGAGCCCAAGGGCATACAACCCAAGGACCATGTTTAGCATGATAGTGGGCGTTAAGATGGAAAGCGGAACCAAAAATACTTAGTGATGGGTTGCTAGCCGCAACACCTATAACGTGATTCCTTAGATTTTCGCCCAATCCCTTGACCGGCTTTTACGGTCTGCGCGGGAAGAAAAGGAGCTGGTATATTCTATGTTTTTTCTTCCAAATCAGGATGGGAAATTACATCATCAATTTAACTGTTGTTTTCAACAAGTGGGATCGTGAAGCTTTTATTAGCTCATTAAAAAATTTTAGTCAATAACGGCCACCGGTGGTGAAATCATTAAGTGAAGCTCCACATTCACGCTAACTGTAAAGTACTTTAAAGGGTTATCAAGGGCCTCGGAGTACAAAATTTTAAATGCCCTCTCCGTTGGCGTTGGCAGTACATTTTAAATAACCTCTCCATTCAAATAATGTATTATATTACGGACAGAACTGGACCCCGAAAAAATTCACAGTTGATAGCCACATATTCGTAAAGGTTATTTTTTATCTATTGGCCGTCGGTTTTGTTACTTCAATCAGTTTTTACAATTTGGTGCAGGAACAGTTAAGAGGCTTAGATCAGTGCAACTAGGGCCACCCGTAATTTTATTCATACTTTTATATTACACTAGCAACCCTCCCTGCAGGCCGATTTGCTAACTCGGTGTACAACGATTTGATTGTCACTTTAGCATCCATTACGGTTTTCATATCTTAAATAAAAATAGTAATTCATACCGAAGCCGTAATGAATATTGAAGTTACCATGAAAATGATGTACACCGTAGCTGTCAAAAGTTAGCAAATAGGCCTGCTGGCCTGCGTCCGTGGTCCAGTGGTTAAGGCGTTCGTCTTATTGACCCGGGGGTCGTGGGTTCGATTCCCACGGGAAGCATACTTTGTTAAGTTGTTTCCAGTTTAGTAAGGATATTGCAGGCATGAATCACCTGATTGTCTGATAACAAAGATGATTCCGTGCTTCGGAAGGCACGTTAAGCCGGTGATCCCGGCTGCCATCTGGTAGTCGTTAAAGGAACCACGTCAGAGGCCGAAAGGCGGTTCCGAAGAACTCGACACCAGGGTGTGCATGGTCGACTGACCGTGTCACCTACTCGAAAAGATGATGATGAGCAGCCCTCTGTATACCATCATACCTTTATACTTTCCTCATGAATCACTCTATGTATTGGTGAAAACCGCATGAAAATCTGTGTAGTCATTTTTGAGTTTATCGCGACCAGACAGACACGGCGGACTATGTTTTATAACAAATAGCGCCACCTTTCATTTTATTTCTTTTACTACTAAATCAGATCAAATTAATAAAATCAATACAGCACTTTGGTAGTTAGCCGTGTTGATTTTAATAATAATACCTAATATACGAGTAATATACTTTGTATTTTTGGCATTACTTTTAATTATTTTGCTATCAACAACTTTGGCGGTAACGAGTAGTTCCCTAATTTAATAAAATGTTATAGATTAAAAGTTATATCAACAAACACTACACATTCATAATTTACAAACAAAGTAGGTACTTATTAAGAATTTTTCAATTAGATCGCATTTAGTTGCAAAAGTAATAAAATGACGGGTGTGCTAGTTGGCTTATCTAAGCCCGTGAATATTATAACTAACACATAAAATTTTCATTGCTGATACTACAGCACTAACTAAATATGACTATTGCGATCTCCTTTAGACTTTTTGGAATCTTTATTTTAAATTATATTTTTATAAAACTTTTTTCTAAAATTGTCTGTCATTGTAATTCGTATGAATAGTTTTGAGTAAATATTCGTCATCGCAAAGCGTCTTTCATTTACATTTCTTTCTACTGCTACTAAAAGAACCCATTAGCGAATAGGTAATAATGACTTTTTATTCCAGGAGCTTGTTTTCCCCAATAAAGCAAAAGCACGAGATAAACGATACCCATTAATCAAATCCTTATCAGAATAGCCAACATATTTACTAAATTTAAATTCTATTTATGTTGTATGTTATTGTTATCATGATTCATTGTGTTATTTTCCCTATTGACCATAATAAAAATGTAGGTAAGGTACTTACCTATTTCGATACATTTGAATGGGAAACTAGTATGAAAAGTAAATTTTGATAAATGAAGCTGAAAAATACTGCTAGGGACATTTTAAATCTAATATTGATACATTAACTTTGAAATTAGTTTGAAAAGTTAATGAAAGTATGAAAAAAAAAAATATTTTCATAAGATAACTTTTAAATAGGTAGCAACTTTTGTAATGAAGTCATTTCCAAAATCAGAAAATTTTTCATTGCTGCTAAGCTTTGATCACCCAAAAAAAGCTAAAGAAGTAACGTCACTAGTTTATTGTTTTTCTACTAGCGACGTTTACGTTGCGCCGAAAATAAACACAAGGACTTAGTAATTTTTATATTCTAAACAGCTTTTGGGTTAGCGAGGTAAGTTTTCACTGAAATTCCTATTTTAAGAAGCTCTTTTCATAGCACAACGAACAAAAATGTGTGCGAGTTTTCCAAGTGAATGAAAAATAATTTGTGCCAGGTTTAAGTAGTCCTCTGCAGGGCTGCTTTGTGGTATGGCTGCAGGTCTTATCTAAAACTTTGCATGACATAATTATAACCACGTCTCTTTCCCTTACGTGGTATTGATTGGTGACGGAATCAAAATAATGATGGGTTTGCTAGCCTCATTGCCTCTTAACATGATTCTTCAGATTTTTGCAAAACACGGGAACAGCAGCAGCTGTTAAAAAATCACGTTTTTATTTTTTTGTAGGCCAGTATGTAAGAATAACATTAATAAAAATGTATTATAAATTATAACCACTGCCACATAACAATGTCTTGCAGCAAAAAATATCTTGATTTGGAATTAAGCTGCTTATTATTAGATTTTTAAATTACCTGTTTCATTAATGATGAGAGATGTAAATAAGAGTATCCCAAACAAAGCTGTGTACGTGCGTCCTTCACAGCGTGGATTCATCTTTGTTGTTGTATTAACTACAATAAATTGTTTATTATTATATTAAATTTAATATTATTTCATTCATCCAGGGTCCAACATAGCCAGTTTCACTTGAAATCGAACGACAACACTAAAAAACCTCTATTAAAATAATATTATTTTTAATCACACTGCATATAATATCAAGTTTTCACTGCATAATAATTAGTAAACATGTTTTATCGTAACACACAAATAGAAGCTACGCGGCGCGACCGTATAGTAGGAACGGCTCGAGCGTAATGCGACAGTTGAGGATAGGACCCAATACCATTGTGCCTATTCTGTACTATAACATCTAAATATAAAAAAAATATACCAATTGCATAAGTAAGATGGGTAGGTCACAGTGGTGACCTACAAATGCTTTTACCGTTGCATAATAAGATACGGTCTTGAGGCTTTATGAAATGCTCTACAAAGCAAGGGCTGTAAAAAGACATCTTTACTACACACCACATACAATACTACACCACTACAAATACTTTATTACACACCCAAAAAAATTAATAACTGACTTAGCTTTATGTGCAATGGGCGGTTTAATTGCTAACGCAATTTCTACCAGACAATGAGTGATCAGAGATGTTGCCTGTACTTACAAGTTTAGGACTCTCTGCCCTTACCTTAAACGCCCGATGAAGCAGCAAAAGCTCTAATGGATAAGCTGTACTTTAAGCGGCGTTTGCACGGCAGAATTGTTTGTGGTTCATTAGATTTGTACTCTGACGTGACGTCAGCAAAAATCAGTGGAAGTAAACTGTTATTCAAAGGAAGAACTCATTTGAAAATTAAATAACTTTTGCTCTGTCTGTATGTTTGTCCATCGGTTCAGTGATTGAAGCAACCAAGTTTGAGGCCAGGGAACTGACATAGGGTACTACCTACCTTCATCCCGGATACAGGTACTGTTCCCGAGATATCCTCATTCACACGAGCGGAGCCGTGGGAAAAAGCTAGAACTTTCATATTCTGTATGTCCACATAAATTATATAGATACACTAGCTTTTGCCCGCAACTTCGTCCGCGTGGAGTTAGGTTATATCGTAGCATAACGTATTTGTGCAATTTTCGTGTCGTTAACCTAAAAATAAAGTTTCAGGCTTCTTTTAGCTTCCATACAAAACTTTAACCCCTATTTCCCCCGCTTAGGGGACTTTTCATTAAATATTTAAGAGTTTAATGTGATTATTTTTTCTGTTTAAGTAATATGTGCATAACTTTGTCTGTTCCAAAATCAATCCTTAGGAAGCATGGTATTGAGCGCGAAATTAGCACAGTTCAACTATTAGTATTCATTATTATTCACAACCTACTACATCTTGAAGTACAATATAATACGTCGATAGGAATATGTAATGAGTTCCTTTAAAAATCATAATGATGGCATCATAAAGTTTGCGAGAAGACCTTGAATGTTCCACGATGAGTGACATATACTAATCAATCAACCCAAATACATAAAACAGTCCAATGTCGTTGTTGCAATAAAGATTTGCACACCATTATCTTACGAGTTTGTTTTTCAAACTGCTGGGCGAAAGAAGCATTAGATATCAGAAGATATATCTAAATGTACCGACTAAAAAGTAAATATACAAGATATCACAAATTGAGTCGGCTCCACAGTTACAAATACTATATTTTATAATAGATACTACTTATCTATATACATAAACATCCGAGACCCAGGTCAATCTGAAAAAGATCGTTTTCCATCATGATCTGACCGGGGATTGAACCCAGAAAACTCTCAGCCTTTTGAAAACTTGAGAGCAAGCGGTATAATACCGCATGATACATATTTTACAGAACTCAAATTATGTGTCACAATAAGGAAATTTAACATGAATTCACCATGATTTCTATTTAAGTATAAAATGTCCAGCTATCAGGAAAATATTGCATTAAGAGTCGCCTGGACGCGCATGTCTCCATACAAACGGAAAAAGGGAATTGTGGCAATATTTGATAATTTTAGGGCAAAATTAAGCATCCAATCAATTAATCTCATTATAATCTACGTACGTTTCTATACAGTTTGGTTAAATTATCAAATGTTTGAGAATTATACGCCTCTCAAGATTTCCATACAAATTTGAAAAGGCTTGTAATTCTCAAACCATTGGTATTTTAACCAAGCTGTATAGGAACGTACGTAGATTATAATGAGATTAAATGATTAAATGCTTAATTTTACCCCAAAATTATCAAATATGGCCACAATTCCCTTGTTCCGTTTGTATGGAGACATGCGCTTCCAGGCGACTCTTAATACTTACGAGTCGTTCAAGCAGGGCAGGCAGGGCGTAATTTACGCCCATAGAAATCTTGCCCAGGGTGCTAGTAATGCTAACGCTCAGGTTCAACCAATATTAAATTACGAATTCAGTTAGCGTGGGTAAAAAGTCGACGTTTTTTACCTAGGTATTTATTACCGAATCACCGGTACTTTCTGGTGGCCAAAATATTTCCGAGGTGAACGTTAAAAAAACTGTTAAGACATGAATAGGTCGGGGTTAAAAAAATAACATGCAGTAAAATTAACTTCTTTTTATTTATAAACAGTAGTATGGCAGCATTTATATTCGATTAAAATATCGATTATATACGTAACAAACTTAATGATCGTAACCAAGCCATTTTCAAAAAATATAAATTCATAACAAATTTACCAAACATACTGAAAAAATGCAAATAGATGGATATCTATAATAACATTATGGTCGGTAAAAACGTATTTTACCACTAAATTCTTTTTCTGTACAGTATCATAAAATTTACACATTTCGAAAATGAAATTCTCTTTAATTTTTGTTGATACTTCCTACTACCTCTTTAAATTCAAGTGCTGTATTTGTACCTTGTGACCAGTAAAAACGAAAAACGTAGAAGCTGCCTTACTAAATCTTTATAATTTTTGGCACTACGCTAAATGAAATCTATTGACGAAGCAAACAACTAAAGAATAAGAAGGGTAATATAAACCAAGACTCGTGAACAACAGACATCGATTCCCTTCCTGCCGCGGCACACCATTCGTGGGGCCAAAATGCCATTAAATCTCTAGTTTGAGGCGGCTTCTACACTTTTTTGCTCACTGTTGATGAAAATTATAAAGATGGGTAACTGTCACAAATCAGAAAGTATCCCTAAAGGTAAGCGCACATTTTGACGGGCCGCTTGGCAAAAATCCGCTTCCGCTTTAATACGCTGAAGCGCTCGTGTCACCCTTTCATACAAAATAAACACGAGCGCTTCAGCGGATTGCAGTGGATACGGATTTTTGCGATGCGGCCCGTTACAATGTGTGCGTACCTTAAGCCTTCAAATTTCATTTAAAAGACTACATACAGCTACTAAACAGTAGGTACCTAACATACATAAGTGACCGAGCCGTACATATACGTATAAATTTCTAGAATCGATGGGTAATTCAGTATAATATGTAAATGTTTTAAGTATGAATACTTCATACATCTCCTTATAAAAGTTATGATAACTGTGAAAAATAAACTATCCTAAAAATTCAAAGTTATGTTTCATAATACAAAACGTAGATTCAAAGAATCTATAGTTAGTATGAGTAGCCATACAGATATTGCATTGTATTTTAACAAAGTAAACGTTTACTTGGAGTAAAATAAATCGGTGTAATTTTTATTGGGGGCTCGGGGGCTCGGAGGTCTCTTTCATACTCCGAAAGCTGGCCAGCATAGTCAGTGAAAAAAAGCTAGAATTTTCATATTCTGTACGTCTACATAAATTATATAGGTATATTATGGGTCATGTACCACTTACGTACGTGCGTTTCTAATGAAATTGTTAATTAAAAATTCTAATAAAAGGAATGCAATAGACGTGTAACCGTAAAATGTAAGCAGTCATAACTATTACATATTATTATTCAATTCGCATAGGTACATGATTTACTTATAAACATAAGATTCAAGTGTTAATATTATACATAATCATGTCTTATACATATAAAAAATAAAATAATTACTGGCTCATAGGTTATCTAAATTTTTAAAATTATATTTGGAGGTAAAAACATAATAACGATAAATTTAAATACATTCGTCTCATGCAAAGGTAGATACATATTCCACACTCCTACCAACATAAATGTGACTTATTCTACCTGAATCTGTTACAGATGACTACGCGATCAAAACTTTATTGAAACTTATTCAACAAGCCATTTCCAACTATCTCTATATCAAAATATCACAAGACCATCCGCTTAGAACTTTAAATACTTTATTATTTACACATTTCACCATTCAAACCTCTCTTTACAATAATTGATCTGAATTAGTTTGACATACCTTTACAAATCTTTAAGTTCCAGAAAATATAATATCTTTAAGCCACTCATGAACAAATAGTTTCCAAGAAACACAGTATGAAAAATAATAGAATAACAATGTACAAAGTAAGTTAAATAATCAAGAAATGTGAAGGAATATAGATTTAAGGATTTTTATTAATAGATACATTTATTTGTCTGTCTCTACGTTCGATACTGATTTTTTTTTAAATTGCGCTTTGAAATTTTATACATATTTGAGAAACAGGTAAAAGAAAATAGAATAAAGTCGAAAAACGCCTAATTTGAAAGATAAAATTAAGAGTTTGTTTTTTGTTTAGAATCTATTTAAAATGTTCACGGTGGCTCACCACTAACATCTACATTCGAAAATGTATATCACTACAAGAGATCTATATCATGATTTAATATATTATTTCTATATCAAAACACTTATTAACCTGAGTACAAAACGTTACTTATTTGACTAGACCATTAGGTATATTGATGTACGAGTTTTGAGATTTCTTTTCATTGTCCAGGCCGAAAGTAATGTAAGTCGGGTTTGTAACCGCACCGTTGAGATTTTGCGCGTTCTTGGCGTTTTTCGTATTCGTATCGAATACTTCGTCGGCTTCTTCGTCGATTCGTGGACACATGTTGAGGTATGGAGAATGTCCTCCCTCGTGGTCTGACTCTGACCCGCTTCGCGCGGGCAGATTGTTCAATGTCAGCATGGGCGTCAACTCCGGTCCATACGAGCTTAATTCTGCAGGCGAGCTCCTATTGATTATTTTAGCATCAAAATCAAACTTGCTTGTTGGAGACATTGGTGAAAAAGACTTGTTCACTGGAGTCATTTGCAGGTAACCGTCTTGATCTGCAAAAAGAAAAAAAAAAATTATATTAATTATGTTACCGTCTGCAAAAAAGGGTATTCACGTCATTTAGAAAGATATAATAATAAAAATATATGATATAGGTTAAACAGGATAAATAACAAACAGCACGAATCTTCCCATAAAGCACTGATCATAAGTTATCACATGCGAATCAATACTCAAGAGTTAAAAAGAAAATAATATAGAAAAGCTTGCCAGTCATTTTTACTGCGAGCTAAACACATACTAACTCAAGAACGAAAGTTTGAGAAGATAGATTTAAATAATTATCATGCTTAGGTATAAACCCACTAAGAACATTATCGCATGTAGAACCCAAAACAATCAATCAGTGTTAGTATCACACTAATGAGTGGAGTTTTGTTCTTTACCGTAACATAACGCGGGGACTGACAGAATCAGTAAGCAGTCATTTCCATTACGTCTGACAACAGGAATAAAGCAATATGAATTTAATGGAACTATAACAATGAAGGACTGCTCGGCCATAAAAGTGCTCCATCATTTGTGAAGTACTATAAAGTTTCCAATATGAAAAATAGAAATTCAGTTACGACAAATTGTAGTCAGTCATTTAAAAAATGAAGCACATTTTTGGTCGTTTATATGTATAATATTCATGTGAACATCCCTAAAATAGTTCAGAGTATGCAAAGAGGAAATAAATAAAATGAAACTACTGGGTCAAACCATCTACAACAATTACATATTTGATTTATTACCATTTTCTTCTGGTTCTCCTTTTGCTGCATGTATTACAAAATTAGATGTAGTTACAATTTAATATACGAAACGAATTAGCCTACAAGTTACTGTGAATGCGAGGAATGTATGCATTGATAGTGAAATGAAAACCTGAACAGCATCAATGATTTACGTAGTCCTTAATTGATAATTTTTAAAGTAGATTCCATTTAACAGCTTTAAGCTCAATCTATACGGAATGTAGTTCAGGTTAGGACATAGGTATGTTTAACATATTTGTGATGTGTATGCTTCAGCTTTGAATTGTCCATGGGAGATTATTCCATCAGGTAACAATACCTACGTCATGACATGATTTTAGTTCAAGTTTCTACGTATAATACTTTGCTTTTTTAATACCATGGTGCCTATTACCACTTAAAAAGTACCCTTCACTAAAGCTTTAACATTAATCTTCACTTTATTTTTATTACAAGCTTTTATTCAGTTTTTCTGCCCTAGTGTCAATCTGTAATCAAATATTGCGAGATAAATTAGATCGACTTCTTGCTGGCCAAAACAATTGAAATATTGTTCAGCTACGTTAATCGTATGACATACGATATCAATAAGATGGTCTGATGGCAGAGAACTTCTCAATGCTGAATAGCTCATTTACCAAGTTTTATACTACTAATGTACACTCGTAGAGTAAACTGTAGTGTATTACTTTACCTCATACTAGTAGCATAGTAAGTGCCCTACAGTCTAAAGTATAGAGTAAACGTTTCAGTACTTACTTTACTGGCTAACTAGTAGCATAGTAAGTACTATACCGTTTAGTCTATGCGTGTTTTGGAGGTTTCTATCCTTAGGTCTTTTTCTTTTAGTCTCCACTGCAGGAGTACGACCCTCTCTTATCTACTAAAGCTATATATTAGCCAGAGCAGTCATATGATTTGGCCTACACTCTCCACGCTGGCCAGACGGGTTGGAGAGGTTTCCTTGATGAGTATAAGCTTTGTTTAGCTTGTGTTTCCTAAGTGTGAAGTTTCCAAAAAGATTACCCAATTATTTTTTTAAATTTTAACTAAGTACCTACTTTTGTTTCTACGAGTGAATTATCTCACCTTGAGGCAATGCCGTAGGAGACGGTGGGAAGAAGCTTTGACTGACTTCATTCGGGCCATTTTGATAGTGGTGTGGGCTGGGAGTGACCTGGTTCCTGTAGTCGGGAGCGCTCATCATCGCCAAATAGTCCTCCTGCCCTGCGTTCTTCACATTCAAGTCCATATACGAGGAGTTCAAATCAACGTAGTGCTGGAAACGAAATATGAAGTATGATTATATTGCGTTAATTACTTGTACTCAAAATTACATTAAGATTTTAATCATCTTTTCTTTTATTAGCGAATAACACATGAAGTTCTTTCTGTAAGTCTCTCTTTATTTTACGTCCTTTTTTTCTTGTTCATCAGTACCTTTCGTAACTCTAGTTCCTAGTTAGCATGTTCGATCTTTTTCAGTAATTTAATCCCAAACAAGGATAGCAAATACAAAGATGCTGATTACTTACATTTCGTACATTGTCCTCAAGGAAGGAACCAAGTATCTCTTGAAGCTCCGTGAAGTTCGGTCGCAAAGTCGGTTTTTGTTCCCAGCACCGTAACATCACGTTGTAGAGTCTGTCATCTGCATACTCCGGCTTCGACAAACGGCGCCTGTTGTGAAAAGGCAATTTATATAAATATTCTGTAAGTTATCATACCAATATTATCCCACGGAACGGATCGTTAAGCGTTATTGCAAAAATAAATATTATCAATAAATATTAAATATTCAAAAAATCTTTATTATTGATGTCTTATACCCCTTGCGACGACTCTAAGCATATTTACAGAAGACTGGAAAGACTATTCATCATCAGCTGCACTGCAATGCAGTCCACTGCTAAATATAGGCCTCCCCAAGGGCACACCAAAGTATGCGATCTTCCGATTTCCTCATCTAGCCACTACCAGCGACCCTTCTCAGATCAACGGTCCACCAGGCCCGTCTCACACTACGTTTGCCGAGACGTGGTCTCCATTCGAGAACCCGTCTGCTCCAACGCTCATCAGTTCTACGACAGAGGCTAGCCCACTGCCATTTCAACTCACTACACTTCTGGATTATATCCACGATTTTAGTCTTCTGACGAATGATTTCATTTCGGATATCATTCCTAAGCAAAACACCGAACATAGATCTTTCCATAGCCGTTGAGAGTCGTGAAATCGGTGGGCCAGAAGTGGAAAGACTATTGGTAATTGACTTTGATTATATGTAATTGAAAATTAATATTTCCTAAGTCCGGTTAGGTATCCATGTACTGGATCTAAACAGAATACTGAAGTATAATGTTCGTTAATATTATTACAACATCTACTTACATTATACCTCAATACTTATTCTGTGTGACAAATAGGCATCACGTCCACGAGCGAGAGAATCCCGACGGTTTTATGATCATCCCACCTACTCGTATTTCCATACATTCGCTTAGCATGTGTCTACACATGGCGATGTTATCGCCGCGACGTGACGAGTGGTAGAGTGCGAGCAAACATCAATCGTTTATAATAGGATATACGTATATAAAAGTATAAGATAAAAGCGCATACTCGTCGTGATTCTCCCGCTCGTGGAGGCGATCCCTTAAAATGTAATCCATGAAAAATAAGCTGTAGAAAATTATTACTACGTAATGACTTTACCCGCTTGTGAGGAACGGCAGTAAGTCATTTGCAGGGATGCTTGGATACGGTGTCTTCGCGAGACTGAACAACTCCCAGAGCACGATGCCGAAGGCCCACACGTCAGACTGCGTCGAGAATATTCGATCCGTCAAACACTCTAATGCCAGCCACTTCACTGGCAAGAGGCTCTGAAATAGCAAAATATATTTATTTAATTTTTGCTATTTTTAACCGACTTCAAAAAAAGGAGAAGGCCGTACATATACTTAAATGTTTTTATGTGTGTTCGCGGATAACTTCGTCATTTATGAAACGTATTTAAACGATTTTGGTTTTTTTTTTTTGGAAAGGAGATATTCCAAGGAAAGTTCCACGAGAAGGATACCAGGTTTTGATGATGGCTTCTCAGAGAAATTGAGGAGAACTATTGAAAATCTAAAGTAGTTGTAGTGATCTCAATCACTTATTATGTATAACTTGTTTAATTTAGGTTTGTTTATTTGGAATTGTTATTTACAAAATTAATATTTACAAAAATTAAAAAGTTAATATTTACAAAAGATAAAAAGTTTATATTTTAAAATCCCAATTTTATTTACATTGTTATTTAGTTTACAATTATACATTATTTTTATAACGACTGATAACATCTAGTCATTTACATAGTTTTATATAATTTATATCCTGTGTTTAGTCAACACATAATATTTACTTAAAGGTAATATCACTACAACTAGTTTTATAAATTATATAATAAGCTACATCTATATAATATATTGTAAGATATACTAAAATGGGATTACTGAAAGTTGTTACATTAATTAAATAAATATTTTGTCGAGGACCAAGCAGACAAATGCATAATGTTGTAGTATCTATGATTTGCCGTTTAACTGCAACATGAGCCCGACCGGTTTGACCGCCGGCCGGCCTACACCGCTCCTGCGCCCGCGCAACTCCCGCATACTTTATCGCGCGCTGCCGGGCGAATACGAAACTAGTCTGATGATCGCTTTGACGCGGGACGCATGACTGCTTGCTCCTCAATCGCTTCGCGTAAACAGTTGTTTTCATTTACCTCCGCCATCATTCACCTCATCTCATTCGCCTGGCTGTGTAGCACCTTCAAAATAAGTAAGCCTTGCCATCATAGCTTCACTGGTGACCCGTCTCTAACACAATGCTACAGTCGGACAGCGAGAACGAGAACAAAGGAAGCGGAGAGCGGTTGACATTGAATCGCGTAGGTGTGAGGGTCCCGCCTTTCTACCCATCGAAACCAAAACTGTGGTTTGCTTCGCTGGAGAGCCAGTTCGTGCTGGCTGGTGTAACGTCTGATGCCACAAAGTACCACTACGCAGTTTCCCACTTAGAACCCCAGTACGTGGAGATCGTTGAGGACATCGTCGAGGGGCCAGCTACGTCGAATAAGTACGAGGTACTTAAGTCGGAGCTCGTCAAAAGGCTGTCTGCGTCACGGGAGAAACAGGTACAGCAGCTACTTCATCATGAAGAATTAGGTGACCGAAAACCGTCGCAATTTCTTCGGCGGTTACGAGCATTAGCCGGTTCCGAGGTACCAGATGATCTACTTAGAACCCTCTGGGCCAGCCGTCTACCCAACAGTGTGCAGCCCATCATTGCGTCACAGGCCAAAATGAAACTTGATGAAGTCGCCGAGCTCGCTGACCAGGTCCTGGATGCCGTATCACCCAACGTGCAGGTAGCAACAGCTTCGGCAAGTACTTGTAATGAATCGAGTGAAATTGCTGCGTTAACACGGCAAGTTGCGGCGTTAGCGGAGAAGGTCGAACGTATGTCGCGGTCAAAGTCGCGAACCGGACATTTTTCAAATCGCCGAGGTCGCTCATCGTCGTCGACAAGATCACACTCGAATTATAGAAGACATCCAATATGCTGGTTTCACTATAAGTTCGCTGATAAAGCAAATAGGTGTGTGAAACCCTGTGACTATTCGGGAAATGCGACAGGCAGTCGGTAATGGCGGCCGACGACTGCCCAAGTGCCGGTCGCTTATTTGTTACGGATAGACAATCTAAATTACAATTTCTAGTCGATACGGGTAGTGATTTGTGTGTTTTCCCCCGCAAGTATTTAAAGGAATGTCGTGCTAAAACAAATTTTGAATTGTGTGCCGCTAACGGTTCGGTTATACATACATACGGTTTTTACCACATAGTTTTAAACCTAGGGCTGCGCCGTGACTTCCCATGGCATTTTATTGTTGCCGACGTAACGAGGGCGATAATAGGCGTGGATTTTTTGTCGCATTACAATTTAATGGTAGATGTCGCAAATCAACGCCTCATAGATAATAAAACTATGTTAGTAACCGTGGCTTCGCTTGCGTTTGGTAATGAAGGCATTTCTTCGGTGAAGGTAGTTTCTGGTGATTCTGCGTATCACAACATACTCGCTCAGTACCCCGAAATTACTCGCCCACACGGAATACATCGCACATTACAACATAACACCGTACATCATATCCGCACCACACCTGGGCCACCGGTCTCTTGTACACCACGCAGGCTTGCGCCTGACAAACTTAAAATTGCTAAGTCAGAGTTCGAGTCGATGTTACAGAATGGTACCTGCCGACCTTCGGAATCAGCATGGGCTTCACCCCTTCACCTCGCACCCAAGAAGGACAACGGGTGGCGTCCCTGTGGGGATTACCGCATGCTGAATGCCCGGACAATACCCGACAGATACCCCATCAAGCACATCCATGACTTTTCTCATTGTTTATCAGGCTGTACCGTCTTCTCTACTATTGATTTGATTAAGGCGTACAACCAAATCCCTATCCATCCTGATGACATCGCGAAGACCTCAATTACAACGCCGTTCGGTCTTTATGAATTCCCATTCATGACGTTTGGGCTTCGTAATGCCGGACAGACGTTTCAGCGTTTCGTCGATGAAATGCTCCGGGGCCTAGATTTTACCTACGCCTATTTGGATGACTTTCTCGTGTTTTCCAAAGACCAGAAGACTCACGAACTGCACCTACGTCAGCTTTTCGATCGGCTGAAGCAGTATGGTATGGTCGTAAACACGGCCAAATGCGTATTCGGTGCTTCTCAGATAACGTTCTTAGGCTACCTTATTTCAGGCAAAGGTATCACACCCTTACCTACCAAGGTGGAGGCTATCAAGAACTTTCCCACCCCTAAGACGGTGAAAGAACTCCGTAGGTTCTTGGGCATGGTAAATTTTTACCGTAGGTTCATATCAGGCGCAGCTGAACAGCAGGCACCACTGAACGCCCTACTCACAGGATCGGTAAAGGGTTCGCACCCGGTCCACATTACCGGTAAGTCACTCGAGGCCTTTGAAGCCTGCAAAGAAGGTCTGTGTCAGGCCGCCTTGCTGGCTCATCCCAACTGTGATGCGAGGTTAGCGCTCGTAACTGATGCGTCTGATAGGGCTATTGGCTCGGTGTTGCAGCAAAAGAGTAATAGCGGTGAGTCCTGGGAGCCCTTGGCATTTTTCTCTCGTGGGCTGAGTCCTTCTCAACAGAAGTACTCACCCTACGATCGAGAGCTGCTCGCTATTTACGAGAATAAAAAAATTTTAGGCACATGCTCGAAGCCCGGGACTTCACGATCTACACCGACCACAAGCCGCTGACCTTCGCTTTCCACAATCGGAAGGAAAACTGCTCGCCAAGACAGTTCCGGCACCTGGACCTGATCGCGCAGTTCACCACCGATATACGTCACATATCTGGTAAGGACAATGTAGTAGCTGATACTCTCTCGCGGGTTGAAGAGATCACCCAGCCAATTGACCCAGAACAGCCGGCTGCCGCTCAGCAAACTGATCCAGAGCTGAGACAACTCGCGGAAGGTCTGACATCGTTGCGCCTCAAGAAAGTCCTCATTCCAGGTACCAATGTGGAACTGTTTTGTGATATCGGTATGGGTGTGAGAAGGCCATTTATTCCCAGGATGCTACGTAAAAGAGTGTTCGATAGTCTACACTGTCTTAGTCACCCTGGGGCAAACGCAACGGTCAAGTTGGTCTCTGAACGATACGTATGGCCTGGAGTTAGGAGGGACTGTAGAAACTGGACGCGGGCATGCATTGCGTGTCAGAAGTCTAAGGTCACGCGTCACACAAGTGCTCCACTTGGCAACTTCAAGCTTCCTGCATCCCGGTTCAAATTTGTCCATATTGACTTGATAGGGCCATTGCCTTCGTCCCAGGGTTACAGATATTGTCTCACGGCCATCGACCGCTTTACGCGTTGGCCTGAGGCAATACCTTTAGAGGAAATAACGGCCGAGGCAGTAGCTAAAGCACTTCTCAGCGGCTGGATTTCTCGGTTTGGTTGTCCTGCTGACATCGTGACAGATCGTGGCAGGCAGTTTGAATCAGCATTGTTCCGAAATCTTTCACGGATTGCTGGATTCACGCATCGCCGAACTACGGCTTATCATCCAGCCTGCAACGGTCTCGTGGAAAGATTCCATCGGCAACTAAAGGCTGCCATAATCTGCCATGGAGATGGAAATTGGATTGAGTCTCTTCCATTAGTGTTGTTGGGTGTCCGCAGTGCGTTCAAGGAAGACCTGCAGACCACCTCAGCTGAATTGGTGTATGGCGAACCTTTGCGTCTTCCAGGTGAGTTTTTTAACTCAGAGCCTGACTGTCCCCTTGACTTGACGGAGTTCACGTCAAGACTTCGGAGTATAGTCCAGAGCCTGAGACCTTCACCTGGCTCTCGTCACAGTGGTAAACGTCCAACGTTTGTTTTCAGGGAATTAACCACTTGCACTCACGTGTTCCTGCGTGATTGCACTGTTGGTGGTACCTTGAAACCTGCATACTCTGGACCGTACGAAGTCCTACAGCGTGACGACAAAGTTTTTACTATTCTGGTTAATGGCAAAAAAGTCACGGTATCGATAGACCGGGTCAAGCCGGCCTACAAACTAAGTGACCCAGACACCACTCCATATACACATACACCACAAAATCAACAACACGTCAAACGAAACACAAATACACAAGTAACACAATCAGGAAATCAGAGCTCACCAGATCGCGAAGAAAATGTTTTTAGAACAAGATCGGGACGTAAAGTTAGATTTTCAGACTATTATCGCCCTTGACGGTCTCAAGGGGGGGCTGATGTAGTGATCTCAATCACTTATTTTGTATAACTTGTTTAATTTAGGTTTGTTTATTTGGAATTGTTATTTACAAAATTAATATTTACAAAAATTAAAAAGTTAATATTTACAAAAGATAAAAAGTTTATATTTTAAAATCCCAATTTTATCCCACCGGGGTATGTTGGGCCAAAGGGCAGAATGTCCAAGGGGTCATAATGCCCAGACGTTAAAAAGTCTATAAGGCAATTTTACATTGTTATTTAGTTTACAATTATACATTATTTTTATAACGACTGATAACATCTAGTCATTTACATAGTTTTATATAATTTATATCCTGTGTTTAGTCAACACATAATATTTACTTAAAGGTAATATTACTACAACTAGTTTTATAAATTATATAATAAGCTACATCTATATAATATATTGTAAGATATACTAAAATGGGATTACTGAAAGTTGTTACATTAATTAAATAAATATTTTGTCGAGGACCAAGCAGACAAATGCATAATGTTGTAGTATCTATGATTTGCCGTTTAACTGCAACATGAGCCCGACCGGTTTGACCGCCGGCCGGCCTACACCGCTCCTGCGCCCGCGCAACCCCCGCATACTTTATCGCGCGCTGCCGGGCGAATACGAAACTAGTCTGATGATCGCTTTGACGCGGGACGCATGACTGCTTGCTCCTCAATCGCTTCGCGTAAACAGTTGTTTTCATTTACCTCCGCCATCATTCACCTCATCTCATTCGCCTGGCTGTGTAGCACCTTCAAAATAAGTAAGCCTTGCCATCATAGCTTCAGGGCGACTAGTTAGTAAGTTTGTAATTTTTTTCACTGACTATTTTAATGCAAAACAATTAAGTAAAGGTCTAGAGTTATTTTGATGATGAAGACAGTGGAGAAGAAATGAGAAAGTCATATGAAAACAAAGTATGTTTTTTTTTTAACTTTCCTATAATTAATACAAGGCTGCTGAACACTTTTTTATACAAAAAGAACGATTTTTTTTTGTAGATCCAACGTTGATCCCATAGGAAAAATTGTTCATATTAACTGAATATTCCGACGGTCACTTTACACGCTGTAAGTATAAGTAATTTTACCGAAAACTGTGAGAGAAACAAACTCACGCTTCAGAAGTGTTGATAAAATGTCTTTTTTATTGGTTGATTGACACATGCAAACTTACTTACTTATAAATTCAAAGATATATTCAGAAAATAGGCCTTTCTAGGCACTTTTGCAAGTCATTTCATGTTTTAAATAATAATTTGCCCATCAATATGCTAAACGAGGCCTTTGGACAATATGACTTTACTGACCTTATGAATTACTTTGTATTTATGTATATATAAATATAAAGCCGTAAACTCTTTTTTTTTTTCAAACTAAAGTACCATGGTATATTTTAGCAACGAAAATGACCTACACTGCTGTTGTTGTTTTTTTTTCTCTATAAATGAGAAATTTTTAGCAAAGTAACTCACATCGGGTTTTCTCTGATATTCATCGTTCTTGTAAATGCTCTTAGCTAAACCGAAGTCACAGATCTTCACTATGTTGTCATCAGCCAACACAATGTTTCGGGCTGCCAGATCTCCATGTAGCACCTGAAAGATTACAATTAAAAATTATTAGACTTTATTAATTTTTATGGACTTATCTGAATACCTCATCTATCCTTTCTTTATTATTTTGTACACATTTCCGTGCAATAAACCTACCCATATACTTAAGTAATTATAATTAATTACTTAAGTATATGGGTAGGTTTATTGCACGGAAATGTGTACAAATAGGTGGACTTAATGCCATACGGCATTCTCTGCCGGTCAAACCTTGAGACCAATCCGAGATATACGTATGTAGGGTGGTGCGATGTGTATTAAGATATTAAGAGAAAATAAATGCACACATAATCATTCAGTTCTCAGCTAGTTGTAAGGGGTTTGGAGGTCGGTGTCGTGTCAGCTTCAAGAAGTCCACTGCTGGACATGGCCTTCCCCCGAGAATTTTCATAATCAAAAAGGTTTTGCCATACTTACTCAGTCGCTCTTAGATGTCTTCATTAGTATTTGTAATTTTCTTCATATTTTAAAACTTAACGTCTTTGTTTTAAGGTACGCGATAAAGATTTGGTCAATTAAAAGCTATCCCAAGACAGTCTAGCGAGGTCTACAGCTCACAGAGTCACTAGTTATAATATTACAGATACTTATTGAAGCTCATCCATCTCACTCAAAATTGATTTATCATTATCAAATTTTTTTAAGTTTTTCTGTTTTTTACTATGTACAGAACATACGTAGTAGAAGTACAGATATGTCTATCCCAAAGTTGAGAATTTTGTCCATTTTGTAGGTACATATTTATTCATTTTTAATTTATGATATGTGGTTTGCGGCAGAGTAGTATAGGACCACTCCAAGTCTTCCCGTGGAAGTCGGAGAAGGCGACTAAACACAAGCTTATAATGATGGTGATAAATAATATTAATGATCTTTATTATAATATCTTTACAATTTTGTCTAACCTTCCGGCTAGCCAAGTACTCCATCCCCCTGGCGATCTGGAACGCCCAGGCGAGCAAGTCTCGAGAAAACAGCGGCCTGGGCGCTGTGGTCTGATAGTCGCTCTCGTAGTTGGTTCGCCACTCCGGCTGCACATAGCCTTCGGATACTGAAAATGTATATAAGCATTTTTTAAATAAACTATTTCGCTTCATTTTTTTTATTAATGTGGTTAGGTTACGATACGATTATAACATTGTGTGTGTGACCACAGGTGACAGGCAAGTGTACTTTTTTTAATTATAGTGGTTAAGTTACAAAACGATTATAACATTGTGTGTGACCACAGGTGGTACGCAAGTGTACTGAAAGTAGTTTTAGATAAGAAAATAAGCAAAGTACGTGTGGATAACTAAAATAATAAGTAGTTCAGCCATATAAGATATTCTTTACAAACTTGACTGATGCTTACGGTCAAATCAAACTCGAAGCGAAGCGAAACGATGTTAATATGGCAAACCTAACGCTTATATTCCTTCTGAGATCGAAAAAAATTACGCGTGAATACGCAAATCTGCGCACGATTGTCGCGCTTCTGAATCTCAGAGGAAAATGAGCATTAAGATCTTGAGTTAAAGGTGCGTTTGCCATATTAGCATCGTTTCGCTTCGACTCTGCGCCATTATGAATTGACCTTTATTGTTCGAAGTTTGATTGTTCAAAGTCGGAAAAATTTATTGTCTCAGAAGTATGTTAACATGAATTTGATTGTAATCCCTCCGATGATGGGTAATGATTTAAAAAATATAAATAAAATATGTTTGCACTGGAAGGCTTTCCTACATTTAAATGTCATGCTCAAACGAACTTAAATAAAGATGATATAAAAAACGTTAAACTACAGATACAACATCTAGATGCTTTGAAAATTACCTTGAGTAAATTCCACCTGCTGATTTGGTATATCTGGCAAAATTATTTAATATTCAGCAAAGTATATTCGAATTTAAATTTAAACTATGTTATCTATCATACCATACAATTAACAAATTTATGTAACTAGCTACCCATACACAACAGTTCATTAACAAAACAATAAAGTAATTGTATCTTTTTGAAAATCTAATAATATAAGAGCTACAAAGCAATGAGGATTTTCGGAAATATTAACCACCAGATGGCAGCACTTAGGCGTCGACATTGATAAGCCGCTGTCGTTGGATACTCAAAGCGACGCCAATAATTTTATTCCTAATACTTTACAAATATAATGAAATTCAAGAATATAAGTAGTTAATATGAGCCTTAGTAAATAACCTGAAGTATTTTTGGAATCATGTTTTAATCTTATGAGAATCAGTCACTAAGAGAACTTCTGATTACCGCCTAAAACGGCCGTTTTTGGTGGGAAACAGTAGTTCTCATAATGACTGATTCTCATAATATTAAAACATTCTTGAATTTGATTTTATTTGTAAAGTATTAGGAACAAGCGCGGCTTCGCCCGCGTGATCTATAGCTTATGTCCTTCTCAGTACCCTAACTTATGTGTATGTAAAATTTCATGATGATCGGTTCAGTAGATAGGGCGTGAAAACGTAACAAACAAACAAACAAACAAACTCACTTTCGCATTTATAATATTAGTTAGGATAGTTAGGATAGTTAGAGTTAGGATAATACAAGTACTATATTAGAATTACCTTTTCTCGTTGAGTTGTTTGTGTTCAAAAACGTATGATCAGTTGCTTGAGTGTGGTTAGAGCTGACGTAATCAGAATGCATTCTGTGAAGAACAAAATAGGGTTTAATAATATTAATTATAAGGTATTGGTTACGTTTTTTGTAATAAAACAAAATTGAGATCTATCTTTATTTTGTCACTACAAGAATTAATAAGATATCAGTGAATAAAATTTAAGACTAAAATAAAACTAAATCGATTCTCTCGAAGTTTTATCTTCGACCGCCTTGAATACTAAAACTAGTTACCTATATGAAACAGTAACGATAAACAAAACATGTAAATAAAAAACGTAAAATATCTAAGCGATGAAATAATAGCAGGTTTTTAACGTATTTGTCTACATATAGCGTAGGAATTTCGAAAACATAATGGTAACTTTTAATCCGGCTAAGACTCGTAGCAGTCTCTGAGAAAAAGCATGTTATGAATATCTGGAAAACTTTGACGAAGTAAGAGTATCTTACTGAATACTAACGTTGTAAATTTTGACAAAGCAAAGAAGTTTCCGGCGGATGAATATCCGAATGTAAACAACTTTATGAATAAATTATATATAAAATAAAATAAAAGTCATCGACATTTGAAACTCTAATCGATAGGTGATATTTTGTGATGTTAAAAAGCTGTCTGTCTGACATAAAGATGTGTATACCTAAGTAATTTTTGAAGTGTGACCACAGATTACTAAATAGTTCAGATTTTAGCTGCTTTTACTGAATCAGTCAAATCCTCAGTTATAAATCTCACATAGACTATAAATGTGATTTTAAATCTCATATCGTCATCATGGAACTAACAATTCCAGAGTTTAAATTTTTCCCCTTTCCTATCCATCCTGGTCTTCAACTTGTCCTTGGATTAACCAAATAAATATGGAATTCTAACATCTAAAGCAAATATTTCAATACATCAATGTACCAGTTGCAATGTTTATTAAGATGCCTCCGATCCAGGTGGCTCACGTTAATCCAACTTCCACTAGGTATACGTCAGAACCGAGTCCACTTAATTTAGGTCACATAAACAAAATCGCATTTCTACGATGCCATACAAAGACACTTTATAATCGGTAATAGTACTCGTAAATTAAAATGGATTCATGTAAATAGCTATATTTTAAGTAGTTTTATATTTTGATTAATCTCTTGCATTTACTGCAAAATAATATTCCAATAAGAGACGACGCTGCTAGATCCGTCAGGTCCAATAACACACTTAGCACGAAACTTTTATTTATTTCCGTTGACGTTTCTATGGAGTTTTTTTTTTTTCTTATCCTGCGATTTGATACAGAAAAAGTTACATTAATCGAGTTATATCCATCAGGGTCACCATGGATGTAACTGAATTGAAATGTTAGTGGAAACAAATAAAATAAAAGGTTCGTGCTAAGTCCTGTTTATAAAACCGTGAAAGTTTAAAAAATAACACAGTTACAATAAAAATCTAGAAAGAACATATTAAGAATTTACCCGCTGCTGGCACTGCTACAAGAATACCCTCTGTTGACACGGCCGAGATTTTTCTCTTTGCTGTCCGTCGTTAGCTGGTTGATGAACACCTCCCGATGCTTGATCAGGTAGTTGTGAATGTTGCCGAAACGACAGTACTCTACTATTACCATCAACTCACCTGCAAAACAAAAGTTTCCTAATTAACATTTTAAATCATCATCATCAGGTCTATTTGTAGTCTCCTCTGCAGGAGCACGACCCTTTCTGTACAACCAAAGTAATATATTAGCCAGAGCAGTCAGAGGCCTACTCTCTCCACGCTGGCCATACGGGTTGGAGAGGTTCCTTGGATATTTATAAACTTTGTTTAGCTTGTATTTCCTAAGTCGCCTTCTACGTCATCCACGAGAAGACTTGGAGTGGTCCTATTCTACTTTGCCGGGAACCACACGGCATATCCATTTCAAGATAAACACAGGTAAGAAAGTGGTTGGGAACCACACAGAAGTATTTAAGACAGCGTAACTACCACTCAGTACCACCACGTACTGTTGCATATTAAAGAACAAAAAATATATTAATATTGTTTCAAGCTGTACCAGGTTACCGATTCCCGACAATTGGTATTATATATCCTATAAATTGATAAAAAAACTAACGTTTGCCGATGTTTTTTGTGCAAGCGCCCAGCAGATTGACAATATTGACGTGCTTCCCCAAATGGACCATGATCTTCAATTCCGATGCAAGAGCCTTTATGTACATATTGTCAGCGGTCTTCTTAACGGTCTTCACGGCGACTGTGGTGGTCTCTTCCGCGTTGATGATGCCGCGAGCTTCAGCTTTATATACCACGCCGAACGCACCAGCGCCCAGCTGTTTGCCTGGAACCGAGAATAAGTGTGTCAACTTTGATAAGATCTTATATTTGAGTATCAATAAACGTAAGGCTCATGTCGATCATTAGCAGTTCTGATACATCTAGTTCTCAACTTTTCACTCACACGAATTGTAGTCAATATCTCCACCCAAACCTCTGGAAATTTACCTTACCTTACCTGTTAAAAAAACATGATTTTTTTCAACTCCTGGCTTGCTCTATAGAGCCTTTTATTAGAAAATATTGCACCCTAATATAATTAAGAAACACTCAGCTAAGTAAAAAAAGTAAGTTAGATTTATTTATTTATTAATACAACCAATTCGACACGCACCTAAAAAAAGTTTCTCAGCTGGGAATTCGAACTTCTCGTCATACGGAAGCAGTTCCGCCTGCTCATCAATATGCAACTCTGGATTGAGCGTCTGAGGCATTCCCTCTTTGAAGTACAGAAGACCAGCCTTAGCCAGCTCCTTTCGGAACCGCTTTTCTTTTTTCACTTTCCATGTTAAGTATATCACTAACAGTGTGAGAGCGAAAAATATAACGCTACAGATGCCTAGATAAGTGGCTATATTGGGTTTCCCTGAAAATAAAACAAAAGATTAAGTAGATCGGTCCTCCAAAGGTTTGGATAAGGAAATATTATTTTTGCTCTACAACTTTCATCACTTGAAAAAAATATATAAATTAAAATATTTATGATATAGGGACTATAAAATAAATGTCAATAAATAATAAAATATTAAAAAGTTGTCTATCTACCTGGCACAATAAGGTTTACAATTTTGCTCTCAGTACTCAATTTATTCTTAGCCACACACTCGTATTTTCCCTTGTACTCATCCTTCATGGACTCGATGACAATTGTAGAGTTTACCACGGTGTGGTCGGTAGTTTCTACTATTTTTGGGCCATTAGTGTCGTTCTTGACTTCATTCCCGTCCTGGAATTTAAGACGTATTGTTTCTTATACTTACAACATATATAAAAATGCAAAGGTAAGTTTGTTGGCTCAAGTTGTTTTCATTTACTAGCTTTATCAGACATCTTACAGCAGCGTAAACATTGACTGAACATACAAGTACATAAAATAACAAATAATACATTGAAACCGTATTTTTCACATCAGCTGGATACTGAAATCCAAGTAATATCAAAACGAAAATGAGGGGTTTATGGTTTTTATAAAATAGATTAATATAATAGACACAATTATTCGGTTATCTAACGTAACTCAAAATAAAATTTAATACCTAAAAATATATATTTACAAGTCATAACATGTCAATGATGAGTGATGACTGAACATATGATACCTACTCATAAACATTTTGATATTTAACACTAAATTGTTACCTATTACTTGTTTAAAACAATGTCCTTTTATTTATTAAAATGGAAAATATGTGATGATAAAGAATTCGCCACAGGAAGGATTTGAACCCACGAGTCTTAGGTCTGCGCCCTAAGTGTGTTACCAATTACACCACCGTGACGAATCCTACCTGTGGCGAATTCTTTTTCATCACATATTTTCAATTTATTAACATACCGAGCATTGTAATGCTATTTAAAAACCATTCATTTCATTTCTACAAGTGGACTTCCTGCGGCTGAAATGATGATGATGAATCTTACAAGAGCCACAAACCTTGAACCACGTGATGTTGGGCGGTGGCACTGCATCAGCTTCACAACTGAATTGGACATGCTGGTATATTGATACATCCATATTCTCATCCGTCGGCTCAGTAATAACAGGATGACGATTAACTAAGGAAAATAATACTATGAGTACACGGAAAAAGAATTAAAAACATGATTTTTCACAAATTATGATTTGTTTTTATATAAGCATCAATGAACAAACATTTTGCACATATAAATTGTTTTCAATTATTATAGTTATATATATATTGATTTCAATTATTAAGTTATATTATTAAGTATAGCCGTGTGGTTCCCGGCAGAGTAGAATAGGACCACTCCAAGTCTTCTCGTGGATGTCGTAGAAGGCGACTTAGGAAACACAAGTTAAACGAGCCCGTCTGGCCAGCATGGAGAGTGTAGGCTAAATCTTTTGACTGCTCTGGCATATAATTATATATGACCTTTGTAGCACAGAGAGGGTTGTGCTCCTGCAGTGGAGACTAAAATGACCTGATGATGATGAAGTTATCTATTTTATGACTTAGGTAAACTGCTACACAAAATTCTGAATATTCGTTATTCATAAACCTACAGATAAATTAGATAAAATTGTTACCTTCAACTTCAATGAAAATAGTTTGCATGTCGTGTATGCCATTTGTCCTATATCCAACACAAGTATAGTTTCCAGCTTTGCTTTGCGGAATTTGAAATATTTTCAATACGGCCACGTGAGAGAACAAGGTCTTAGAATAGTTCACTGCAAAACGTTTAACAAAAATATAATGTATTGTATGTAAACAAACTGTGCCTAAAGCAGAAAATAATCGCACACTTACCAATTTCATCAGTATTTTGCCATGTTACATTTTCATAGTCATGCTTAGAAGCATAACAGTTTAGACTAGCGTTATCATTTTCAGCATACCAATTAGGCGTATCTTTTATACCAAAGCCATTTGTAACATCATAAGCATACAATAGGCTGCTTGAATTAGAGCTTCCAATACTATTTTCTCCCACGCATGATATTTCACCAGACTTCCAAACATGGAAATGTATAGAAGATTGCACTTCATACACCGACTGAACGACGTATTCAAATTCTGTAATCTAGAGTATTTTCATGTTGTTAAATACTTGTTGAATACCTACATTTTTGTATCAAAGGTAAAGTACATATTAGATATATTTATTGACATACAAAGTAATCACGTTTTAGACCCGTTATTACGGGGTACATCACAGACTGTGGGGTACATAGAGCCAAAGACCATACGAGTAAGACCACAATTAACATGTTGGCGACAATAAGTCTAAATGGAAATCGATATCAAAGTATTGATGGGTTGCCATTACCAGCCGCATCTCCTAATGCCATCCTTAGATTTTTTCCTATTCCCTTTAAATTATTACTAATATTGAAAGTGACTTTTAAAATTTACATTTAGAAGATAGGTACAGTTTGTAGTTTAAGATACGAAGACGTTCTTACTAGATTAGTAGTCTTGGAGTGGATTCTACGGAGATTTATACGAGTGAAATTAATTATTGTAATACTTTACCTCCTCAGGTTCGGATTCGTTCGAAATAAATAGCCATCGAACGGTTGGTAGTGGGTATCCAGTAATGCTACAATTTAATGTTATAGTCTGATTCACATATCGTCGAACAATTTTGTTTGATTTTAAGTTCACTTGCGGTGAAGCTGTAAAATTGAATACAATGGAATATATTATTTAACAGTAGTACCCATGCATTTTTAAATTATTGTAAAACCAATAAGATTTTATATAGATTACATAGGTCAATAAAATGTATGATAATAGTAGGTAAATGATTTGAAAGTGTACTTCTATAAATTAAATATGCAAATCGGTACCCGTTGTGTCACAGGCTAGCGTGAATCTATGATCCACGGCAGCCGACGAAAAAAAAAATTAAAAGAAACGTGTATAAGAGTTACATCGTGGAAACTAAATATTTAATTATACATAGACATATAAACATGACACAATACGGCTGTATCAAATACAGCCTACCAAGGCTTTTTGTTTTAAATATGTTATTACTTACATTTAACTCGTACATCGTAGGTGAAAGTTTGTTTCGCACCTCCGTTATCCGCAACTAATGTATAATTTGCTGAGTCTGTGACAGTTAAGTTTTTAATTGATAATATGACGTCTCCCATTTGATTAATACTCACATAATACTTCGGCGGACCTATAGTAATAACGTTCCCATTACGTAAGCTGAAAATAAAAATATTTCCGGTTGACTTGTGTTCATATTTTTGCAGTAAAATCATGGAGAAATATATCTTCTGTCCTATAGTGATAGCTTATGGGCTTTTTACACAATGCCAGTAGCTGAACCAGGCCAATCCATAAGCCAGTAACTTCTATTTGTTGAAACTTACTGACCAATCTTAACGTCTTCATTTACACAAAGCCAACCGACTGGCTTTAGTACTGGCTAAATTGAAAACTCATTATCGAAACAAGGATGTACTCACGTTTTATTTCGTCGGATTCGCCGACCAGTTTCGGGCTGTTACGAATACCATCATCGGAAGAGTGATAAGGGTAGCTACACGATGGTTACGCTTCCCTTCACTCACTCCCGATGATGACCTTCGCAACATTCCGAACTAGTCGGCTAATCCAACGAAATAAAACGTGAGTAAAGCCGATTTTCCAAAATAAATAAATTTTGTTAACAAAATAAGTTTTAATATTATACAAGTGAAAAATGATCAGTTAAAATAGTTTTACCTCTGTTCGTCTCATCGGACGAGAAATCCGATACCTTTGCGTTTACTGAACTTTCTGATGGATCGGCAAACCATCGAGTAATTAGAGATAGAGAAATTTTTTGAATAAAAATAGAGAAATAAATTTATGGGCCCAGAGTCAGCTAAGCTAAGAATATAAGTACATAAAATAAATTGGGAATGACAACTGACCAAACACAAATTTGTTGTCTGTCGTGGCCAGAAGTCTTAAATGTCTAAACGCCCTAATTAAAATATTTATGTTAAACGTTACGTAAATAAGCTTTCTATCATACTTACAAAGTAGTCTTTGGTTTTGGATGTGCGTCGATGTTAAACTGAAGCTTTATATTGGAGGCACTAGTGGTGACCGTGCCATCGTGCGAGAGTTTTACACCTGGAGGTTGCGTCAATTTTATGAACGGTTTTTCTAAAAAAAAAAAACAAAGAAAGTTAAAAATATTCAGTTTTACTATAGGTATTAAAAGGAAATAAAATATTATGGAATCTACGTAAATAACATTTTGGTGCCTAAAAAAAGTTGTATCTGTGTCTTTCTACGCATCAACAAAACGTACTAGTTCGAGTATATCTCTTACTGGGTGCGGAAACGTGCAGAGTGAGAACTTTATTATTGAAAAAAAGGTTGTTAATTTTTGGAAAGGGTTCTTGTTCTTTTTTATTAGTATCTAAAAAATAAAAAAGTATACTATTTGTCAGTTAAACTATCTATGATATGCATTTTGGTATCAGTAGGTATGAAAGCATTTGTCATAGTATGAAACAACATCCTTGGCAAGTTTCTTTCGCAAAGTGCAACATACAAAATAACATGCCCAAAATAAATAAATACACATGTTAATATTATGTATCTTGAACATAAAATATCACCTAATAATTAGGTTTAGAAGATCGGCCAGTCGATAAACGATTAGTAATCGGAGAAACGAAAAATAATTTATGTGGTACTTAAGATACAACTGTGACA
Organism: Rhodophaea formosa; assembly: GCA_963082605.1. Classification (NCBI taxonomy): domain Eukaryota; kingdom Metazoa; phylum Arthropoda; class Insecta; order Lepidoptera; family Pyralidae; genus Rhodophaea; species Rhodophaea formosa. The sequence continues at coordinate 13,017,999 of OY720210.1, forward strand.
AACACAATATACTTTAAAACACGTTGGTTAATTACAGTTGGCAGTGATAGGCAACACCACTCTGTGGGTAACACATTGCTGGTCTTCCTTAAGATTTAATTATCTCTTACACTAATAATTTCATGAATATTTCAAATAACGAAGTTCCCGCACCGCACTCTATGTATAATATGGAAGGACCTACTTAATTTTTTTTAATTAATTATTATATCTGATAGCGCTATAATATGGAACAGTAGTTTGGTTTTAAATTGGCACAAAAGCTTTGTAATTATCAAGACATGTTCTACGATATTAAAATTAAATAGGTATGAACTATTTTTTGAGTAAATATTTGAGAATGTCATTAGAGCCTATTCATTGTTTTTTGTGTTTATAAAATTAACCATGTGTAAGGTTATCATTACAAAAACAGCGTTTGTTTATAGATTTCACGTCGTTAAAATATCTAAAAAGAACCTTTTGCCAAAACAAAAAACGCGACTGCCTTTTTTGACAGTTTTCTCCCGCCTTATTGAATTTTGCTGATGTGACTGGAAAAGAATACAAATCTAATGACACCTCATACTTAAAATCTGTTATACCGTTAAGATAACAGGAAAAGAAAACGTACATACAATACACAAGCGCTAAAATCATTAGCCTCCTTCGGGGTGGGTCAATCGGGTAAAAATTAAAGATTGCCTTAAGGCTGTATTTCCATCATAGATAACATATCTACAGATCCGCAGTGGATATCTACGCACGGGCAAAGACAATATAATATATTGTCTTTGGCACGGGTAAGCAACACAAATTGAAAGCACAATGTCACTTGAAGCACTGTTTGACAAGTAAAAATAAAATCTACCTATGTATGTCATTTCGACTGCTCTGCTCTTACTGTCCTCTCCATTCTGCGCGATGCACACGTACTCTCCGGCGTCGTCTTTACTCGCGTTGACGATTGTCACATTGTAGTAGTGAGGCTTGTTCGTTTCCACTTCCAGCTCATTGGTCGAAATAATTGCCTTCCGACAAATTAAAACAACAAATTAAATCGTAAAATATAACTGAGCAATCTAATTAATGAATAAAAAACACAAATGAGGGTCCAGTGACGGTAAAACCATTTTTTACTTATGTGTCGCGGTTCCCATGCTCAAATGCTTAGAGCTTATGTAGACTGTAACCTGGAACAAGCTCAGCTGAAGGCTATCATTTTAGTTTGTAATGTAACTATCAAATCCCCTTTTATGGCACACTGGACAGTTATCTAATATTTTTTATTTATGTTTCAATTGTAGTATTTATTTCATTAGTAATACATACCTTTGTAGCTGTGGTGCCTGATGGATACCGCCAAGTCAAGCCTACCGGCAAATTCATTTGGTAGTTGACGTTGCATTGAAGAGTGAAATTCTCTCCTTCCGAAAAATATTTCGTTTCCGCTTTCACTGTCGGCTTTGGTGCCTTTTCTGTCGCGCCTGCAACACAAAATGAGTAAATCTTTTTTTTATTTTCCAATATTTCCTAGTTACACTTATAACCACAGCGATTTACTCTTGTTCTTTAAAGAAACTGTCTTAAAACACAAATATGACTGACTTAGACTTAGCTTAGTCAGCCATATTTATTGACATCGCAAATAATACTTAGTAAATAATTTTACATAATACATATTTCCACCTAGTGTAAAACAAGCACAAGTTATCGTTGAGAGACCACTAAAGAGATATTTTAATGAAAATTATATGATTTTAATTTGCCAGAAAAAAAACTTAGCACTACTACCGAACAAAATTTAAACAAAAAGTATTTTATTTTTATGATTTTAATACCTAAAATAACCAAATCCAACAGTGATAGTCTACATTTAGAAATCATATTCTAAGTCTGACACAGATTCAAAAATAAAATATTAATAAACACACATTTAACTACAGTATTAGGTTTTAGTAAGTTAGATAACACATAATGTACATAAGAGGAACATGGTGCACGTGAGTAACTGAGCAATACACCCAAGAGGCGAAAGAGAAGAACAGAAAAGATAAGGAACATGCAGGCCACAAAAAACAATAAGATAAGAAGTAACCAAGCCGACGACACACTCGTCAGAAGCGAACGCGTCGTTTTAGCCGCTTCACCAGTTTTCATAGACCATTTCAGCGCAAGCGCATCTCAGCATTCCCTGAAAATGGTACATAAAGCGGCGACTGCGTCGCGATCGATTCTGATTGAAGTGCATCCATCATTAAAATTGTGAATGAAACCATCACACCACGCTACCGTATATTGACATCAAGATTGTAGCACTACTTACAACGTATATTTTTCACAATTGTTTCATTTCCACGTAGTCCAACGCAATTGGAAGGTAGCCTACACGCTCTCACTAAAAACCCAATCTTGGGCGAGTACTTTATATTATCTGCTTTCTCGTTACTCCGCTATTGTCGTATCGACAAATAAATATGTACTGGTTAGTATTATAACTTAAAATAAATCTAATTATGTTTTTCAATTTTAGATTTTATCTTCGCAGATCTGTTCATTATTTCCTAAATTGTTAGTGATTTATCTTCGTTTGCTACTATAAACAGCGTATAGGAAAAAAGGTAAGCACGTTCAAGTTAAATATATTTTTGTTGTATGTTTTGATACTTACCTATGACTTTGTTTTAAATCTCTCTAACATAAGCTCCGCACCAAATTAAAATGAATTTTTAAAATTCGTAGGTCTGTATGAAATTTCTCTACTCAAACAATTATAATAACAGTGCAAGTAAGATCGGATAGGATCGGAAAAAAAAAACAGTTTTTGAGTTTCCAATAGTTGATAATACCTACTATAGCTTTTACTGAAAGTTACCACATATCAAATAATACCTACCCGAAGATAACATAAAATTGAAAAACATTTATGCCTTAATCAATAGAAAATATCAAGGATCATTTTGGTATTGTAATTTTTACGAGTAAGTAAAACGCTTTATAAGAAATGGTGGAACTTTAATCCTTGTATTTTCCAGTGAATATGGTTCTTATATTACGTGAAATGCTTAGGTATTTATTTATTCACCTACGTTTCATTACGAAAAGGTACTTTGTATCCGTTTTATTGTCAGATTTGGCTAAATTGCAAATGACCAAAGAGTCGGTTGTTTCTCCGAGCAAAGTACTATCAACGATGAACCCTAGTTTGGGATCATAATGCTCATACTCAAGATCATCTTTAAAGTCTGGATACTCCTGAATTAAGAAGATTTCTGATAAGAAGGTATGGAACCAGTGAAGCATTATCCTTCATTTTTCATGCATCTTGCTGTCTGTAAGCTATAAGCGTTAGTAGATACCTATCTGCTTATAGGCGCACGTAATGAGACAATGTCTTTCGAACATTTTATTGAGCGACACATGCACATAATTCTATTTACGTCACAAATTTATTAGATAAGATGTGACTGCTGCCTACAATTTGTCAAATAATTTACTCTTATAAAATTGCCTGTAACCATTTCACCATAACTTTACCTCAAGCATTATGTCTTAGTAGATTTTTAGATACATACGTTTTGGGTCTTGCTGTGTTACAAGTTTTGTATAGAAATATGAAATAGATTTCATTTTACTCTGTTAAAACAGCAGTCAGATCTTTTATATCTGTTTTCATTATTATTAATGTATTTAGAACAATATAATTCAACGTTGCCTCATTTGACTAGAGTAACGAAATCTTTCAGTATAGAAGGTACATAAGTATTTAAGTAATACTTTATCATGCAAAAAGCAAATTAATTTCTGGTATTATTTACTTATATTATACGAAATCGCTTTTTACTTTGTTATCGGTCTATACATATTTGTTTTTATTTTATACATCATACGTACCACTTGTAATGTCATTTTCACATCAGGACTAGTGGGTCTACATCCAATAACTACTTTTGATCTGCGTCTGGGCGTGACCCAATCTCCCATTGGCACAAATAGTTTTTCAGTGCCTAAAATTAGGATAAATCATCAGACAAGAGGTCATGCGAGCGCATGCACTGATGATTTCAATAGAACGTGATTCTCACCATTGACGTAAATATAAATGTAAGAGACATGTTCAGTATTATCTGGTTCTTCCATTATATCGTCTAATATTTCGCTACCATTGACCGTATTATCAAAGCAAGCGTAATAGCCAACTGCATATTGATCTACGTCGATCAGATCGAGGGCAGTTTCATATAAGTATTCCGGGTCCGAGCTCGTTCCTGTTGCGTTCCGAGCTACCGTCCGAAATGATGCACCGTAACCATCTTCTCCTAATGATTGCTGTTTAATTTCTACTGGTCTACGCCCTTTGCATGACAATGTGAAGTTTTGACCTTTTTGTAGAATTAATTCGTTTTCCGTCGAATTAAATATTGGACCAGATGTTTCTTGAGCGTCTGAAAAGGATAGGCAAGGGATCACTTATGTCACATTATATTAAGCGGCATGTATACATTTTATTAACAAATCCCTTGTCTCCTCTTATCCTTTTGTAATTTAGATGACTATTTAAGTCACTTAATTGATATAAATTACCCTATGGTTTTTTTCCTAAGCATATTTGTATCACAAAAAACAAAAAAATGCATAAACGATTTGTCGTCAATTTGCAAAGGTCCAAGTAGTGCCCTCATCAACAGTTAATCATGTTACGACGACAAACACAAACGACCTTGTCACAGGCTAGTTTGGTGTTGTAGAGCAATCGACGATGCAATATATCATCCGAGTACGAGAGGGGTGAGAATCGAGTAAGCTGTAAGCTTATCATGTTAATGGATGGAGTTTGTAACGTGAGACCGCACACCTATCGAAAACACTGTTAATTAGCCGCAGCCGAGTCCAGGGCGTGACGAAGGTGCGGTCAACATTCGGGAAATTAATCCTACCAATAGGATGGCAAATGAACCGGTCCGTCGCTCTCGCTGATAACAATTGATTGTATCAACTCTGGAAAGAGCGACCAATTAAGTGATTAGGACCCCGCAGCTCTACTTATCACCAAATTAACGGTCATCACATTAAGTGAAAACGATGACGTCTTTAGTGGCTAAATATAAAGTGAACTATGGATGGATAAGTATTCGGCGGACGTCAATTCATTTTCGTGTACGGGGAAGTTTTTGCCGAAGCTTAACTTATTCATGGACACTGAACCAGACACAATTGAATTTACATCTAAAGGTAGGAGAATCTCGGAAAGTGTTAAGAGATGGATACTGTTAAGCTTCGGCAAAAATTACTAGCTTGTCGTTTTACAACAGTATTACAATTTTCATTTGTGATCTATGTCTATCATTATTGTATTATAAATGGGAATTGGTCATTATCGGATTGACATTTTTAAAAATTTATATATTCTAGTCTATATTGCCATAGATTTATTGTGAAAAGATTGGAAACCGATCAGTTTAGGAGAAAATTTCTGAATTCTTCTGTAATCATCTTCTGAGTTATACTCTTGTTAAATTATGAAATCTTCTCTTCTGTATCATGGATGTACGATGGTTTTTCAAATAGATACACATTAAAAGAAGGATGTTTTTTTTCCAATTGCTATTTTTCTGTTTTAATTATTATTCTTACTTGCTTGTTTGTTTATCTTATTTCTTTCAAAAAATTAGATCCTGAACTTACTGCTACCGATTTATATATTCATTTTAAAAGCTTCGTAATTATCGTAGTCAGATAAGAATTATCAAGTTACATGCTTCTGATAGCTACTGACTATAAATGTCTCTTGAACTAGGTACTCTCTGCGTATCTTTCCATATCTTGTATTTATCACTGAATTGTCTTGTAAATTCTGATACTTAAGATGACATTTGGTCAGCATATGTCTGTACTGGGTGATAAAATGATTGATCAACTATTGCCCCAAATTAAATGTAAGCCTTTGTTTGATTCCAGCGTGTTTATCACACCTGATTTGACGAAAAGCAAATAGCATCCGATATAATCTTCAAAGAACTCGCCATGTGATATTTTAAATCATCATTTCACTTAAGTGTGGCTATTTTGGTTTTAGAGAATTCAGTTTAATCAGAATTGACAATATCATAACGTGTACGTTTTAATTTACAATACAATACAAAAATAGTTATTATCGTTTATTAGAATAAATTGCCATTATTGCTGTTACGGCCGTAAAGTACACCCATCTGCAATCAGTTCCTCACCAATGTACACGAACATCAAAATTAAATATTAGGTATAATCCATTGGTCATATCATTAATTAAATAAAAACGTCTCAAACTTTTTTCAGTCATACATAAAACAACGTACGTTTTACATATTAAAATTACACGAAAAGCGTTTATGGTCATGCTGGGAAGTACCACACTTCGTATTTCAATGGTTCATATCAATGAGCATAAAGTCACATATATCCTTTGCTCTATTAATTATGTACTCGTATCGTATAGTGTGAAGATGGTTTATATGAGTAAGATGATTTTTCTGAATGTATTTTTCTATATCTTTGAATAATGTAGTATTTCAATTTTCCTGTATGAAGTCAATTAGAAAGAGATTCATCACTTTCATCAGACATGTCCGCTGAAATAGCATCTTTTACGCTGCGCTGTTCACGCTCAAAGCAGGTTAATGGTGCGTACCTAACTAAAGAAAAAGGGTCACCTATTGTGCTACCCGAATACTATACACGTGTTCGCCTGACTAAAGTTCGAAAATTTAAATTCGATAGTTTGAATGTTACGTTTTCCAATATCGGCTTTAAAAGCCAAAATCGCATTCCGAACAACATGATTTATGTGAATGTTCCAGTTAATCCATTATATTATTATAAAATAAGAGTTTTGGAAGCAACAAATTTTCAACACACTCCACCGCAGTACCTCATTTAATGATACATTTATTGTGCAGACTAAATGTTACAGAATTTTTTTAAAAAGCGTTTTTATAATATTTATTTATCTTCACATCTAATAATTTAATTCTTTTTTATTTGCAGGTTTCGGTTGTTTTTGACGAGTCTCTTATTTATTTACTCATAGTCATCATTTATTAATCAATCATAGTTATCATCTTGAATATTCTCCTAACATGTTACTAACAAAATTTTATCTCGGCATATTTAACAACCATTATTATGTACGTATATACGTATCGTTTGACGTAACTAATGTTAAAAAATAAATAGCTATTTATAAATATTCTGCTTCAATACAAAACCTTATGCAGAATATACAATACATTATGTTCTTAGTGATGTTGTTTGTGACGCGAACCGGAGGCGCGAGTTAAGATATCACGTATTACATCCTGCAAAATTATAGCTAAATGAGATGTTTCCTTTTAACTCCTCGGCTGATATCACAATTATTTTGTTATAAGTACGCCAACCTTACTTATAACAAAAATTATTGTGAGTATGATTACTCATATGGAATGTGTGGCTTAATAAACTGCGAATTAGTGGGAATTAGTAATATAAAGTAAAAAGTTATATGTAACCAATCGGACCATAAGTTTGGCCAGCTTGTGCTTAAAATAATCAGCATTTTATTAGGAAACAGATAAAAGTCACTTAAATTTAACAACTGTTATAAAATAAAATTACTCAAAATAAGCTTTAAATTAATAACAAAATGTGGTGAGTAGAGAGTACCTAATGTATTAAAAATAAATATTTTGAAGTTATGGAATAATAGTTTGTACTTGTTATATACATTACATTTCTACTAACATATCAGTTCTATCGGTTATTCGAGATTTAACAAATATTCAAACATAAATTTCACAAACTTGCCCAGTTTGTTCATTATTAAGAAGATAGACTACCTGTAAATTTTCATACAAAAAACGATAACGCTTCCCACCCCTTAAACATAGTCCAATTTCAATATTTTTTTTACACATTATTGATAAATTTTAGAAGTAGGTCTGTACGTTTTGATATTTAAGATATATTGCTTTTAACTAAAGTTATGAGCATCTATCGTAAATATCCATATTGTTTACATAAAAAATACCCGGAGCATTTTTAATTTATTTAAATTAATCTAAACCGAATCAATAAAAAATAAAAACGGTTAGCCCTAGATTAAGGTGTGCTAAATCGAATGACATCAAAATTTACTCATTTTGTAAAGGTTTAGGGGGTTGGAAGAGTTATCGCTTTTTGTATGAAAATTACAGGTAGTCGATCCTCTTAAGTAAAATACGAGTTGAATAATACGATGTAAGTATTCACATTGCTATTTATTGCGAATATTGTGATCGTCTGTTTTCAGATTACTCTGTACGTCAAACACAAATGCACACTTGTAAAATGATCCTCCAACAGATGATAAGATAATGTAATCCGCATAAAAATAGCTCGAAAACAGTACTCAAATAGAGATTTATTTTATGAACACACATGTATATTATTTAATGTCTCCGTTGAATGCTAGTAAAGTTAGATTTCGATAAAATAAGACAAATTTCGATTACATCCCGGTGATAAAAAGTATAGAGAATTCAACAGCTTAGAAAATATAAGCCATGAGATATTCTGAATACAGCTACTTAAGGAGGTTGTGATGTGAATACATTACACGAACTGGTGTCTCCACCAAATATTCTGTGGACGAATGGAATTGCTCTTACATTTTCGGATTAAGTTACATCATTATAAAAATAAAGTAAGCCGTGTGGTTCCCGGTAGAGTACAATAGGGCGACTCCAAGTCTTCCCATGGATGTCGTAAAAGGCGACTTAGGAAACATAAGCACAGAATTAATAATAGTACGAACATAAGCTAAACAAAGCTTATAAACATCAACCCGTCTGGCTAACATGGAGACTGTAGACCATATCCTCTGACTGCTCTGGCTAATAGGAATAATCTGAATAAATATGGCTCTGACTAATACAGAGAGGGTCCTGCCATTTTATTTGACTTTATGTAATACCAGAGGCTCTGAGAATAGTAAACGTGGCGAGTCTTACGCCATTTAAAAGAATACAAAAAGCTGATTCTTTCAAACATTATTGGTAATCAATGGTCATTGATCCCAAGCATTGAGAAATTAAATAATGAATTTCTCATATATTTCTAACGAGTGTTTAATCTCGCGTTTAGTAGAATATATGAACGAGTGCCGAGTTATACCAAAACCGTAACATCTGGCAACAATCGGTTTGTGTAGTCGTAGGCATTCAATTCCACAATGACTTGTAAGTTTCATTGGGACTCAGTCGCCCAGAACTCGTTACGAATTCATTAGAGTGACATTATGTTTGTTTATTACATTTCTGTGAATATCACCTATTTTATAAGATACTCGCGACTTTATCCGCGTAAATATAGCTTATGTCACTCGCGGATAAATAAGCTTTATATAGGTGAAAGAATTTTGAAAATCGGTCCAGTAGTTTTGGAGCCTATTAACTGATCTTTACTCATTTTATTAAACTAGAACTAACGTACTTACTACTTTTATTAAATACTAGCAGTTACCCGCGACTGCGTCCGCGATGACTTCAGGTTTGGAATGGGGGGTTATAAAATATGACGCTACAAAGCGGTAAACTAAACATATACCCCGATTTACCCTCTTAGAGGTTTAATTTCGGGAAACTATTAAAAATGTTACTCATTATTTTGCCGTTCTCAATTCACACGAAATTTCATACAAATATGTCCAAGGAATAAAAAGTTTCATATAAACTTTAATCCTCTATTTCACCTCCTTAGGGGATGGCTTTTGAAAAATCCTTCCTTAGTGGATGCTTACGTCATAAGAGGAATACGTGAAGAAAATTTCAAATTTAATATATACTAAAACCTTCCTCAAGAACCACGCTATCCATTGGAGAAAACCGCATGAAAATCGGTTCGGTAGTTTTGGAGTTTATCGCGAACAGACAGACAGACAGACAGACAGACAGACGCGGCGGGGGACTTTGTTTTATAATATGTAGTGATTTTTAGTTAAATAACTAAGTACCTAATATTAAAGAGAGATCCTGCAAACTCCTACGATATTGGTCTTTATTAAATCAAAGCTCCATCATCAATTTAAAATAATTGTGACGACCATTTTCATGACACCATAATTTCGACACCATTCGTGGCCAGATCGAAGAATCGATCACTTCATGGTGTGAATCCAATTTTTTTATTCCTCTACACTATCTATTCGTTTTAGCAATCCCTAGTCGTTAACTTATCTTCACCCACTTTATAGCGTTCATAAAAATGTGCCGATTGTTTTGCCTTCAATATAAATGAACGATTTACGTCTATTCTCCATTAACATTGCACATTAGTACGCTGCGTGAATTCCTACTCCTACGAAAATAAATTTGCACAGTAGACGGGCATTTGTTCGTAGTCTTCCTCCTATTCAACTTATTGAATTAGGTACTGATTTTTGTTGCAATGTTTGCTTTACCCAGATGAACATTTAAACCAAAGATTAAAAAAAAATTAACATTATATTTATTGTCATAAAAACTGAAAAAACGTACGACGTCACATTGAAATTGTTATCGGTTGTTATTGTAGTCATATACTCGTAAGTAGGAGTTAAAATATATCTACCAATTTCTTCGAGCAACACGGAAGGGAGTAGCCATACGCTGCATTCCCCTCTGTCAAGGTACAAGCCAAAATTAGGCATATGCATGTCTATGTGTTAGTTGTGTGTGACTCATCTGTACACAAATTATTTTTTCTTTTTTATGTCATTTTTGTGACAATGTCATAATTACTATCAAGTGACAGTTTAAGTTTTGTATGTAGGTGTGCGGAACTAAACTTGTGTGCACATTTCCTCCCGCAAAAAACGCCAGAAAAATTGTCATAGTAAATTGTCGCTTTGCCCACTCCCTCCGTCCGGTACGGAGGCCGTGTTGCTCGAAGACCAATTTAGTTAACTAATTAAGATATTTAATGGGTTTGTATTATAAATACCTTCCAATACTCATAAAACTTCAATTGTAGGAAAACGAATTTACTGAATCGGGATTTCGTGTTTAAAAGTTTGACATTTGGGACTTGGAGATTTTGGCATACCATAAACCTCACATGTTGTATTTGCTTACTTATAAGTTTGTGGTATTGGGACACAATATTAGGCTCCAATGACAAAAGAAAATAATTATGACAGCAAAAAATGTCTTTCTACATTCGGTACCGATTTAAATTCGGTAATTTAGACGATTTGCTAATGCATACTAGTAACGTTGTCGACCATTTTAATACCCTTAAAAGTCATTGTAAATTCTATAGTAACTCGTAGGATGTTTTTTTATAATAAGTCACCACATATTTTTTGCTACAATCAGAAACAAAATCGAAACCCACATATTTTTCACTCTTTATTGACTCTTACACATATATTGACGATACTTTACTTAAAAATCGACTCCTTTTCCGAGTACCTATAAATGACGTACATTGGATAATTACTGGGAACTACGCGTATTTTATATCCACATATGTTTCCACTATGACCACATATACAACTTTGCTAGTAAAACCCATTTGTTCTATTATTTTCACACGGTTACAAAAAGGAGTATTATGTTTTAAGAGCTCCTGTCCATATAATCCGCTATAACTAAGTAGGTACTAAATGTCCGAACAGATGGAATCCTCCCGAGTAACATACGCTATTATTTTATTTCACGGTCACGTTTTTAATTTTCTTTGAACAATTCTTAACTTTATCATAATATTATGGAATCATTTTTAATACATGTTTTTAGTTGAATAAGAACATACCTTATCTTTAAATGGGACCAATTTAAGATAATGTGCGTCTAACTTTCTGGTTATTTTGTATATATATATATATATCTGGTCATATATCTGGGACATACCTTCATAAGAATTGCGTGTCCAAATCGCGTGAAGACGTAGCATATTTTAAATTAAATGTTCTGTAATCTTTAAGTAAAAACCTATATTGAGTATTTATTCCTAATTTTTGTATACAATGATTTCTGGGATATGGTACGGGTCGGTTAGATTTATGAAACTTGCAACAAACCTTTTTATTTGACATGTCACATGGCACAGTGACCAAATCTTTTTTAAATTTTCTAATTTGTGACCCCCAGAAGTGCCCCCGAACACATGCTTCTTTTACGCAAGATGATTTGGATCACATAAATATACAAGTGTTAACTAAATTTCAACTACTTAAATCATTTCAGTAAATTCAAAGAAAATAAGCTGTGATAGACACAGACATGTGATAGACAAAAGAGATACTATAAAAGTTCCGTTTTGACACCCTAAAAAGCCCTAATAATAATGCGTTAAATTAACATAAAAATGAAGTTATTTCACCTTTTTAATTTTAACAAAGTCAAAGTCAAAGATTTTTATTCAAAATTGGATAATTGTATCTCTTTTTGAACATCATATTTTTTACTGTCTTATAATTTTTAATTTTAAATATGCAACATCGAAAAACTACTAGCGTTTCGTAATGACCACTGGTGAGAAGAATACGCCGAAAGAAACTCAATCCAGACTTGGTCCCTACGTGCCTGAAGGGCTTCGATTACAATATTTTACAAGTATTTATTTATTTCTAATGTTATTTATTATGTACTGAGAAGGTAAGGTTAAAATATTGATATCTTTTAACAATTCTCTAAGAGATTCTCTAGCACCAAGTTTATATATAGATCTAATAGCTCGTTTCTGCAGGATAAATATTGTATTTACTTCTGCAGCGTTACCCCATAGTAAAATTCCATAAGACATAACACTATGAAAGTAACTAAAATATACCAAACGCGCGGTTTCAACATCGGTCAGTTGTCTAATTTTCCTGACAGCATAAGCCGCAGAGCTAAGTTTACCTGCCGAGGTTGTAATATGGGCACCCCATTGAAGCCCGGCATCAAGGGTTATTCCAAGAAAAGTTGTTTTATCTATCAAATCTAGTGGTTCATTATCCATTACTATGCGAGTTGGTATTTTGGCAACATTTGGTAAGCAAAATTTAATACTCTTAGTTTTCTTAGTATTCAACAAAAGATTGTTCGCTGTGAACCAATCTAACACTTGAGCTAATGTACTATTAACCTCGTCAAAAAATTCAGTTTGTCTATCTATTTTGAACACAAGAGAAGTATCATCGGCAAATAGACAGCCTTACATGTAGTGACACAGTAAGGCTGATCATTGATGTAAATAAGGAACAACAAAGGCCCTAGGATAGATCCCTGGGGTACGCCCATTTTTACAGATGATCCGGAGGATTGAACCCTGTTTAAACTAAACTAACTTACAAATATTATGGTTTTCATCAAAACTCTTACATGAATGGCCAAACAAATGGATATGGTTATCCCACATTATTAAGTCAATTCTTAGATCTGGCCACCACATATATAAATACATACATATGTATATGCATATGCATACATACACACTCGATACCTCGGTGATACAGTAGTTTATTAGTAATGGAAATATTATGTAGCAACACTGATACCAGGCCTATACGCAAATAAACATATCGTACATACTTAGATGCGTAATTAATATGTGAACAAAATTGATCTCTCGGTCAACGAAAACGAAAAGGCGATAAGAAATATACTACTCACTGTTTTTAATCAAATTTAAATCGACTACATACTAGCAGATTCAATAGAAACGAGTTTGTTTAAGAAACGAATATTCTTTTTTTTTTTTTTTTGGCTTATACGTTATTACAAAGCGTTATTATTATCTGACTATTATCAGGTGGTATCCTCTATATCTAAGTAATATTTGTTTGTTTTTTTTTGTTGTAATACACCATACCTAACACGTCTTTATCTCTTACAGGCTAGATTAAGGTCATTATAACCAAAGGTAACCTTCGGCGTGTAAATAAGCAATAACTGGAAAATAGGAGTTTTTCTTTTTAACTAAGCGAAAAAAATTAGTAAGTACCTATCACTCTTGTTTGTTTGTTTTTCGTATGCGTAAGTGGCCAACACTGGTGTCAGATTAACTCTTAATTGACCCTTATATTATTTTGCCATTAATTCTGCTTGTATATGTCGCAGTCATCTGGTTGAATCTGCTATTTGATTAAATGACTATTGCGTTCATAATATGAAAATGATTAACGTACTCAATCGTTTCTGAAGTAACATATGCGAACCATAAGAGTTTTATACTCTCGATGATGACATGGTAATTTTTCTGTGAATTCCATACATATGTTGAGTGGCGATATTATGTAGGTATTATCATAGATACAGCCCATTAACTAACGTTTCCAAAACATTTAAATATTAAACTAATATTATTGGATCCTCCATACAAATTCAGATCAGTTGTTCTGTCAACTCTGCCTATCTAATTCTTTCTTTTAGGTAAATGTTTAGCACGGTTTTACATCCAAAGTCTATAAAATAGGTTATGATATAAATAACATGTTTGTCCTTCATACAATTAAAGAAAATATTTACCACAAATAATGTGGAAACTTTAAATTGATAATGCGTCCATACTTAGAATTCTCGGAAGTCAACTTTTAAATAACAAAAACAACGGATGTATGAATGGGTAGGTATTGGTACTAATAAATTTCCTGCTCTGTGATTGTATGTATGGATACATTTAATACCTAATTGCATTCAGCACTACAATTAGTTATAAAACTGCCACTGTCTGAGAAGGACTCAGACGCCGATTTTTTGCGTGACGTGCCTCAATGGTCGCGTCAAGGTTATTTTGAGATGACCTGCCATAGTATATGTACAATTTAGAAGACAATCTGTGTAGATCAAACCAATACTATGAGGATAAATTCAAATGACCTTCAAAATTTATTTACCTTTACTTGAAGAAAAAATGATAATTAATTGTTAGTTACTCGTAGTAGAAACCTAAAACTTGGTTACTTACTGCTTTTAAAAATAATTAGGCGACTGATTAGGATTTTTCAAATAGCGTTCTGTGATACATGTAAGTATATGTAGGTATTAATAATTTTAATTGATCGTCTACTATATTATTATAAATACGAAAGTAACTGTGCCCGTTTGTCTGACTATTACCTCTTCACGATAATTTAACTACTGAACTGATATAGATGAAATTTCGTTTTTATAGTTAGGTAGGTAATCACTTTTCATTGCGCAAAAAGGTACCGTTCCATGGGTTACATTTACGCGAGTAAACCCGTGGGCAAAAGTTAGTACTTGTCTGCAATGTCATACTGATTAGATAATATTAGTTCGGTAAGTATTTTACGAATTATCTCATGCTAGACACTTGCAAAAAAGTTATTTTAAAAATACCTATAGATAGGTACCCAATAGTTTACATTTCGGCATAATGTTTACGTCTACATTTTCAAGGTAAACTTTGTGCGCAATGCCTTTAAACATAACAAACGCTGTTGGACAAACCGGAAACTTGTCTTTGAGTAGGTACCTA
The DNA here is from genome assembly GCA_963082605.1 of Rhodophaea formosa. NCBI lineage: Eukaryota > Metazoa > Arthropoda > Insecta > Lepidoptera > Pyralidae > Rhodophaea > Rhodophaea formosa. The sequence continues at coordinate 13,033,437 of OY720210.1, forward strand.
TACGATCTATTCATTCATAATCATATTAATCATACATATGATACATTTCATACCATTTAAATTGTATTTTATATTGCATTGCACCCCACTTCAGAGCAAATTGTAAGTAATTGTTCAGTAGTTGACTCTTTTATTTTAGTTTAATAATTATTCCTGTACGTATTAGTGTGGTACATGAAAAAATCCTTCGATTTTTAACTTCATTCCCTCATCTAAGTTCCGTTTGTATCCATAATCGTTGCTTTAGAACCTGGAGCCATGATGCTTCCGCTTACCGTATTTTTCTTCGCTTCATCAGTTTTGTCACTTATGAGACCATTGCCACGCATGTCACCCTAAATTATATTATCAAGCCAGCGTTACTAAGCAGGATTTTAAACTTTATAAATTACTCGTTATCAATTTGTAATTTAACATGTTTACTGGAGACTGGCGAGTCATTGATAAAAACATTTATTTTAATGAACCGGAAGTGCAGAGTACGGCTATCTTGAATGAAATATAGAATGGAAAACATGAATCACGGCTGACCAAGTGGAACCGATTTGTTCTCCTTCTGGCAAAATGCGGTGTATTCATCCGAATCAGTGACTCATACAAAAGGCTGTAGTGGAGGCTGTGTCACTTAATAGTTCCTACTTAGTCTTTCGTAGACCTGAATCAGATCTTTTAAAATAGTATTTGTTTTACAAGGGATACGATCGCTGAAATCTGATTTATTTTTACTAATTAATAGTGTTAGTATGTGTATTAGTGATGTATTTAACTAGCTGTTTTTTTACGAAGCTTCGTTCGCTTTAAATATATAAATAATGTTATGTTACTAACTTTTTGTACTTACAGAAATCTATATTATCAACGATAATGTAGATTTCTCAAGGTGAAAGATTTTTTATATCGATTTAGGTAGTTGTTTTAAATTTATTTATTACAAACAAATGTACAATGTTCTTTTTTTTATTTATAATATTACAATAGATTAGGTTTTTAGTATCATCTCGTTAGCTCGTGTTGATGTGCATGAAACACAGATGTGCACCATAATTTTCAATATGAATCCTGGTCTCGCCATTGGGTCTCAAAATACACTTGACGCACGGTTAATAAACTATGAAGAAAAGAGTATTAAAATGGTGCCAACAAATTAAAAAGATTCATCTTATTACTATCGTGCATATTTTAGCTATATAAGACTTACTCATTAGATATAAAAAATACTAGAATCTGACCTAAAAGAATTATACATCAACAGAAACCATCAACTTGTGTTTCAAATTATCGTGAATTTTCTTCTCAGTAACCTCCTTCAAAACACCTACTTAATATCTATGACAAGACATAAATAATGGTTGATCAAAATAGCGTTACACAAATCCAATCGATAACGTAGTGGCTGGGCTACGCACAAAATTAAAATTCTATCACAGATCTGGAACAGACATAAATTTTCGTCGCATATTTTAGATTGTAAACATAGAAATTTGAATACCTATTACCTACAACAATTTCAAGCAATATAACCTTTTCATTGGCTCATTGTTATCGTTAGAATCTTTCTCAAATCAAACCTCCATAGATACAATAGGAACGAGTTTTAACGGTAAGTAAATGGGTGAGCTCGTTTCGCCTCTAAATATTCTTGATTATCGGCCGTCGACCGTTTTATTCAGGGCGTCACCTCCCAAGATAGATAACGTAAACAACCAGGTGAAACTGTGTACAATATGTTTGTTATATAAGTTTATAACACTTATTGTAGAAATAACTGTGTTTGGCATTTAATGATTTTAACGATAATGACCAACTCCCATAAAGCGGTTGATTTTATACAATCGTAATCTTCCGTGATTTATCACTCACTAAATACATTACTTTTGTATACTTCACTAATTAGAAAGAGCATCTGCTATTGCATAAACCTATCCCTGATAGAAACCAAATTGAAACACACTATCGTAAGTATCAAATCGAGCTATTTTCAGAACAGTTAAGACATTGTCAGTTATAAATAATCTGGTAGCTGCAGCATATCATTGGCGAATGGTTTCAACATACATTCAAGATTAGTTGCTGTGGATGCTCTTGAATTAATTGTGCAGAGTATGTTAGTGCAGATCTGTCACCGCCTGCACAGCTTACTTACGTTCCTGTATACTACACACCACAAGTAGGTACTAGCTGCATTTGAAGATCAGCACCCTTATTAACTTTTATTTTTGTTATAACGGCGTCATCTAATGAATTTCCACTTTAGACAATATGGTGCCCATATAGGTATTTATTTTCAGTTGAAATGGTCATCCATCAGCATTACACCGTAAATATCGAAAGTTATTATTGGTGCAGATATTCGGTTTACAAGATATTAAAGAATTGGTTGTTAAACAGAGCAAGCCTTACAAAAACTAAATTAGTGACCATGATTTAGTCAAATGCTAGCAACAAGAAGGGACAAAGTGATAAGACAGTGGTTTTAAAAACATATTGTAGTTATCGTAACAATCGATAAAACATTCTCGTTCACGACTAAAGCCATTCCAATGCATTTCCCTACAATGAAAAGGAAAATGTATGTTGGATATTTAGTACCTTAACTTTTTTATATCAATGAACTACTTAATCATTTCTGCATATTTCGACTAGTATCGATGCCAATCATTCCCTGTAGCAATACTGGTAGAACTGGCAGATCTTAACCGATTCTTAATATTTTAATCGAAAGTTTTAGCTTTACAAAACGATGGGTAGGTAGGTACCTAAGTATTTAGAATATCAATCGCAAAAATACGGAATTTTAAAGCAAGAAAAATCACTATTTTTCCGGGAACATGCCCGACAAAAAAAAGTTAGCATTGGAAATTCCATTGGATTTATTGCCTTGTTTTTCATTTTCTAGCTCACAATAAATTCCGCAGTTCTTCACCGTGAACGTCATCACAAATACTATATTACTCGATACTGCAAAAATAGCTTCTTACCTATTGTATTGTAACATTGTGTGTGAGCAAGCAACGATTAATTATTTTGATACTAATATGTAAAGCAGACGTTTAGCAAGATTGTATCGATTCCATTCATCTGACTGATTCATATGTTTACAATTACGCTCAAATGATTTAGAGACCTGTCTGGGCTACTCTTATTCCAAGACTAGACAACGGAAACTGTGAGAGAAAGTTTCTAGATCTACTTCATTGGAATAGGCTTTAGGATAAATAAACCCGTGCATATAAATTTAGATACATTGATTCATTTACACTGCATTTATTATTTAAGAAGAACTCCCAGTTTTATTAGCACTATACAGTTGCTTTTTCTTGTGTTTATTCTTATCCAAATCACATGGATTAGCTCCCTCTTATTGTATGAGCCAATATTTAGCATGCTTCCAAGGGAAGATAGAATGCGTGTATTAACAATAGTTATCAGTTCATAGCGTCAGCAAACCAAAGTAAGTAATTATCAAACCTGTTTCTCCATGTACAGTGGAGACAAATAAAATTATCCCCACTATAAAAATATTCATCTTTCGACTTCCAACGGTCTTCATAATTATGCTGTAAAGTCCTTTATAGTATCATTTACATCCAATTCATCCGGGGTCCACCATTACCAATTGGTGGAATTAAATTTGCTCCGTGGCTGAATGGTCGGAGCGTTCTATTTTAAATCTCCGTCAGCAAAGAATACTGCGCATTCCAAGTGTTGCATAAGTTTCAATTTTCAATCACTGTTTTAGAAAACACCTTAAAACTCTGAGTCACTTCATTTGTACTTGTACCATATGTACGCGTTTTAATTGTAAACATAAGACGTGTATTTCCACTCTTATCACATTTTGAATATTTTGCACAATTGTAGTCAGGGAACTTGGAATATAATATTCCTATTTGGGGAACTGGTGCGCGTAAAGTTTACACTATTTTGTTTTGAGTACGACACGCAACGTGGCCGGAGCGACGCGACCGGTTCGCGGCATCTACTTGCTCGGAATGCGATGACGACATAGGGTTGCCTATCACATAGCCGTATTGTTACACTCGCATACTAAAAGCGATAAAATTAGATTTTTCGACCACCATCTCGAATGTTTTGTAAAAGTTTGGTTTGTTCAAAGTTTTGGAGTAGATACTATATTCAAAAGAAAAAGAAATCTGAAAATCGTATCAATACCTAACTACATAGAGTAACAAATAAAGGCCTACCTATTTTAATGATGTGAGTCATTTGAAATAGTTTATTATTGCATAACTCTGCATAACTCAACAGAAATGTAATTTCATTGTTAACATAATATGTTATGAGCACACAACCACGACGCAGTAACGCTGGCAACGAAAGTACCTATACTTAATATGTAGATATATGGATGTAGTACGCTTTGATTTTAAACTATAGATAAAGGTCATACGTGACATTGAATATTTCTCAATGTGTGGTAAAATCTCGCACTGGCAACATTATACACCTACGGAACACAGCAGCACACTATACTACTACTTTACGCGAGGCTAACTTCAGAATTATAGTACATACAAGAACAAAAGTTCACGTCTAAAATACAAATTTAAACTTAGACTTACGTACGACTGTACGACCAATGAAAAATTTAACATATTAAATACGACTAAGTTAAAGTAATGTACCTAGGTTGACTTCGTTAAGTTATTTTATTTTTTCTTATGTAGCATAATGACTTGGAACTTTCTGCACTGTTATGTCCTGGATCCAGGATTTTTTGTGAAATGGGTTTTTAGAACTAACGTGTCTGAAAATCCCTTAAAATTAAGTTACTTATTAAATAACTTTGACATGACCCTATTGAATCTGAATTTAAATGCACTTAGTCGACATCGTAACCCATGGGCGCTGCCCTCGTTTGTAATTTTCAAAGCATTGTAAACAAAGTAACATTGTACATAATTAATAGTCTTTAAAGGTACGATAGCTACACGATCGAGCAAGCGATAGTATTATTTACACAAGTGTATTTACTACCGATGAGATAACTTTCAGCATGCAGTCTATGCGACACATGCAGGGTACTGCTATCTGCCTGCAAATAATCACGTGTTTTATGGCACTCTTCTCAAATATATAAATCTCGGAAAGATATGTGTTGTCTGCACGAGTAACATTATCTGTTATATGTACTTATAACTCAGTATTAATATTTCAATCATCAATCAAGATAATATAGTATCTTCTAATACAGTATATAAATAAAATACCGAACTAGAAGATGTTAGTTCGAGATTATAAGCAGAAATCAAAACTCAATTTTTACAGTTTCTAAAACTATGAGACTTTTAAAAAATTGTACTATATTTAGAGATGCAAGTTCAAAATAATGTATTGTACCGTCGAGGTAAAATCAAAGTCAAAAGTGCAGTCAGAACTTTTGACGCTTAACTGTACCTACCACCATAATTATAATTATCATCACCTAAAAATAAAAATAAAATAAATAAATATATAATTACACAGACAGATCACACAGATTGAGCTAGCCTCAAAGTAAGTTCGAGTTAACTTGTGTTATGGGATACTAATTCAACGATACTATATTTTATAATAGATACTTATATAGATAAACATCCAAGACCCAGGTCAATCTGAAAAAGATGATTTTCCATCTTGACCTGACCGGGGATCGAACCCGGGATCATCTAAAGCTAAAGTGTCCACATACGTAACTAAATCTATTTCCCTTCAATTGAAAACTTCAGCTGAATGTGAACATTTACCTATATGGGTATTTATTATTATCCCTGTGATATTTGTGCTAAAGCAGACATCTGCCTACCTTCTCAACCCTAAACAATAACAATTAGGTATCATCATCATCTCAGCCGTTAGAAGTTCTGGGACCAAGGATTTCCATCATGTTGTGCCATACTCGCCAGGCTTGGCAAACGGGAGCGCGTTTGTGAGCGCAGTTTGTTTGGCTTATGTTGGTCCCGATGCTGGTGTCCATCGAAACCGTTTTTTAAGCGGAGGCGTAGAGGAATTTGTTGGACTGGAGGATGGGATAAATGTATTTGGAATGCTTCTTGCTCGGATGGATTGGATTGGAGCAGCTCAGCAGGCCGGTCGGGCGCGCGTACCCCATAGATGAATATTGTAGCGTACCCGATGCCATGCCTGCTAACACAGGACCGTCAGTTGAGGTAACTAGATCAAAAATAAACAAAATTGAACTAAGAAAATTATAAAATACAGTTGTATGTAAAATCTATTAACAAATTATAGTATACCTCTGGAATAGAGAAAGAATACGTAAACTTATTGCCCGTTACCAAGTAGATAATTATGTGAAACTGTTTTGCAATCATAAGTTCAAAATATTTGAATCTTGTATTTAACTGGCATTTAACTTGACGCAAGGGCTATAAAAATGTGCAGAATAATAAAACATAACGTAAACTTAATTAACCTGACGCATCCCCTGGGAATTATTTGAAAATATGGCGGCCCCCGTAGCGAGGAACACGCCGGTTCGCCGCAGCGTATAACGAATTATGCGATCGTTACTTACGCAATTAAAATTGTGCATAATTGCATTTTCTTTAGCGGTCATTTGTCAATGACCCCACGCTTAACACAATAGCAAGAAATAATTACCTATCAAGTTATATTCTCCACAGTCATCTTTTAATTGTTGTGGACTTTACCTACGTATTGGCAAAGTACCAATACCTAGTCTAAACCGAAACCTACCTTCCATAGTACGCAGTTTTAACTTTAAGTAATTTCAAGTTGTTAAAAATATGATTGTTTATGTCAATATTTATCTGGGTTTTGTAGAAATCAATCTGTGGTGGACCGGACTGCATGTTATTTATTATACACATAATCCAGATAAGATATAATATAGAATCGTACCACATACTCGTAGTACAGTACTTAAACCATCATCAGTGATTTTCCAGGAAACCAATTTTGAAATAGCATCTGTTTTCAACCTTTTTGTTGAACATGCTGAGAAAATAAAATGTAGGGTTACATCAAGGTTCAATTACTCCACTATTCAACTTAGTATTATAGTGTCTGAAAGAGTTACTTATCATTAACATTCTACTTAGTAGTTACTTATAGAATAATTCTCGTTATTCCTAGTATTGTTCGTTATGTTCACTACGGGACTTACCGCGATTATTTTTGAGTTCTGTCTGATATTTCGACAACATTGCAGCTGCCATTTCAAAGTATTGTTCGTATCTGCTACAAGTAAGGCAAAATTGTTTCCCGTTAGCGTTCATAGAAATCATTACATGTTTAAGGTAGTATAATTATTGGTATATAATTCCACGTAAACGTTGTATGTAAATAATGTATTTATTATTATAATATCTAACTATTTCAGAAGCAAATCGTAGCAACCGAGTTGCAGTGGCTTCATTATACTATGTTAAATTACGTGATATTATATTTCAGGCCGGATCTTATATTCCATTAGGCGTTCGGGATGCTCCGCTGAGTCTTTTCATCCAAAATACCTCTATATCAATAATAATATCAATTTACGTATGTTACCGTAATAGTCTATGGGGTAGAAGAATTCTAGAATGGCGACCACGTACCGCAAGCGCAGCATTGGACACCTATCGACAAGGTGGTCGGACGACCTGACAAAGTCGCAGGAATTCGTTGACTATAGACCTCTGCCAACCGGTCATATTGAAAATACTTGAGAGAACCAGTGAAGCTCTTGCAACTTAGATAATGATGATAGATAAAAAATTGATAAAATCAATACAAATAAGAGAGCATTGAGTGAGTTCTATAAAAAAATCCGCAACTTAATACTTTTTTAAGTGATAAGATAAGAATTAATTTTACTATGTAACGACAGTTTTAACGTGTTCAGGACTTACTATAGTTTTTAGTCTACATATTCGATAAATCTAAGTACATTAGAAACATTCATGATCAATAATAAGTGACCTACTTATCTTACAAATAAAAATTTATTGTCTATGTAATATTTGTGAAGATTTTCAGAACTCTCTGATGCTAGAAATACTAGACGGATTTTTCGAAAGCAACTATATAAGTAAGAAGCGATAGTAACGCAGCAACAATGTGATTAGATGTTCAATGTATAATTCCCGCCACTATGTTTTTGATCGAGGCATTGCATTTTTTGCACGATCAATCATACTGTTGATCGATGAGTCTAACAAAGTATAACTCACTGCACTAACCACACAATTCATCATCATCATCAGGTCTTTTTTAGTCTCCACTGCAGAAGCACGACCCTCTTTGTACTACCTGAGCTGAGCAGTCAGAAGATTTGACCTACACTCTCCACGCTAGCCAGACGGGAGAGGTCTGTTTGATTTATATAAGACTAGCTGTTACCCGCGGCTTCGCCCGCGTAATATATAGCCTATGTCCTTCTCGGTACCCTACTCTATGTGTCTGCAAAATTTCATGATGATCGGTTTTGTAGCTACGGCGTGAAAGCGTAACAAACAAACAAACAAATAAACAAACAAATAAACAAACAAATAAACAAACAAACTCACTTTCGCATTTATAATATTAGTTGGGATTGGGATTTGTTTAGCTTGTGTTTCGTCGCCTTCTATGACATCCACGGGAAGACTTGGAGTGGTCCTAATCTACTCTGCCGGGAACTACACTCTTATGTGACGAAATTTTATCGGTGGGATACCGCAACGACAAATAAATACACTTTGTACGTTGATATGACATCTCAAAAAAATTCGTTATCTCCCGATTTGTGTTTACTTTGCGATAACGATAACGATACTGATACTCGTTTGGGGTTTATAATTATTTCGAGCGGTTTATGTTTTAACAATTACTGCTACATAAAGTATTTATTAGTACTATATGTATACTAATTTATATATTTAGAAAAAAGTGTTGATTATATGTACGGCTGTAATGCTTAGATCACGATCTAAGTTGTAATGGATAAAAATCAAAAACTACTGATTTAACGGGTAACAGAGGCAAAATCTTTAGATAAAGTCGCAGAAAAACCACTAGTTAGTGGTATTTCTGTCAATTAAAATTCATGACCTTAATAAATCTGATATCGGGCAATTGCAAAAAAAGACTTTGACATATGTTTAATAAAGAAGAATGCTGAGTTCGTTATTTATCTAGTTTGCATGCCGAATTTTAATACACATGTATTTAAAGAATATGATACGGATAGTGAAATTGTAGAGGTAGGTATTTTTCCAAATTAAGAACAGTTATCTAGCGTAATGACGCTAGAAGTTGGTATATCAAATAACTATTAAGTTACTAGTCAAACTCCAGAATGCTTTTAGGAGATGCCAGCCAATACAATCAGCTTCAATTTAGCTTTTATCACTCGTGATTATGAAGGTTATAATAACAATACTAAAGCGCATCAGTAGTTCGAGTAAATCCCAGTCTCGTCTTGGGTTCCTTAAATTGAAAGATACCTTATCAACAAGTGACATAGGCTAAATTTCACAATGTTATAACCCCAATCTTTCTTTAATCATACACAATTGGAGCTCCACCAAATATGAACTATAGCCGTGAAATTCTACAACAATTTTTGATAATTAAAATGAGAAAATCGACAATTCTGTTTCTCGTGGTAATCTTGAATTTTCTTCTTTTTAATAAAATAAAAACTCGACCTCGCTTGGAAAGTCCAGTTGACTTTTTTCTAGCACGTTTGTGACCTTCTCACTCCTTTGCGTCACGCTCAAATCATCTTATTTTTAAATACACACCACTTCATACACAACAATCATCATCATCATGTCATTCGCAAGAAGACAATTATTGTATATAGGAAAGAGTCGTCATAAATTGGCGAGCCTAGCAGACGCAGGATTTTCGTTGATATTGATGTAGAGGCCATTTTATTTATTATATTAAATAAACGTTCATTTCACCCACCTAAAAACCAAACTAAGCTCATAAAATTGTAGGTCTGACAAAACATTCGATATCAATTTCATACTAAGCAAATGATTTAAAAAAATGATATTTAAATTACGCGAAGGTAGGCAAAATCTGTATCAGGACCTCAAATCTTTATCCCAAAGGAAGTTTACACTTCGTTTCAATCTAATTTATTACTGGATATTTTTTTTTAATTCCTTATCAATAAACTATTACAATTTACAACCTTATAAAAACTTAAACTACATGATAAATAATAACTGTAGAAACTTTGAGAACTATATTTAAGAGTGTTTGCGATTTCGTCTAAATATTGTGTAGGCGCTACTGCGAATGAATATCTGATATTTAATCGTTGTTAATTTGTAGTAGTGGTAATAGCAATAGACTGAGGACATTAATTTCACAAATTGGCCTAATGACAATTGCGGTGCACAAGGGTGCCGTAGGCAGCGGAGCCCTGGGCCTTGACCTGTCGCGTGCGTCCAAATGTCGCTGGGTATCGCTGATATTACTTAACACGGTTTACAAAAAGTTGCCTAGACGACATACTTTTCAAGGACAAACATTCAACGTGAAACATTTGAAGTATTTATACCTATAGCTTTTAAGACTGTTCTTGCGTGACAAATTTTCGTTGATATGCCTGTTTTTATAGCATTTTATACAGATCTGAAAGTAAATTAGGAATAATACACGGAGGCATAATCCATACTTAATGGTGGGTGACATTGTCCATTTCTATCGTGAAAATTAAAATAAAATCCTGCATGCAAAAGAAAATAAATTGCAATGTAAGAATGTGTATGTATGTTTGTAACTTGTATGTTTCATTGGGTTAAATCCTCCATAGTCTGCAACTCAATTTTCGAGTACTATTCCTAATTTGGTGTCACCTACATAAAAATATTATGGTACCATAGAGCTGGTCTTATTCTGAAGTCAGAATGTGGCCATGCTAAACTAAATAAGATAAACTAACAGTGGTTGGGCTTATTTATCTTGGCAAGCACTACAATATAAGTCGCTCATGATTAAAGCTTATAACAAAAATGAAATTATTGTACCTAAAATTTTTAGATTGTTTGTTTGTTTTTCGTATGTGTAAGTGGCCAACACTGGTGTCAGATTTTTCATTAAATAAATAATTATTAGATAAAACTTTTATAAAGAACTAACATTAAAAACTGAACTAACTAAACCTAACTCCGTGCAATTATTCCATTTGACCCGTTTCAAATCAAACTATACTTTTCAATGGAAATTTGAAAGTTTCCCTTCGATCAAGAGTTTCTAGTAAAAAGTTGTAGTTAAAATGTCATCCGTCATAACTCATAAGTATCCACCATATCGTTGATTATACCAGTATCCAACAAGGGTTGTAGACTGCACGATGGCTGCTCGAAGCTTGTTAGCCAATTACGATGAAATAGGCAATCATCCTACGATGAAAAGATAAATACAACAAACTATAATATTTTTTAAACCAATTTAACACCATCGGCTTATCAACCAATTTTTTAAACCAATTTAACCAACATTATATGTAAGTATGATTTTTTTAATGATATAGAATTAAATTTTCCATGTGATTGAAAACGCACGGGATTGGCTGAGTCAAAAGTGCTTGTAAACAGTAAATATCAGGCGAAGTTTGATTGAATAGTTATTGAAACTGGAGTTCCATGCAGTTCACGTCATGACAACACGTCACGCCGTCTACCGTTTTGGCGACTTTATAATTAATTTCGTCCGCGTAATTTATAGCCTATGTCCTTCTCAGTACCCTAACCTATGTGTATGCAAAATTTCATGATGATCGGTCCAGTAGATAGGGCGTGAAAGCATAACAAACAAATAAACAAGCAAACAAACTCACTTTCGCATTTATAATATTAGTTAGGATAGGATTAAACTTTAATGCTGATTTGCAAGGAAAGGAAACAAATTCACAAATAATTTTCCAGATTTCAAATTTTATTATGCTATTATGAGCAATTTAAAATATACATCAAAAACTTGGACAATACCCTATTGCACTGTAACTGTGCAGTGTGCATGTCTACGCCGATGCATCTAGGGATTTGCTAAACGGCAAGAGGTCATTCATTTTTATCATAACCTTTATACAGCGATGTTGTTTCACTATCTTATGATGATAGACATTATTTTTTAAATCTCATCTATCTATAATTTAAGAACTGTGTTCTTGTCGGTGGAGTTAACTCTCCATGTCTCTCGGTTCTCAGCCATTCTTTTGATGTCTTTATACGACACATCTTCTGGCTTTTCCTTTATTTCATCCAAATATGTTCTTCGGGGTCTTCCTTCTATTGATAACGATCGAAATAAGAAGAGGTAGGATGTTTGGCCACCTTATACGACACGACCAATTTATTAAAAATATTATGGAGGGAATAATCGCCGCAAAGAGAGGGAAAGGAAGACCCGAAGAACATATTAAATCGCATATTTAATATAAAAATTAGATTTTATCTTTTTGAATTTTGAATATTTCTGTTCTCACGTATAAGAGAACGGAGTTTTTCTATGAATACCTTATGATCTTAGATAATTCAAAAAGGGAGCTTATGATTTATCATATAGAAGCGAGCGACGGCGCGGCGGTGGAGCCCGCCGCATGTGTCACATTCACATACAATAAAGACATCATCATCATCAGGTCTTTCTAGTCTCCACTGCAGGAGCACGACCCTCTCTGTACTACCGGAGCCATATACTAGCCTGAGAGTCAGAGGATTTGGCCTACACTCTCCACGCTGGCCAGACGGGTTGGAGAGGTCTCTTTGATGTTAATAAGCTGTGTTTAGCTTGTGTTTCTTTAGTCGCCTTTTACGACATCCACGGGATGACTTGGAGTGGTCCTATTCTACTCTGCCGGGAACTACACGGCGACCAACAATAAAGACAATAAAGGTCTTTAAATAGGTAAAGAAGTAAAATTTTTGATTGAAATAAATTTTGATACATGATCTCCAAATTTAAATAAAAAGTATTTTTTACTTTTATTTTTGAATACAATAACAAACAATTGAAGATAGACTACATGTCGCTACGCTATGTAAATTGTCTCTCAAGTCATGCTCAAGTCTTAATTTTCTATTCAGGCAATCTCTAGCCGTACACTAAGTTCGCTCCGTGTCAGAAGTACTACCGAAAAGTACAACTGGTAGTACAAATGATACAACCTTGTATCATTTGTACTACTAGTTGAAAAAATGACACTCATAGTTGTGGTCTTGTTTTGCGGTGGGATACCAACTGATACCGTCGATAGTTTGGGACACCACGGCCTATTATGAGGAGTGCCGGCCATTTAGGGCGTCATGTCGCTCTTAACAATATTATCCACCGCTCTCTTGCTAATATTATGCCAGCCGCTTTAGAACCCAGCGACCTGGTCCTCGATGATGGCAAAAGACCGGATGAAATAACTCTGGTGCCCTGGCGATTCGGGCGGCCTTTGGTATGGGATGCTACATGCGTTGATACCGTTGATACCCTAGCGCCGTCTCATCTACAGGTCACCAAGTAAAAGGCTGGCACAGCAACAGCCGCAACAGAAAGCCTCAAAAGCGCATATATGTCAGTATTGGAGATAGCTACATATTTGAGCCTTTTAGGGTTGAAACCATGGGTCCATCAGCCCATCGTCTCTATGGCTTTTTATGAAAGAGACTAGTCGAGGTATCACGTGACCAAAGGCTGGCAATTACTTGGCACAAAGAATAAGCATTGCCATTCAACGTGGCATGCTGCCAGCCTTTTGGGCACGTAGCCACGAGTTGATGGTTTGCAGGGACTGTATAATTTGTAAATATTTTAATAAATTTTATTAATATTTTTCTTTTGTATTAGCCCAAAGTAAGTAAAAACCAACTGACTAAACCATACTATCTATATATAATAATAGATACATTATAGATCCATCCAACTTCCATGACCCAGGCCAAACCAAAAAACGTTCGCTTTTCATTTCGACCCCAGGCCCCTGCAGGCCTGCCAGGCCATACATAAGAATTTTTATCAACAATGTTATTGCAAAAATATAGCCAATAAGCTCATGTTTTCATGGTGAAATAGCCTGACAAGATAGTGTAGGCACATCCCCGATAGGGACAAGCATTAATTTGGTTTATTGTTGGGGTGCGAGGCGCGGGCGGCACTCGCTATTACGTCAATCAGACGGGGAGTGTGGCGTCACCCCCCGCTTCTAGGCCTACGTACTTTCTCAGCACACAAAAAAATATATATTTACGTTCATGTTACAGTAATTTGTCACTAGGCTGGTTATGAAGGCTTTTGTGGCGCATCTTTTGACTACTTAAATACGTATATTGGTAAGGGGAAATCGGGAAGTATTTGAGTAAGGCCAACCAACATTGTTTGCGATACAAGCTAAGTAAGTATATCAAAATTACCCACCCAATTTCCGATTTAAAATTTGCAATACTCACAATAAGGACTTCTTATCGCTTTATTGTATCATATATACAAAATGTAATACGCAAAAAAAAACCTGACTTCCCTTTTCAATCATCTATCTAGGGCACTTGGGTTTTTGAGATAAACCAAACGTAATGATACCATATAACTTTGCCTAAATCCATGTGAAGAAATTTTAAACACTGTATGAAATATATCATAACCGTTTTTGGCAGTGAGGTGAAATGAGAAAGAAGAGAAAAAGAAAAATAATTAAATTGGAGTCACGCACAAAAGAAAACTACATTCAATTTAGAAGAGTACATGTTCATATTTATTTAACTATAGACTGAGGCACCAAAAGGGGCCACTCAGCATAAGACAGAGATGCAACTGACATCACGCCGCTGGTATTCCGTGACACCTTTTAAAAAGAGAATTAGAGAATTACTGGGCAAAAGTGGACCTAATACTAAACAACATTTTCTAACAGTCGATCTATCGAGACTATAGAGGTGGTTGGTATAAAGGTATTTCAAAATTGCTTTATTCTTCTGTACATGTCTTCTTCTGCAACTTGTACATACGATTTCGCCTCTTTTCTGTAGGAAGCAATGATACATATGTATTCCATGTTGCTACGATCCTTTTCTTTATCTAAAGTAAGCATCGAATTTATTTAGTGTCGTTTCGATTAAGGGCCTCGGCAAACCCCCTTGCATCGACTTTATTTTACTCATTATTATCTGAGCATTATTCTCAATCTTATACTGTGGTGTGTAGGAGCCTAGGGTCCGCTGTTATGCCAGCATTAATACTGTAATATTATTTGGGAGACTTTTTACCCACGATCATCCAATAAATAGTAGCTATTCTAGAGTATTTGAACAAAGATTAGTAGTTATATAGTATTTGCCAAAAATTCCTACATAAGTATATCTCAATGGGAATATGGCGAGAATTCTAACACATCCAAATCTCTACTACGGGACTATAAGCGATTTTTTAATTCGTTAATCTTACATAATATAATCTGTTCAGACATCCTGATGTTAAGAAACTCCCATACATAAATGGACTCTGAAAACATAACACTCTTATTAAACGTAGTCGTGTAAAATATCTCGTGTTAGGACTAGCTATAAACTGTCGAGCGAAAAGTCTTTCGTGGAATCCATGGAGCAAGGTAATGACCCGTGACTTGCGTCACCAAAATCAATGTTAATTTAAACAAAGTAGTGGTTGTTTGACGACGCACTGTAACACGCGTGAGCGAGAGTAATTAATAAATTTTGGAGCACGCAACCGCGCTTCAGGCTAACAACTACAGAAATGCTGAACATTCTGGCGACAATTACTAATATTATTGCGAGTCATTAAATAAAGTCCCAATGTTGTGCAAAGGCGTCTTTCTCTCGCTTCCAATTCTGTCAGTTGCTTTTGTTGATCAAATTTAATCATAGCTTTTAAGCTCGTCACACCACCTAACTAGGTCGGGTCCTAATTGGGTTCCGTTGTTATCTTGGCCCAGCGATCATCGAGTTTTCGTATGACGTGTCCTGCCCAGTTTCACTTCAAACATGCTGCCTTCGTAGTTTGTCATCACGAAATATTACATTCACGTTGTCATGGGTACGAAGATGGACAAAGGGCCAACCAACTCACCTTTCATTCCGTGAAAAGTACTTTTACTGAAATTTTGCATACACATAGGTTAGAGTACTGAGAAGGACATAGGCTATGTAATAACGCGAGCGGAACCGTAGGCGAAAGTATATTATAACTAGCTGTTACCCGCGGTTTTGCCCACGTGATATATAGCCTATGTCCTTTTCAGTACTCTAACCTATGTGTATGCAAAATTTCATAATGATCGGTTCAGCAGATACGGCGTGAAAGCGAAACAAACAAACTCACTTCCGCATTGTTAATATTAGTTGGGATTGGGATAAAGTTTTGTCACTCAAAGGCAAGGCAGACCCAAATAAAAATATGTCGGTGAAGTGGTAACTATGCCTAGGTACATTGCTTGCAGTTAAACAAAAATTCTCAACAAGATTTAATATTTCAAGTATAAAAAACCTTTTTGAAAGTTCACATCCGCCATATTAATTTTTTTGCTGACGTTACATAGCCTATGACACTCCGGGGAAAAATACGAATCTGACAACATAGACTTACATACATATACGCGCGAAAAACATTACAGTCCTTATAGGTGCGTCAGTTGGGTAAATATTACACAATTAAAAACTCATTGTTTCGCTAATTGAGCAACTAATACTTAGTTTAAAATTTGGCTGACAGATTGTTTTGCATTTTTTCCAGACTCTCACGCCCAAGCCGAGCATTCCCAGGTTGCATCCTTAGCTGGGGGGATTCGAAGCCGGGATTCCATTTTTTTTCCAGTACCTTTTTCAGAGACTTGGACAAATTCCACTTTAATATCGCTATGAATAACAGTTTCAGAATATAACAATCAACTAGGGTACATTGACTCTATCCAATTTACAATTCCAATGATATTTTGATGATCTGAATACATGATGAATATAAACTGTTTTCTGTAGGTACGAGTATCTTCCCTGCTATTTTGTATTAACAAAATATTTAGGTTAAAAAAAAACAACAGATGATACAGTTTGTTTTTTATATGCTCATTAACTAGTCATTAAAGATTTGAAGACCAATATGGTTCATAATTAAAATGTGGTTTGGCACCATTTTATTTATAAATTCTTAATAATTGTAATGAATAAATAAATATATAGGAACAAATCACATAAATTGAGCTAGCCCCAAAGTCAGTAGGTAATCAAATTGTGTCCTAGGATACTTACTAAATCAATCATAGGTACTCATTATTATCACCATCGTCAGGTATTTTTTTAGTCTCCACTGCAGGAGCACAACCCTCTCTGTACTACCAAAGCCATACACATTAACTAGAGCAGTCAGAAGATTTGGCGTACACTCACCACGCTGGCCAGACGGGTTAGTTAAGTTATCTTTGATATTTATACTAAACAAGCTAAACAACAATACTTTATTTTATAATAGATACGTACTATAGAATATAGATAAACATCCAAGACCCAGGCCAATTTGGAAAATATCGTTTTCCATCATGACCTGACCGGGGATCGAACCCGGGGACTGGCGCAGGCTGGCGTGTTAACCAGTGCGCCTCGGAAGCCGTCAATACAAAGATGTCGAGTCTTTATGTATTTGTAAGTATAGCTAGTCAATGTATTTAATGTCAATCTCCTGGAATAATTTGTCATTCCTTTTCCTTATTCATCTTTTCATGAAATAAATATAAAAATAAAATTAAAGTAGCAATAAATGACGGATCCTAGATTTTCATATACCTAGTCATCATTCATATTATATTATACCTCTCAAAATATGAATCAGTACCTACCTACTTAACAACGTTTTAATTCTCATTATTTTTAAATACATTTTTCTTAACAAGGTTTTAATTCTGTTTTTTTTTAAATACTATTTTTCCTTATTTATCTGCCCCTCGGTCACCATAGCCCAGCGTGGGTGAGCAACTCTTTGGACATCCGTTACAAATTATCGCATCCGTCATGACATGAATGATTATGGGACACGGTGATAATACAAATATGCTTTGTTAATTATTTTAAAATGTAAATTCCAGATAAAATTACTGGAATTCGTTTTGTTTACTTCTCATTCGTTTTTACGTTGTCTTTTCGTTGCTTGACAAAATCTGACATCAGCAGTACTTACTGCAATTATCCTAATCCTAACTTATATTGTAAATGCGAAATACAAGTTTTTTTTTGTTACGCTTTGCCGTCTTTCCTACTCATAGATACCTATATGAAAATTAAACAGATACAACATGTGACGTTTATGGCATTCTAAAATCTCTCAAATTATTATGAAATGTGAAATCTCAATTCAGCAAATACCTACAAATCAAAGAAAAACATTTTCCTACAATACAAGATTTATAAAGACGTACACTAAGAGATCATAAGTGCAGTCATAGCTCAATGTTTATATTGCCGTACAGTGCCGACCGTCCCTCTTTGTGTGAGTGGGCTCCATAATACACACTTACAAAAGATATACCTTAGTGACTAATCACGCACACATTGTTGTCAAATAATGCAAATAAAAATCAACCTTGATTCAAAAGATATATGGCTCAATACGCAGTTGGCACAAGAATCCCTTATACAGGAATATTATATAGATATCCATAGTTTACTTAGTATAATATTGTGCACACTGATTTCTTATCAATCACGTAAACCGGAACAAATAAAAATCAACCTTAACTGAACGTATATAAGGTTTTACAACAGAATAATCGCAAGGCCTATATTGTAACTAACCTCACAGCGGCTGTTGTTTTGCTTTCGGACATGATTAGTCATATTCCTTATTTCGACGAATGAATCATAGATGCAGTGGCCTGTCGGAAGGTTTACACATTTAAACACCTTCTCCGAACATTTATGACCACGGTTCAAATCAGGCTATAAACCTTTATTATTGCGTTTTTTTATTATTGTTCGGTTTTTTTTATATATTTCAATATATTTTATGCCACGAAAAGCGTAGCACTATATTTTGAGTAGACAGGTAGTAAGGTAATATTATAAATATAAATATTTAAAAAAAAAAAACAAAAAAAAATATCGAATGACATTTTATTTCAATGTTTGAAACCAATTGTTAAACATATATTTTCCTATCTATTTCATATGGTTAATTACAGCTTAAGTATTCGTTTTCGTGATGAAAAGAAATTGAAGCTATCTAACCACAGAAATATTACAATTGTTACTATCACGCGGCGGCACTAGAAATTTTTTAGTAGACTCATTAAAAAATATTAACTTAATATACACTATTTTTTACCTAATTTTACTTTACACAAAATATTTGATAGCAGTCTTAAACCTTTTCCTCAAGCAAGCGCCGCCGCATTGACCCAGCTATTTTTCATTACGCATTCATTATCATTTCGTAAACAGAATTGAAACTAATCCGCAACGATTTATATATTTTATCAATTTATATATTTTATATATTTTACTAACTTGATACAAAATGAATAATTAAAAAAAGGAAATGATTACACGGTTGGTAGTTATAACACTTTTAACAGTATGTGTTTAATATTTCGTATAACCACCGTTATTATCTATACATGCCTGTAGGCGTCTACGCATGGAGCCTACAAGATTTGCGCATATATCTGTCCCAGTAAAACTGTTCCAGACTTCCATGCAATGAGATACTAATTGTTCTGTATGTCTCTCATCCCTTGCTTTCCACCTTTGCACCATCAGGCCCCATAGATTTTCTATGGGGTTGAGATCAGGGGATCGCGCTGGCCACGGGATTACTTTCACCTCGGGATGTGAATTGAACCACTCACGCACAACACTCGCTCGGTGTATAGGGCAATTGACTTGAACAAAATGTATTTGTCTCATTTCGTCGAAAGGATATACAATTCGCACACTAGGCAGCATCGTGTCATTTAGCACTTCGACGTAGTCCAAACTGGTAGCACGGGAAGTAATGCACACTAATTCACCAGGTCCTGCTGCACTCATCCAGCCCCACATATTTACTGATATTCGACCAGATGAAGTATTGGGAATTACCTTTTGCTCTGTCCAACGTGTGTTATTTCTACGCCATAAGTGAAGTCTACCCTTCTGGTTAGACATAAATGATTTCTCATCCGTAAAAACAGTACTCTCCCAATCAAAATCTATATATTCTCTTGCGAAACGTAGCCGTTCCTCTTTGTGGCGCATTGACAAATATGGCTTTCGTGCAGGTTTTCTATGATGCACACCATCTTCATGCAGTGCACGACGAACAGTTGGCAACGACACGTTAAATAACTCCGCGAAATGTCTGGTGGGCATGAAACCATTGCCTTCATATTCGTTTAACATCAGACGTCGCTGAGTTTCGCTGAGAAGCGACGGCCTTCCACACCGCTGACGACTAGCTAGGCTGCCCTCATCACCAAATCTCTGCACCCAACGTTTTACTGTCCTCCACTATAACAAAAGAAAACTAATTAAGTTTATTAGGAATAGATTGAAATTCGATATTTTTCTTATTGTAGGATGACTTTGGCATTCACACAGTAACACTATAATAAAATACTTATTATAACAAATTGAATTTAATTGCGGTGATTTCACTACTAAAATGTATAAATCAATATTGTTACATATATATAAATACAATAGGTATTACTCACACTTAATCCCGTCTCATTAGAAATTTGAGATATATTTTGACCACTATTATGCAAATCAATAATTTTTGCCTTTGTTTCCACATTAATGTTCGCTTGCATTTTTAAAGGTGTAATGTAAGGTAATCACAAGAAGCAGTTATAGTTAGAAAGCACGTCAACTTGTCGTCACAATTCAACTACAACGAATAAGAAACTTGATTGTCTCCCGTCTCATATGGCTTTTTTAATTCACCGTCAACTTACCATTTATGATTTATGGATCTGTGACCGTCAATTATTACTTTAGTTTAGAATAAGAAAACAAACTAGGAAAAAAATTCTATGGATAAAAACATGACATCGCCAACCAAGATTGGAACCTGCGTCCCCTCAGTCGCTATCTATGCATTAATTTCGAAGCGCTTAACCGCTAGACCAACTAGCTACTTGATGAGTTGACGAATTGATCGTTAATATTCCTTTAATACACTTTTGTGTGCATGTGTGCGTACAGGGACTTATATCGATACCACAAGAAGTATCGATACCTTTTTGTGCATATCTAAGTAGTTAAATAAATTAGTATTCTGTATCAATACTTTGAACTATCACTTTAATTTAATACCAATATATTCGACAATAACACTAGCCATAGATAACTAATTGCTTTTTGTTTCGTACATATGATATAATACAAGGACAGACGAGCGTGTGACGCGTGCAGTGAACTGACAACTTAGAAAAAATAATTTTTATTAAATAAAATATCAATATTTTTTTATCGATACCCTTAGAAGTATAAAAATATTAGTACACATATAAATAAAATAATACATATTTTTATGCATAAAGTAAATGCAAAAATACTAATACCTACAATATCGATATTTTTATTAATATCTCGTTAGTATCGATACCATCACAGTATTGATATTTCTGTCCCTGGTGCGTATTCCATCTTATTAACTTGTGAAACGACATCGTAAACGTAAGGTCGTAAGTACAATTTGTTCTTTATGCTAATGATTACGGAAACTATGACTGCACTTCTGATTCTTGACTGTACCTAATTTACTACTTCGTTAACTTCGAATTTCCAATTCTGTGTGTTCATCCAACACAAATGTGTTTATCATCTCATAACATCTGAGTGCTTTCCCTCCATGGAGCAGGTGTAAACATGCCGGCCTGCTACACGAATGGTCCCGGGATCAATCCCCGGTTAGGTTATGATGGAAAACGATCTTTTTCAGATTGGCCTGAGTCTTGAACTTGAAGGTTTATTTATAATAAAATATAGTATCGTTTAATTAGTATATTACGTCACAAGTTCACAGTCTACTATGTGGTTAGCTTAATTGGTTCATATAGGTATATGTTGTATATTTATTTACTAGCTGTTACCCGCGGCTTCGCCCGCGTGAATTATAGCCTATGTCCTTCTCAGTACTCTAACCTATGTGTATGCAAAATTTCATGATGATCGGTTAAGTAGATACTCGTAGGGCGTGAAAGCGTAACAAAGAAACAAACAAACAAACTCACTTTCGCATTTACTCGTATAATATTGTATTAGGATTTTATTCTGATTCTAGTGTTTACGGCAAAAGCAAATAAGTTCATCATCTATGAAAATTTTAACTGTATAGTAATCACGGTTTATGAGGAGAGGTATTTGAGGAGCCCGATGGTCCAGTGGGTGTGAGCTCTATGAGCGCTGACGTATGTTAAGCAACCCCTGGTGCAGTCCCTACTTGGATGGGTGACCGCAAGTGGCATAAAAATATCTCGAGCTCCTCCGTGCTTCGGAAGGCACGTTAAGCCGTTGGAAGCGGCTGTCATCATTGATGTCAGTCGTTTAGCTATGTCAGATGCCTTAAGGCAGCTTGAAATATCGCTGACACCAGTGTTGGCTACATACACATACGAATAACCAAACAAACAACGGTTTATGTATGATGGTGACACACGGACATTGAAATCTCGTAAATAGGATCCCGTTTTTACGCTTTGGACATGGAACCCTAAAAACCTTGATATTGAAATATGGATTTCAATTCTCAATTAATATTTGGCATATTCGCTTCCTATCTAAGTCTCTGTGTATTTTATTCTGGTCATTTTCAACATCGCGTTCCACAAACATAGATATTTTTCCACATCGGCAATTAAATCTTGATTTAACTCATTTTCGTCAAGAACGTAGGTTCCTAAAATACAACAAACACGTGTGCAGCGTACGGCGGCGGACGGTAAACTGACGCGAATTTCTGATAGTGTGCGGGGGGGCCTAGTACAAAATGTATGGAAAACACGCCTTCCGCAATTTCTATCAGAAAAAATTCTGACGTCCGGCTGAAGTGCCATCCGGCGGGCATCAGAAACGGACGACACGTTAGAATTTTTCTAACAGTGTGCGGGAGCTAATACAAAATGTATGCACGGAGTGCCTTCCGGCGAGCGTCAGAATTTTTCTAACAGAAATTTCTGAAAATATGCGGCCGCTCCTTACCTGCGCTATTGAAATCAAAAGTAGCCTATGTCCTTCCTCAGGCTATAGCCTCTCTGTGTGCCAAATTTCGTTTTAATCTGTTCAGCCGTTTTAGTTTTGGCCACCCATCCTAATTAGAACCATGGTTAGAGTTGCTTAAACTGCATTATCGTAACTAAAAGTAGCCTACGTCCTTTCTTAGGCTAGAGCCTCTCTGTGTGGCAAATTTCGTTTTAATCTATTCAGCCGTTTTAGTTTTGGCCACCCCTCCTAATTAGAACCATGGTTAGAGTTGCTTAACCTGCATTATCGTAATTAAAAGTAGCCCACGTCCTTTCTTAGGCTATAGCCTATCTGTGTACCAAATTTCGTTTTAATCTGTTCAGCCGTTTTAGTTTTGGCCACCCATCCTAATTAGAACCATGGTTAGAGTTGCTTAACCTGCATTATCGTAATTAAAAGTAGCCCACGTCCTTTCTTAGGCTATAGCCTATCTGTGTGCCAAATTTCGTTTTATCTGTTCAGCTGTTTTAGTTTTGGCCACCCATCCTAATTAGAACCATGGTTAGAGTTGCTTAACCTGCATTATCGTAACTAAAAGTAGCCTACGTCCTTTCTCAGGCTATAGCCTCTCTGTGTGCCAAATTTCGTTTTATTCGGTTCAGCCGTTTTAGTTTTGGCCACCCATCCTAATTAGAACCATGGTTAGAGTTGCTTAACCTGCATTATCGTAAGTAAAAACAGCCGACGTCCTTTCTTAGGCTATAGCCTCTCTGTGTGGCAAATTTCGTTTTAATCTGTTCAGCCGTTTTAGTTTTGGCCACCCATCCTAATTAGAACCATGGTTAGAGTTGCTTAACCTGCATTATCGTAATTAAAAGTAGCCCACGTCCTTTCTTAGGGTATAGCCTATCTGTGTGCCAAATTTCGTTTTAATCTGTTCAGCCGTTTTAGTTTTGGCCACCCATCCTAATTAGAACCATGGTTAGAGTTGCTTAACCTGCGTTATCGTAATTAAAAGTAGCCCACGTCCTTTCTTAGGCTATAGCCTATCTGTGTGCCAAATTTCGGTTTTATCTGTTCAGCCGTTTTAGTTTTGGCCACCCATCCTAATTAGAACCATGGTTAGAGTTGTTTAACCTGCATTATCGTAATTAAAAGTAGCCCACGTCCTTTCTTAGGGTATAGCCTATCTGTGTGCCAAATTTCGTTTTAATCTGTTCAGCCGTTTTAGTTTTGGCCACCCATCCTAATTAGAACCATGGTTAGAGTTGCTTAACCTGCGTTATCGTAATTAAAAGTAGCCCACGTCCTTTCTTAGGCTATAGCCTATCTGTGTGCCAAATTTCGGTTTTATCTGTTCAGCCGTTTTAGTTTTGGCCACCCATCCTAATTAGAACCATGGTTAGAGTTGTTTAACCTGCATTATCGTAATTAAAAGTAGCCCACGTCCTTTCTTAGGCTATAGCCTATCTGTGTGCCAAATTTCGTTTTAATCTGTTCAGCCGTTTTAGTTTTGGCCACCCATCCTAATTAGAACCATGGTTAGAGTTGCTTAACCTGCATTATCGTAATTAAAAGTAGCCCACGTCCTTTCTTAGGCTATAGCCTCTCTGTGTGCCAAATTTCGGTTTTATCTGTTCAGCCGTTTTAGTTTTGGCCACCCATCCTAATTAGAACCATGGTTAGAGTTGTTTAACCTGCATTATCGTAATTAAAAGTAGCCCACGTCCTTTCTTAGGCTATAGCCTATCTGTGTGCCAAATTTCGTTTTAATCTGTTCAGCCGTTTTAGTTTTGGCCACCCATCCTAATTAGAACCATGGTTAGAGTTGCTTAACCTGCATTATCGTAATTAAAAGTAGCCCACGTCCTTTCTTAGGCTATAGCCTCTCTGTGTGCCAAATTTCGTTTTAATCTGTTCAGCTGTTTTAGTTTTGGCCACCCATCCTAATTAGAACCATGGTTAGAGTTGCTTAACCTGCATTATCGTAACTAAAAGTAGCCTACGTCCTTTCTCAGGCTATAGCCTCTCTGTGTGCCAAATTTCATTTTATTCGGTTCAGCCGTTTTAGTTTTGGCCACCCATCCTAATTAGAACCATGGTTAGAGTTGCTTAACCTGCATTATCGTAAGTAAAAACAGCCTACGTCCTTTCTTAGGCTATAGCCTCTCTGTGTGGCAAATTTCGTTTTAATCTGTTCAGCCGTTTTAGTTTTGGCCACCCATCCTAATTAGAACCATGGTTAGAGTTGCTTAACCTGCATTATCGTAATTAAAAGTAGCCCACGTCCTTTCTTAGGGTATAGCCTATCTGTGTGCCAAATTTCGTTTTAATCTGTTCAGCCGTTTTAGTTTTGGCCACCCATCCTAATTAGAACCATGGTTAGAGTTGCTTAACCTGCGTTATCGTAATTAAAAGTAGCCCACGTCCTTTCTTAGGCTATAGCCTATCTGTGTGCCAAATTTCGGTTTTATCTGTTCAGCCGTTTTAGTTTTGGCCAGCCATCCTAATTAGAACCATGGTTAGAGTTGTTTAACCTGCATTATCGTAATTAAAAGTAGCCCACGTCCTTTCTTAGGGTATAGCCTATCTGTGTGCCAAATTTCGTTTTAATCTGTTCAGCCGTTTTAGTTTTGGCCACCCATCCTAATTAGAACCATGGTTAGAGTTGCTTAACCTGCGTTATCGTAATTAAAAGTAGCCCACGTCCTTTCTTAGGCTATAGCCTATCTGTGTGCCAAATTTCGGTTTTATCTGTTCAGCCGTTTTAGTTTTGGCCACCCATCCTAATTAGAACCATGGTTAGAGTTGTTTAACCTGCATTATCGTAATTAAAAGTAGCCCACGTCCTTTCTTAGGCTATAGCCTATCTGTGTGCCAAATTTCGTTTTAATCTGTTCAGCCGTTTTAGTTTTGGCCACCCATCCTAATTAGAACCATGGTTAGAGTTGCTTAACCTGCATTATCGTAATTAAAAGTAGCCCACGTCCTTTCTTAGGCTATAGCCTATCTGTGTGCAAAATTTCGTTTTAATCTGTTCAGCTGTTTTAGTTTTGGCCACCCATCCTAATTAGAACCATGGTTAGAGTTGCTTAACCTGCATTATCGTAACTAAAAGTAGCCTACGTCCTTTCTCAGGCTATAGCCTCTCTGTGTGCCAAATTTCGTTTTATTCGGTTCAGCCGTTTTAGTTTTGGCCACCTATCCTAATTAGAACCATGGTTAGAGTTGCTTAACCTGCATTATCGTAAGTAAAAACAGCCGACGTCCTTTCTTAGGCTATAGCCTCTCTGTGTGGCAAATTTCGTTTTAATCTGTTCAGCCGTTTTAGTTTTGGCCACCCATCCTAATTAGAACCATGGTTAGAGTTGCTTAACCTGCATTATCGTAATTAAAAGTAGCCCACGTCCTTTCTTAGGGTATAGCCTATCTGTGTGCCAAATTTCGTTTTAATCTGTTCAGCCGTTTTAGTTTTGGCCACCCATCCTAATTAGAACCATGGTTAGAGTTGCTTAACCTGCGTTATCGTAATTAAAAGTAGCCCACGTCCTTTCTTAGGCTATAGCCTATCTGTGTGCCAAATTTCGGTTTTATCTGTTCAGCCGTTTTAGTTTTGGCCAGCCATCCTAATTAGAACCATGGTTAGAGTTGCTTAACTTGCGTTATCGTAATTAAAAGTAGCCCACGTCCTTTCTTAGACTATATAGCCTATCTGTGTGCCAAATTTCGTTTTTATCTGTTCAGCCGTTTTAGTTTTGGCCACCCATCCTTATTAGAACCATGGTTAGAGTTGCTTAACCTGCGTTATCGTAATTAAAAGTAGCCCACGTCCTTTCTTAGACTATATAGCCTATCTGTGTGCCAAATTTCGTTTTTATCTGTTCAGCCGTTTTAGTTTTGGCCACCCATCCTTATTAGAACCATGGTTAGAGTTGCTTAACCTGCGTTATCGTAATTATAAGTAGCTCACCTCCTTTCTTAGGCTATAGCCTATCTGTGTGCCCAATTTTGTTTTAATCTGTTCTGCCGTTTTAGTTTTGGCCACCCATCCTAATTAGAACCATGGTAAGAGTTGCTTAACCTGCATTATCGTAACCAAAAGTAGCCTACGTCCTTTCTTAGGCTATAGCCTCTCTGTGTGCCAAATTTCGTTTTAATCTGTTCAGCCGTTATAGTTTTGGCCACTCATCCTAATTAGAACCATGGTTAGAGTTGCTTAACCTGCATTATCGTAATTAAAAGTAGCCCACGTCCTTTCTTAGGCTATAGCCTATCTGTGTGCCAAATTTCGTTTTAATCGGTTCAGCCGTTTTAGTTTTGGCCATCCATCCTAATTAGAACCATGGTTAGAGTTGCTTAACTTGCGTTATCGTAATTTAAAGTAGCCCACGTCCTTTCTTAGGCTATAGCCTCTCTGTGTGCCAAATTTCGTTTTAATCGGTTCAGCCGTTTTAGTTTTGGCCACCCATCCTAATTAGAACCATGGTTAGAATTGCTTAACCTGCGTTATCGTAATTAAAAGTAGCCCACGTCCTTTCTTAGGCTATAGCTTATCTGTGTGCCAAATTTCGTTTTTATCTGTTCAGCCGTTTTAGTTTTGGACAACCATCCTAATTAGAACCATGGTTAGAGTTGCTTAACCTACGTTATCGAAATCAAAAGTAGCCTATGTCCTTTCTCGGGCTATAGCCTATCTGTGTGTTAAATTTCGTTTTAATCGGTTCAGCCGTTTTAGCGTGAAAGCGAGACAGACAGACAGACAGACAGACAGAGTTACTTTCGCATTTATAATATCAATAAATATATAAATATATAAATATATATAAATATAAATATATATTATATATATTATATATATTATTATATATATTATATATATATATATATAGTAATAGTAATATATAGTAATATAGTAATATAGTATATATAGTATGGATTTATTCCCGGTTGCATCTTTAGCTATAGTGCGTCGAAGCCCGGGTGATTAAAACCATGTTTTATTACTGATTTTACAAGACAAATTAAATATGTTCTGCTGCATCTATCTATATAGGAAACATTGATGATGATTACCCGCGGCTTCGCCCGCTTAATATATAGCCTATGTCCTTCTTGGTCCCCTAACCTATGTGTATGCAAAATTTCATGATGATCGGTTCAGTAGCGTAACAAACAAACAAACAAACAAACTCACTTTCGCATTTATAATATTAGTTGGGAAGTTGGGATTGGGATTAATCTAACAAACTTACTAATTTGTTAAATATCAAAGTTTGTACGTAGCACTACCACGCTAGTCTGGGGAAAAGAAAAAACGTAGAATGATGTACCAGTAGCTTCTCTTGCCGTTCAGATTGCAAAAGCCGATCGAGGGAATTGGCGAATATCGGAGGCATCATGTCAATAGGCGATGCGGCTAGCAACCCATCACTATTTTGATTTCGTTCTCCACCTAAAAGGTCACCAACAACCAACATGCTAAACGCGGCCGTAAGGTTTTATAGACCTGGGCTCTGTCTACCCCGCAAGGGAAGTAGACGTAATAGTATGTATGTATAAAAGTTTGTACGAATATGGTGAAGGTGTTTTGTACTCGTTCATGTAATACACGAGAATAGTACATATAATTGCGAGAATACACTGCGGAAACCAGCTAGTATTTTTTTTTTCAAAATTTCTGTCCAAGCAATGAGCAGTCGAACGATTGTTTTTTTTTTGCAAGTTGCATCCCCGGTATTGCATGCGCCCATCCATAGGCATCAGTAAATGCCTTACATCAGGTAGGCCGTTTGTCTGTTCGCCTGCTTATCTATATTTTA
This sequence comes from Rhodophaea formosa, assembly GCA_963082605.1. Taxonomy (NCBI): domain Eukaryota; kingdom Metazoa; phylum Arthropoda; class Insecta; order Lepidoptera; family Pyralidae; genus Rhodophaea; species Rhodophaea formosa. The sequence continues at coordinate 13,062,376 of OY720210.1, forward strand.
AAAATTGCTTGCCATTATATATGATGATGGAGCCTGGGCCCATCAAAAACGCCCTATTTAACACTTGTTCCGCATGACATGTAAAATTGGTAGAGCAACTTAACTGGAAATCTAGGTATTTATTTAAAATTTGTAAATAAAAAAGATCTTTAAAAATAAAGATTTATTAATAGAATTTGTATGACATAACAAGATAAATTAGTAGATACATAAAGTTAATAAATGTTATTATAAAATATTATCTCTTAAAAATAATCGACAACAGCACTGATATTGTGAGTAAAATGTAATAAATTAACAAAAAACATGCGCCATAAATATTCTTGTTTGGAGATCACGTCTATCTAAAACGTAACGTAGAGAGACGAATCGGGGTCATAATAGGAATATAAAAATGTAGTCGTAAGCGAGCGCTCGGACAAAGGATTAAATGTAAATGGCCCGAACCGGACGGCCTCGTTAAATTGTTCAGAAGCGAGTCGTAAGTATGCAATAGTAAATATAAAATTGTTTCAGTTTATTGCAGCCGTCTACGACAATGTATTTTAATTTAAATTACTATGACCGTTGCTTATTTGACGCCGACATCACGAGACGTCACCGATGTTGCAGTTCGGGTCACAGTGGTAGTGGCATTGGCTGTCTTTGCCGCTGTCCCTGTTTTCCTGGTAGTCGTTGTGGTGGTCGTTTTAGAGATGCCTCCATTTGCAAGATGCTGCACATCGGTTCCGGAGCGAACCTCTTCGGTAGCAGACTGGGTTTTCTCATGAGCGGATGCACTTTTAATGTTCTTTTGAACGCTTTGTTCGAAACCATTTTGCTTGATGACTTCACTGTTACTTGCTTCATTGTAACTTGCTCCGCGCTCACCTTGGGCAGCGCTCTTAATGACTCCATTTTCACAAGGTACTACTTCATTCGTTTGGAACCGTTCTGTGAATCCGTCCGACTTATCGATAGTGTAGGAACCACGGCGAGGTTGCTCGGGAACCCAAACAATCTCTTGAGTGAGCACCTCTTGCACCGGTTCCGGAGTGACTGTTGAACTTCGGACGTCGTTCCCTCGTAAATGGGTCACATGTGTGCGTACACTCTGTATGTCAGAGTTATTCGATTCGTTTCTATACTCATTACTTTCGTTACTAGTCACGTTGTTACTTTGTTCCACAACTTCGTTGCTTCTCTGCACTTGTCTGACATTGCTCTGAGTCGTTTGAGAGAAATTTTGAGATGTAATTTTTCCAGTTACTTGCCTTTCTACTGATTGACGATTTTCGATTGGTTTTAATTGTCCCAACAACGGAGAATGTTTGATTCCGAAAGTTATTTGAGGCGTCTTGCTCAATTGTACCTGAGGAAAACATCAAAAAAATTATTAAAACAACGTCTCGCATATATTCGTAAACATCTTTTATTTTATTTTTTTGGAAATATGCAGCAAATCGAAGCACTATTCACCTTTGAAGTCAAACTAAATACTCATATCGAATCAATATGTACCTTAAATGAGAAAACGAATTATTTTTGCAATGTTGAAATTTATTTAAGTAATCGAAGTTACTAAAATTACACGCATTTCACACAATAATTTAAATTAATATATTTTACGCAATATATTGATAATAGTAAAATATTACCAATTGAGCGTATCTTTAATCTGTCAATATAACAATGTTGTAAAAAGGACAGGAAACATGCTAATTCAGATAAAGTTGCCAAATTAGGTTCCCATATTTAATGTTAAACAGAAGAATTCAGGCTTGGTTATAAAGTGCATTTTGTATCACTGTCTACAGATGGCTACGAAGAAGGTAAGAACGCCTCCGTGGTCGTTTGACTGCACAGCTGATGACATTATAAATGCATTCATCATCATCATCATCATCAGGTCTTTCTAGTCTCCACTGCAGGAGCACGACCCTCTCTGTACTACCAGAGCCATATACTAGCCTGAGTAGTGAGAGGATTTGGCCTACACTCTCCACGCTGGCCAGACGGGTTGGAGAGGTCTCTTTGATGTTAATGAGCTTTGTTTAGCTTGTGTTTCCTTAGTCGCCTTTTACGACATCCACGGGATGACTTGGAGTGGTTCTATTCTACTCTGCCGGGAACTACACGGCATATAAATGCATTGCAACCAATAAAATAAGAGCCTTAAGTATACACGAGGCTAGTAGCCGAGCCGAGTCACTAAGGCATCAATATCATCATCATCATCCAGGTCTTTTTAGTCTCCACTGCAGGAGCATGACCCTCTCTTTAGTACCAGAGCCATATATTATATAATCAGAGCAGTCAGAGGATTTAGCCTACACTCTCCACACTGGGCAGACGGGTTGGAGAGGTCTCTTTGATGTTGATAAGCTTTGTTTAGCTTGTGATTCCTATGTCGCCTTCTACAACATCCACGGAAAGACTTGGAGTGGTCCTATTCTACACTGCCGGGAACCACACGGCACTAAGGCATACCAGCCATAATGGTTAGTTAGTTACTGGATTTACCGAAGCCAATCGACTGACTATTAAGTAGTACTGGCTGACTGGCGTGAAAGCCGTGTAATAGGTCCATATTGATATTTGTAGCTTTTTTAATGTTCGGTACTGCAATTTACCTTGTAGCTTTTTTAATGGTCGGTACTTAAATTTACCTTGTAGCTCTTTTTACTGTTCGGTACTGCTATTTACCTTGTAGCTCTTTTTAATGTTCGGTACTGCAATTTACCTTGTTTGTAGCTCTTTTTAATGTTCGGTACTGCACTTTACCTTGTAGCTCTTTTTAATGTTCGGTACTGCAATTTGCCTTGTTTGTAGCTCTTTTTAATTTTCGGTACTGCACTTTACCTTGTAGCTCTTTTTAATGTTCGGTACTGCAATTTACCTTTTCCGGCGAGTAGGTGCCGGGCGCAGGGACTCGCACGCGGTCATCGACCGGTACCTTGTGCCGGCCCGAAATCGTGTACACCGGTGTGTCCAACACAGACGGAATCCTGTAGGTATTAGGCGCTGGAACAAAAGATGGAAAATGCTATTTTTGTACCCATGTCTGTTATATCATGTTCCCCTTCTTGTAGAAGATAACTTGAATTGTCCAATGCTGATATTTAGTTCCCTTATGTACTTAACGGTTAGAAAGACCCAAGCAATTGGATTTTTAGATTAGCTGTAGTATGATTATTATTTTATAATACTTAATTATTTAATACTCATGTACATCGGTTAATATTTAAGCATTAGGACCTTTCGTAAAATTGTTTGGTCTAAGCGTTAGAATTAAATACCCAAATACAGACTCAATATTTCCAAAAAATAATTATTGTTAAATATTTTCCCGAATTTTTAAGGGTTTATGTTTATTAGTACAAATTATATTTATTACTTTTTTCTTAGTTAATTTGTAATATTCCTTTTTTTACCCACATGAATGCAATCTTGGCCAGTATGCCGTAAATCATTTAATTAATCATAACACTTGGTATCTTAGCACAGATTACATTCATCCAAAAACATTACCCTCATGCAGTAAGATAAAAAAACAATTCCTTAAAAAGACTTACTGACAATTTACATATCACATTTTCTATACCTACTTATGTACCTTTTAGTTAGTATTAAAATGTCAACTTGTTACAAGTTAACAACAAGCTGTTAAAACTGTTATCTTTATTCAGGGTGTCGCTCTTTCATACCACTAACTTATATTAATAAAACATTGCGCCCTTATTAGTGCCTGTGTTAATATCTTCAGAGATTTGCTAGTTTCTTACCAGGCGTTTCCGCATATTTATCTGTATGTATTTTGATACCAAAGGTATGTTGTGGTGAGTATGTTAATACAAATTTATATCCTTTCTCCGGGCTGTAGGTGCCTGGAGCGGGAACCTTTAATCTTTCGTCTATTGGCTCCTTATGTCTTCCGGAGATTGTATACAATGGTGTTTTTACAGGTGTAGGAAGCGTATACGAATTTGGTGCTGTAATTATGTCAACATCATTTATTAATCGTCCTATCGATTCCTATCGACAATAATGACATCTCACTCTCACTCAACGGACGTCGCATCAGGCCATTCAAGATGGGACGACCTATACTATACGGCTATGGCGTGCTTATTAAGCTTACCTCTTTCAGTAGTCATTCTATAAATGTTTTTCATAGCTGTTTGATAGCCCTAAGATCATGAATGAATGCGGCAATGTATGAAAGTCAGACATGCCATGTTGCAGCATTTTTATTATATTATGTGATTTTTTCCAAGGAGAGTACAATATTATTGATCGAGAAGTAAAGAAATTTACTTTATCGCTTTAGATGTATTTTTTTACAATAGTACTTATCATAGAATAAATAGTAGAAGAAAATAAACGAACAAATTCTAGGAAAATAGTGAAAAATCATTACCTGGTGTATCGAGAACTTTCAATGTATCCGTTTTGATTCTGAATGTATATTGTGGTGCATTATGCATTAAAACTTTATCAGCTTTGTCAGGATTGTAGCTGTTGGGTGCTGGCACATTGTCAGGCTTTCGAGGATTCGTTTTAATTCTAAATGAATATCTAGGGGCATTATCCAAAAGGATTTTATCGGCCTTTTCTGGATTGTATGCGTTAGGTGCAGGAGTGTTAGCTACTTTTTCATCTTCAAATTTAGGCCTAAAGGAATATGCAGGAGAAGATTCATGTAGCATTTTATCACCCTTCTCTGGACTATAGTAACAGGGACCTGGTGTTTGTAAAATTTTGTCGTTTTCAATTCTTGGCCTAAATGTATATGAAGGAGAACTTTCATGTAACATTTTATCGGCTTTTTCTGGAGTATAAGCATTAGGGGCAGGATTATTTATCGGTTTATCGTCTGGTCTTTTGATTCCAAAACTGTATTTAGGTACTCCATCTAACATATAATGGTATTTACTTGGATCGTAAGCATTAGGAGCTGGAGTATTTTCAGGCACGTGGAATGGATGCTTAGTTCTAAATGTATAAGCCGGAGAACTTTCCAAAAGTACCTTATCCGCTTTATCCGGACAGTAAGAATTTGGAGCTGGTGACTCATTTATTTTTTCAGGCCTTCCCTTTCCAGCAATTGTAAATTTGGGAGTACCCTCTAAAATGTGAGGATCATAAGCGTTTGGCCCTGGTGTATCTGAAGATTTACCTGAGGGTCCTTTTCCAGACATCGTATAACTTGGAGCGTTGTTGGGCATATGAGGATCATAGTAATTTGGACCTGGAGTTTCGGATGGTTTTTCATCTGGACCCCTACCAGTTAATGTGAATTTTGGCGTATTATCAGGAAGATGTGGGTCATATACATTTGGACCCGGAACATCAGATACTTTTTCAGGGTGACCTTTCCCAGCTATTGTAAACTTAGGAGTAGAGTCTAGTAAACGTGGATCGTAAGCATTTGGTCCAGGAGTTTCTGCAGGTTTAGGATCATGACCTTTTCCGTACATGCTGTATTTAGGAGTACCGTCTAATAAATGTGGATCATAAGCATTTGGTCCTGGAGTATCTGAAGGTTTTGCATCAGGTCCCTTCCCATACATACTGTATTTAGGAGTTCCGTCTAATAAATGTGGATCATAAGCGTTTGGTCCTGGAGTATCTGAAGGTTTTGCATCAGGTCCTTTCCCGTACATACTGTATTTAGGAGTTCCATCTAATAAACGTGGATCATAAGCATTTGGTCCAGGAGTTTCTGCAGGTTTAGGATCATGACCTTTTCCATACATACTGTATTTGGGAGTTCCATCTAATAAATGTGGGTCATAAGCGTTTGGTCCTGGAGTATCTGAAGGTTTTGCCTCAGGACCTTTCCCGTACATACTAAATTTAGGAGTACCATCTAATAAATGTGGATCATACGCATTTGGTCCAGGAGTATCTGAATGTTTTGCCTCAGGTCCTTTGCCATACAAACTATACTTAGGGGCACCATCTAATAAATGTGGGTCATATACATTAGGTGCTGGAGTTTCACTTGGTTTTTCTACTCCAGTTTTAGGCCTAAAAGAGTATGCTGGAGATGATTCATGTAATATTTTATCGGCTTTATCAGGACAATAAGCATTAGGTCCTGGTGTATCGGGAATTTTATCAGAATGCCCCTTTCCACTAATGCTGAATTTTGGTGCGCTATCTAACATGTGAATTGATTTTTCTGGAGCATACACATTAGGTGCCGGTGACTCGCTACGAACAACTGTTTGTTCTTTTATCCGGAAGCTATAAGCTGGTGAACTTTCGTGCAATACTTTATCAGCTTTCTGGGGTTCATAACTGTTCGGAGCTGGTGTGTCAGACAGTTTAGTAGTGCCAACTTTACCATACAATGAAAATTTCGGACCACCATTTAGCATATGCATAGATTTTTCAGGCGCATAAACATTCGGAGCAGGTGTTTGTTCGATTTTTTCAACTACTTCTTTAGATCGAATAGAATACGCAGGTGAACTTTCGTGTAGAATTTTATCAGCTTTTTGGGGATTATAGCAGTTAGGAGCTGGCGTAACTTCATGCTTCTCCGCTACACCTTTCCCCGCTAATGTGTATTTAGGTCCTCCCTTTAAGGAATGTAAAGCTTTTTCTGGAGAATAAATATTAGGAGCTGGTGCATCATGTACTCTCACTATTTCTGTTTTCGTTCTGAACGAATAAGCTGGTGATTTGTCTCGTAACAATCTGTCAGCCTTTTCGGGGCTGTAAGCGTTTGGCGCCGGGATATTCTCGGTTCTTACAATTTTTTGTTTACTTGAAAATGTGTACTTGGGCGATCTAGCACGTTGAGTCACATCAGCCTGAAATTATTAATAAATCCGTGAACTCTAGAATGTAATAAATATCATTAACTTATTATAAGAATATATGTAATAATTTATTCTATTGTAGCGTTACTACAGAACATAAATGAATTTTCTACGATAAAAAAATAAAAAGCATTATAAAATTACCTTCAAATCAAGAAGAACACTGACAAGCAGCATGCAACATTCAGTCGATTTATTTATCCATTATAAATGATTTTTCCATATGTAATCGCATTAGGTATGTGATATGAATTAAATTTAACAACTATATTAGAAGAATATTTAATAAAGTAAATTTTTATACTCATTAAAAATAAACACTAGGAAAGAAGTAAAGTATCATCACTAAAGCTTGATTTTAATAAAGCGACGAACGGCGCTGACACGATGAAGTAATGAGCGTTATGGTAAAGCTGGTTACAGACAGAGGGGGTTATATTGCAGGGATGCCTTCAGGAGCTGGGAACTGGGCTGTCTGGCCGATGAACCGCGAATGTCGGATGCCAAAGGTATGTGCGGGAGCCCAGGGCAGCGTCACGCAAACCTGTCACGTGCACCCACCCATATGTTAGTACAATATTAGCAGAGCATAGATACACACTTAGTTAATTACAATGCTACCAAGATTTCTGTTTAAATGAAAGATCAAAATTACTTTAAATAGAAATAAGTCTCAAAAATATTTAGTTTTCATGCAACGATGGAAAAATTATCAACGTGTTACAAGAATGTTAATATTTTTTTAATAAAGCATCAGAGTTCCATTACCATTTAGTACACGCATGGAGTTGTGTCCAATACAAATATGCAACGTTTATACTGAAGACGAGTATATATAGACATCTTATATATATAATAATTCCAATAATTAAAAAAGTATTAGTTTACCAAATATATTAATGAGATAAATAAGTACCTTTTCAGGGCAATAGACCCCGGGTCCCGGCACACCGGCCGAAGGTGGTTTCAGTTCTCTCCTTGGAGCCATGGTGTACGCGGGAGGTCGTTTCGTCAACACAATCGCTGCCTTGTCGGTGGTGTATGTTCCGGGACCAGGCATGGGCGTCTTGCCTTCGATCGTTTTCGCTCGGCCCGTGATGCTGAAGGCTGGCGCAGCGCGTTTGCTACCTTCCTTGGCCTCACCAAGTACGGGTGGCATAGAGTAAACGTTCGGCGCTGGAAAGTTGAAAAAAATTAAACTTTAACTATATTCTTATTCTGGGTTGGTATGATTTATAAGTAAACAAAAATGTAACGCAATAATTAAACCATTGAAAAGCAAAAATCAATCAGCCATCATGTTTTTCTTAAGGCTAGATTTATTTTCCGAATTAATATAGGTCAAACAGGGTACCCTTTCCAACAAAAAAATATCTAAATTGGCTGTTAAAAGATATGCGTGGACATACATAAAAATATATACGTAGGTATCGACTTTATAACCACCTGGCTTTTTTGTACGGTTGAAAATAGAAACCTGAATGGCATCAACATATGTGTATTTAAAAAATTTATATATAAACTCAGTAAATAATGACGCAAAATTACTACTGCGTAACTACTTTCATGTTGAATTTTATTTACAATACTATTATCGAAAATTCCGATGGAAAATGTGTTTATTAAAATGAGCAACTAATAAACCTATACAACACACATATTGATTGGAAATGTAAAGTAAAAATAGAAATGTAAACAAGTAGCAAAAATGATGCACAAAACATAACAATGTTGGCAAAAACGTAAGTAAATAATACGTGACAAAAAAAGCATTTAAATAACCGTACCCACTATGTAACACAAGTTTCTAGAAGCAAAAAGTTCATACAAAGCAGACCACAAGTGCCGAAAAGAATATAAATGAACCAGAAACAACCAACTGAAAGATGTTTTGTATGTAAAATAAAAAACCGGCCAAGTGCGTGTCAGGCCACGCGCAGTGTAGGGTTCCGTAGTTGCGAATGACAACTTTGAGTTCACACTGTTCACACTCGCACCTCATAGTTTAACGACCAAAAACATCTAACAATGGAAATTGTATGAAATTTCACATTTTCGAGTACATTTTATAAGTTTTTTGTCTACAACATTTTAGTTCGTACTAAATACTCAGCTCTGATAGTTTTCCTTTCAATTGCAGTATATATATACTACTGCTGTAATTTTTTTCACGTATCCATATATAACCGTTTAGCAGATAGAGGGGGGGGGGACACTTACCTCTAACAAAAATTTGCACTTTAAAACCAAATATTTCGGAAACGGCTCCCTAAATTAAAAAATGGTGTTCTCAACCTCACTATATTTTTCAAAGACCTATTTAACGATACCCAACACGATGGGTTTGAATAGAAAAAAAATATTACTCCCTCTTTACTTGTATGGGAGCTACCCTAAAAAAATTTTTTTTTCCAAGGTTTTTATCTACCACTTTTTTGGCATGATTTATATACATACCCATACCAAATTACAGCTTTTTAGTACTTATAGTTTCTGAGTAAAACCGCGGACGGACAGACAGACAGACATGGCAAAACTAAAAGGGTTTCTAGTTTACTACGGAACCCTAAAAAACTAAGAACGTATTCATTTTTTGGATACAAACGAGCGAATATAATATGTAAAAGCTCTAAAGATAAAAACTATGCTACTTGGATATATTAAAGGACTAATCCCTAGTAGCATTTATTGTTGGCATTTGCTTGGGCCACATACCTCTGGTTAGTTGGCAAATTCATACAATTGGCGCGCAGTTTTCGGGTTGGGCCCAAAACTAATGGCCTACGTAGATTTGAATACGATGGCCCAACTTGTAATAGGGCCAACGTACCTACGATCGTTGGCATTTTATCGGGCCAGACGCAAGAAGTTGGTTGGACACTGAAGGGCCATTGGCTGCTAAAAAAATGTGGGGCCTCCTTCTCGACCCGACCACCTCCTGGAGGTGACTGGTGTACCTCAAGCTCCAATCACCCTGTGAAGTGCAGTGCACCCCTGACTAGCGTATTTCCACGTTACACGCTGCCACTTGTACTAAAGTTCTGGCTCGAAGTATATAGCCAAAAGTAAAAAAATGTTAATAGCGCGTTCTAACATACACCTTACGCCATCTATTGACTAAATAAATAATTATACATTATTAATAAAAAAAAACTACTTTTAAACCAGCTTTGCCGGGTAGCTCCTGGCAAAGAAGAGTAGGACCACTACAAGTTTTTTCCGTGGATATAGAAAAAGGCAACTTAGGAAACACAAGCTAAAAAAAGCATATAAATATCAAAGAGACCTCTCCAACCCATCTAGCCAGCGTGAAGAGTAAAGGCCAAATCCTCTGACTGCTCTGGCTAAAATGGTAGTAGAAAGAGGGTTGTGCTCCAGCAGTGGAGATTATAAAAGACCTGATGATGATGATGATGATGAAACCAGCTTTCGTTGGACAGACTCGAGATGATATCTAATGTAGGTAGGCAAAAGGACATACAAAGTACATTACTCACTCGCAGTTTTTTTTATTCAATGTACTATACAATCCTACGCAACATCACCTTAGTATTATATTAATTGTCTTTCGAAGGTCTTTCCCTACAAAATCACCCAACGGTAGGACTAGCACTAACAGGCCCGATGAAGAATTTTATAAGTTGGCCCGATCTTATAACCATAACTTAAATCCCTACAAAAATAACCCAACGGTAGGAGTAGCACTAACAGGCCCAATTAAAGATTTTATTAGTTGGCCCGATGTTGTTAAATAACTTAAATCCCTACAAAAATCACCCAACAGTAGCAACAGTTGTAGTAGGCCCGTTGTTGGCTACCCGTCGGGTAAGTAGTGCATGTTTATGACAGTGGGCCTATTTTAAGTTGAGGTTGGCGGAGTAACTAACCATCTGCCAATACGTTCCCAACTGTTGGCATATGGAAGCCAACGGAAAATGCTACTAGGGATGTGACTAAGTGCTAAACACTTTTTGAGCACCTGGCGATTTTCCGCCGGGCATTGGTGGTCTTATTCGGATACCAATGGAGAAAGCCGGAGCGTGATCTAGAACTGCCCTAGCTGCTTTGAGGGGCTCGTAGTCACAAGGCGCCGGAGTAGGGGCCACACGCAATGGAGGCCAGCGCCCGTGTAACGAGACGGCTGGGCCCATTGCTCGTCCTGTCACCCAATTTTATTCATAAATATTGGATACTATTAAAGAGACGCCGGAGTGTTGTCTAGCACTGCCCTAGCAGCTTTGAGGGGCTTGTAGTCGCAAGGGACCGGAGTACGGCCACACGCAATAGAGGCCAGCGCCCGTGTAACGAGACGGCTGGGCCCATTGCTCGTCCTGTCACCCATTTTTATTCAAAAATGATTGATACTATTATAGAGAAAACCGGAGCTTGGTCTAGCACTGCTCTAGCCGCTTTGAGGGGCTCGTAGTCGCAAGGCGCCGAGGTAGGGGCCACACGCAATGGAGGCCAGCGCCCGTGTAACGAGGCGGCTGGGCCCATTGCTCGTCCTGTCACCCATTTTATTTTCATAAATGTTTGATACTATTCATAGATATGTCGTCATTTCTTTGTTTAAGCTGAATCATAAAAAAATCCCTGTCGCATGGGTCACCCACCAGCTAAACGTGAAATAACAATTTTTTTTTATGTGTAAAGCTATTTGTAATTAATAATACCAATGGAATTTAATAATTTAAATGGCGATTTTAAATGAAAACGAGAAATATTTATTTTTAGAATTCAAATTATTAAATTGATTCTGGATAGTTACTTTCGGCGTATTCTACTCACCAATAATATAGACTTTACGGAACGGTATACGGCCAAGTAAGAATTGGACTCGTACACCAAAGGTTCCAACATTTTTTTTAGTTCTAGTTACTTAAAAATGGCTTTAACCCTCAATGTCATTTTTAAAGACCTACCGATAGACACGGCGCACAAATAGGTTTGATGGTATTTTTTCTGTTTTATAGCCGTATATGGGGCCCTCCCCTTATCTTTTATTATTTTTATTTTTGTCTTAATCCTTTAGCAGTTCTCAGAATACATCTACCTACCAAGTTTCAACTGTGTAGATAGTCTTTATAGTTTCGGAATGAAATAACTGTGACATACGGACAGACATATGTACTGTACAGATAGACATGACGAATCTATAAGAGTTCCGCTTTTTCCATTTGGCTACGGAACCCTAAAAACTTGATTTATAATTAAAATACCGTAATATAAAGAATTAGTAGGACTACGTAACCGAACAAGATTAAATTATAACACATATCTAAGAATCTAAAAGAAAATCCCTATACGTAAGTGTACAAACTGGAACTAAAAATTAGAAAATAATAATTTGATGACTAAAAATTAAGCGCAATAAACAAAAATATTGATACTTTCATACCTATTTACGATTTGTAATTAGTTTTTATTTGGAGTCGGTGCACGCTAATGTTACAAAGATAGTTTGATCTTTGAAAACAAATCTTCGGGCCACACGAGAAAGCATTAAGGTATTTTTACTTTGGCTGGCACCGACTCCAAATTAAAACTAATTACAACTTGTAAATAGGTATGAAAGTATCAATATTTTTGTTTATTGCGCTTAATTTTTAGAAATTAAATTATTTTTTTCTAATTTTTAGTTCCAATTTGTACACTTAGGTACGTATAGATAAGGTTGAAGTCGGTTTTAGTTTTTTGTTAAAAATAATTTTATTTTTCCATTTTTAGTGGGTGTGGTAGTTTAATCAAAATAGAGGAACAACGTGCTCATCAACTAGTCTTGATTCGCGAAAAAATTAAACAGAAATAAAATTAAACCAAACGGCATACTTTATTTTTTCTAAAAGCACTGGATACATTTCGATAAAAAAAATATAGGACCACCTTTGAAGTTCAGTCAAAACATAAGAGTAAGGTTCTCATCAATTTGTCTTGATTCTATTACCTTTGGAGCATTACCTATCAAACAAAAAAAGATTCACTAAAATCGAGCCATAACTGTCTGAGTATAATCGCGTAACAAAAAAAAAACATACAGACGAATTGAAAACCTCCCCCTTATTTGAAGTCGATTAAAAAGGAGAGATGTATGTTATAAGAAGTATGTAATGGAGAAACTCAAAAACTATACGTACGAGTATTAAATCGATATTTAAAATTATGTTCACATATAGAAAACAAAATTATCAATGGGTAACATAGGCTATTATTTACGCCGAAGAAGTCGCGGGATAAAGCTTATCAAAAATAAAATAAATATAATTATATAGATCACACTTTACATAGGTAATTACACAAATCGAATCGTTTACCAACCTGATAGTGTAGGTATATCAAGTAGCAAATATAAAAAATATTAATAGTTCAGATTGCCAAACCAGTTTAGCAATTCCAGATACATATAACACTGTATAATTTGTCTGATTAATTACCTTAAAATTCCAACCGACTAATTAAAACGAGCACTATTCACATTGACTGAACACTCAAACTTGTATGGACCAAGTTAATACATAAGTACTGGTGAAGCGTAGCGTGGTGGATGTGCGACTGAGCTTGGCTCGATTGATTCGATTCAGGGTCTGTCCGGGCGCCTACACGGCCAATGAGTCAGTGCCGATCACCTTCATCCTTACGTACATATTTGGAGACATCGGCTGCAGCTAAAGAAACTCACCATACGATCGCCCAATGCCATTCAATAAGCTGTCCGAGTAAAATTGTACATAAACAAGCTACGTAATATATTCGTTCAGCTGATATACATCCAACATCACGCTTGCCGGAAGGTGGTAAAGGATTTCACCAAAATAGTACTACATATGCATAAACTTTCCGATGTAACTTTGAAATGACCATGAACTTTAGGTACACAGACACGTTTTCCTTGCAAACTTAGTCGTAAAATACTGCTAGAGTGATAATATGAATGAAACATACTTCTTTTTAAGGTCGGCGATACAGGACTGGTACCTTCCGGTAAGTAAAAAAACAAAAACATGTCTATCTAACTAACTAACGTCTGGGTTAGCAACTGGCTTTATAAATTTATATTCACACTACCTAAACCTCTTTTGGCAAAAGGCGTATAACAGTTGATGTGATTTTATAGATAAGTTTCTATAAGGGAGTGAAAGTTTTCCTAAATTAGGTGATTTCCAAGTTTGTTGTTTGAAAACTTGACACGATTTCTGGGTCGCGTGATTTAGAGTTTAAATATATAGTTTATAAACGACACCTCTACCCTAAAACTTAAACCTATACACTGATTTTATTTCTTTCAAAATGGTGCAAGTGGGTTACAGAAAAATAAATAATGCAATTGGGGTGACATACCAAGTGGAACGTTGATTAAGGTACCTACTGGCTATAATATTTTAACAATTTCATTAAGGGCCAATTGGCATGTTCTAATCTAAAAACTAATTTTTCTTTATTAGCTTGTTAATGCTGTGTCCTAATACTGGGCAAAGGCTCCACTCATTTTTATTCTTTGCTATATCTGGCCATCTACGTGTAAATCTATCCATATTAGTTATTTCACCATCTCCTTCTTGGTCTACCCCTGCCACGGCAGCCTTCTGATAATTATAATAATACTTCCTATACTTAAAATATTTACCGAACAGTTAATAAAGATTTGCGTTAAATAAGTATCTAAAAGTTTTCCTATTTCATGTAAGACTAACATATTCTACTGCAAATGCGAATAAAATTGAAAATGGAAACACTGCAGACGACATAGTTTATGCTAATTAATACTGCAGTCGTGACCCACTTAGAGAAGTATGTACTTATGTAAGTAGGTAGGTACTAATGTGTCGCATAATGAATCACAACATAACTCAAAAATATCTTCAGAATACATCACGCGATACGCTAGTTTCTCGTTTCTCAGTTTAGTAAATCGCAAAACAGGCGTAGGCAAAAAGTACTCCACGGTACAGTAAATTTAAAATCTTTCTGTGGGCGGTAGACTGGATAATTGGCTGGAGAACAATATTGTGTGTTTAAAGACAGCAATTATCCAGTAAACGACAATTGCATAGCTACCCACGCCTTTCTGTAGGCAGTAAAGTTCTAGTAAATGTTATGATCCGATACGTCTGCACGACCAAGTCGGATACGCTTCGCTGACTCGGCGACAGACTTGTGTGTAGGCGCGGCTTATTAGCTCGATGCTCACTCGCCGATAACGATAACACACTGAGAATGACTACGTAATCAGAACACGATGTGATAATTGCACTGCTAACAGCTTCTATTGAACGTACTGATTAGGGAAGATGTGATTTTGTAAATATAGGTGATATCACAAAATCTAGAGTAACTATACGTAAGTAATAACTAATAACTGTGATGATAGAAAATAGTAGTTAAATAAATAAACTAATAACACGTTTTATAAGTCAAAAGTGTATAATACAATTCTAATCATGACTAGGAAAGTTTGTCCCGCTATAGTTCGGCACTTCCAACTGGCAATTTTCATGATAATTACAACATTTTTCAATAGTTACATAGACTGGTAGCAAAAATAATATGAGCAAATAGGTATAATCAGACTATCAATGCTTTTTATAATCTTATTCTAATCTCTAACAAACATGAACAGCAGCCAAACGGAGGCCATTCTCAAATCGAAAAATGTAGAGACATCATGATTGCTCCACCACGAAAATTGGCACTTTAATTAATTAATTTCTATGTCTAGTCTAACAATGAAATTGAATCCCAAAATGTTCCAGACAATGTGTCTAAAAGTCTATACCAATAAATCAATGGTAATATCCAGCGGCGACAATTAACTTTATGTCAGTTAAGATCGAAAATGTCCAACTCGACATCCAAATTATGTGTGTAGGCAGCCAATTTGGCTAGCAATCTCGCCGAAGAATTGGAACTGAGCACGCAACCCCCAATATGGTAGCTTTGGAAACTACCTACCTATATGTATATAACGACATTAGCATAGATATAAATTTTGTGTGATACACTTGAAATCAAATATGATAACTACATTACCCATCACTGTTTGAAAGGTTAACATAGAAAGTATCCAACAAACAAGAATTGTATTATTAGGAAAATTATAAAACCTTTCCTTAACGAAAATTTTTCACACAGGACAATGTGAATGTTTCTCTTCTTTTTGGTCTGTCATTGTTTTTTCACACTCTAAGGAAGAATAAAAATCTAATGGAGTTTTACACCTTAAAAAATCTGTCAAAACATACCTACAATATACACTTACATAAATACTTTCAAACACGCACGCGAAACACATTACCCTTCTAGATGAATAATAAGTAAATCGACAACAAAACTTTAGTAAGTATGCCTACACAATATATTCAAAAAACTGTTTTATGTACTCATTTAGGAATAGACATGTGTGATCTCACTGATTATAATAAGCAAACAAATCAAAGTAGGTGTAACATTAAAATGTACTTAGCTCGTTGAGCCTTTGATCTACGATATTCAGATAAGATAGCAATGGCTGCACAAAAGCTTTAAAGCCTGCACAGGTGGAATATACATAGATTGCAATACTAGTAGCACAGTCGTGGGGTCCCGCATACACAATTGGTTCATATACCGACATCGCTACCACAGGATGTAGCTATTCTCTAGGTGCTTACGTCGATGCAGGACAGGATGACCTTACTGAATGACAGATGATGGCATTAGAGATAAAAATACAAGATTTAATAGAAACCCACGCGACCAAATGCTCCGATAAAACACGATATAACATTACTTTTAATACAGTTTTATCGTGTTTATGTGTTCTAAACGTTGGGTCCATATATAAAGTATATTTATGGACCCAACGCTTAGAACACTACAGTGTTTATGTTCGCAGGTGGAGTCTATCTGTTAACATGAACATCGTGTATTAACTTGCAAAAACATTAGAAAACTCGATATTTTACATTTAAAAGATAATGAAAACGTTTTATTTATAAACCTACAAAGCTCTAACCAGTTTTTATTGTTCCTTTTAAAATCCTAAGAATGAAATGTCAATATTTTGCAGCCTAAATCAAGGGTGGGCTATAATCCACAGGGCTAGCCGGGACTCATGCCCTGGGCGGCAGTTTCGGTGGGTGGTGAAATCACAACGTAATATGTGCAGGGTTGGAGGCGCGGGAGCGACAAATTACCCCACAATAAGAGCAGTGAGAGACAAACTGTGGGTGCAGGACGGCATGTTTTTAATATGCATCGGGGTGGTTATTTGCCACGGCTGATATTTTAACTACCCTTTATTTCTATTTTCCTGGTCACATCTCATAAAGAATGGAATTAATTAATTTCTAATTTAAGAATCGTTGTTTCTGTTCGCATTGTAGGTATCATTATTACTTATTTGAAATTCATTTTAGCGAGTCTTGTTATCAATATTAAAAGTGTACTTAATATAAATTTCGAATTACCTTTAGCCGTCATCCCTTCCGTGTTGTAGGTGGCGGGTCCCGGCCCTGCTTTGTCGTTGCCTGCAGGATCCAGCTTATGCCCGAACGTGAAAGCGGGAGCGCGCTGTTTGCGGGATTCTTGTGGAGGTTTACCTGCAAAACAGATATTTCTTATCAAAAAAGTATAAATAATAGTTACCTTGTTATCGTCTTTAATATCCTTAACATAAATAAATAAATAATAAATACATATACGGACAAATCACACAGATTGAGCTAGCCCTAAAGAAAGTTCTTCAGTAAGACTTGTATTATGGGATACTAACTCAACGATTCTATATTTTATAACAAATTCATATAGGTATAAATAAACATCCAAGACCCAGGTCAATCTGAAAAAGATCATTTTTCTTCTTGACCTGACCGGGGATCGAACCCGGGACCATCTGTTAAAGACAACATAAATAATATATCAACACCATCCGTGTCATAGTCCGGCGCTGCGCCACGGATCTCGTCGAATTAATAAATAGCCGCTTTCAAGAACATCCGTTGAAGAAAAGACACCAAAATTCCTTATTTCATTGTAACATTAGCATATTTAAGTTACTCTATTGAAGTTTGTAATTTTTGGAATATATATACCTGCCTACCTCATGTATCTATACTGTGGCACATAAATAAATCTTATTTACCAGCAACATAAAAAAATTCAAAGACAAAAAAAGTACTACAATTATTCATGTAAGTATATTATATTATTGTTGGCTAAGTTTTAAAATAGACTTGCAAAACCATTGATCGATAGTTATATTAATTGTATCTTCGTACAATCAATATCATCCAATCTGAATCCGACCCATGTCAAACTAAGTATATAAAGTATCTCGTGCACTGATTGAGCTCACCTTGGACAGGGTCAATGTTTTCGCCTACGTTCGCTCCAAATACTACCAGTAATATATTCTAATAGGCAGTCGTATCACCACACATAGATATCGCACAATTCTACTAGTCCGCAATAATAAGTTAATGTTAAAATTTTACCTATACAAATTCAGATTTAAATTTAACGGGTATACGTTAGTCACACGAGTGATCGATGTAAAGTTAAATACGGAATTGATTTTGCTTATTTTGAAAGAGAGGTGTTCTCGCGTCGTTGTTTGACGAGCAACATGATGTCATGTTGTGTACCAACTCGCGGCGAGGCCGGGTTTGCAGCCAGCCAGCGCGATTATCTCGCAAACCTTCGGATGACATCAGCCCGGCCGGGCGCACGAGACTCGCAATACGGTGCCGAAACTAATAACTCACACAAAAGAAATAACCATATATAACAGAGTTATTTATACAGTGTTGTGTGTACTCGAAAACATTGTCTTAATACAGCAATTTGTATTTGCCTGGTTTTTCTCTGTTTGCCGATACATATCGTTTAAGTATTCAGTTGTATTTTATTTTATATTTGCCATTTAAATATAAATATATTATCTTATTGACATATTTATCCTGAGTCTAGGGCACGTTTAGCGCGTTGCTGGGCATCTAGGGAGAAAACGGAATGAAAATACGGGGCCAGATTATTGTAAAATCGTAAATCTTTAAGAGACTTGAGATATTGGCCTATTCTCTTAGTCGGTCTTTACGATTTGCGCAACTTGTATATATTTTACATTAGATTATTGTATTTTAATATCTTTGTACTTAAATAAAGCCCCAAAATAATTAAACGTCAAAAATAAAAATTTTACACATGATGAAAAAGGAATTGATGATGATTAATCATGATTGAGGATGATTACTTATAAAAAATTGTCTTTGCTTATAATAAGATCTAGTGACTAACAGTTATTTATCGACAAATAAGAGAAAAGTCGCTACAATGCATAGACAAAAAACTTATTATAATGACGAACAACATGAGACCGTTATATCTTGAAAAATTACCCTGTTAGTCGGCAAATGATTGAACGAAGAATGTTGCGCATGATATGTCCAGTTGTACTCTTTGTAAGAGTTCAACTAGACATATCATGAAATTACATCGTACTAATAGGTGTGCCAAGGCTAGCTTATCGGGAAGGGTAGGTTTTCAAGGGGAGTGAACAAATCTCTTACCGATCAAGGTAGGCAAGGACACAACGGCTGGTCCCGGACTGGCGGCCTCTGCAGCAATGGGCCCGCGGCGTTTGGTCGGCGTCCACGGGTTCTGGCGAACTCCCATCAGGCTATCGCACGGGTAGATTTTCTTTGGCAGAGATGAAGATGTTCTCGCTAGACTGGTGACGGTGTTTCGGCGTGCCGATGTTAAAGCCTAAATAATACACGTCGTTAATGACTACATCTTGCATAGTGTGAATTATACGATATATCTTCCTATCTGTATACAGGGTATTAGTAATGAACACTCTTATCCTTTAAACTATCAAACCAGCCCATCAAAATGAACAACTTTTCCTATGGGACCCAGCCTGGATATACAAAAAAAAATTATCATTTTCGTATAAAAGTATTGGGCCACGGCCGTCCGGCAATTCGTGTGAAAATGTAGATTTTTTTATATCCCCGTTTTTGTCCCGTAGAAAAAGATGATTGGCTGGTTTGATCGCTAACAAGACAGTTAGGTCATACTAACACCCAGTAGAGTCATTACGTAAACTCATGAAGGGATTTTGAAGGGGTTTTACTAACATGTACATTTTTAATTGAGATTATAATGTTACCTATAAATTATTTATACATAAAGTACGTGCGATACTATCAGAGACTGTGAGTTATTCCGTTTAAGATTAATATCTATTAATTAGAATTTGAATTAAAGCTAATCTACTTCGTAAGGTAAATCGTTATTAAAAATGCTGGCAAAAGCTTGAGCTGACGGCTAGGAAAGAAAATGAATTTCTATCAATACTGGCCAAGGATTTAAAATCAAGTATTATCTCTAATTAGCGATAACAAAACACAAGTATAATGTTTTATCTAACAAGATGTTAAGTCTTATTCTGCAATGGCATTTAATTATATAACAAAAAACATGAACGAAAAGATTTCAGTAAATGATATTGGCTCATGTTGCCGCTTCCACCAAATCTTGAGGATTTAGTGTCGTCGCAGGTGGGTAAGTATTCCAGCATAATATCTGCCATTGAGCCGTATTCTGTTATCCTCCATTTGTTTACATTTTATACTTTCGTTCGCCATAAAAAGCAATATAAAATTTCGAATTTATTTTTGCCTAAGATTGAACGAACAAATCAACAATGTCTGTTTTGTTCTCAAAGATAAAACGCTCAGTAATCAGCTGGACACTATTTTATAAGTGTGTCAATTTTTTGTGAGTTCCCAGTATTGATCCGATATTAAAAGTTGTTCATGTTGTTCATGTCACCAGTTTGTGTACTGATTTCAAAATATAAAGAGGAAATGTTTGATTGTTTGTTTGTATTAAATAGGCTCCAAAACTAGTGGACCGATTTCGAAATTCTTATAAAGAAATCTTATTTATCTGCGGGTGACATAGGCTATAATTTATGCGGACGAAGTCGTGGGAAACGTGCTTCATTTTCATTGTAAAACTGTTTTTGTTTCTCTAGTGTTAAGTATTATGTGCATTATAGGAACAAGAACAAGCACATAAACAAATAAAAAGCGTTAAAATCATGGAGATTGAGCGAGCGCCATAATAAGTTGTGACCATTTGTGACTTTGATATAGCATATAAACTCATCGATACAATATTTTAAAATAGATAAACATCCATGACTCGGGCCAATCGAAGAATATAATTTATATCTTGGCTGAGTCGGGAATTGAACCCAGGACCCTGCAATTCAAAGGCATTTGTGATACCACCGAAGTCTTCAATCACTATTAATTATTTACCGATTTAGCAGTTAGCGCACTCTGAGCTGTGCTTTGTGCTCTTGCAGTGCCACTGTTTGGCTGCATGTTGTGATCGAGGGATCCGCCGTAATAATTTAATGCTAAAAATCTTTACAGTCGCTTCAAATACCCTATAAAATCTAATAATTCATGATAATAATACTAAAAAAACTTATAGGAAACATTCATAAGTCAAAAGTCCAACAAAGATAATTCAAAACGATTTAATGACGTATGTCAAATACGTAAATACCAAAGACACAATGAGATACAGGAGGCGTTTCTGTTCTCTATGAATAACCACGAAAAAAGTCTTGATCAGATTATGACCTTTTTGTATAGAGCAAACTATAGAGATAAGTTAATGAGCAAACTCAAAAACCAGTTAAAATCCGTACCTCTCATAAGTGCCTCCCTCTATAGTTCTGTGGTGCCTCCATAACTCTACTACATACACAGAGATGTAAATATTCTGATATCTATGACTACATATGATATTTTTAACTAGCTACGTTCTTTGTTCAAGGGCCCCTCATATTTTTATTTTATTTGCATTATTGTTTTTATAACAGCAATAGAAAATACATTCTGAAAAATATCAAATCTCTACCATCGAAATATAAGTACTATCTCTACAAATCACGGTCACGATTAAATACACATTCAATAGCTACAAACCTGTGACAAACGAAAGCATGGATGTACAACGGAGGCTTATTAATAGGGTTTCGTTTTCACTCTTTGCGTACAAAATATTAGAAATTAAACCTTGGTAACTTAGCGTTTGTAATACCTACCTATTTTAATATAACTATCAACATAACATTTCAACACCTGACTAATTTTCTCCGTTACAATCATTTTCACATAATTCCTATGTGATACTTATTTTCCTTAAAAGTTACTTAGAAATCTTTGTGTTCTTGTATATCTTGAAAAGTGATTTGATCTTTTTTCGTCCGTAATCTTAGCTCCAACTTGCGTTTATACTGCCTATCTACTCCATTTTTTGTCAGCTTTTTAGTAAGCATGTAACGGTGAGATGACGATGGCGTCATTACTATTTTAGACTGTTTCGCAACTCCGTAGAAGTTTACTGATATATTTTTTTTAGTTTTCTTTGAAGTTCATGTAGAGTCTGTACAAAAATAACATTTTGAACAAAAATCACACGAGAACATCGCCATATTTCAAGAGATTCAACATAAGTAATATTTAATGTTGAAATCATACATAGTGTTTGTTCCCTTTTTGCCACACATTCACATTCTGAATTGAGTTTTCTTGAGAGTCTTGAACTTACTTTGGGGCAAGCTCTATTTGTGTAATTTGTCCCTATTCGAAGCCTTTGTATTTATTTAAGATTCTGCAATACTATAAAATTTGTTACACATCTTGTAACAAATTTTATAGTATTCATTAAATTACGATTAAAATCAGCTTAAATATAATCGAGACATATAGAATCAAGACATAAGTTAATTACTCGACTGTTTTCAACATTGTCATCATCAGTAATAAAAGAGAATTTATATTTACAATTCACGCAATTAATGATGTTATGGATACTGTTAACTTGGCTCATAATATATAGAGGAATAATGGGAGAGCAAAACATAGAGCGAACATAAAGTCACTTTACTCTTCAGTAGCGCTTTGAAATTAGTTTTATATTTCCACAAAGCTAAACAAATTAATATTGTATGAATTAAAATGAAATGGTAATTTCATCTGTTTAGCTATAACGGTAATGAAACATTATAAATGTGAAAGTGAGTTTGTTTGTTACACTTTCACGCCCTATCTACTAAACCGATCATCATGAAATTTTGCACATACGTAGGTTAGGGTACTGAAAAGGCTATATATCACGCAGGCAAAGCCGCGGGAAACAGCTAGTTTAAAATAAATCAATTTTAAGAAAACGAAGATTTCCAATAAAATTATGTTCTACAACCCTTCAAACTATTGTATGAACCAATGTTTACAGTTCAAAGTTTGAACGTTTCTAAGCATTTGCACCAAAAGTGGCCCTTTTTGTCAAAAACACTAACAAAAGCGTAACATTCGCATTTTAAAATATAAACAGTAGTTTCTTAAAATATTTTTAAGGATTATCTAGGGCCTCGCTGAATAACATTTTATATGATAGATATCTCCGTTTTCTTTCAAATAAGTAACTTTAAGGAAAATATTCCATCCGGGCGGGATTCCCATACCTTATTTCTTAATTAAATAACATTATATCAGCACAGCATTGTGAATGCATAAAAAAAACCTATAAAATACATGTTTTCGTTTATAGACCTACTACGAAACACATACTAAAGGTAACATTTCTTTAACCATTTTGTCCACCGATTCCAGGACAACGACCACCAAATATGGACGGTCAAGTTTCAAAAGACGTAAGCTTAACCACATATATAGAAGTAGAAAGCTATGCTAACCTTATATGGTACAAGAAACAAGTATATGCCTACATGATATTTTTTCTTTAAGTCATAGAGCAAAAATTTTGATGAAAAGTTACGTCTATCATTGACTTTTTATGATATAGAGCGGCAAATGAGCAAGCTTGTCTTGTCTCCCATTCAGGACGCTTGCTCATTTGCCGACATGGACAATCGCTACACAGGGGTGTTGAAAATATCCGTGCTAGCCAAATGGCTTTAATTATTTAAAATGTCCTAAACTATATAATATAATGTATACTAGATGTGCCCACGACGTCGTCCAAGTGGAAAAGTAGCCTATGCACCTTTCAGGCTATAGACTATATGTGTACTAAATTTCAATTAAATCGGTTTAGTAATTTTGGCGTGAAAGCGGACAGACAGACAAACAGAGTTACTTTCGCATTTATAAGTAGGGATTGTAGTATGTGGTTAAAGTTGGAGTAAACAACATTTGGTATAATTCTTAGTACATAAAATGAATAAATGAATTATAATTTACCGCGAACAATGACACAATCCATTGCTGTCATCGTAAGCAGTAAACATAACTTGTTTATTCATTGCTGCCTCTGCTCTCCGTCCCACAGCCTCGATCGCGGAAAGTGATTGATTTCGCATACTGCCTACGTGCCTGTGCCACTGACTACTT
The DNA here is from genome assembly GCA_963082605.1 of Rhodophaea formosa. NCBI lineage: Eukaryota > Metazoa > Arthropoda > Insecta > Lepidoptera > Pyralidae > Rhodophaea > Rhodophaea formosa. The sequence goes on from OY720210.1 coordinate 13,086,602, forward strand.
CTTGTTCCGTGACAACTACACACCTTATATTAGTCAGGCTATAAAAAAAGCTTTATACTTATATTATTGATTAGCATCTACACTGCTGTTATATTCTCTCAACTACCTACCTATACTGTAGCATCTGTAGCGTATATTCTTTTATCTATCTACTGACGTAACATTCTGTACATTTGCAGATAAATTATTTTTTAATAAATTAATAACATATGTATTAAAAATAGTTTTAAATGTAATAGTAATTCAAATTCTCCTTGCAAAAAACTAACCAAATCAATACAATTTATATTAAAATAATTTATGTTAAGTATATTTTATTTCTTCGTCACAACCAGGCTTCGAGCAACACGGCTTTTCTGTACGGAACAACCAGGTCATCCGTAAACCGCACTTCTTTCATTTTAAAACTTATTACTTATGAGATTTATAGACAATTAATTAGGTACATAATCTAATGAATTGTCTATAAATCTCATAATTTAAGTAAGTAACTAATTACCCTTAGTGACATGTTGACGACACCAATAGGTATATTGAAACGATGAGTTATTGCACAATTCCAATACAAAAATAAAAATGCAACTTAATAGCCGGCGAGTCAGCAACAGAAAGAAAAGGCAATTCAGTGCCAGGACGTACGAGTCGCTGTCGCCATGAAAAATGAATAAATTGGTATCTGGGCCAATCGCTTTGTGTCCCAGAACCTTCGCGAAACAAACTTTTATTCTACATAGGTACATTTTAGACCAGGCATTGATTTTAAATATACTGAGTACTAACAAAAATATTACTTGGCTACCTACTGCTATCTCAAATGTATGTGCTGATCGAAGTTATTGATTCAGTTTTAATACTTATCTTTCAAATTGAATTTCTTCAGTGCCGGTGTTAGCATTACTAGCGCCCCGAGCAAAATTTCTATAGGCACCCCACAATCACTTCATACCACCTTGTGCCTTCTCCCGATTTTTATGGCGCCCCTTCCGTATAGAAATTCGCCACTGTTGTCGCCCATAGGACTCAGTGCCCTGGACCAATATCCTGCCAGCCTAACACCGCTGCTGAATTAACTTATTATTCAAAAATATTTAAATGACATTGATTAATTGCTTATGAGCAATAATTGAAAAATATGGAGCTGACTTCATCACTAATTTTAATAATTCGCCAATTGAACGAAACAGTGGAAGCTCATAATTTTATCTCCCAATAGTGACTGTGCAGTCTATGCATAATAAATGCATAGGTATAACTACTGAATACAAACAAATTCAGCCTTGTGGGTTATCTTTTAAACTGTCATTATAATACATGCAGTATTGCGGTGTCAATTGAGCTTATTAATGATAACCTGCCCGGCGGTAGCCGAGTAGGGCTACCAATGCTGTTATTAGAAGTTAAAAATATTTTAAACATGCTTGAAAAACTTAGCGAAATGAATAAACTATACATACCTAAGTATGACGTTTTTTTTTAGAAAATACATATCAATAACCTGGCTTTTCATAATAACAACTTATATAGATTTTAGTTTTTGCCTATTTTTGGCCTTATTTTTATATCTCACTAGAATTCATGTATAAATATACTTAGGCGCCTAACCAGGTTTAATAGTCTTGAGTTGCAATGGAAAAAATCATGCCTTAGACAATGGCATCTAAAATCCGCCCGTTTTGGATTTTTAATTCGCACCCCAAGTAGTATTAAGGCTAGAATATAGAAACCAGTCCGATAGAATCATAAGTGTGGTAACCGCTATAAATAATTCAACCGCATACACTTTTTGCTACGTAGCGTCAACCCTATAGCTGAATGTTGTCATCGACGATTTAGCAACGATGCCATCGTGACCTGTCTGCTCGAGAAAATTTACACCGTATGTGATTGAGCAAGAAGTGGCATTCATCGTTTTGTAATGCTGTATCGTGTGAACCAATTCCTGTTTACTTATATATCTTTACGAGATAAGGTATATTGTTAAGGTTCTGAGTAGGTTGTATACTTTGTTCTTTAAAAAAATAATCATCATATCATACATTAAATAACCTGGTTCTCGTCGGTGGAGTATATTTCATCTTTTCCTATCCTCTTTTAAAACGTTAAATTAACAAATTTTAAATAGGTGAAATCAAAAAATATATAACAAATATTGGCAAGCTAAATTCAAAGAAATAATCTTCTGTAAATTGAAAACAAGGAAAGGCAAATACTCATTTATTTAATCTTTGTTCGAAATAAAATTTTACGATAATGTATTGACTGGCATACAAAAGGTCTTGTGGGTATTTAAGTATACAATATAGGAAGTATTTAGATGCGTAAGCGTAAGACTAATGAAATTCAAACCACTAGGCTAAATGTCAAGCAGATGCAGAGAAGCTATCAATACAATTATTCTGTTTAAATATTACTCTATCTTTATTCATATCCATGACTTTTTTGTGACGTAGGTACATCGATATCCAGCTGGCCGTTTCATGTGTTCTAACAAAAACTGTGATCAGCTGAAGTGATTAGCCTTTTTCTTTCGGTAACTGATTCCTTCTCGGAACGGATCCCACATATAATGAGTAAAAGAGGAATAAAAATTTACATAGTTTCTAATATGTTATTATAGTGTAACTAGATGTACTTATCTATTTAAAAATATGAATAAAAATGCAGTAGTCTAAACTTTTTTTGAGGACAATGAACTGGCGCATTTATTCGAATCACTTCGACTCTACATTTAGTACTATTTACTTCTGTACTATATACTTTATCTTCAGACCAAATCTCACACCTAAGTTATATTATTTTTATAAAACAATCTATTTAAAAACATACCTGTAAATAAAGTCTAGTATAACCAGTTTATTTCTAAAAGGACTAGATAGTCGATAGCGTCATGAGTCGTAGAGTTAAGGTCGTTACAATAATAAACAACTTTGTCAATGTCCAGTATAAGTAATAACAGAACTCTTTGATAGAGATACTGACGATAAATAATTATTTTCAAACTTACTTTGGGGCTAGCTCCACCTTGCTTTGTCCGCATAGGTATACCTATTTATTTAATTATATTCTTGATGTATATGTATGATATTACAGAATCAGAATAAGTTTCTTTAAGGGTCAAAACATAACACAAATCACATATGAAACGTGACTACTACGGCCATGTATTATTTGATTTTAAAGTAGAGTCATATTTTCAACAATACGTACCTAGCAGATAAAAAAGACTGAATTACCTACTACAAAATATATTATCCGGTACCGGTACTTTGCTTAAGATTAATATGGTAACTAATACAATTTTTTTTTATTTTGCCACTTTTAGTAGGTACGTGAAATATCTAAGTTCTTCACCGATTGCAATAACTGAAACATTACCTTACACACTGTGGCAAGAAAGTGTGTATGGAAAGCTAACTTGAAACATTTTTTCAGTCCGACAACGGAAAATAGGAAACGCGATTTATATTCATTTAGAAAAATCATGAAACTTGTCTAAGTACTTACCTTCATCAGGGCGAAATAACCCCACAGTTGGACGTGCTACTTTTTTTTAATACAAGATACCTTCATCGATATTACGCATACTAAGTACGTACTAAGTAGTATGATGATCCTATTATGGTATGGATTATTCAAGACCTCGGTTTTGTTGCTAGAGCCACTCATTCAATGGTCACGTTAGAAAAAATGTAGGCGTACCTAATAGGTGGAAATGACTACCATAAATAGTAATATATAAATTTATAGTCTATTACCGATTGAAGAATGCTCAGGTTCTAGTTACATACTCGGCCTGGCTCGGTTTTTACGATCTTCATAGAACGAAGAGCTGCAGGTACACATTATATTATTTTTAAAAATATTCCAATCGACGCGGAATGTTTAACATAGGTTTTTAAATATAACTATATGTAGTTAAAGTTAAACCAAACCACAGTATCTGTATATATTAACTCTATACTTTGGAAATTCTCGCTCAAGGTGATAAATTTTTTAGCGAGTACAAGTAAATTTGATATTAAGTACCTACTTGCAAACAAAACATATGTTCTACTAGTGTCGTGACTTTCGTATTGTATACCTACTACAATTAGCTGAATCATTTCCAATTATAATTAGTTCTTTCAAAATGTTTGACGAGATGCCTTAAGGACTAAATTGGTAGAGGTGAAGTTAAATTGATGAAGGAGAAAATAAATAAAGAAACTCTCACCTATTTCGAAGTCGCTCGTTAGCACTATAAATCTTGATTAGTTACGATAGAATGAAAAACAAAAGGGTTAAATGTTTGTTTACATTATCAACAAAATAGAGTTTCGATCAGCCGGGGCTGTCGTCGGGTTATCGCGCGACGGTCGGTTCCCGCGGTACACTGCGGTCGAATGTTGTTGCTTTGCGATTATGGACGATCGCGAGTCGCGAGTCCGCGGAGCTCGCGTGGGTGCTTCCCGCTAAAACCAGTCTCCTTGGTTACGTGAGGTGAAACGTCATCCGCTGTGTTTCATTTTCAAATGTATTAATACCATATTAATACTTAAAATTATTCAACTTATCCTAGACGTATCCCCTTAATGGGACGAAGGATAGTGATAAAATTCCAAAAGATAAAATGTAGACCAAAGTAGCATATTTGAGCTTTCCAAAAACGCACATTACTTGTGCTGGTTATAGTACCTACTTACGTATGTTACACTTATGCTATGGATTGGATATGCTTGCGGTGTGCGAAACATGAGACCTATGATACTATGATAAGTTTTTTTGACAGCTAGTAATACAGGGTTATTTGAAAAACATCAATTTTTTACCTCTTAAATCGGAATCAGAATTCCTATCATAATATACCTAGACCCAGAAGAAAAAGGCGAAAATCGGTGAAAAATACTGGACTTCCCATACAAGTTCACCGACCAGCTGGTAGAGTTTCTATGGGAAATCTAAATTTGTTTTCTCCGATTTTCACCTTTTTTGCTGCAGGTCTATATATTCTGTTAGGGATTCTGATTCTGAAACTAAGGACTTATTGATGTTTTTAAAATAACCCTGTATTTCTATTTCTATTACTAAGTAAGAATTTCCATTTAACATCATTAGATCGCCTATTGTCAGTAACAAAATATAACATTTTTGCCAGTGTCTTTCAAACAATTACATGGCGGTAATCTATTTTGGGTTTATATCTCCACCCGCGCCGCTTATTATAGCATCATAATAGAACCTGCCTACCTAGGATTCTACCAATAAGAGAGCTCCGCTCTACCTTATTCTCAACCTTCTTACTAGCTTCATACCAAATATGGATGTTGTCCATTTGTGAATCAACGGTAAATGAAAATAAGGAAATGAATGAATTTTTATTACTGCTAGCAAAGAGTTATGCTATACTTATTTAAAAGTAGGTAAGTAACCAAAATATAAATGTACAGTCACAGATTTTAATACCTATCCAATTTATTTCAAATTTGTAGAGGTATGCACTTGATTAATCTAAGTATATATGTAGTAAGTAGTACAAAGGCGGTAGTAAACTCGTGATAAGTACGTAAGTGATGGATAACTTTCATTTGTCTTCCCATGTTTAAAAAAAAACACCTTAAATAAAAAAGGTTTTATTAACACCAACATCCTAAAAACTTTAAAATAATTTAAATATCAAGCATTTCTTCCATTCTAATAGAGTATGGCACGTCGTGGACGGAAGTCCAGTTGACCGTGTTGGAGCGGCTAATGACGTCATCGACCATCTGGTTGCGGAACTCTTCCCAGCGGCGGTGAGCCACGAAGTCTTTGAACAGCTGCTTCTTGGTGGGGATCTGTGAATACGAATATTTGGTTAAAATGATTTGTCTAACGTTATGGATAGGATTCTATATTCGAGGCTTATATCAGCGAAACTAGCGACACCCGTTATTTCATTCTTGTACTCCGTAATAAGATCAAATTGAAAAAGTCTACGACAGTACTTCAGTAATAAATTATATTTAGTATTTTTAGTATACCTTTTCATAAAAATCACTAAAAGTGGCCGCTTTTGGCAGTAATGAGCAGTTCTCTTAATTTATCAAATAGGTAACAAATAATCAAAAGAATACCTAAAATATAACAAGTTTTTATCCCTTGCGGGGTAGACAGAGCCCAAGGTCATAAAACCTTCAGGCCACTTTTAGATTTATTCCAATTGTTCTTATTAAAGATTAAATTAATTAGCCGTGTAATTCCCGGCAGAGTAGAATAGGACCACTCCAAGTCATCCCGTGGATGTCGTAAAAGGCGACTAAGGAAACACTTGCTAAACAAAGCTTATTAACATCAAAGATACCTCTCCAACCCGTCTGGCCAGCGTGGAGAGTGTAGGCCAAATCCTCTGACTACTCAGGCTAGTATATGGCTCTGGTAGTACAGAGAGGGTCGTGCTCCTGCAGTGGAGACTAGAAAGACCTGATGATGATGATGATGAAGAATTAAAAAATAAAATGAGGGGTGGCGCTAGTTGGCTCGTCTAAGCTTCTCAAACGCGACGAAGACATATTACTCATTCGTAGATTAAACGCTAGTATGGCATCGAAGCTCCTTAAAGACATTGTAAAGAACTCCTTTGTTGGGATAGTAATAGAATAATCATCAGTGTAGGTTCACCAACCGTTTTAAAGTAGTGGGCGGCCGCGATCAGTGTGTTCGTGCCACACTACAAATAGAGACGATAGGACACGAGAACCTGTTTTGTGAGCTGCAAACACCTACATCGAAAGACACATAGGCAATGAACTGTTTAAATTATATTTACTTAAATACATTCTCAGTTCAGCCAGTATTGCTATGTATTAATAGTAGCAAATATACATTTTCTTAGTTTCTTTTACATTAATTATTAATCATATGAATAAGCGACGTTCTCCTCGGGGCAGTGGTTAATAGCTCGCTGACTTCACGATGAGATAAATGATTTTTAAATCGTTTTCCAGTACGTGCATATACAAATAAATCTTTACAGATATTCATCTGCGGATCTAGAACTACCTAAAAGGGATTAGCATTAGGCGGGCAGCTGTAGCTGGTCGGAAAACTTTCGCAAAATCTTACAGCTTGAATGCATTCAAGCTATAAGATCTCTTCCATGGTGTCCCGAGAAACTACTAAAAGGGGTTCTTCAAAAAGGGCGTGAAAAGATTTCTTTGGGGTCGGCAACGCGAGAGTGGCTCCCCTGTTGTTGCATGGCATCCATAGGCAACAGTAATTGCTTCTTATCAGGTGGGCTGCATATCTGTTTGCCTAATTAGCTGTATACCAAAATAAAATAATAATAGTTTTAAAAACTAAAAAACACGCTTTTCATGTATTGCCATCAGAACTCAGAGCGTGTGCAAAATTTTATCCTAATCGAAGACCGGGAAGTGGGTCAAATTAAGATTCCAAGATTTTCTTACATACATAGTTAGTTACAATACAAGTAAAGCTAAAAAAAGCGTGTTAAAACTAGTAAGTAATACCCGTAACAACGGACATTAGGCTCCATAGATATCAGAATATTTAGGGTAAAACACAGATAGTTGCCGAATTTTCAAAAAGTTTAAGTTATAAAAAATGGGTCGTTATTAATAATACCTAATAATGTATACGAAAACATAGGTCTTTCATAGAAGACCAATTCCGTGAACATAATTGATACGGGTTTTGAGTATATTACGTTTTATTTGACCTCCTAAAAAACGGATAGTCGCCTCCTGCAGCGGATAGTTGCCAAATGTTAAAAAGAGTTAGGAGGATACTTGCCGCATAGTCATACATAACACCTGGGTTTTTGCCTATACTTGCGAGGCATTCTGTTTACCTAGAATGGGCACGTGAAAGCGGTTAATATTGTTTTACATTTAAAACAAGTAAGTATAGCATAATTTTGAGTTGAAAAAAAATCTTCGTTGATTAAGGAATGAATGGTAATGAATAGTTGCCTTTAGAGCAACTATCCACCACAATAAATAAGGCAACTATCCTTTTTATACGGATAGTTGCCTTTTCGATTTAGGAAATAAATAAAATCTTTTCAACAATAAAACGCAATTAAAGGTCTAATGTAAGCAAAGAAATAAAATGTATTCTGAAACCACAATCAATTATAAAGATATCCAACAAAAACTACTTACCAATATAATTACGCAGCGGAAGATTTTTGCTCACACTTGACGAAACGCGTGCACCCACTCCAACGGTTTACGTGGCAGTGAGGCCTGCGGGGGGAGCGCTTCCAACTATAATCAAGCACTAATGCCATAAATGTACCTAACATAGAGAATTCGAAACCGACGCAAGTAATCCCCCGACGCAACTATCCGTGTTTTACCCTACTAGGTTTAGGCTCCAACGCATCTCAGTCGAGGATGCCACCGAGAATAACGTTTGAACGAGGAGGTTGAACTATTAGTACCTTTTTCTCCAAGTAGTGTTGTATCCGAGTCCAAATATTGGCCGTGTTGCGTTGCAGCAGCCAGATCTTGGGCATGAGCATGCAGTCAACGGGCGTCAGAGCCACAATCCGCCGGTCACGCATGTTCTCACCGAAGCCGAAACTTGCGCCTGGATTCAGCTGGCAAACCTATACGTATATATTTACGTGGTCAATTCTACTAAAATATATTAACTATAATGTGCTTTCATGTATTCACAATTATGCTATTCTGATTTATACTCTTATTAAACTAAGAAATCTCTTCCATACTGGTTTGGGAGAAAAGGAAAAACTATAGCGGACAACACTATCGTGGAAGTATCGCCACCAACCTCTTTGCCACCGGCACGTCGCTCGTTCCGCGCGTGCACCTAGAGTTTTAACTCTATGAAAAACGTCATGCTATTGTAATTTTTGTGAACGTGCGCGCGGAGCGAAATTTTGAATTTTATTGTTATTAGTTTCATAAAACGTTTATAAATAGTGTAATGTGACGTGCGGACTTTTATTTTAATAAATTATACTGGGCGACGCTTAGTTGCCGTCAAAGGTTGCCGCTCGCTATAAAACATAGAATATACCAGCTGTTTTTCTTCCCGCGCAGACCGTAAAAGCCGGTCATGGGATTGGGCAAAAATCTACGGAACCACGTTATAGTTGATGCGGCTAGCAACCCATCACTATTGTGACTCCGCTTTTCACCTTAACGCCCACAAATACGCTAAACGTGGGCTTTGGGTTTTACGACCTTGGGCTCTGTCTACCCCGCAAGGGATAAAGACGTGTATGTATGTACGTGTATGTATGTACAATGTATGTATGTATGTATGTAAATTAAGAAATAATTTCTAGGGGAAAATTCCACGCGGGCAGAATACGAACTACGTCTTACTTAGTCTTTGTACGACTAATGCTCCTAATAGTTTGCTTTTTCATGTGTGTAAGGTGCCAACATTCATGTCAGATTTTTCAAGCTGCCTAAACGCATCTGACAGAGCTTTTAACGACTGCCACCAATAATGACAGCAGGAACCAACGGCCTAACGTGCCTGCTCCTAAAGGCCACCGCTATCGATCCTACAGGTGAAATTTCTTCACCATATCCTAACGACTAACATTTCCTATATCTTGTTTCTTAATTAAATAAGAGTCTAAGGAAAGTTTTAATGCGTATAGGAAGAATGGGATGTGGTGGAGATTTTGCACGGTTGAAGCGCAGTAGCTCAAAGAACAAACCCTGCCAATGAAGATATATTTTTACCATAGGTATCTTAGAAAGTAATTCAAATTAAAACTAAAGATGCGTAGAAAAATATTAATATTAGAATACAACCTGCATAAAATACGTTTTGATATTTGTTGGTCGTGCGTTGATAATTTCAGGTATAACACTAAGCCTGAAAAACAAAAAGAGCATATAGTATACATAGTTGATTTCAAACCCCCTGACTATATTTTAGGTTCACAATCAGAATCTCAAATTAAACATAAAATAATAAGAAAAAAAGGCAAAAATGAAAATAAAAATAGACCTCTCATACGAAGTCACCAATTAGCTGGGCAAATTATTATAAGAAGTCAAATTATTTGTTATCTTTTTTTTACCATTTTTAGGGTTCCGTAGTAAACTAGGAACCCTTATAGTTTCGCCATGTCTGTCTGTCTGTCTGTCTGTCTGTCCGTCCGCGGTTATACTCAGAGGCTATAAGTACTAGAAAGCCGAAATTTGGTATGAATATGTATATTAATCATGGCAAAAAAGTGGTAGAAGAAAATCGTGAAAAAAAAATTTTTTTAGGGTAGCTCCCGTACAAGAGGGAGAAATATATTTTTTTTCTTTACAAACCCATCGTGTTGGGTATTGTTAGATAGGTAAATCAAAAAATATTGTTTCATTTTTTGATTTAGGGATCCGTTTCCGAAATATTTGGTTTTAAAGTGCAAATTTTTGTTAGAGGTAAGTGTTCCCCCCCCTCTATTTGCTAAATGGTTATATATAGATACGTGAAAAAAATTACAGCAGTAGTATATATACTGAAGTTGAAAGGAAAACTATCAGAGCTGAGTTATAAGTAGAAACTAAAAATTTATAGGCAACCAACTTATAAAATGTGCTCGAAAATGTGAAATTTCATATATTTTCATTGTTAAGTTGTTTTTGGTCGTGAAACTGTGATGTGCGAGTGTGAACAGTGTGAACTCAAAGTTGTCATTCGCAACTACGGAACCCTACACTACGCGTGGCCCAACACGCACTTGGCCGGTTTTTTTCTTGCGATTCTGTATTCCATTTGGAATTCAGCTTCTGAGATTAAAATACAGTCAGGGGGTTCAAAATACGTCTATAACATGGTACACGTTATTGAAGGCGTAAAAGGTATGAAAATGTAGAAGATACCTCACAGATTCCCGACCATGCATTTCATGCGAAACCGGTAAGTAGAATTGAGACCCCGCTTTGCTGTCCTTCGAAGGACGCTGTGAAATTTCGTCTTCCTGGAATTGAACGCTCTCACGTCTTTCCACAGAAGTTCTTTGTTCCTTCATTGAGGACTTCAAGGTGCTCTGTCTTTTTTCTTGGCTAACGGAAGGGACTGCCGACACTTCACTAGCATTACGTTGAGGGTGGTCTTCTTTAGACGATGCTCCTGATCCTGTAGGACCTGAAGTACGAGATTCTTTATCTTCTTTGCTTTTATTCAGGTTTTTGTAGGCGCCAAAATATTTCTCATCAAAATCTTGCTCGCTTTCTTCTTTAGGTATCTGAAATTTATTAAAATAAAATAAATACTACTTTCGATAGTATTCTCCTTTTGATCTGAGTGTTTTCCCCGATGGTCTATGGTGTCTTGCATTAGTGTCGTAGTCTCAACCTATAGAATAGGTTTTTGAGCTTTTTTTATATTTTATATATATTTTAAGGTTCTAGTATATATATATTTCATATGGGCCATTATGGTTTATGTTATTAAAACTTTAATATTGTTGCCTGAGACAAATAAACCAAATTAAAGCCCGGGGTCCGCTATTAAGACATCATTCATGCCGTAATATGATTGGGTGCTATTTTAACTAACTTATTTGTTTAATTTTAAGAATAATTACAAATTCTTTAGACTTATCTTAGTCGCTATCTTTATTAAAAATAAATAAATAAATAGGGACATATCACACAAATTGAGCCAGCCCCACAGTAAGTTGTGAACTTGTGTCGCAGGATACTAACTCAACAATACTATATTTAATAATATATACTTATATAGATAAACATCCAAGACCCAGGTCAATATGAAAAAGATCTTTATATCTTGACCTGACCGGGGATCGAACCCGGGACCCCCGTGTCGCAGGCTGGCGTGTTGACCGCTGCGCCACGGAGCTCGACATAGGCATTGGGGTTTTGTCTTAACTTCGGTGTTCCTTAAGGGAACCCTCGCTTGCCCCTGTTTTGGTCTCAATGAAACTGAAAGAACCTTTTGAAAAGAGTTTCTATTGGCGTTTCTAATTGTTGGCGTTTGTACTACTACTTTGGTACCGATACGATAGTAAACTTAAGTTTAGAACAATTTATAATATGAAGGTGAAGGACGTGAAGGTGGCCTATCATCATCAATTCGTATAGGTTACACGGTCAGTCGTCATGCACACCCTGGTGTCAGAGTTCTTCAGAACCGTTGCTCGGCCTCTGACGTGGTTCCTTTAACGACTACCCGATGGCAGCCGGGACCAACAGCTTAACGTGCCTTCCAAAGCACGGAATCATATTTCTTATCAGACAATCAGGTGACTCATGCCTGTAATGTCCTAACCTAAGAAGGCCTATTTTCTAAATACTTAAATCTTTGAATCTCGAGTTTCTTTGAACCTAACTTACCCTCTGTGGCCAAGTCGTCTTTATTGTATTGGGGTTCGCCCTAAGTTGGGGACGCGTGGCATTTAAAATGAGGTGAATTAGTTTATTAGATGCGTTGTCATTTTCCCGGGGCCTAGTTATTAAATCAGAGGATGGCTTCCATGCCAGAAAAAAACCGTGGCTTGACCGTAATTCCCCAAAAAGTAACAATAAAGTATATGTAAGTACCATACTTATTAACCCGCGTTGGAAATAGCCCCAGAACCTTTTTTTACAGCAGACTATTTCGACTAGTCCGTATAATTCATGAATAGTTAATGTACAAAAAGTTATTAAATCAGAGGATGGCTTCCATGCCAGAAAAAAACCGTGGCTTGACCGTAATTCCCCAAAAAGTAACAATAAAGTATATGTAAGTACCATACTTATTAACCCGCGTTGGAAATAGCCCCAGAACCTTTTTTTACAGCAGACTATTTCGACTAGTCCGTATAATTCATGAATAGTTAATGTACAAAATTAATTATAAATATATATACTTAAAATTCAATTTACAAATTCAACTTCAGAAGAAGAAACTCTAAAATAGAGGTAAGAGAAACACAAATACGTACGTAAGGATCATACAATGTATAAGAATTGCGGCCCAAATGGGTTTTGGTTATCACTTGCATGGATTCAATCATCTGACAACGACCCGACAGGATAAAGTAGACGAAATTGGCCACTCCCACGCCGTCACCGAGCAGGGTCTCATTCACGTCGTACGACTTCATTTTAGCCACTATGCAGCCTTCACGACGGGCCACCTGCCGACAGACAAAATAGCCAGGCCAGAATAAATAGGCACAGTAAAATAAGAAAATATGTTTGTAAAAAAATATGATGTTTGTTTGTTTGTTTTTCGTGTGTGTAAGTGGCCAAGACTGGTGTCAGTTGTTTTTCAAGTTGCCCAAATGCATCTGACATAGCTTTACGACTGCCATCAATGATGACAGCCGGGACCAACGGCTTAACGTGCCTTCCGAACCACGGAGGACCTCGAGATATTTTTCTTCCACTCGCGGTCACACATCCAAGTGGGGACTGCGCTCGGGGGCTTAACATGCGTTAGCGACTAGCGTTAATAAATACTTAGGCCCACTGGACCACCAGGCTGACAATTCTCTATAAAAATATTTATATATATCTCAATAAAACTAATAGCGTATAGAAATAGGCAATTTTAGAAAATAGTTCGTGAAATTGACGTGGTGCAGCAGCAAAATTGGTACGACGGACATTGCTAGAAGTGTCGTGATAAAAGTTGTCCGAGAATGGATAGTGAGCTAGTGGCATGAAAGGAGCATTCCCATTTTTACGGTATACGCATATATTTAAGCTTTTGGAAATATCAACAGAATTATTTACATGTATGTACTACAAATACTAGCAGATATAATTTTACTACTATAAATTGACATCACTAGGTATTTAATTTTCTATATAAAAGAAAGTCGTGTTGGTGACATCATTTATAACTAAAGAAAGGCTGAGCCGATTTGGCTGAAAATGCGGAACTTGCACACAATTTTTTTCATTGTCCTATGAAAAGAGCTCTCAGAAATAGAAATAACAGTGAAAAAATCATCTTGATAACCCAAAAACTCTTTGAGATATAAGGGTTTGAAAATTCCAATTTTTCGTCTCGGCCTAAACGTCCCTAAGAAAAAACAACTGACTAGTGACGTCAAAGTCAAAGTCAAAGTCAAAGTCAAAGTCAAAGATTTTTATTCAAAATTGGATAATTGTATCTCTTTTTGAACGTCATTTTTTTTTAATTCTTATTATTTTTATTTTTAATATGCAAAATCGAAAAACTACTAGCGTTTCGTAATGACCACTGGTGAGAAGAATACGCCGAAAGAAACTCAATCCAGACTTGGTCCCTACGTGCCTGAAGGGCTTCGATTACAATGTATTACAATTTTTATATATTCTAATGTTATTTATATTTATTACAATAAATTAGAAACAATTAAATTACTACCACGCATTTTTATCATTTAAATAATCATTAATACAATAATATGCCTTTTTTACTAACTGATTTTTAACAGCCGTTTTAAACTTATGGAAAGGTAGACCCGATATTTCTGTGGGAATTTTATTATAGAAGCGTACTCCGAGACCCATAAATGAACGCTTAGTTTTCTGCAATCGTAAAGCTGGTGCAGCTAATTTATTTTTATTTCTTGTGTTTCGGTCATGAATGTCACTATTTTTTTCATATAAATTTAAATTATGGCGTACAAACATAATATTCGCAAATATATACTGAGAAGGTAAGGTTAAAATATTTATATCTTTTAACAATTCTCTAAGAGATTCTCTAGCACCAAGTTTATATATAGATCTGATAGCTCGTTTCTGCAGGATAAATATTGTGTTAACTTCTGCAGCGTTACCCCATAGTAAAATTCCATAAGACATAACACTATGAAAGTAACTAAAATATACTAAACGCGCGGTTTCAACATCGGTCAGTTGTCTAATTTTCCTGACAGCATAAGCCGCAGAACTAAGTTTACCTGCCAAGTTTGTAATATGGGCACCCCATTGAAGCCCGGCATCAAGAGTTATTCCAAGAAAAGTTGTTTTATCTATCAGATCTAGTGGTTCATTATCCATTACTATGCGAGTTGGTATTTTGGCAACATTTGGTAAGCAAAATTTAATACATTTAGTTTTCTTAGCATTCAACAAAAGATTGTTCGCTGTGAACCAATCTGACACTTGAGCTAATGTACTATTAACCTCGTCAAAAGATTCAGTTTGTCTATCTATTTTGAAAACAAGAGAAGTATCATCGGCAAATAGTACAGCCTTACATGTAGTGACACAGTAAGGCAGATCATTGATGTAAATAAGGAACAACAAAGGCCCTAGGATAGAGCCCTGGGGTACGCCCATTTTTACAGATGATCCGGAGGATTGAACCCTGTTTAAACTGACGGTTTGAGTTCGGCTACTTAAATACGATTCAACTAAATTAAGAGATTTGCCTTTGATTCCATAGTGCTCCAGCTTGGATAGAAGGGTATTGTGGTCTACGCAATCAAAAGCTTTGGTAAGATCACAAAACACACCAATAGCATTTTGTTTTCCCTCCCAAGCATCATATATGTATTTCAACAGAGCTACACCCGCATCTGTAGTAGACCGATCCTTCGTGAATCCATACTGTTCACCATGGAAGAGACCATTACTATTAAAAAAAGCTATTATTTGATTAAACATTATCTTTTCAAATATTTTACTGAGCGCTGGCAGAATAGAAATAGGGCGGTAATTAGTGGGATCATTCTTATCGCCAGATTTGTATAACGGAATGACTTTGCTTAACTTCATCAAGTCAGGAAAAGTTCCTGTATCTATACATTTATTAAATATAGAAGCTAAATATGGCGCAATTATTTCAATAATACTACTAATGACAGGTACTGAGATATCCCACAAATCTCCAGTCTTCTTATTGTTTAAACTCTTAAATGTATCAATGACTATTTCAGGTGTCACATATTGAAATATTAAATGGTTATTACATTCTGGTATACAACTTGCTAAAAGTCTTTTAGATTCAGCGGGTGATGAACGTAAGGAGGCAGTAATGTTGACAGGAATATTAGTAAAGAAATCTTCAAAATATTGCGCGATATCTTTATTAGTACTAAGGAGCTTATTATTGACTTTTAATTCGATTTTGTTGTCACGTTGTTTACTTTTACCAGTTTCCTTGTTAATAATTTTCCAAGTCGTTTTTATCCTATCATGAGAATCTTTTATAGTTTTCCTAGTATGTAAAGATTTTGCATACAAACATACCTTTTTAAAAACTTTTGAATAATTTTTAACATATTTTATGAATTCAGTATTCCTATTATAAACTTTCATCGCTAATAATTCGTATAATCTGTTTCTACTAATGTAAATGCCAGTAGTAGCCCATTCACTAAATTTATTACGGTTACGTCTGGTACATTTTTTAATTTTGAATGCACTATTGAATTCCGATTCAATAACACCAAACATTTTATTATATAGGGCATCCGGATCATCTCTCGTTTCTTCAATTAGAGGCATTTTTTCAGCTATTTTATTCTTACGTCACTCCTTTAGCAATTTGTATGCGTGTTGTGAGGACTTTGTTTGTCAGCTATGTTAAATATTGCGTTTAGGGAAATGGCTTCATAACAAAAATTGCTATAAATTTAAAGACCTATTTCATAGTAATATAAGATTTTTGAAATTTTCATATTTTTGAAACGGACTTTTCTAACCAATCTTAACCAAAGTTAATGTATCGATATCGGACTGAAAGTATCCTTAACAAATTTTTCCAGGTAGATGCTTATATAATCAGAAATAGTTTTCAAAATGTACACTTCATGCAAGTTCCCCATTGGTGGGAATGTAGCTTAGAACCAGGAGACGGATAAAGGATACAGGTACGTTGTCCCTGAGTGCCATAGGCTAAGCCGGGGTGGACTACTAGTATTTTATAGTTATTACGATCCCTACTTTAGGAGATTACATGCCTTATAGCATTACACTTGTTACATGGCTTCTGAAATTGATAAATTACGAGGATTTTTTGGAGGATTACCAGGATTGGTGGTAAATTAAGTGAGCAATTCACTTAATTTACCACCAAAACTCCTAACTTTATATTTTTTTTTATATGTACTTAGGTATACGGACAAATGACACAGATTGAGCAAGCCCCAAAGTAAGTTCTTAAGTAAGACTTGTGTTATGGAATACTAACTCAACGATACTATATTTAATAACAAATACATATATAGATAAACATCCAAGACCCAGGTCAATCTGAAAAAGATCATTTTTCATCTTTACCTGACCGGGGATCGAACCCGCGACCATCCGTGTCACAGGCAGGCGTGTTGACCGCTGCGCCACGGAGCTAACTTAAGTTCATATATACCTAATTAAATAATTTTACAAAATGTTTCAGATATTTCATATTTTAGTTATAAGTTAATTCAATTTACCTCGTCAAGAGCATCGAAATAAGTAAATGCTGACATGGCATCCCGCACTTCATCCCATTGCTTCTGCACAGATGCGAGCAGCACATTCTTGAAGTCCTCCTTCATCAGTGCCAATAGTTCGCAATGATCTATCACAAGAAAACAATTTTCTTAGTAATAATATAAGAAACAAATCCAATGAACACGTTTCTAAGCTACGTTCACCAATAATGTTTGATCGATTTTGCAAACAAACCAAAACATCACTGCGCGGGCAGAAGCTTCTGGCCTTTACTGGACTCGTGTTTTTTTTTCATATGTTAATATAGGTATAACTAGCTGATGCCCGCGACTTTGTTCGCGTGGACTTTATGATTCCGGCAAACAAATTCCGTAAACGCAGAACTTTAACCTGATCTTTTATCATCATCAAATGTTCCTCGATTTTATGTAAACACATGTTTTAGCTAGTAAATAGGACCTAGGTATGGGCAGAGTGCCCTCAACCTATAAGCGCACGTCACCAGAGGGCCTTCGGGAAGGACGAACTTCGGCTTTGGGTGTTGCCAAAAGGGCATATCCTAGTGGCGAGTGACCCGGGACCGCTGGGCAGTCACCAGGAATATAAGCTAATCGTACTCTATACACTGACAAGAACACAGTTCTTAAATTATAGATAGGTACTCTACACACTCTATCCCAGTGGAGAGTGTGATTCTGTAAAATTGGCAATATAAAATTTGACATGGTTCTGTATCAGATGTTCTAAATCTTTGATTTATATACCTCAACAAAAAATGCTCATCGGGTTGAATAACTTTTACTAAGGCGTCATTTAAATGTTTCTTATAGTTTACCTGAACCATTATGGTTCTATATGAGGTGTTCCAAATCCCAGATTTTTTTACCTCAACATAAATGCTTATGCCTCAACAATAAGGCTTAACAACTTTTGCTAAGACTCCACTTTTATATTTCTTATGGACCATTATGCTGCTGCATCAGGTGTTCCATTTTCCAAAATTATTTATACTCTATATAAAGTTAATTTGAATCGGTCCAATATTTTCGGAGATAAGCGTGATCATACATACAGACAGACAGACAGTCAAGAAATTCCAAAAAATTCTTTTTACTTTCTATTATTTTATTTAAGTGTCCCTCTATCCATTTCAGTCAAAAATACTAAATTTACAGGCATAATATTTTTACTGTTTTATTATATGTATAGATGTAGCAATGCATTATTAGGCAGGGAATTTTTTCATTAGAAGACTAGGCGTAAAAATGCATAGTATCTGTAGACGACAATCTTGAAACCTCGCCGTCTACAAAATCACTGGCAGTGGACTGTATAACACATATGCCCCTCGGACGCACGGTCTTCCCCAATTGAAACGCGCGAATTCGGAAACAAACACTTCGAATTTATATAACTAAACACTAGCACGGCACGACACAGACTGCGGCCGCGCGCTCATATTTATAGCTTTTGTACACATGAGATTATGTGAGACTACCCACTTCGATGAATAAGTGCGGTGTGAGCGGGGTGCGGGGTATCATCCCCTCCATTTCCCGTTCTTTTCCAAAATGTCCTTTCACCGCACTATTTTCTAGGTAGATAGTCTCACATTTACAAAGCATTACCTAAATCTATGCTTATAATTACATAAAACTAGGCCCTATGTGCAGCAATACCGAAAATAGTACATCGGTTCTCGTTACGGTATTGCTGCACAAGGGGTACCTTGTTGTCCTATGCCTGCCGCTAGGTGGCGCATAGTTGCGGCCAGTACATAGGATTACTTTACATAATATCCCAAAATCCCAGTACATAGCCCGCAATTTACCAAACATATACCTTGTAAGTGAGATGACCTACCACGGGATACCAAAAAACCACATACCTTTTACCTCGGTCATCTCACTTAATGTATGGCATTCAAAATAAACAACCAACCGTGCGTATGTTTATTTGGAACCTCTTATAGCTAAAACTTAACTATTTACGCTAGTTTACATTATATACTAACGGGCAAAAGCCTTTATTTACATTAAAAAAAAACGTTATTAAAACCTGCTATTTCTATACATACAAGCTATGTTACTACTACCGAACTGTATGTTGGTTTGAACGCGCTTCTGTCCGTAACATCCTCTCCTCGACGTAGGGTTCATCCCGCAGTCCCAGGACTCTGCGCCACCTCGTCAGCAGGGTCCATCAGCGGCAGGACAGCCAAGCGCGACGTCGGACGCCGGAACACACCTCCATTCGTACGGACGGCGCAGTTGCGTACCTCGCCGTCGGGTCCGGGGTAAATCTCGGTTACTATGCCGCGCGGCCATACATTGCGCGGCAAGTTCGGGTCCACCACCACCACCAAATCGTTGACTTTGATGCTTTTGTAGTTATGGGAAGGCGTTTCTCGCCTAGGCACTAACTCGGGTAGATATTCCTTTATCCACCTCCTCCAATATTCGTCAGCCAAACCTTGCGCAGCCCTCCAGTGTCGTCTGTCCGCCGGCTCACAGGGCCCTAGAGTGGGTAGGCCCTGTGAGCTGCCCAATAGAAAGTGATTGGGCGTTAACGCCTCTGGATCGTCGCGTGTTACGGGTACGTGGGTCAGGGGACGCGCGTTCACAGTGTACTCTACCTCAGCTAGCAGTGTCATGAGAACCTCTTCTTTTGGATACTTAGAGGTTAACACCGTCTTGAGAGCGTTCTTCACCGTGCGTATCATACGTTCCCAGCTACCGCCTTGATGCGCCGCTCCTGGACTGATATAGCGCCATTCTAGCTGTTTATTTAGCGCGTAATCTCGCAACAACGGCTCCCATTCTGCGAAGGCTTGTTGCAGCTCTTGATCGGCTCCTTTGAAATTTGTCGCGTTGTCTGAATATATCAGGCGCGGCCAGCCTCGCCGCGCGGCCATCCTTCTCAGCGCCATTATAGCTGAGTCCGCACTTAGAGTCGCTACTAACTCTATATGGATCGCCCTCGTAGTCAAACATGTAAATAGGGCTCCCCATCTTTTCTCGTGCCTTCGCCCAATCGTAACAATCATTGGCCCAAATAGGTCCCAGCCGCAGTTCGAATAGGGTCTCGCAAATGCGTCCAAACGTGCCCTAGGGAGGTCTCCAATGACTGGTCTGACCGCGCGCGCCTTTCTTACTCTACATAACGCGCAATTTCGTGCCACTGTTCTAACCGTCGGCCTTAACTTTATGATTAGATACTGTTGTCGAAGATCGTTGACTACCCGCTCATTATGAGCATGATGTGATTGGCGGTGGGCGCGAGCGACTAACAGCCGCGTGTATGGATGTCTTCCGTCTAAGATCACAGGGTGGTTCAGCGCGAGCGTGGCGACATCCGCGGCGTTAGCCCGGCCAGAGGCTCGCAGCAGGCCCTTTGCGTCAAGAAAGGGGTGGAGCCCCTGCGCTCGGCATCGCGCAGGTAAATCCCGACCGCCTCTCAGTCTTTCTATCTCTTCCGCAAAGCTCTCAGCCTGTGACAGCTTACTCAACGTTATCTCCGCCCTCTCCACATGCTCAAACTCAAGCGCCCGCCGTTCCTTTCGTCGACAATTTTCAATAAATAGCCATACTCGGCTCATTGTTTTCAACAGGCGCTCGTAGGTAGAGAACCGTTTCATGTCAATTACACAGTCTGACACCCTCTTTGTGTACATTACGTATTCTTCATTTACTTCCGTGTTTACGGGCCATTCTTGCGGCCATTCCTCCTTCGGCCTATACAGGAACTCGGGGCCCGTAAACCATCTATCGGTGTCACTCTTAACCGTGAAGTTCAACCTCGTCGCGTCATCCGCGACGTTCTTGTCCGTCGGCACGTATCGCCACTGCTTTATGTCTGTGGTCTCCGTGATTTCTGTCACTCTATGTGCTACGAACGGCGTATACTTGATCTCGGGATTTCGTAGCCATTGCAGAACGGTTTTTGAGTCCGTCCAATAGGTCACCTCATCGCATGCCCACTTATGCTCGGCCACAACTGATGACGCCAGTCGCGCGGCTATTAACGCCGCCTGCAGCTCCGTTTTCGGTATCGTCTGGCCCCGGAGCGGGTTTACTTTGGCTCTCCCAGCGGCCAGTTGTATGCTGATATGTTCGTTCTCGTCTTCCGAGCGCCAAAACAAAGCTACGGCCACCGCCGCCTCACTGGAGTCACAAAATACGTGAAGCTGCCTTTTCTTCGCGTTCTTAGCGTATTGCCTGGGCAGACGCAACTTCTTTACGTCTTCCAGTCCCTTTAGCCATTCCTTAAAATCTTCCGCATCTTTGCTTGGGATCTGTTCATCCCACTCTATGCTTAGGCGCCACAATCCTTGTAGTATTATCTTTGCGGTGATCGTGTAGTAGCTGACCAAACCGAGCGGGTCGAACAAAGACATAACCGCGCTTAGCGCCTCTCGCTTTGTGGGTGCTCTCTCACCTCTCTTGACCTCTTCGGGAACTCTAAGCATTCCTGTGTTGAACGCTAACTTATCCTCGCCCGCGTACCATATCAGCCCTAGGGTGCGCCCGTTCTGTGGCGATATCTCTATTGATGTGGCGCTCTCTCCTTCAGACGGCATCAGCGCTCTTACCCGTCGGCTGTTGGAGTTGAAACCGGCGAGTTGGAAGCCTGCCTGCCCGTGTATACGGCTCACGTCCCTCACAACTTGCAGAGCGTCCTCCTCTACATCAAAACTGTCCAACCAGTCGTCCATGTAGTGATTCTCTACTATAGCTTGCACCGCTCGTGGGTATTCGCTTTGATACTTCCTTGCGTTATGATTTCGCCCGCTGTGAGCTAAGAAAGGTGAACTTTTGGCTCCAAATATCATCGCTTTCATCCGGTACTTGGCTGGAGGCCCTTCTCTGTCCTTGCCACGCCATAGAAACATCTGCGCTGGTTGGTCGGATGGGTGTATGAGTATACGTAGGTACATCTCCGATATGTCCGTCTGTACACCGATCTCTCCTCGTCTGAAACGCCATAGTACGCCGGCAAGTCCCTGTAGTAGGTCTGGCCCTTCTAGTAGCTCGTCATTCAAGCTAACTCCATTCATCTTGGCCGCCGCGTCGAATACTAATCGTGGCTTCTCTGGTTTGTTTATGTTTGTTACTGCAAAGTGCGGGAGGTACCACTGGCGCGGATTATCTTGTTCTGTCCCATCCGCGGGCACGGCGTATCCCTTCTTCAATAAGTTTTCTATCTGCGCTGTATACTTTTCACAAAACGCAGTAGATCTATCCATCTTCTTTTCTATGTGGCTTAATCGTTTACATGCTGCTTCATAACTAGGAGGCATCGTTATATCCTCTCTCCTCCAAGGCAGACTCACTTGGTAACGCCCTTCCGTAATCGTTACGCTTTCGTTGAAACAATCTATTGCCCTCTGTTCTGACGGTGTAGGCTTCACTTTCTTGGTGATACCTATCGCGTCTAACTCGAAGTGCTTCTTTACTAAATTACTTAGCTCTTCGTCCTTATCTTCGGCTCTACTGTACGACGTGTGACATACGATTTCATCATCCTTGTTCATCATTCGTGGCGCCGTTCCGTGAATCACCCATCCTAGCTTCGTCAAGGACGCAACGGGCTCTCCTCGTTTGCCTGTTCTGATTTTACGGCTTATAATCAGCTCCAAATAATCAGCTCCCAACAACAGTTTAGGCTTCATTTCCTCAGTACATATTTCATGTTCAATGTCGATGAGATGTGGACTCTTCAGGCACCTTGCGTCTATCTTTTGTCGACTCAGCGTGAGATCTTTCATGGTACGCGCCTTGACGGTGTATGTATGTTCGGCGGCGAGTATCTCCAAAACCACTCGTTTACTGTTAGGCACGGGTTCGTGTGCGTTCACGCTGCGTATGGCGAATGCACTAGGCGGTCCGTCCGCTCCTATTAACTCGGCCAAATCTTCATCTATGAGTGTCGTAGAGCTTCCCTCGTCCAACAATGCGTACGTCTTAATCGTACCTCGGGACCCCTTTAGTTGCACCGGGCATATCTTTAGCCATACATTGTGCCCGTCGGCGTGGTGTATGGCAGCAGCCACCGTCTCTGTGCTGGGTCTCTCCTTGTGTAGCAGCCTATGATGATTCTTCGTACACTCGTTCACTCCGCATTTACTTTGTGTACACTTGAAACGCCTATGTTTGCTGTTTAAACATTGAAAACAAATCCTTTCTTTCTTAGCCCATTCCCAGCGTTGGTCGACGTCCATCGCCTTTACTTTTGAGCATTCCGTTGTGTTATGTTTGTTGCCACACGCCAAACATCCTTGCGTTTGTATGTATACACTTTCATTGTTTTAGGTTTGGCTCTCCTTTCGGGCGGCGCGACAGCTGCCTTCGGCGTAGTGTAGGCGTACTTCAACGCCCGGTCTGCCTCCTTCATCATGAAATTTGCTAAAGTAGCCGCCTCTGGGACTCCTGCGTGGCTATGTTGATCTGCATAATCACACCATCTTGCTTTGAGATGAGGGCTAAGTTTTTCAACTATCTCTCGTACAATCATAGGGTTCTGTAGATAACCTCTGTTATCAATCGTAGCTAATGTACACACAATGTTTTGCAACTTGATAGCAAAACTATTTAAATCACTGGCTGTTGAGCTGGGAGGCTTTAGCTTCTTTATATCATCCAATGTTCGGTCAATTATTACTTCCGGTCGGCCGAAACACTGCTCCAAAGTAGCCATAATCCTTTCTGGGTCGGACGCGGTGAACAACAACGCCGACACAGCTTCTTTCGCCTCTCCTCGTAAACTCGTTCGTAGCCTGGCTAAGTTTTCTGCTCGCGAAAACTTATACATTTCGGTTGAGTCCCGCATCGCTGCTTTGAATGGTAACCAATCTAACGGCGCTCCACTGAATACAGGTAATTCAATCCCTTGTCTTGATATCGGCTTGTGTCGTGTCATCTTTTCTAACACCTCTGCTAAACGATCGATGCCTTGGCGCGTCGGCGTCGACCCTCTTTGTCGACTCCTCCCCTCTCCCAGTCCTTCCTTATCATCATTGGATGGGCGCGGGTCGCCTGGCTCTCCCCTTAAAGTTTCTCTTCGTGTAGCGTTACGCAGATACGACAAGTCCTGTGACGTAGATGGCATGGTTATCCCTTTCGGTTGTCGTGCGAGACTACGCTGTAGCCATTCATTCACTCGTTCCTGCACGTCGCCTTGTTCTGCAGGTACGGCTTGCTCTTCTTCTCTGATTGACGTAATTTCCATAGCCAATCGCTTTCTTACAAGCTCCGCTTCAATTTCTAATTCTTTTTTCTTCAGCACGGCCATTCGTTCCGCCGCTTGCAGTTCTGCTTGCTGAATTCGAGACACTACACTCGACGCCCCTGACCGTATTGATTCCGCTCGGCGTGGTTGCGTCGTAGTCTCTCCCGGCTGCATCCCTTCGTATCCTGTTTCTCGGTTGGCTTCGCTCGCTTCCATTTGCTTTGTGTCGGTAGGTGGTAAGTGCCTGCGCGTGGTGGTGGGGGGTACTGTATCGATACCCGACGGCGATGCTGGTGGTTCTTCAAACGTCAGCCTTCTCCTTGCATCGTCGTGGCTCCCGGCCGCCTCCATCTGCTCCGCCTGCTTCCGCGTAGTTGGCATCTTCTTCTTTCTTGCCGCCCCTACTCCTAACAATCCCAACCGGGTATACTAACGCGGTGAACCCGACTGAGGATGGATGTGACGCAGGAATGGAAAGGTAGGACCTACCCAGCAGAGAATGTGTAGCTTCACAGGTGCTCAGGTCACTGGGGGAATGGCCAATGACCCTCGGCTTGCCTGCAGTCCGGCCCTGATTCACCACACACCGTACCGGCGTAGGAGGGCTGTTCAGCTTCGCCTTGAAAAAGGCGCGTAGCTGGCAGCTTAGCCCTGTTCACTGCACCGCCTTGATCGGCGTTAAAACCCGAAACGGAATGAGTTGACACCGTTAGGTTCAAACCGTTTCAGGCCCGCGGTACGCCCGCGTATAGAAACAGGATAGAAATCACTTGGTTACAACCCCTGGGTTCCAAAGAAGCCCCCCCTGTCCGACAAACCACACGTACACCAAAATGTTACAAAAATAAACTTACGTGTGGTCGGTCGGATGGTCGTGTCGTGCTAGCGTTCGCGCCTAACAAAACAACCCGATCTTGAACCTAGACCCCTGGATTCACCCGGCTGCTCCTCTTCCTTCGGCAACCCGGCACCTCGATCCTCGGCTCCCTCCGATTCGGCTGGTCTTGATTCGGCTCGCGTGGACCACGGGATGTAGACGACAATCTTGAAACCTCGCCGTCTACAAAATCACTGGCAGTGGACTGTATAACACATATGCCCCTCGGACGCACGGTCTTCCCCAATTGAAACGCGCGAATTCGGAAACAAACACTTCGAATTTATTTTCTTTAACTTATAACTAAACACTAGCACGGCACGACACAGACTGCGGCCGCGCGCTCATATTTATAGCTTTTGTACACATGAGATTATGTGAGACTACCCACTTCGATGAATAAGTGCGGTGTGAGCGGGGTGCGGGGTATCATCCCCTTCTTTTTTTCATTTCCCGTTCTTTTCCAAAATGTCCTTTCACCGCACTATTTTCTAGGTAGATAGTCTCACATTTACAAAGCATTACCTAAATCTATGCTTATAATTACATAAAACTAGGCCCTATGTGCAGCAATACCGAAAATAGTACATCGGTTCTCGTTACGGTATTGCTGCACAAGGGGTACCTTGTTGTCCTATGCCTGCCGCTAGGTGGCGCATAGTTGCGGCCAGTACATAGGATTACTTTACATAATATCCCAAAATCCCAGTACATAGCCCGCAATTTACCAAACATATACCTTGTAAGTGAGATGACCTACCACGGGATACCAAAAAACCACATACCTTTTACCTCGGTCATCTCACTTAATGTATGGCATTCAAAATAAACAACCAACCGTGCGTATGTTTATTTGGAACCTCTTATAGCTAAAACTTAACTATTTACGCTAGTTTACATTATATACTAACGGGCAAAAGCCTTTATTTACATTAAAAAAAAACGTTATTAAAACCTGCTATTTCTATACATACAAGCTATGTTACTACTACCGAACTGTATGTTGGTTTGAACGCGCTTCTGTCCGTAACAGTATCTACATAAACTAACATGGTATGTAACATGGTAACTATGTTAGATTACTATGCATTTTAATTTCTAGTCGTCTAGTCATAAGCCTTAATTACTGCCTTAAGGGAGTGAATAGCTGCTCTACAGTTTATATTCCTACTGCACGCACCACATGAACCACATCTATCACATAAGCGGCATTAGTGCAAAACGGTAGTGCCGCCTTTACGAAGCAACGGTTAATAATCGTATTTAGACGCGGAAAGACTTTGAGTTAAAGAATATTTTATGCGTAGGTTCTATCTACGAGTAGGTATGTGTAGGTTCAATGAGAGATAGGCATCCTTCTAGTTGAAGGTCCTCGAATGGTAATGTTTTCAATGCGGATATGCAATAAGACTACACAAAAAAAATTACATTGCAATGATTTCATCAAAAATTTTAAGCATAAGTCACATTGGATGCTGTAAGGATTCTAGTGATAACTCATAATTGAAAATCTTTTTAGGCCTGCAAAATTAATTATGGTGACAACACACACAAAGAATCCTGCATACATCATGAACCCTGACTGCCTGTAAATTGTTCCTCGACATACCCTTAAAGGGGCAACTCAGCCCGATAACATGAACAACTTTTCCTATGGGATCAATGCTGGGAACACGAAAATGTTTTTGACTTTCCCATACTAATTACCTGGGCGGCTAAACACTTTTGTATGAAAATATCGAAATTTTTATTGAGATTCTAGAATTAATTCCTTCGGAAAAGTTGCTTAAATTGACAAGCCCAGTCACAATTGGCGTAAAAATCAATTTTTCTCTTTTTTCAATTTAACTTGTGTTCTGTATCTTAAATCTCGAACCTGCGATTAGGCGACCTACGCGCTACCGTTTGGTCTACCTAGTTGACGCAAGTATTTATGCGTATAAAAAGAACGAGATATGGTAGAGATAATTGACGATCATGTTTGAGAAGATCTGAGGTAAAGCTAAGGTCGTACCAAAGACAATATAATACTAACGTACATACATAGACCAAACACACAGGTTTAAATACTACTTGCATTTATTTTTTTCACCAAATCTTATAAGGAAGGTATACCGTAGTGAATCATTCCATACCGTATGCGGTAGCGAGTAGTACTCTGTTCAGATTCTGCAGGCAGCTTCTAAAATCGAACACCAGTGTTGACCTCTTACGTAAAAAAATCAGCAACAGAACAACAACTAAATCTTTATTTGCAGCTATTTTTCCCTAGCTAGTTAGGTACTAAATCAAAAAAGAAAAAAAAGACTACTAACCAGCTGTGGTGCAAGTAGCGGTTCTAGGAATGTTGTGCAGCAAGGAGACCTCTCCGAACATGTCGCCCTGATGCATGACGCCGACGTCGACCGACACGTACTGCTGCAACAGCTCGTCGAAAATCAGCTGGCTGACGATGACGTCACCGCTCACGATGAAGTATAGGGCGTGAGCCTCGTGGTGCTGGCGAACGATGACTCGTCCGGGGCTGTAGTACTTGAAGTAAGTTACTGCTGCCAGCTTCTTTTTGACGTGCTGAATAAGTGAACACAAATTAAGCAAGTTGGTACGATTCAAGAAAAAAATAACACTAAACATATATCATATTATCATCAGTGAACCAAGGATCTTACACAGTGCAGATGAGTAAAATCACATTTTTTGTGTCACCACGTGAGCTTGTGCTATTTCATCAGGGTTTTGAGACAAGGACACAGTTCCCTCAACCTGTATAAGCACACCACAAGGGTAGTAGTATTTGACCCAGTAGGAATTGAACTCAGCTTTAGGCGTTGCCTGGATTGCTCACAGCCCATAAGTTTTGGAGAGTAGCGCCATACCCATTAGCACTACTCTTTGCTTTAAGGGTCGTATGAAACTTTAAAGAAGTAACCTCATAGATATTGTTACGTTATGTAGACACATTCGTCATTGTGACAGTTTTCTCTCTTACACGCTGTATGCTTACTTACCTATTTGCTTTTTACAAGCTTCTGTTAACTTGCAACGAGTTACAAATCAATTTAAGACCAGAGAGTTGTGCTCCAGCAGTGGAGATTATATACAAGACCTGATGATGATGATGATGATGAAACCAGCTTTCGTTGGACAGACTCGAGATGATATAATGTAGGTAGGCAAAAGGTAATACAAAGTACATTACTCACTCGCAGTTTTTAGGGTTCCGTAGTAAACTAGGAACCCTTATAGTTTCGCCATGTCTGTCTGTCTGTCTGTCTGTCTGTCTGTCCGTCCGCGGTTTTACTCAGAGACTATAAGTACTAGAAAGCTGTTATTTGGTATGAGTATGTATATTAATCATGGCAAAAAAGTCGTAGAAAAAAATCTTGAATTTTTTTTTTATTTTGGGTAGCTCCCATACAAGTAAAGTGGGGGAGTAATTTTTTTTTCTCTATTTACCCATCGTGTGGGGTATCGTTAAAAAGGTCTTTGAAAAATATTGTGAGGTTGAGAACATCATTTTTCGATTTACTGATCCGTTTCCGAAATATTTGGTTTTAAAGTGCAAATTTTTGTTAGAGGTACGTGTCCCCCCCCTCTATCTGCTAAACGGTTATATAAGGATACGTGAAAAAAATTACAGCAGTAGAATATATACTGAAGTTGAAAGGAAAACTATCAGTGCTGGGTATTAAGCGCAAACTAAAAAGTTATAGGCAACCAACTTATAAAATGTACTGGAAAATGTAAAATTTCATACAATCTTTATTGTTAGATGTTTTTGGTTGTTAAACTGTGAGGTGCGAGTGTAAACAGTGTGAACTCAAAGTTGTCATTCGCAACTACGGAACCCTATACTGCGCGTGGCCCGACACGCACTTGGCCGGTTTTTTTTTTAATTCAGTGTACTATACAAACCTACGCAATATTACGTTAGTATTATATCAACTGTCTTTCGGTCGAAGGTCTTTCCCTACAAAAATCACCCAACAGTAGGAGTAGCACTAACAGGCCCGATGAAGGATTTTATGAGTTGGCCCGATGTTATAACCATAATTTAAATCCCTACAAAAATAACCCAACGGTAGGAGTAGCACTAACAGGCCCAATGAAAGAATTTATAATTTGGCCCGATGTTGTTAAATAACTTAAATCCCTACAAAAATCACCCAACAGTAGCAATAGTAGTAGTAGGCCCGTTGCTGGCTACCCGTTGGGTAAGTAGTGCATGTTTATGACAGTGGGCCTACTTTAAGTGGAGGTTGGTGGAGTAACTAACCATCTGCCAATACGTTCCCAACTGTTGGCATATGGAAGCCAACGGAAAATGCTAATACCCCTATACTCAACTGACAGCTGAAGTTTAGCATACTTGTGTAAGTCAGATGACGAAATCAATGAGCTGTTCTGATGGTGAAGTTGGAAGATGAAAATGGAAGCTCCTATATTAAGCAAGATACTTGAAAATCAATTAACAGGCTACGATTATTCTTACATATACCTACCTAACCTAGGTATATGCGGTTATTGCGTACCTACTTACATTGGGATAACGTTTGAAACATTTGAGGCCTCCGATTATGCGGTAAATGTATTTCTTTTCGTGATCGGTTCTTTCTTCAGCCGGTTTATTTAGTAGGGCTTTGTCCTGAAAAACGAATCTTATTGTATCATTTCAAAAGTGCAGCCTCTGTGGTCCAGTGGTTAAGGCTTTACTTTACTGACCCGGGTCGTGGGTTTGATTCCCACGGGAAGCATACTTTGTTGTTTCCAGTTTGGTTAGGACAATGCAGGCTTGAATCACCTGATTGTCTGATAGGAAAGATGATTCCGTGCTTCGGAAGGCACGTTAAGCCGTTGGTCCCGGCTGCCATTTGGTAGTCGTTAAAGGTCCACGTCAGAGGCCGAGAGACGGTTCCGAAGAACTCTGGCACCAGGGTGTGCATGCTCGACTGACCGTGTACCGGTGACCGACCTAATCGAAATGATAATGATTTCAGAAGTCATTTTATATTATGAAGGCAGCGGTTTAGTTACGCTGTATCATACGGTATGTATGATACGGGACCCACGAGCTGTGTGGGCCTCGTGAAGTAAGTTTTATCACCATATGCTTTCTTACTACTATTGGACTCTTGCTTTCCAAACATCCCCGTTATGCGCTGTATGCAACAATTTCTTTTCAAAATTCTTCATATCTTTAGTACCGTGCATTTATAATATTTTTTTGTAAGGACCAGCATTTGCTAGCAGCTCTTCGCTAGCGTGTAAAAAGTTCAGTTTTATTAGGTACAGATTTTGAAGAGTTCATTTGGTGAATAAAAACATTTACATACCAACTATTCATCCTTATCTGGCCCCGTTAAGAATATCATTCATGGTGGTGACTTGCAAAATAATAATGTTCCGTACTAACTTGTAACCCCTATTTCATCCTTTAAGAAATGGTGTTTTAACAACCTTCATTAAAGTTAATTTTAGTATTCAACCAGCATTACTTGATTCAGCGCAATCCGTTAAGTGGTTTAAGCTGTGTGTAGATAAATCCGTCAGTGAATAACGGCTGCCTCATAAATAGGTACACAGAAGAAGAAGAAGCATTACCTAACTAAAGACACCTCAATAACTGAAAAATAAAGGAAATTTTACAAACGAACTTGTATAGTCAGAAGCTGCTTCTTCTTAGCTTTCCCGCGAACAGCCTGCTCCACCCTCCTCTTTACATCTTCCACTCCCTCATAATGCTCGACATCCTCGATCAGCCAGTAGGTGTTGGCCATAACCATACGACCCAGTGCACGAAATTGGCATTTCGCTTTGAACTTTTTTTTCATCAACTCCTCGGGGTCCTTGGCAAAATAAGAATAGCGTTTGGTAAATAAATTTTAAACAAAAAAATGCTGGCGGCCCCAACATTTACAGCTATGATGACAATGAGGAAGGCTACGGGGAGAGAGTGCAAAATGGCAATGTGGCATACAGGTCGATGAATCTAGCCCTTTTACAAAGTGTGACATTGCTGCCCGCCCTATCATAGGACTATTCTTGATTAAAATACGTAACAACGGTTTACTCACGTAAATATTCAGCTACTGGCCGACATGTTTCAACCTCATCCTCATCGTGATGTAGGTTGGAGCTTACCCGCCAGCTGGAAACCGGTTCTTCAAGTGACGAATAATAAAAGCCATGTTCAGCTTACAGAGCTTGACACAGTAAGCTCTTTTCACATACGGCCATCATCACCCGTTGCCGTAGAGGATGTTCAAGATGACATGGTTCCTAGTACATCCATGGGAATCATTGATGCAGCCAATCAGCAACCCCTACCAACCTCCGCACCGACTCAGCGAGCGCAGCGGGCGGCCGCGCGCGCCGCCCGCCGACGCTACGACGTCCTACGCATCCGACCGCTAACATAAGTGCTGATTGGGTTCACGACACCGTGCGCGTGCGCGCGTCTCAATTCACATTCGCCCTGAGGAAGACCTCCGGATGAGGTTGAAACATGTCGGCCAGTAGCTATACTATGTCGGCCAGTATGTAGACTATTTACGTGAGTAACACGTTGTTACGTATTTTAATAATGTCTATCTCACGTTAGTTTTAATAATAAAAAAAAACTATTCTTGATCTTTGGAATCAATAAATGACTAGAAATCAAAACAGTTAATGTTTTTCTATTGCCGATATTACAACAAATAATAAAACACTGAATTTTTGCCGTTTTTTGCCTCGATAGTCTAATTTTGTATAGAAAATGGTACGGAACACTTCGTGCGTGATTCTGACTCGCACTTGGCCGATTTTTTAGATTCTTATACAAGATAATAATCCAGTACCTAAGCCAATCAGTAAAAGATTGTTTTCCATCATGATCTGACCGGGGACGAACCCGGGACTACTCGTGTTGCAGGCGTGTGAGGTCTATCTGAAATAGATCGTTTCCCATCTTCACTTGGTCAGGTATTGAACCCGGACCGGAAGCCTGCAATGCAAATGCACTTGCGACACCACTAAGCCACATAGGCAGACTATAATATGCTGATTGTATTGTACGCCATACATTTTCTTTATAGATAAAGTATGAATTATGTGACCGAAAAAAAAATTATGGTGATGATATATGATTTTGATCAATTGATTGCCTACAATTTCTTTTTTCGCGCCACCCTTTCCACGCCCTGCCATTGCTTATCGTAGATATTTCAAAAAAATTAACCAACTACGCAAAACTGTATAATATTACAATGTAAAATAGTATTTTTTTGATTTCTGACAATAAATCAAAAAACAATGTCAAATGACCAAGTCAAAAAATATTGAATCCACAGATCACAAATAAAGAAAAAAGTGTGGAAAAATCACAGACATGAAAAAAAAAATTCTTTAATAATAATAAACTATTATATATATAGGTATATAATATTTTATAATGAGTCTGAGATGTGAGTACCTAGGTAGATGATTATGTAAATGCATCCACGGGTTCGACTTTTGAAATTACGCCGATCGCAAACGAGCAGTTTTTCCATACAAAAATCGTTCGAAGATAAGTGGTCACATGTTGAAACATAGTACCCGGCCGGCTTCGAGCAACACGGCTTTTCCGTGGCCGGGGCCGGAACTGACATTTTTCACATCCACCGAGATTCAATCTTCACTCGATCAATTTTATGTAACAGAATACATAATAGTTGAATGGTTTTTAGTCAAGTACTTAATTCAAAATAAAATTGGCTTAATACCTATGTCATTCATTAAGTAGCTAGTAAGTAGTAGTAGTAGTATTCTAGTAGTTAACTGTACTTTACCGGTTTTATAAAAATGTTTCACCAAAGCACAGTCTGCTGACGTCTAATAATATGGACAAAAGATTACAGATAGGTACGTTAAATGAATTTCAAACTACTACTAATAAAAAACCGGCCAAGTGCGTGTCGGGCTACGCGCAGTGTAGGGTTCCGTAGTTGCGAATGACAACTTTGAGTTCACACTGTTTACACTCGCACCTCACAGTTTAACGACCAAAAACATCTAACAATGAAAATTGTATGAAATTTTACATTTTCCAGTACATTTTATAAGTTGGTTGCCTATAACTTTTTAGTTTGCACTTAGTACTCAGCTCTGATAGTTTTCCTTTCAACTTCAGTATATATATATATATATATATATATATATATATATATATATACTACTGCTGTAATATTTTTTCACGTATCCATATATAACCGTTTAGCAGATAGAGGGGGGACACTTACCTCTAACAAAAATGTTCACTTTAAAACCAAATATTTCGGAAACGGATCCCTAAATCGAAAAATGGTGTGCTTAACCTCACAATATTTTTAAAGGCCTTTTTAACAATACCCCACACGATGGGTAAATAGAGAAAAAAAAATTACTCCCCCACTTTACTTGTATGGGAGCTACCTTAGAAACCTTAGAAAAAAGTTTATTATAACTTTCTTCGATGTTAAAAATTTTTTCATCCGAAAACGAAATTTCGCGGTATTTTTTACCCGCGTACCGCCGTAACAAAGCGCGGGATCTATCCATCCAGCCATCCAGCCTAATTTTTTTCAAACGCTCGTTCAAGAAATGTCCGGTCTTCTTACGATAAGCTCGTAGTCCTAGGTCTTCATTTATCACTCTTTTGACCGTGGTTCCGCTTAGGCCCATCTGAAGAGCTAAGATTTTTTGTTTACGAACAGGATTTCGTTGGATTCGCGCCTTCACTGCTTTGATGATCGCTGGTGTCCTAACTGTACGAGGTCGGCCGGTCCTCTTACGATCTTCGAAGCTTGAATCTTCAGTGAATCGTTTGATAGTGCGATAAACAAATCGTAGGGTTATTTTTAATTTTTGTAGAATATTGCAAATTTCTTTTGGCGCGTAACCACAGCGGTGCAACGCGATAACCGCTACCAAACCGCTACTCTATCTTCTTTCTTCGAACACTCCATATTTGAAAATGAATAAAAATTGATGTCTTTTCTATTTTCGGCAAGCGCAAACGTTCTATTTTTAAAATTGCTGAAGTTCATCTATTCAGTATTAAAAAAAAAATAATAAGGTTTTGACAGATATTATGACCCGACTAGGTATAAGGGTTCCTAGTTTACTACAGAACCCTAAAAACGTTACTATACATGGCGAAATTTTGATCGTTCCGGACCATTAAAGGGGTGATTCAGCCTGTCAATATAAACAACTCTTCCTATGGGACAAATGCTGTAAACTTGAAAAAAATTTTGACATTCCTATACAAATTGCCCGGGCGGCTGAACACTTTTGTATGAAAATGTCGAAATAAAATTTGAGTTTCCAGTATTGGTCCCATAGGAAAAATGGTTCATATCGACGGGCTCAATCACCCCTTTAAGGGTCCAGAACGATCAAAATTTCGCCATGTATAGAGTATCATTTTATTCTTGTGAAATCAGCCATCCTAACGATCGTTTAGTTTATTAAACTATGTGACAAGTGATTCAACGGCTATCCTGCCTCCCAAACGCACTAGTAACAATAAAAATATGTTTGATACATAGGTACATACAACACGCGGCGTATAAGTTGAACTAAGTGTGATCGAGACACACATTAATCAGTGGCAATGTATTGCGGTGTCCTACTCACACTTAGTTCAACTTATTTGCCGGGCACTGTACATACTATCACGTCTTTATCCCTTGCGGGGTAGACAGAGCCCCAGGTCATAAAACCTAAAGGCGACGTGATTTAGAGCGGCCGCATATTATCAGAAATTTCTGTTAGAAAAATTCTGACGCTCGCCGGAAGGCACTCGCTGCATACATTTTGTATTAGCTCCCGCACACTGTTAGAAAAATTCTAACGGGTCGTCCGTTTCTGATGCCCGCCGGATGGCACCTCAGCCGGACCTCAGAATTTTTTCTGTTAGAAATGGCGGAAGGCGTGTTTTCCATACATTTTGTACTAGGCCCCGCACACTATCAGAAATTTGCGTCAGTTTACCGTCCGCCGCCGTACGCTCCACACGTGTTTGTTGTATTTTAGGAACCTACGTTTTTGACGAAAATGAGCTTAATTCAAGATTTAATTGCCGATGTGGAAAAATATCCATGTTTGTGGAACGCGATGATGAAAACTACCAGAATAAAATACACAGAGACTTAGCTAGGGAGCGAATATGCCAAATATTAATTAAGAATTGAAATCCATATTTCAATATCAAGGTTTTTAGGGTTGCATGTCCAAAGCGTAAAAACGGGACCCTATTCACGAGATTTCGATGTCCGTGTGTCACCAGGATGTATCTCATAAGCCGTGATTATTATACAGTTAAAATTTTCATAGCTTATTTTTTTTGCCGCTATAACAATAAACACTAGAATCAGAATAAAATAGGTAATAATTAAGGGGTGCTCCCATACAACAAACGTGATCTTTTTGCCATCTTTTGCTCGTTATTTATAACGGCAACATGTAGACGCTTCAGATATTCACAAAATATTTATTTGTATATTCATCGCTTTAAAAATAAATAATTAAATCAAAATTAAATATATATTAAGGGCTGTCGTACTAAGAACATGATTTTTGTTGCAGTTTTTGCCCGATTGTCTAATGTTGTATAGATAATGGTACGTGATCCTCCATGTGCAAGTCCGACTAGCACTTGGCCGATTTGTTTTATTAAAATAAAAAAAGTTTTTAGGAGCAATAACATACGTATCTTCATTCATATAGGTAGATGTGCGTAAGCATACAGATGAAACACGACTGGGCTCAAAAGCTGCCGGATCAAAATTTCTGATAGTATGCGGGGTGCTTCCGGCGAGCGTCAGAATTTTTCTAACAGAAATTTCTGATAATGTGCGGCCGCGCTTAAACGCTATTTGATACAAAACCAGCCATCCTAGCAATAGCGTGTCGATCGAAGGTTGTCGCCTCTTTTATTATTAGTTCTATTGCCTCCTTCTTGGGCCGCATCATTTGAACTCCTTTGCCTGAATAAGTAAGTGCCAAAAAAAACTAGATAAAGGTGGACACACATTGTCAGGTTATCTAATAATATATACCTACGCCGGTATCCTGATGATAAAATACTAGGGACTAGGATTATTAATTATCTGTGGGAGTGACTTTCAGATTTTGACATTGACAGCTGACAGCAACAATACAAAATCGAACGAAGTGGAGTATTGCATTGCTTGTCGGCATTTTCTTGTTATAATTTTTATGAATCAACTTGTGTAAACACGCTGCAATTAGAAATAAAAGCCATCATTGCTTGTACATCAATCATCAGCAAAATTATATTGCATTCAACATGGTTCGTATTCAATTTGTAAAAATAAAGTGCACGGTCTTAGGCATTAGCCCATGCACTTTATATACTTTATTAACATCCAATATATTTACGTGCATGAATCTGTTATCAATATTATATTAGTTAGCATCGTAATTAAGTACCGAATATTTGATGTGCATACTTTTGTATTTCTTTCGTAATTATATTTCAAAAAACGTAATTAGTCTATCGATGACAAGGCTATTTTTCGAACTCATTTTATTACTTTATCATTTCAGAGTTTTGGACTTCCTTCCCTCAAAGTGAAACCAGAGCATGTTAACAACATCAAGGTACAAGAAGGCCCCTTTGGGGTACCGGATCCTCTCGTCGCAGGACTTGGTGGTTCTAAACTCAAACTAGGAACTTCACATCCATTAGAAGCATCTGAAAGAAATGTAAGTAGTAGATTATGAATTGCATTATGCCAAAATATTTGTTGAATAGTGTACAGTCTGAATAAAACTCTATCGGCTCGGAACATCGCGCAAGGCGATGCACAGAACGCAACATTAGGTACAGCAGATGCGCGTGGGGAAGCGGGGGCACGTTCTGCGCAGCTCACAGCTAATATCCAAGCCGCCATAAAGTTTGATTCGATTCAGACTGTACATGAACGTTGTCTATGTAATGATTAGGAAATGCAATCTTGATCTCACAAAATAGGGAGAAATTTTTCGAAATTCAATCTCGAAGATAGGTAATCTCGTTTTAAAAAAATCTTTCGAGATTCGACCAAATCCATCGAGATCACATTCGAGATTGAGCGCGCACGCGAAAACTACGTGTTCATCGATGCGCAACAGTGCGCTGCCTGATCAACAGTCAGGGCAGTACTTAAAGTTCGCATATAAAAGCCTTCTTACTGTAGTTCCAACCAGCGTCGAAGCTGAGCGGGCTTTCTCAGCTGCCAGACATATTGCTACAGATATTAGGTGCCACTTGGTTGATGAAACCATAAATAAATACATTATGCTTCCTGAGAAGTTATTTACAAAACCATAACATTTTATGCGTATTGTTGTATCTCTTTGTTACCTTTTCTTTCCTAGGTCTCTGCCCACCCCTATGGGAAAGAGGCATGATAGTATTTGTATGTATGTATTTAATAAAAGTTTTTTTTTTTTTTTTCATTTTTGCTCAATTATTTTATTTACAAAATATTATAACAGTCACATAGGTAGTTTTCATGCAATTTACCTAACAATTTTTGATCAATGAATAAGGTATTTTTTTAAAATACATAACTCTAATCTCGATTAATGCAAGATCTCGCGGGATCTCTTCGGATCATTGGACGAGATCTCGAATTGAAATTTTGTGACGAGATCTCGATTCGTCAATGTCGAGTCGAGATTGCATTCCCTAGTAATGATTTGTGACTCGGTTTTGGATTGTAAAAAAAGATTGCCTCAGTTTTAGAGTGTAGAAAAGATTGATTTTAATTTTTACATTTAGTGCCTTACATGATTAATTTTTTTTAAACAAAGCAATACACATCTGATTTTATCGTTCTTTACTTTCTCAGCTATGGTGCTGAAAAATTATGTTTTGATATTATAGAGTTTACTCAATCAAAGTACCAACACTGTTAAATTACTTGGCAAAATTTTTAAAGCTGAGTATGATTCAATAACATAATTTAAACCGTTCTCCGTTTAGTTCTTTATATTTTCTGCTAACAGTTTCCTGGTTTTTCTTTACAATTATTATTTGGTAACTCAATCTGTTGTATGAAATTTCAGTATCACTTCAATGAAGAGAAGATGAACATGGCTATGCTCCGCAATATACAGGGCCTCCATGCTCCCTTGAAGCTCACAATGGAAAGGAAGTTTGCTGGCAAGGTATACTTTTATTATCAATTAGTAATTTTTTGCTTATAATTCTGTAGTTAGTTTTTTATTTTATAGGTGTTTTTATTGATTCACATCACAATTCTATTTTGATAACTGTTTTTAAATTAAGAAATGGGTCAAAATTCCACACCAGTAGGATTTGAGCCAGCAGTCTTTAATCTTTGCACGACTAACGCCTTGCCAATTAGGCAACTACACTCCATATACCTATACACATTGAACCTACACATAGAATTTCTCTACCATATCCCATTCCCCTTTTACGCATTATTGCTTATGTTACCTCATATAACTTTCCAACTTTAAGAAGTATGGTTTATAATTTTTAAAATGAAAATCAGATTAAGATGTCATACAATATTCTGTCTATATTGCCTCAAGTTCGTTGAGATTGTCAGAATTTTCATAAGATTCATTAGAAAAATCCTTATAATAGTACACTAGCAGTTCCCCCGGCTTCGCCTGTGGTACATATAAATTTTCTCTCATCCTCGTACTTCAAGGAATATTCTAAAAAAAACCGGCCAAGTGTGAGTCAAACTCGCGCAATGAGGGTTCCGTACAATATGCTTCGTGAACACACACACAATGTGCAAAAAATGTTTTGTTCAATTGACTAGCGCCATCTAGTGGTGTTTTAGTGAACTATTTCCCTAGAGGAACTTATTATTGTGAGTTTACCACTTAATTTTCAAGTGATAGAATTCTTATTATTTTTCCTGTTATCTTCAAGGAATGAACTATATTTTGTAATTTTTTCAAAATTTTCGGCTCAGTAGTTTCGGATATCAGGGGGGGGGAATGGTCAATTTTTGCCTTCTTTCGTGAATAAAATCAAAAGGATTGATTTTACCCGAACGAAAAAAAATTTTTTGAGATCCTCATAATGAGCCCTTTCATTTGATATATGACACTGTTAGGTTTGCAAAACTTTTTTTTTAATTTTGTAATTGGTCCCCTCAAAATGACCCTTATTTCAAAAAAATCTTTATTTACTTTGCACATCCGTGTTTGGGTCATAGGATTAAACTTTCTTACCAAATTTCATCTAATTTGGTTCAGTAGATTCAGAGAAACGCTCGAGTGATCCTATAAGGGTTCCGTTTTTCAACTTTTGTACGGAACCCTAAAAAGAATTAGCGAAATCGGTTCAGCTGCTCTCGAGGTTTGCGCTTAGCAACCCATTCAGTGATTCATTTTTATATTATAGAAGACACTGTCTTGATAAAAAAATGTATGCATAGTGGTGGCGGCGACGTTTTGGTCAGGCAAAAAACAATCAGAAATCATTGATAGAATGCTGACGTCAAATTCCTGTATCAAATTTGTGATAAAGTGATCATTGTGGCAAAATACAGAATATTGTATCAAAATGGCTACCAAACCAAAAATAATGTTCCTTCCTCAAAGACAATTTATATGTTTCTAAGTTACTCTTCCACAACTGCTCCTGCTTACCTGTGAAAACCTAATTCTTTTATATCCAGTGAGTGCTTGTTGGACACTGTAAACGAACACTGTAAAGTGCTCGAAACGTTAGGTGTATAAATAATGTAATAAACGCGATAAAAACCGTATTCAAATAATTTTATTTAAATGCTTGTTGAGAGTCACTCTTCACATCATAATAACATATTGTACTGATATTTTTACATTACTCTTGAGGCGCTCACACCAGCCAACTAGCGCTACCCTCGGTTTTATTTCTTTTACTACTAAATAAGATCAAATTGACAAAATCGACGTAAGTACTTCACTAGTAAATGACTTCTAGTATTTTTTGTAATGCTTTTCTTTATTTTGCATTTAGTAAATTAAGAGAACTACGCATTACCGCCCAAAGCGGCCACTTTTGGCGGTAATGAGTAGTTGTTTTAATCTGAAATGCTGATGTCGATGAAAAGTTCTACTAAAAAGTACTTACGTAGATTTTTTCAATTTGTTCTTATTTCGGAGAACAAGAATTAAATAACGGGTGTCGCCATTCGATGATATGTAAATTTCATTTTAACAGCCCTTTCTGTCTGAAATGTTAACTTGACAATAATCAAAACAATTACACAACATAAAGAACACACTTAAGGGGGAACAGTAGGCACAGTAGCGACGCCAATCATTTTATTCCTAATACTTTACAAATAGAAAGAAATTCAAGAATATAAACAATACAAGCCTTAGTAAATAACTTGAAGTATTTTTGGAATCATGTTTTGATATTATGAGAATCAGTCATTGAGAGAAAAAGTGATAACCGCCAAAAACGGCCGTTTTTGGCGGTAATCAGATTCTCATAATTCTCACTGATTCCGATAGTAATAAACATGATTCAAAAAATACTTCAGGTTATTTACTAAGGCTTGTATTGTTTATATTCTTGAATTCCTTTCTATTTGTAAAGTATTAGGAATAAAATGATTGGCGTCGCTACTGTGCCTACTGTTCCCCCTTAATAAATCGTGGGCTGATCAATATACTTAGTACTAGCGAAAAGCGGTGCTTTATGTTATGATTTATGACGGCTTGCGATTTTTGATAGATACCTAACACATCCATACATGAATTGTATTATGTACTAAACCCCAAACTAAAAGGTGTGATAGGTTTTAGTATACATATACATATACGTACCACAAAAATGCTCAAATTATGAGCTAGTGCTAGAAATCACTTCTCTCGACCTTATTATTTTAAATAGATTCAAACTATTTTAAAAACTTCTGTTTACAATTTAAATGTGAAACTATTTTTTTTTTGTTAAAATTTCAAAGTTCAGGCACAAACACACAAGCGAAAACGCACACACGTTAACACTTTAAAACTGTAAACAGTAGGTAGTTCATAAAATAGTATGAAGGGTTATCCATGAACTTGCATTACAAAATTTTAAATGATCTCTTTTTTTATCCAATATTCATATATCATCAATAATTAAAATTCATAAAAATTGTGTATCCCGAAGCAAGCCTAAAGCAGATTTAATAATGGAAACTCTTATTAGGCACTTAGAACTAAAAGAAAAAGAAGAATTTTCCTGCGTCATAAAAAAGCTGCATTTTTCAGGTTGGGCGTCTGCCATTCCTGCCTAGTTCCAACATCCAGCGGGATGTGCTGACAGGTAGATACCTGGATATTGGCTTCGAAGACATCCTCAACACGCCAGACCTGTGTGAAGTGGCCGGTCACCCTCATGCTGTGGTGGAAAGATCCCTCGGGTTATTGTAATAGTGTCTTAAGGTTGTCTTATTCCTTTGAAATATAATTAATAAAATAATACTTACACTTTAGAGTTGTATTTCATTATTAGTTTTTGTCGTTTGTAGGAAGGCAAGGCAATCTGTATATTTGGAGACACTTCAATATTTAATCAAGTAGTAATATTAGTAGATACTTTGTGATATATTTACGTAAATTTAATTATTACAAATAGTTTATTCAATCTATAGATAGGTTTCGTATTTTTTTTAGTAAGCACATATTACGTTAATTTTCTAGTACCTAAACACATTATTGAAACTTGGTTTCGAATCCTAAGAATGCATGATAGAAGGATATTATACTGATCCATCATTCTTCACGATATCCAGAATTCTTAGTCGACATATCTTCTTGACCTCTTCTATTCCAGTTCTGACCTCCTGTTCCTTGGAGTTGGAGTATCTTCGCTGCAGCCCTTCGATTATTGACTGCACTTTGTTTTCTCTGGCACAAATAATGAATGGGAAGCCGAATTTCTCCCTGTAGCTGTAATCAAAAAAATATATTATGAATGATAAAGATCACACTAACTTATAAAACAAAAATATTAGGTCGGGGAAAAGTAATTTTGTACATGTAAAGTTGTTATAAAATATCTTTGATTATATTGTATGTACCTGGCTGGATTTGATACGTATCAACATTAGAAAACTAAAAACCGGCCAAGTGCGTTTTGGGCCACGCGCAGTGTAGGGTCCGTAGTTGCGAATGACAACTTTGAGTTCACACTGTTCACACTCGCACCCCACAGTTTAACGACCAAAAACATCTAACAATGAAAATTGTATGAAATTTTACATTTTCGAGTACATTTTAGAAGTTGATTGCCTATAACTTTTTAGTTTGTACTTAGTATTCAGCTCTGATAGTTTTCCTTTTAATTTCAGTATATAGGTATACTACGGCTGTATTTTTTTTCCTATCCATATATAACCGTTTAGCTGATAGAGGGGGACACATAACTCTTGCAATTGCACTTTAAAATCAAATATTTCGGAAACGGATCCCTAAATCGAAAAATGGTGTTTTTAATCTCACATTATTTTTTAAAGACCTATTTAACAATACACAACACGATGGGTTTGTATTGGAAAAATAAATTTACTCCCTCTTTACTTGTATGGGAGCTACCCTAAAAAAATTTTTTTTCAAGATATTTTTCGATCACTTTTTTGGCATAATTAGAATACATACCCATACCAAATTACAGCTTTCTAGTACTTATAGTCTCTGAGTAAAACCGCGGAAAGACAGATAGACGGACAAACAGACAGACATGGCGAAACTATAAGGGTTCCTAGTTTACTACGGAACCCTAAAAACGAGCTTTGCCTATACTACTACCGTCTCAATAAGAAGTATAAGCGTTTTCTGTCTTAGATGGACGCATTAAATATTCATACAAAGTAGGAAAAAGCTTTTCCCCTGACCTAATACACATGAGACACAATGTGTAAGGACCATAATAGACCAAGTTTTACCTATGATAAGAACACTTATGATTAATTTTCTACACGGCTAAAAATAATGTTCGGAGCTGTTTAGAAAAAGTAAATGATTTGTACACTCATTTATTTTCAACAGAGATATCCTACGGCATGACGTAGAACTAAAACCGGTTGCTTCACTGCTATCTACTTTAGCTGTGCGTACTTCGTCGCATTAGTATTTTTTGTACGATAAAATTACTACAGATGGCGCCACGAGTAGAAAGTAATAACACTGCCAGTGCCAACCATAGAACCACAGCAGATTTACTGCTGTATCAAATAGTGTTTGGAGACTAATAGGTATACAAGAATAGGTAATTCATTAGGAAACATAAATACCTATCCAAATTTCTTTCATTCGGATACGAAGCGTATAATAGTTGATATCGCGAATTTCGCGAGCGAAATCGCGGGACACTTTAGTAAACTACGTAATAAGAATGTGAACTTGAAAATACACCCCTTATTTTCTTTTTTTTATAAGCCTAAGTAGGTAGGTACATACATCAAATACTTTTACGTTTACAATATAGAAGGTACTCATTGTACTCGTACCTAGTATCTTTATTTTATGAGGGAGCTGCCCCGTTGATTAGCGTAAATGCCCAGTTTCAAGAAGATAATCATGCATACTTGACAAAATCACCAAGAGATCTGCGCTCTTTCGTTTCTCTAATCAGTTCCCCAGTCACCGCCCCGCTAAATATAGTGAAACTGTATGTTTCATAGGGTGTCTTGTCTACTTATTAGAATAAGTACCTACTTACAGATTTTTTTGATATCGTATTTAATTTCACAGAAAACTATTCTACGATTTTGTTATATCTATTAATACTTATTAATTAATCAAATAGTTAATCATCGCCCGTTCATTCCAACAAACTTTTATTTTATTATCAAAAAGTTTTAAAGTTTGTTTGGTTCCTAGAAAAACGATAATAAATAAATAATAATTACTTATACATAACTTTAATGACGTCACAAAACGCGAATTTTTTTTTCTCACTCGCTCATGTGGTGATCTATTGTGTAACCATAACCTAACCTACCTTCTGTTACCAATATTCGTATTACCAGAGGCTTTTGCATGTTGGTTGTCGTTGTAGACACTGTCTTAAGCGCAAATTCCCTGGTTCCTCCTTCCTCCTTATGTTGATGGTTCCATCTGCTCGCTAGAGAAATCGAGAAAGCCAGCGCTGTGCTATTCCTTGGTAGACTCTTTAGCTAGTGTTCCCTATCCTACCAGCTGACCAATCAAGTCGAGCGCATTAAATACATTGAAATGAGATCAATACCTCTGGTTCCTGATGTTGATGGTCTCCATCTGCTCGCTGGAGAGGTCGAGAAGGCCAGCACTGCGCTGTTCCTCGGTTGACTCTCTGGTCAGTTCGCCCTGTGCTGCCAATCTCCCCGCCAAGTCGGGATGGAGTTGTAGGATCACTAGCTTCTCTGCAAGTGAAAACCGTGTCG
Source organism: Rhodophaea formosa (assembly GCA_963082605.1). NCBI lineage: Eukaryota > Metazoa > Arthropoda > Insecta > Lepidoptera > Pyralidae > Rhodophaea > Rhodophaea formosa. The sequence continues at coordinate 13,131,463 of OY720210.1, forward strand.
ATTTATGATTACTATTTTTTGATTTTTTTGAAGGATTTTCACGTCAAAGTTATTATGAAATACTATTTTATATGGACAGATAAAATCTTCATACAAAAAAGACATTTTCCCCGACCTAATCTTTCTAAAAAAATGTTAATCTTAAAAATAAATTAAGTACCTATTCACTTATATAAATTCTCGTTCTTCTCACCTGCATCGGTGAGTCTATCCAAATAATGCACGAAAGCGTCTAATAATCCCTTCACATTTCTAAACGGCTTCTTCTTCTGCGCTTGCACCGCTGCATCCGTGCACAGCTCTATGACATTCCCGAAAACCGCTTCGAATTGCTCTTTGTCCAAGGCATTCACTTCAGAAATACTCAACTCAGCCATTGTCGTCTTTCCGATCCGTACTTCAAGCTGTCACTAAGCATTAGTGCGTTATCTCACGGTAGGATACTGAGCCATTTGTCAAGGGTCGTTATGATTAAAGTTCACTCAACGTAAATAAAACATTAGTGATATCAGCTCGGAAACAACCGATAATAACCAAAACAAAAACAAATTTATTTAAAGCAATGAATCGCAATTAGATACTGACACAGAGCTCTAGACTAGTTAGTTACCAGTTTTCATGCAAAATGGGAACAATATCAAGCCCGTTGGCTGTATTCTTTACAGACGTAAGTTTTACGTAGAAACGTCTACGTATAAGTGGATATTCAAGTATTTGGAAGAACAATATGAATGAATGTGTAAATAAAATACCTCATAAGTTGATACGAAAAGTCTGATACAAAATCAAAATACGTAAGTATCTATAAAAAGTATTGAACATCATTCTAAATTGCTTATTGAACTCTTCTTCCATAAACTACAGGCTTTTTTATCGAAATAAGCTTAAGTAGTAAGTATGTATATGTCACTGGAAAAAACAAGAATCGTAAGTTGATCAATTTCTGAGGAAGTTGATCAACTTTTGGAAAATCATAAACGGCAGTAGAAATGTATTATTTAACGTACGTAATTTAGTAAATTGATCTAACGGGTCTTGCAGTTAAATGTTCCGACGAAGGCGAGGTGTACGCTGATTGGGTGCATTTTTGCGTCGTGCAGCCATTTTCGGGGGCTCATTAACTGAAATAGAGAGTCATCAACTGTCTATGTATCCGTGTTTCTAAACATAGGACAGGCAGCAGGTGCCATAATCCTTCCCATATACCATTTTTAGGGTTCCGTAGTAAACAAGGAACCCTTATAGTTTCGCCATGTCTGTCTGTCTGTCTGTCTGTCCGTCCGCGGTTTTACTCATAGACTATAAGTACTAGAAAGCTGTAATTTGGTATGGGTATGTATATTAATCATGGCAAAAAAGTGGTAGAAAAATTTTTTGAAAAAAATTTTTTTTTAGGGTAGCTCCCATACAAGTCTATTGGGGGAGTAATTTTTTTTCTCTGTTTACCCATCGTGTGGGGTATTGTTAAATAGGTCTTGAAAAAATATTGTGAGGTTGTGAACACCACTTTTCGATTTAGGGATCCGTATAGAAAATATTTGGTTTTAAAGTGCGAATTTTTGTTAGAGGTAAGTGTCCCCCCCCTCTATCTGCTAAACGGTTATATATAGATACGTGAAAAAAATTACAAAAGTAGTATATATACTGAAGTTGAAAGGAAAACTATCAGAGCTGAGTACTAAGTACAAACAAAAAAGTTATAGGCAACCAACTTATAAAATGTACTCGAAAATGTAAAATTTAATTTCATTGTTACATGTTTTTGGTCGTTAAACTTCACAGTTCACGGTGCGAGTGTGAACAGTGTGAACTAAAAGTTGTCATTCGCAACTACGGAACCCTACACTGCGCGTGGCCCGACACGCACTTGGCCGGTTTTTCAATTCACCCCAATAGTACCAATGTATCTTGTTACTTTTTTATTGTCCATCCATAGTCTTGCACTTTGCTCTTCCTAGGAGTTGTCAATGAGAACATTGTTATATGTTTGTTGTATATGTGTCTTTACTGTCATGACCTGGTGGCGCTCCATCACAGATTATAGTAAAAACTTTCACAAGGCTTGACAAGGCTATGCAAGCTTTAAAGGATCAAGATACGTCCAGTAAAAGATACGAGCTTGAGTTATCAATATACATAATAAATAATCTAATGCCGTTTGATCAAACACGATTTGCTCGAAAATAAGTATATAAGACCTACAATCCGTGCGCTCTTAGTTTGTTACATCAATGCATCAAAATCTCTATAACGCTTAAAAGCGGTAAATATGCGAATTCTCAAAATATCGTCAGATCATTTCGTTTAATTCACTAAGAATTAGGTATTTTATACTAATTTGTTAAAAATACAAGAAAAACGATCGATCGAAAATAAACTTACACGGAATTTGAAGTGTACCTAAGTACCTATGTTTTTTTTTGTGTTAAGCAATATTCTTAGATATAAAGAATTCAATAAAACCATAATTATAGTTATATATAATTGTAATTTTGAAAAATGGTAGGTAATCAAAGCTTCTGGTAAAAATGATTAAAATATATATATTCAATACGTACCTAGTATAGTATAGGATACTAGCTAAACTGCCTAAATACAGATTGCAAAACTAAAATAATTTAAGTAGGTATTATTATATATCAATTGAGATCAATAATTTAAAAATAAAAAAGCGCTGCTTCTTTCGATATTTATAAATAGAAAAGAAAAAATAATTTGGTATCTGTACCTGTTTAACTAAGAAAATAGAGGAGTGTTATATTATAAGTAAGTTGACTTTAAGTTTTATCCTATGTGTTTTCATTGCAATCAATTTGTGCAATTATAAAAATAATACACTTAAAAAGATTTGATCTTACGAAATTTCGAGAAATCGCGTTTACCTATTCTAATCGTTAGAGATTTTGATGCATTGACTTGGTAAACTAGGTATAGTATCGTGGTCACCGAGAATCGAGTAAAGGTTTTCGACCTAATCATGTTTGATCAAACGGCATTTGATTTCAAATAGAGGAAGCGGTCGGTGCGGTGGTGGATTTGCCCTAAGGCCCAGTAGGCCCTGGCCTAGGGCGGCCAGATTTAGAAAAGCGGCCAATCGCGAAAAAAAAATTTACTGAGGATAACAAGAAATAACTAAGTACGTATTTATTGTAAAGGCGATTTAACCCAAGGATTTTGCTGCATTTAAGTGCAGACGAGTTTTTGCTTAGTTTTTTTTTATGATATAGGACGGCAAACGAGCACCTGATGATAAGTGATCTCCGCTGCCCATGGACAACTGTAACACCAGGGGTATAACAAGTGCGTTGCCGGCCTTTTAAGAGAACATAGACTCGTTTTGTTAGTGCTGAGAAAGAGTCGGATGGTACTGGGGCCTAGAATGCTAATCCGCCACTGGGCCGATTGCAGGCAGACCCATTTATTTTATTCTTGATAGAAGCTGTTGTTATTAAAGGAACATTTCAATTTTGTAGTCATTTTGGCCTTAAATTTACTGTAAAAGCCGAAATCGCTGAAAAATCAAAACTTATAAATCATATAGAAAGCTCAAGTTGTTTACCAAAAAATAAACACGACAGAAATTAACATGATGATATGAATATCAAGTCACGTTAGAGTCTCCCTCGACACCACAGCGCCACTAAATCTCGGGGTAAAGAGAAACAAACGCGACATTTATGTGTCAGTTGTAAGTATTGGGATGCCGTGGCGACTGGTGGTTGAATAAATCAGAGGCGCGTTGACGCGGGATGTTGGTACTAACGAGCCCTCGGGGAGACCACGGCGACAAATGGCCGCGGGGGAGACGCCGCGAGAATACGCGCTCCATGTCTCGCGTAGAGTTAGGATACCCATAATTTTAGCACAGTTTTCTTAAGTTTTTTATTGATCATGGGTATCCTACCCTACACACGCATCGACCTTATCTGTCTTTAGTGGCGTTTTGAACAATGTCACGATGATGACACCCTTTTTCGTGGGTGTAGGTATAGTCCTATTTGTGAACGGTAAGATCTTCCGTACACAGGACATGAGAAACCGCCTTCAGTTGGATGGTTGGTTTGGTGTCGTTTATTATTTCTTCGATCTTCTCAAGTCAAGAACCAGGCGATAGGTATTGTGCAAAACTCCTACTTCATATACACGCTTCCTCTCCTCATTCCTGTCACTGGCTGTCCCACGTCCCAGGTTCGATACTAAAATCATGCATATCCCTTTTGACACAATCGTTGTATCTCAGCACTGGCCTGCCAACATCTCTCTTTGCGTCTGCAACAGCACCGAACATTATTTGACAAGGCAGGCGAGATGACTCCATATGCACTGAACGTAGGTACGTTTAACGTGCATTGTACGTTTTTTGTTGAGGCGATCGTTCTTGTTTTGTATTCGTTGCGTTGCCCACGCTTCAGCATCGTACAAGAGTGTTAGACAAAATAAACGCCTGTTATACAGGCCATTTTGGTTCTGCAAGTTAGATGACTATTTTTCCACACCTTCGAGACCCAATGTACAAACATTGTAACCGCCCTGCGGATAGGTACGGGTATCGATCTCTGAATCCAACAAAAATTTGTTTGTCAGTATCGACCCAAGCTAGCGTAGGTAAACTAGTCCACCACTCATAAAGGAGTACCGTCAAGTAATATTTCAGGAGACACTCAGAAAAACCCTGAGCAAGAATCATGGTCTTTTTTGCATAGATCATGAAAACAAGGACATGCTCGCGTAAATCAATCCATTGTTGTTTGTAATTCCTGCACAGAGATAGCCACAAAAGCTGCGTCGTCAGCGAATATAAGAGGCAATAAGGAAACAAGTCTTCTCGATGACTCTTAGTTTTAAGAAGCGCTATATTGTAAAGCTTTCCCTCAGCTACTGCAAAGGGTACTCCGGCACTACTGAACAAACCTCATGAAGTTTTGCATTTTTTTATTATTCATTTAATTATCATGTCGAAAACATATACACACAACAGAACATTAACATATTTCCTTTCACTATATACTACATTTCAGAAAAATCCACGGAGGTTTGTCATGAGCATGACATGCAGTATAATATATGCACCTAATCTTGGGTATGGGAGAAGAATCTCTACAGAATGGTTTTCATATATTTTTTTTTTGACTGAAATCTATCGTTTAAAAAAAATAAATTGCCACTCATTCAATAAACATTACAAGATTACGTGCTTCGGACGGGAGGCACGTTAAGTAGGTAGTTGGTCCCGGCTATGTCAGATGCCTTAAGGTAGCTTTAAAAATCTAACACTAGTGTTGGTCACACACACGAAAAACAACAACAATACACATATTAAGCAGCTTATCGAATGAAATCAAACAAATGCATGGTCACCCTATTCACACGATTTGGTGAGCTGGCAGATCTGGCTCACGCCGCCCCAATATTCAAAACATACAGATATTTGAAATGTGATCCGACCTTTACCGTCGCTAATTCTTATACGATGAAAATTGCCAGTTATAATTGCTATCTATTGTATTACGAGTATCTATTGCTTTGCCCTTGATTCGAATCTAAGCACCTCGTCATTTTTTTTTTAAATCTATGACCTTGTCTATGTAGATTTTTAAATAAGAGGATTTTCTTATTGAAAAACTAGCAAATATCCATAGGACATCGTCGTCGTCAATGGACATCAGCAATAGTAGTAGTAGCGACATGCACTTAGTAGTCGTATTATTGTGCAAACTTATAAAACCGTGCTTCTAATTTTGCCCTTTCTCAGTTAGTCAATACTAACTGCAAAATGCAATTGTGATTGTGATTTACAGTAACAAAATGTTGGCATCGCTGTCCACCTATTTCAGTAGGTTTCCTCAAAATGAATGATGTTTAGAATAAAAAAAATAACAATTCTTGACCCGTATGCATGTTATGTTGTATTAGTTGCACTGTTTTTATATAGGTACTTAATACTTATGCCCTAGGTATGCTTAATTCCGAAAAAAATAAGTGTAGGGTAAAACCACCTTATATAGGCCATGTCAACAAAATTTCACATTCATTTGCTTCTTATTCTCACATTTATTGGCCTGGCGTTCTAAGGGATTTTTTTTTAAATAAACTGTTATTATTTGACTTTCTAATAATGTCATAAAATATTTGAAATATCAATAATGTTTTTTTATATTGATGTTTTTATTTGTACACACCCAATTTTCCTAAGATCGGCCACTTGCGGCCAAAATTCGTCCACTTATTTGCCTAGTATCGGCCTAGGCTAATATACGAATAAACGCCGAAATTAATACTAAAAAGATATAATAGTATCAAAGAGGCTGTAAAGTTAATTAAAACTTAAGTTTTTAGATTTCTTTTACAAAGTTGAAGATTGGTAAAGAAAATACTATAATCAAGTTATTATTAATTTAATATTACAGATGACAAAGATAGTGGATTCGATTCCCAGTAGCCAAACACAAAGTTATCACTTTGAAATTGTTCTCAGTTATCACTTATTAGAGGCATTGGGGTCAAAAAACATGAACACATGGCTTGTAGGGTGGTTTGCATCCTTACAACAAACACGGTAATTTTATTTTTACATTGGCTGATGTCTCATAAACCAGCCGTATTCGGAATACTTTTTTTCATATAAAAAAATAATTTTAGCCTTATATCATTATATTAGAGATTATATTACCTTGTGTTTATGACTTAATTTTTGGTGGCCGTTTTCAAGATTTCGACTCGCCTTGTATCGGCCATCAGCATTTGTTACGGCCGATATCAGGCTTTACATGAAATAATCAACCCTAAAGCCGGCCATGCGATTTTTCATTAAAATTTTTAATATAACATAAAAATATAAACCAAATATGCTGCGTTATAATTTCTTTAACCTAAACAAGCAAGAATCAACGGTTTAAACCTCCTAGATACTTTGAAAACACTTATCCCCGTAACCTCGCGCTTGTCAATTTTGAGTACAAATGGCGCGAATTTTGACAGATTTGCGCAGGTCAAAAGATTTGTCGCTACAAAACTCTTAAATGAACTTTGATCGCCTTCGAGTTTTATTTATTTAAAGACAACAAAATAAGGTAAATCGAATATTGAATAATTTATGATCAATTTCGTGAGAAAGTCCGATACCAGGACGTGGCCGATAAAAGGTGGTTTTACCCTAGTAGACCGCAGTGGCGAAGTGATTATCTCGCCAGCCTGAGGCACGAGTGGTCCCGGGTTCGATCCCCAGCCGCAGCTAACGATCTTTCCCAGACTGGCCTGGGTCTCGAGTACTTATCCATTGAGTATCTAATAAAAATATACCTATTAGGTATATACCTATTTGTTTTAGTCCTTCCCTATGCCACAAGATGACAATTTACTGTGGGAGTAGCTCAATTTGTGTGATTTGTTCCTACATATTTATTATATTTATTATAAACATGTCTGCCAAATTTCATAAGTCTATTACGTATTTACGTATGTTTGTAAGTTGATCCATGCGCATTTTTTCATTTACCAAGTATACCAAGTATTCCCTACCAAGTCCAAAGTCGGGAACAGTGCAAATTTTATCAAAGTCGGTTTAGTAATTTTTGAGATAGCGGGTTAAGTATGTATCAGTCACTAGTAAAATAGTCTGTCAATTCTTTTATTACTTCTTGTTATGTTAATTTCCGTCTTCTGATGTAGTTTTGTCTTACCTTGTATCAAACGGATGCTTCCGCACCTTTTCGCACTTCCTGATCTTTCTTGCGTAAGAATCTTTTGTTGTTTTTCTTGTACATAATACACCTAGTTATATGCTATTGAGTCTGCTATGGACTCTCCGAATGTGAGTTGGTAGTATATCATAGTGTTTTCTTATGTTTTCGCGATTGTTACACATTTAAATAAAATTATTTTAATACGGTTTTTATCACGTTTATTACATTATTTATACACCTAACGTTTTGAGAACTTTACAGTGTTCGTGGTCGCAGGTAGACTAAGTTGACATTTGTCTAGTATTTTATAAGAACTGCAAAATTTATTGATAACGTTCCGGATGTACGCAGTATTGGCTCACGGTGTCTGAAGGTCTTGCAGTCTTCTTCTTAGCTTGAGATTTGATTAAATTGATGACTGGATCCCAAGCTGGTGGTAACTGCCAACCATCCTCTCTATTGAAATTAGGATGTTTTTTAATTTCAATAGCCTCACGAAGCATTCTTGGAATGTATCTGTTTTCTTTTGCAAGGACTTGAGGATTATCAAAACGCATATCATTATATGCGTTTTGATAATCCTCAAGTCCTTGCAAAAGCATGCCTTAGACAAACCCAACCATTGTTGGGTTTGTCTAAGGCATGTTTACAGACTGCAGACTTCGTTGAGCGCCTATGCTTCATGTCAGCAATATGTTCTTTTATACGGGTACCGATGCTTCTCTTTGTTTGCCGATAAACCACACTCACAGTCAATTTTATAAACTCTAGCATCTTGTAACGGGATATTAGATTTGACAGGTCTTAAAAGTTGGTTTATTTTCTTGTGCGGCTTGTAGTAGGTCTTGATTGAAGCACGCTTAAGTATATTACCAATTTTGTCCGTGACTCCCTTTACATATAGTAAGATGGCAGGAAAGCGATCAACTGTGTGAGGCTTTGGGCGGCTTCTGTGATGTGTTTTTGGGAGGTTGAGGTTGTTGCTTCTTAAAACCGATTTTACTCGTTGAAGCTCCTCCTTGAGGTGGTGGGTGTCACAGATGTCATGTGCTCTCTGAAACAAAGATTTACCAACGGTAGCCAACTGACATGGATGATGATGGGATTTGCCACTGAGATATTTGTCGTTATGGGTAGGCTTTCTATACACAGTATGACTAATAGTATTATCAGGATTTCTAATTATTAAAATGTCAAGAAAAGCTAATGAATTATTTGTCCCAGTTTCTAAGGTGAATTTAATTGAATTAAGATGGTTTAGTAATAAAGATACTTGAGTTTTTGGGAGAACAACGAAAGTATCATCTACGTACCGTTTGAACATCTTCGGCATAGCCAGGGTGGATGAAAGAGCCTTCTCCTCAAGGTCTTCCATAAATATATCGGCGACAATGGGGGAGACTGGTGACCCCATGGCAACACCGTCGATTTGTAGGTAAAATTCAGACACCGTGAGCCAATACTGCGTACATCCGGAACGTTATCGATAAATATTTTAGGCGGTAGATTTTGCAGTTCTTATAAAATACTAGACAAATGTCAACTTAGTCTACCTGCGACCACGAACACTGTAAAGTGCTCGAAACGTTAGGTGTATAATGTAATAAACGCGATAAAAACCGTATTAAAATAATTTTAGTATACCTATCATAGGTTATAGTAGGTGTACTAAGTCAAAATAGCTGGTTTAGCCGTTTTGTTACCCATGAACCTATTAGCACAAAATTAACACCTTGTTAGTGAATTACTTTCTGTTCATAGGCCTCAGAGCTAGGCCACATATATTGCCAAAGGTTTAGGATACTATTATTCACGCAGAATGCTATAGGTACTTACACCTTAAGAGTTAGTTAGCTCTTATAGCGATGAGAGTTACAAAGTGTGAAGTTAGAGCATGTAGAGTTAAGAGTTCTGCTGTGTAATTACCGGCAGAGTAGAATAGGACTATTCCAAGTCTTCTAGTGGATGTCGTCAAAGGCGACTTATGAAACACAAGCTTATAAACAACAAAGAAACCTCTCCATCCCATCTGGCCAGAGTGGAGAGTGTGGGCCAAATCCTCTGACTACTCTGGCCAATAATAACTAATATATGGCTCTAGTAGTACAGAGAGGGTAGTAGTCGTGCTTTTGTAGTGGAGACAACAAAGATGATGATGTAGAGTTAGGAGCTTTGCTCTCCATAAAATCTGATGTTTATGGAATTCTTTCATTCCATAGGAATAATCATAAAAAAATCTGAACTTTATAGTTTCGTATGCGGTAAGGGGTTAACCATGTGGGGTTAACCTAACAGAAAAAGAGAGCATTACAAACAAAAACATTAAGAAAATAATAAAAATTCTATGGAATTTTCTTTGTTTTAATTTTCTTTAAAATTGTTCATATTTCAATCTTCATAATTATTTTTACTGCTTGCATTCTTAGTTCGTATACCTCAAATTTGACAATTATGGCCCCACTATGGAAGCCAGTGTATAATTAAAAATAAGGCTAAAAAGACCAAAAAAGCCTTAACCAGCATCTGGTATCCTCAGCACTTGTTGACACAATAAAATAATATGTAGCCCGGAGTGATTTCCTCTAAGTACAGATCGCATTTCTCACTCAACCGATTCTTGTGAAATTTATGTAAGCAACTCCATATATGTAGTAAAATATTTTTGTAACAAAAGTAACTAAATAAATACACTAGGTACTCAGTTACTCTAAATAAGTTATTGTGTCATAAGTTGAATATAAAAACCGTCCAAGTGCGTGACGGGCCACGCGCAGTGTAGGGTTCCGTAGTTGCGAATATCAAGTTTGAGTTTACACTGTTCACACTCGCACCACAGTTTAACGACCAAAAACATCTAACAATGAAAATTGAATGGAATTTTACATTTTCGAATACATTTCATAAGTTGGTTGCCTATAACTTTTTAGTTTGTACTAAGTACTCAGCTCTGATAGTTTTCCTTTCAACTTCAGTATATATACTACTGCTGTATTTTTTTCACGTATCCATATATAACCGTTTAGCAGATAGAGGGGGGGACACGTACTTACCTCTAACAAAAATTTGCACTTTAAAACCAAATATTTCGGAAACGGATCCCTTAATCGAAAAATGGTGTTCTCAACCTCACAATATTTTTTAAAGACCTATTTAACGATGGGTAAGTAGAGAAAAAAAATTATTCTTCCACTTTACTTGTATGGGAGCTACCAAAAAAAAAATTATTTTCAAGATTTTTTTCTGCCACTTTTTTGGCATGATTAATATACATACATATCCATACCGAATAACAGCTTTCTAGTACTTAAGTCTCTGAGTAAAACCGCGGACGGACAGACAGACAGACAGACATGGCGAAACTATAAGGGTTCCTTGTTTACTACGGAAACCTAAAAACTCGCTGAAAAACAATATGATTATAGGTAATGATTCGACGAGGTATAACTAAAACTTTCCGACGTAGTAAAACTGGGATTTTACGGTTGGATTTTTTTAAACATATGATACGCCGTCATTTATGATTCGATTTGAGAAATTGTTATTTTTTTGCCAGTTGCGTATGTTTTCTTCAATTGTTTCCATTAAAATTACATTAAAATCGGTTTCAGAAGATATTTAAGAAATTTATTTAAAATAAATAAAATAAATAATAACCCAGGTACCAAATACATACAATTTTAATAACCCAGAGGCAAGGCACACCAATTTGAAAAAAGAAGAAGCATGGAACGGGCGCAAAGGCAAATGTAATTTATAATGACGGAATAAAATAATCTAGTTTACGACCCGGAACTTAATAATATTAAGCGAAAAGTTGCGTAATTAAATATTGTAATAGCAATAAACGGCGAGCTTTTACCAAACAAAACATTATGGCAGTGACACTCTGGAGAAATCAAAATGCTTTAAAATGATATGGAAACAATAAACATAAAAGCTGCGATGTGCATGGCGCATGTGATTGTGAATTAATTAAAGTGGTTTTCATTAGGTCCATAAAGCGGTCCCGCCAGCCGGTCGCCGCCATGTTGGTTAGAGGCGCGGGTTGCAGGGCGGGGCTTCGATGGCAGATAACGAAGCTCTACGCGACGTTGCCGCTGCACCGCCCGACGCCCGACGGACGACGGGTATGGTATGGTCCGCCCGCGCACGACATGCGGACTATTTCGATTACCTATAAGGTATATCATATATTTTGTATCAAAATACACACGAGCGATATAAGCTGATTTTGCGCTGCGGCCCGTCTGCGCACGTCATAATGTGCGCGTAAGATCATCTTGTCTGTCTCACAAAACCAGATTAAAAATCTTAGGTATGTAAATATACTTAATTATTTGACATTAAGATTATTGTGCAGGTTAACAATAAACGCGAGCCTACGTACGACGTGGCTATATAAGCCCAGAAGTTTCGGTCATCATTTCTTTGTATTTTGTACTAATATATGTTATAACCATAAGTTAAGGATAAGTTAACGATAAAAATCTGTGAAGTAATTAAACTAGTATTCTGCGGGATTGGTTTTAAAAATTAAAAAAATATGCTTCCATTCAAGACCAGCAGAGCAATTCTTGTGGGTCAGCAGCCTTTCAGATTAGACAAAATATCTTAGGATTTATACTTCTAAATATATTTACTTAACTAAATAAAATTTATATACTTATTTATATACTTAAGTAATTAAATGTGTGAGGTACTTTAAAACAGACAAAAAAAACCCGGCCAAGTGCGTGTCGGGCCACGCACAGTGTAGGGTTCCGTAGTTGCGAATGACAACTTTGAGTTCACACTGTTTACACTCGCACCTCACAGTTTAACGACCAAAAACATCTAACAATGAAAATTGTATGAAGTTTTACATTTTCCAGTACATTTTATAAGTTGGTTGCCTATAACTTTTTAGTTCGCACTTAGTACTCAGCTCTGACAGTTTTCCTTTCAACTTCAGTATATATACTACTGCTGTAATTTTTTTCACGTATCCATATATAACCGTTTAGCAGATAAAGGTGGGGGACACTTACCTCTAACAAAAAATTTCACTTTAAAACCAAATATTTCGGAAACTGATCCCTAAATCTAAAAATGGTGTTCTCAACCTCACAATATTTTTCAAAGACCTATTTTACGATACCCCACACGATGGGTAAGTAGAGAAAAAAAAGTTACTCCCCCACTATACTTGTATGGGAGCAACCCTAAAAAAACTTTTGACTGGTTTTACCGGTTTCTACTCACTTTTTGATTTAAAAAATATTGTTATGGAGAACAATAAATTGACCAAATCACATAAAAAAAACTAAATCAGTTACATCTACAATGAGCTTTGCTAGTAATAATATATAATTTATATAAATATGAGAGAAGCGATAAATTTATTTTTTGTTTAGTAGTTGTTAATTTCAATCATTTACAATAGTTCGAAATAGAGAATTACTATGCAAAGGTAATATTTACTCTCATGTAGTGGTGAAACGTAAACTAAGTCATCCCAGAGTAAAATGTAGGATTAAATTTAATCCGAAGCCGAAAATAGTTATTCTAGATTCAAGTCATGTTTGGTGAAATAGTCTAGGAAAGTCTTGCCACATACAAATTATTCAACAACCACAGAGTTGAAAAAAGTAAATAATACCAAATCCAGATAAGTAGTTAATATATTTCTTCTTCTTTCTTCCAGATACTAATATAATATCTGTACGCCAGCCAGATTTGGCTAGCTTATCTGAAGTAGCTCTCAAGATTTGAGTGCACACACTTATATTTCAAATGGTATTATTTGCCTGTACTCGCATTTGAGCGCGGCTTTGCAAATCCAAAGAGAACAGTTTTCAGCATTTAATTTACTAGATTACAATTCAGGTTTTTAAAGCGCTAAATAACCAAAAATCAACTTCCACTTTACGGGATGATTTTTGTAAAACCTCTGAAAGTAAATCCGTCTTAACTTAAACCCCTTTTTGAATCATTTAAGGGATGAATTTCGAACAAATATTACACGAGTTCTTATTTATATTTGACTAGCAGTCCGCCACGGCTTCGCCCGTGGTAGATACACATCTAGCCTATTGCACTTGGGATATCATACCTTACCTTTCCAATGGGGAAATAATTTTTTAAACTGGTCCAGTCCGGTCCAGAGATTAGCGCATTCAACCAAACAAACAAACTCTTCGGCTTTATTATATTAGTATAGATAAGCTAGCATAGCAGTTTCTACCATACAAACAATTTTTTCCCTCTTTACCTAAACCCGCTAAGTTAATTTACAATGATCCCCTCTTAGTGCTCACTTACATTACTTATTTATACTAGTCCTTATAGTTTTGGCTGTACGTTGATATGACAATTACCAATAAATATCTTTGTAATCAAGTAAAATCGGAGAATAAAAGTGAGTTTCTATGTGACATAAAGTATCATACGTAATCTTTCAATGATACTCGTAAGTGTTATTTCTGGTATTTCCATTTACTTATAATCTATACTTTTATCTGTCTCTATAGCTATAAGAAAAAAAACCTGCTAATTGGTACCTAGAGATAATGTTATCTCAATCGTTAAGAACTAACGTGCCTGCACTTAAGCTCTGCTCTAACATATGAAAGATTCTACACGAGCATATCTATGCCATAATCTGCGACAGAAATCACAAATATTTAGATAAACTTATATGGAATTTCCTATATTAATCTGAGTATGAATTAAATAAATCTTAACCTTAATTAAGAATCTATCAACTTCATGAAATAGGTACTTAGGTAATTCAATCTTGTTTCTGAGAACAAAATATTTTGCGTACTAAAATAATATGTAATAGTTTAAATAAGTATGGATATACAATAAGTACATTTTAATCCATAAAGGTATGAGCGTGGCTCCAAGCCTTCTACATTTCCAATTTTATGGAAATCGCTGAAAGCGTATTCTATATCTTTATTATATATTTAATACGAATTACTCTTGTAATTGTAAGAAGTTAAATTCTTTATAATTAAAATGATACGGTTTGCCATTTATAAATATCTACCTTATATTTACAAATCGGTAAAATACAGAAAAAAATAAAAACAATTGTGATACAAAAGTGTAAATAACATTTCAAATAAAACATTTATTAATGTTTTTACACGCACATTCAATTTGAAAGGCAGTTTTCCTACGAATTCCTTATCACGTTTGTACTAGAGCGGCAATAAAACCCTTTACGTGACACGAGGAGACCGAGTGATTTACTGCTAGATCGAGCCACAATATATCCCTAGTTTACTTTAGACAATCCGATGTGACGATGCACAATACCCCGCATAATTTATTTACACGCGACGGCAAACTAAGTTTTATCTCTTTGTTATATTAGGTCAGATAATGTGCTTTTTATGTGGAAATCGTAAAGCAGCATGGGTTTAGCCATGGTTTATTCTGTTTAGATCCTAAATCTCGGGAAGGGTTGTCGTAACGACTTCGGACGGTGTCGCGTAACAAGCTTAATGTATTGGAGGCTGTCAGATTTACGGCTAACCCGGGACGTCTTTATCTAAATTCGTGCAGTAAAAACAAGGCGTGGTAAATAATTGTTATTGGTGTTTATTTTGCGCGGAAGGTGAATCGTATACATAATTAAATATTCAGGGCAAAATCATACAAGAAGGGATATTACGTCATTCCTATCTCCAAAATAAAGATTGTCAATATTTATAATGTCAAATTAACGAGTTGCCAAGAACTACTATAATAAAGTCTGTAAAGATATTCTTTACTCCTTTGCACTAAAATTGCTGGATGACTCTTAACACTTTACATGTTTCTCATTTTACATAATGTAATCTAAGTAGCATACCGACAGAGTACATCAGAATAGCACATAGGCTTATATATTTCGCGGACACAGTCTCTATATAAAAACAAACTAATAATTTAATACAGGACTGATCACAAAGCACAGAAAGGACATTGCAGAATGAAGATAATCTACATCTTCATAACATGGCAAAGGGCAAACCCTAGTCTCTTATTTTGAAGTTTGCAGAGCAAACAACTGTATGATAGAATTATAATCATTGGATTGAGTTAAAATAGGTTACCTCCTATTTAAATTAAATTTAAAATAGGAGGGAACCTGAAAAGAGAAACAAAGGTTATTAAACTTTTTTGAACATATTAGCAAATTCTATTTTTTTGTTGGAGAGATAAATAAATATATACGGACAAATCTCACAGATTGAACTAGCCCCAAAGTAAGTTCTTAAGTAAGACTTGTGTTATGGGATACTAACTCAACGATACTATATTTTATAACAAATACATATATAGATAAACATCCAAGACCCAGGTCAAGATGAAAAAGATCATTTTTCATCTTGACCTGACCGGGGATCGAACCCGGGACCATCCTTGCCACAGGCCGGTGTGTTGACCGCTGCGCCATGGAGCTCGTCAAATCCAGTAAGGATTCATAGTTATAGGATGCTAAACTACTATTTCAACTTTCAACTTCAAAATTTCAACTTTGCTTAAATGACGTAGGGCAGGCGCACATGAAATCTTGCTAAATATACCTTTTGCAGAAACATATTTTAAAGGTATTTTTATGCATTCACAATTTGATTTGATTTACTCTTCAGGGCCCGCACTAGGCCAACTAGCGACACCTCCTAATACTTTACAAATATAAATCAAATTCATGATTCTAAGTAATATAAGCCTTAGTATGTCAGGAGTATTTTTGGAATCATATTTTAATATTATGTGAATCAGTCATTAAGAGAATTACTGATTACAGCCAAAACGGCCGTTTTAGGCGGTAATACCTAGTAAATATTCTGATATCTATGGCGGTAATCAATAGTACCCTTTCATATTAAATAAAGAAATAACATATGGGAAAAAATTCCACGTGGGCAGGATTCGAACCGGCAGTCGTTACTCTTTGTACGAGTTCTGAAGATGTTATCGTACCAATCTGCCTAGTTTCAGTACAGAAGTGCCTACGGTCAAACTTGAGTTAGAAACTCAGGCCACTTGCAGGGTTCACACGGGGCGGCTGATTTATGTGCCGGTGGCGTGACGCCGTGGAGCGGCGACGCGGCGCGGTGGCGCGGGCGCGGCAGGTACGCGGCCTGCCCGCGTTTATAGAGGAACCTTAATTTACGACCGCTCTAAATTACGTGGATTTACTGCGCGCCTTTATTGGCTCGCTGCGGACCCCCCTCCCTCTACTCTCCGCCCTCCACCTCCCCCACTTTTGACATACCTCCTTTTGTAAAGCTGCTAAACTTTTGCAGGAATAATGCACCGGCAAAACTGCAAAATTTAATGCGCTGTAAAAACGATAGCGAATTGTAACTGCCGTGGACTGGAAATCTGATCAGGTGAATTCAGTAGCATGGTAATCCAGCCTAGTGCACGAAGCGCTATGTGAGTCAGAAAGCGGGAACTGATTAGATGCATTTGTTACTTGTCCGTCATTTTTAATCTGTATGCATAGCAAACATAATAAACGTAATATAGTCATACAAATATGTGTAGGCAGTGAAGAAGTTCATCTTAATTCATTAGATGAATCACGCTCCTATTTTCGAACGTTGCGCAAACGGATGAGCTTTAAGTTTATCCTCGCGGAGGAATTTGTCATGTAATCGTGAAAAGCTCTCGGTGCGCAGGCGTCGGCGCTGCAAGGCCACGTCACATCCGGCCTTATCAACGAGAGAAAGCGGATGCTGCCCGGCGGCGACTTCAAAGCGAAACAGCCCTTTGTCGGCTTCCCGGCATAATTGCCCTTGCAAAACTGATTTTATAACCCCGAAACAATCCTCCGTTATCAGCAAAAAGCTTAAAAATGTTAAAAGCATTCTTTTGAGCAAAGCAGATATACTTAAATTATGAGAGTTGAAATAAATTTCCAAACGAATATTGTATATCACATAATATATTTTGTCATCGAGGTATAAAACGAACACCATTTAGATAATTAACTTTTAATGTGGTGGTTACGTTACATACTAAGGTTACATATGCAGGTGAGCTCGAAATTGCATGCAACTATGTAGAAGAGTACCTACGATTACGTCATTTAAGCTGTGGCTTTTATCATTTCAGTTTATCAAAATTACAAGTAATTTATTAGATAACTATAAATGTCCAGTAGGTCGATAATTATTCTGTTCGGTCACAAGGAAAATTTATGATTGTTGTGTGCGAAGTTGTGTATTCCCAGTATTTCTTTCAGATACCTTATCGATATATATGTTAATGTAGCAATAAAAAAAAACATTTTTTGTCCAGCATTCATCTAATGAGAGCTAAACCATGTAAAGTCCTGAGAACCATTTAATGGGCTCGGCCCACGGCTCGGCTTTTAACTTCTAATCTAAGCCTATTAAACATCACGAAACCCTCTCGGATCTCTCATGAATGCATTTCCAAGTAACCGAGCCGATATAATTGTAAAAAATAAAACTTCAGACGGACAACAAACACGTTTTACCTAAGCATAATTTGCATCTGGTGTGATACGACGACGTATCTAAAGTTTTACGACCGCTCAAAATCGAACTTAATTTTTGATGTTGTAAGGTTGATATTTCTTTGTACCCTGATGATATATAAAGCGTATCGTAGTGGATATAAATTTTATTGCGTTGGCGGCTGGGCAGTAATTGGAAGCGAGGATGCGCGGACGCAGTAAAGCGGCAATTGACCAGAAAATAACGAGCCCTCGCCGGTTCTATACGATGCGATGCACATGCCCCTATGTACAGCTGCTGTGTGTCAAGAGTTTTATAATACCCTTGAAACCTTTTATTTACAAAATTTAGGGCACTCAGTTAATGAAGACTGTCTTCTATGCGATCCACTTTATTTTAATTGGTTAGGTACAATAGATCCGAGTGATTTGTGGTTTGAATATATCAAGTAACAGTTTAAGCAAATTTTAGATTGCGACCAATAACTATAAAAAAAAATATTTGAGAAAGTTTAGTCTAAAACACAAGCTAATTGTAAATTAAATCTAGAAAAAATATCCCACATGTATCACGCAAACACAATATTAGCGTAGGCGTCGCATCTATTAAAATCCTACACAAAACGGAAAGATAATTGGCGGTACTCAATTAAGTGTCCATTATAACACTTCCTTCATTTTCTGCTACTATGTTTGTCATGCCACTTATACGTGTCTATGTTCCCATCGTAATATAATAGTTTTCTGTTGTCTCGCTTTAACTTGTCGCTGAAGCTGAGAAATATTAAAATATCATTTTTCTTCTGGATTGGATCTGAAAATCGATCAAATACATATACCTATATATAAATCACCTCTTTGTCCGTTTACTTAGGGCAATAAGACATTAGGGCCACGTTAAGCATGTTTAGGTCTTCCTCACTGCTTTGTTACATTTTTCCAAAATTGAATTAAAATAGTGATGGGTTGCTTGCCGTATTGCCAATTATCGTGATTTCAGATATTTTCGCCATTTTATTTTAAAAAGGAGTTGGTTCTTTCTTTGTTTTTTTTTTATTTTTCTCTCAGTCTAGCATGAAAGAATCTAAAGATTGCACGTAAATATTGGTATAGAGAACAGAGAATATCCATATATTTTATTCAATTGTGCTTTGGAGATCAGCGGAAAATAGGCTAAAAGTGATAAAAAATACATTATTTGTCCAGACAATTTAAGATAAAAAAAGTTACAATGTCGACAAATCCATTACAGCCTCTTCAGAAGACCAGAGCTATGTGATGTCACATATGTCGCTTATATATACATCATGCTGGTTCTCTATTGTCTTTTTATAGGCCGTGGAAGGGCTCCTATTTCACGTAAGTATTTCTATATTTATAAGTATTCGCGTTTCTAGCTGCACAACTACAACCAAAGAAATCACTTAGGCATCATCATCATTTCGTGTAGGTGACACGGTCAGTCGACCATGCACACCCTGGTGTGCATGGTCGACTGACCGAAACTGAAACTGGAAACAACTTAACAAAGTATGCTTCCCGTGGGAATCGAACCCACGACCCCCGGGTCAACAAGGCAAACGCTTTAACCACTGGACCACGGAGGCAGTTATATCACTTAGGCAAAAATAGTGTATCCGTAATTACGACAGATAATTGAAAATACAATAGCAACTCTTTTGTTTTCGATCAAAATATCATCACATTTGAAACTAAGCGTTTAATGCAATTTGCTGAGCAATAAACAACGTCATAAATCATCGTGGATGGCAATCCGTCGTGCCCATTCGCACTTCGCCAATATAGTACTATTTGTTAAGTGTTAGCACTCGCCGGATTTAAATATTTGCTAAAATCACACTAGCAAATGCTATAAACTATAGCTTATTTATTAGGCATATATTTGATTTTGATGTTGCTACTCGAAGTAATTGTATTTAGTTGATTTCAGACTATTTATTATCACATAACTGTAACTTCCCGAAAAATACTTACAAATAAGATTGAAATTTATAGACCCTTCTAAAGACAACTAAATATACATAAATACCTTGTAATTGTATCTCTTGAAGTACAGAAAATCATAGGCAGCTATGCAGTGGACGCGATATCGTTTACTATAATATTAATTAGAAGTTTAATTACTAACAATAATTAGTAGATGGAACATTTTTATAAGTTAAGAGTGCATATTTTTAAAAATTCAACCATTAATAGATGCCATAAAAGAATCAGTAGTCGATCATGAAAGCACTAGTGTTAACAACACCTTAACAAGTGTAAATAAAAGTGTATCAAAATACAATCCGTAATGGTTATGGACCCACGCTGCGAACGAATAGAGGAGTCCATACAACTCGATGATGATTCCATAAATTTATACAGTGCACAATAAAAAGGCTGGTTGGAACAAAGCAGCGTCACCTCGCTTTATGGACTCGCCGTACGCGCTAAACGCACCAATCTTTGTCGCTTCGAACGCGGCTAGTTGGAAACAATCAACAAGAGTCCAAACTAATTACCGTGAAATTGCTCTATGGAAAGTTTATTGAGTTTTAGCGACTCGATATTTGATTGTAAACGTTACCTTGACATACATGGCTGATAATACTTCGAATATCCGCCAGCGCAGGTCGTCGAGCCGCGGTAACGTATCCATGTTAATTAAATTGCAATAAAACTGGTTGATATACCTATATTCTGAGCAACAAAATTTACACTTAAACTGCTAACGCTATAAAATGTTGACTAATTAGATATCAAATCAATGGACCACGCGCGAAAGGTTTATTAGATAAGTATGCGATTTTTAATCAATAATTAAGACTAATTAAGACAATGGAAATAAAGGTCACTTTTTAAAATAAAGTAACAAAATTTTAATGACATTATGTAAGTCGTTCTATGGGTAGAATATAACTGCGTGTATTCTACCTATAGAACACAATACAAGAAGATGTATTGTAAATTTACAATAGAGCATTTTTCTAAAACAAAATAATGGATTGAACAAGCTGACTGGGACGCCATGCTACGAAAGAGCTACGCTATGCTACGGCGTAGCCTTGTAGCGGGCATTCGTTTATATTCAAAATTCAAATCGCCAACCATTATTTTTTACTTTGTACTTACATCTTGTAGAAATATTGGTTAATATAGTTAATATGTCTGTCTAGTATGTACGGTTATATGGCTCTGGTAGTACAGAGAGGGTCATGCTCTTGCAGTAAAGAACAAAAAATACCTGATGATAATGATTTTAGTCGACATATTTACGTTCATTTTTTTCTCCAGAGGGTAATACCGAAATAAAAGTAATAAATATAAGACCACAAGTCACCGGTTTGAATACTCAGGCATTCCATCATACTATTCACGGATAAAATATACAACCTTCTTCATCTTCTTCATCGGGTCTTGCAATATGCAATTATTTCAATATGCAACATAGAGTATCTGTTTTCGGTACTGCAAGTGCCTCTAAAAATTAATTATGTATCCGTTGTTTGTTTTTGTGTGAAAGGCGTACAAACTACCAACACCATTTTAGGGTTTCGTAGCCAAATGGCAAAAAACGAAACCCTTTTAGATTCGTCATATCCGTTTGGCTGTCTGTATGTCACAGCCATTAAATTAATTAATGGTTGTCGTCTTTGAATTTAGATGCTACTTAGTTGATAATCAAGTTTTTGATGCTTCGTCGAATATCCTTGGACAAAGATGTGTCTTAAAGTAAACTTTTCCTTCAACTCTCTCCGTCTCTTCATCTCATCTGAGCGTTTTCCTAGTTGCATCCTCAGTTGTGATGCACTGTAGCCCCTGTAGCATCCGGCTATTATGACAGCATTTTCTGCAACTAAAAAAAACATTTGTGGCGACCTCCGTGGCGCAGTGGTTACCACGACAGCCTGAAACACGAGTGGCCCAGTTCATGATGGAAAAACGATCTTTTTCAGAGTGACTTTTTCAGGGTCTTGGACGTTAATCTATTAAGTCTCCATTAAAAATACAGTATCGTTGAGTTCGTATCCTACGACACAAGGTTACAACTTATTGTGGGGTTAGCTCAACAGCTAGCCCCACAGTAAGTTACACTGATTGCAGTGTGATTTGTCACACTTAACAAATCACACTGATTGCAGTGTGATTTGTCCCTGAGCAGAGTATAACCATGACCCTCGACACACCCTTAAATTGTGACTCAGCCCATCAATATGAACAACTTTTCCTATGAGATCAATGCTGGGAACTCAATAAAAAATTTTCGACATTGTCTTACAAAAGCGTTCAACCGCCCGGGCATAATGTGTGGGAAAGTTAAAAAAAATCGAGTTTCCAGCATTGATTCCATAACAAAAGTTGATTATAATTGACGGGCTGAGTAACCCCTTTAAGGGAGTTTCGAGGGTCATGTTACACTCATCATCATCAGGTATTTTTTAGTCTGCTTACTGCAGGAGCACAAACCTCTCTGTGCTACCAGAGCCATATATTAGCCAGAGCAGTCAGAGGATTTGGCCTACACTCTCCACGCTGGTCAGAGCAGGGTTTGAGAGGTCTTTTTGATGTTTATAAGCTTTGATTAGCTTGTGTTTCCTAAGTCGCCTTCTACGATATCCACGGGATGACTTTTAGTGGTCCTATTCTACTCTGCCGGGAACCAGACGGATGATTAGGGCTTCGTGCTGAAAAAATAACGCTGAATCTATTTTTTATTACCTTTCAAATAATTCATCAATATCATCATCAATAAATCCTCATACGCGGTTCGTAGGACGACTTCTGTTTCAAAAACTACCATTTCAAAAAAGCACAGCCAAGAGTTTCTTTTGGAACACATCAAAAACGTTTCAAATATCCTAATGAAACCTCTCTGCTACAATACATATTTATTTATTTATGAAAACTTGTAGTCGACGCTTGCGCGGGCGGCGGGCGGCGGATTACACTCGGACAAAGGCGCACATGAAACGTGCCGCCGAATCTGCTTATCGCCTTATTGTTTGTTGCCCGCGGGTGATATACCCTCTATATATCACCGCTCACGTGGACATCGTGTGCTCCACGATAATATATTGTCAGCGTTAGATAACCACTAGCCACCCGGGTGTAAGGACTTGACTAGGAGTGTTACATAATTTTTCCCTTATGTAACTTTTATAAGTATGTACTTACTTTCTACTGCGGGTAATGTGACTGAAAGCCATGTTACTACATCCGTGGATAATTATAAATACTTACCAATGTAAATAAATTTTAGCTTTTAAGTGACAAAGGTTGTGTGAACATTCTGAATCTGGTATAGAATCAACAAAACATTCTTTGCATCAGTCGCACTTGCTTAGAACTAGTAAAGTAAGCAGTAAAATAATCAGTTACAATACAGCGCGTAAATTAACTCTCAACACCCCCTTAAAGGGGCGACTCATCCTGACAATATGAATAACTTTTCCTATGAGGCTAACGCTGGGAACTCAAAAACATTTTCATACAAAAGTGTTCAGCCGCCAGGGCAATTAGAATGGGGAAGCAACAAAATATCGAATACGGCATTGGTCCCATATGAAAAGCTATTCATATTGACGGTCTGAGTCACCCCTTTAAGGGAAATTTTATGCTGTTACTTGTGGAGCAGGAAGAGTAACTCTACTTCAACGTCTTCTTATTTAAGAGTTAGGCTCTTTTCGATGGAGTGATTGTAATTTTTCCCCGAAAAAGCTTCGAACCGTTAGCTCAACCCGCTAAAATAAACAATGGTGTAGTAATGGTGTAAACTCGAAAGAAATTCGATGTTAAGCCGGTCGGGCATTATGTATGAGAATCTGAGTGAATGGCTAAGGTCATTTTACCCCGTGATTTGCCAACATAGTACGTATTAGGTATATAGTATAGTAGGTAAATATATAAATATATACGGACAAATCACACAGATTGAGCTAGCCCCAAAGTAAGTTCGAGACTTGTGTTATGGGATACTAACGCAACGATACTATATTTTATAATAGGTACTTATATAGACAAACATCCAAGACCCAGGTCAATCTGAAAAAGATCATTTTCCATCTTGACCTGACCGGGAATCGAACCCGGGACCATCCGCGTCGCAGGCAGGCGTGTTGACCGCTGCGCCACGGTGAATCTAATACATATGATATATTATACATACACAACCAAGAAATATCTACAACATTCCTTCGTACTCCCACTCAATTCACGTACAAATTTGTTCTGTAGGCAAATACATTTAATCACTATATATAACTGCTCAAGAGTGTATATCTGTAGAGTGTTACGTGGTCAAGTACCAATCAAAACAAAATTAATAAATAAAAATTCCATCCTTTTCAACAACACTTTTATTTTTGTCTCGGCATGATTTTTAATCCTCTAAAATCGTTAAAGTATTATCGCCGTGAATTACATTTGGTATCCTTTTTATTACTCTTCTCGATTTATTGATCGAATGGGTTTTGATAATTTTGAACTCTTATTTGGTCGATGTTCTTACGCCGACCGCTATAAATTCAATGTCAGTAGTGAGACCCAAACGAATCGATTGATGCCTTTGATTTAAAAGTGCCAGAGTTTATATTTAAATACATAATATTTACGAGACAATATTCATCGTAGCTGCAATATTCATCATCATCATCATTATCAGGTCTTTTTTAGTGTCCACTGCAGGAGCAAGACCCTCTCTGTACTGTCAAATCCATTTACATATTAGCCAGAGCAGTCAGAGGATTAGGCCTACACTCTCCACGCTGGCCAGACGGGCTGGAGAGTTCTCTCTGATGTTTATGAGCTTTGTTTAGCTTGTGTTCCCTAAGTCGCCTTCTACGACATCCACGGGGTGACTTGAAGTGGTTTTAAGTGGTAAGATTATTTTCGCATTAATAGCTTTGATCGTAAAAAAAAAATTAGGGTACCCTACAAACCCGAATGCTTTTAGGGGAGGCCTTTGTTCCTCGCCTCCCTTCCCCAAGGTCAGAATAGTAACTTTTGAATGTATGGATCTCATATAGATTTTTTTTTATAATTTAATCAGTTTTACTTGTCTTTCACCATATTTGCAAAATCTTATAAATTTAGTTATATAAGGTCCTAACCAAGCTCACAAAGCAAACAAAACGCAGAGACCCTAAAAACAATTGCCATACCATGGTTTTGAATCGTGATATAATAATATGTTGTTCTCATGTGTTACACATAATTTACAAGGTCCAAAACAACAAAACCAAAAAATATGTTTCCTAGCTTTCATTTAAACACTTTTGTTAGTATAAATTATTTCATAGTGATGAATAAATTGTGTAACGTCATTGTTGCTTACCAGAAACATGCAACAAAGTTAACCAGCAATTGCAGCAGGGACGAGTAATTGCAATCGTTGCAATTTCTGTATCTATCGTGAACACATAGCCAACATTGTTGCATTGGTTGACGACACGGCATCGCCGGTCTAGGTAACTTCTGCAATTATGCCTCCGCCTAACCTACTCATAATGCAATGTAATTAATGCTGAAATTGAAGTAAGCAAGAGGAACTCTCTGATACACGGTTGAAATAATTGGTCTGCGTCAACAGTGATTTATCTCCAGCTCTTTCGCTCTTCTTCTCGCTCCCCTTTGAAACATGAATATAAGTAGACTGATTTCTATATGGAGTAAAAATATTTCGGATTAAAAATCAAACAGGGAAACATATCTTTTGAACCGTAAAGAAAAATATCAATGAAAATAGTACCTTTTAGCTACCCAGCCCGAAAGCTCTTTAAGATAGAAAGGTAACAAAACAGCAATTTTTCTTCTCGGCGTTCTATATTATAGGCGTAAAAAAACAACACACGAGTTTTGTCACTCCTTTGGCCATTTGTGATGTTAGAACTTGGTTCTTGGATGATAGAAATGGCTTCATATCAAAATTGATGTGAATTTTAAATACTATCTTACAGTAATAGGTATTAGTTTTTTTTACTACTTTTGTATATGTCATTCATAATTATGCGCACAATTCCGTAATAAAAAATGTTTTTCTATACAATTGCTATTCTTCTTTACAAGTCGAAATGGTTATAAGTATTTATTAAAAGATCATATTCATCACCAGGTCTTTCTAGTCTCCACTGCAGGAGCACGACCCTCTCTGTACTACCAGAGCCATATACTAGCCTGAGTAGTCAGAGGATTTGGCCTACACTCTCCACGCTGGCCAGACGGGTTGGAGATTTGATGTTAATAAGCTTTGTTTAGGTTGTGTTTCCTTAGTCGCCTTTTACGACATCCACGGGATGACTTGGAGTGGTCCTATTCTACTCTGCCGGGAACCACACGGCGACCATATAAAAGATCATATTAACTTTAGCCAATAGGTGACCACGGTGATTTGCTCATAATATGATCCTTATGACATCGACACTTGGATCGTAATGTTGTATTTTGGGCCCTATCACTTGCAGGGCTCCAGGGCGATGCGTGTATTTTGGGCGCCGTACAGAGAAAGAACAATAAATAGGTACAAAATATTGTCATAGTTATCTACTGACACAGACAATCAAGTCTGTCTGCATAATAAGTAATATGTTAGTGTTGCTAGTTGTAACATACACCAATAACAATTGTTCAATAGCCCATGAACACCGATGAACCATTCAATTGAACCTTTTTGCTTGGGTTTTCAAAGTTTACATATTCAGTATGAAAATTTTTTGCTGATTCGTGAGATGAGTGATCATTAATTACTTTAATTGTACTTTTACAAACTGCTTTAATTCTTAACTTCAATAAATTCCATATCTGCTAAACTGCATTCTTGTTTTACTTAATGGTAATCGTATATGTATTGAAATCGTCGTATGATGCTCGTACTCAGTAAGCTGTTTATTATGGCCTTATATAGGCACTCGGCTTTAATATCTAACTTACCGTACTTTCATCATAATGTACTATTACTAAAGTTCTTCAAGCTCAGTGATGTATATATGCGTAATATTATGCCTATCGATATTGCAGACATTCGTAAAACAGAAGCTGATGGTGAGCTCCACTCGCACGCACAGCAGCCGCAAATTGCCGGGCTGTCGGGAACGGGCTAACTACATATTTACTGCTTTTTACGACCCATAATCACTGCTCTTATTAAAATTTAAGTGGTTTCCTTTCCTTACTTAACTCACGTAAATGTTTCTGTATTTTACTGACGGGGTTGCATAAAGACTTCGTTCTAAATGCGCACGATATAATTATGAAAACCTTTGCAGCGATTTCCAACTGTCATAATAAATCCCCGTTCATTCTTTTGTCAAAAAAATACAAGAGATAAAATATCTTAAATACCTACCTTCAGTAAAATTGAAAAATAGACATTATTTCAAAAGTCCCAACGCGATTTTTTGATGTTTTTAATAGTTTAGGAGACTACTATACAATTAACATTTCTAAGCACATTGTGACATAATTATTTATTACTCCATAATAAGAACATATAAAAGTTATGGTAGTTTTTAACTTTGTTAAAAAAATATTTTGGATTAATTGTTTTAAATTTCTTTATAAGCACGATCGGTCTCTAGTATTGCACTAACTAGTTTGACGGTTTTTGTCACGTTTTCAGGGAGCATAGGTCCATACTTGATCACGGTTGACTGCTATATATCCAAATTTTATGCACGTTATATATGATAGAGTGATGAGTTTGCATTCAGTAGATAGGAATGGGATACCTAACGTACGTACATTCATGAATAAAAAGTTTACCTATAGAACGTTTTATATATGGCAGCCAGCCATGAACAAATGGACAAGTGCTCTCTGAAACCGTCACAAAAAAGTGGTCTAAGCTCCTAAGAACAACCAATCGTGCTTATAAAGAATTTTAGCACAATCAAAAATCAATCGAAAATATTTCTTAACAAATTTTGTAAGTTCCAGAATGCAGCCATAACATCTTACTCCTCCAATTCCAGATACCAATATATAAGATAGGTAAGAGGTATTGCATGAAGTGCGCATCCATGTATTATTGTCTCCAATCACTATCTGGTGCTCTCACACACAGCAATTACATAAATAACGTTATAAAACAAAGTGTAACAACCTCAACATTCTATAACATCAAACAATATCGAGAATGTTACTTATTGTGTTACACATTGTTTTATTACGTTAGGAATAAAATGACTGCTGTGTAATGATTTAGGACCTTTATAGATCAGAAAATCTAATTAAGATGACTGTCTTGGACAATAGATACTACTATCGCAAAATAATATTTTCAGTTATAAAACATATATTCTATTTCGTACTCACAAGAATACCAAGTTTAATAATAAACTCTCAAATAGGTCAAATACACAAGTATTTGACTTATCTCTAGGGTTTTTTAAACTTGGTACTTTGCTTAGACATACCTAGTTGTTTCTTATATTAAAATACCAAGGTTGCGCCAAAATGATTCTGCTCCTAACAAGAGCTCACAAACTTTTATCTTTCATACACACCTGCGCGACTGGACTTCTTACGACCCACAAAGAAGTAAACCCATTCTCAATTCATTGTTAATAAATATTTAAAAAGATTATTCCACTAACAACATACAGTACTTACTGAAACAACTAATCTAATTATCTGTTTTGACGTCGATAACGAATACTTCCCCAGCAGTCTTTGTGTCGGCAGCCTTTGATGATTATACAATAGATTTTTTATTTATTTACAGGTTTCCCTGTACTTCCAACAATTTAAACAATAGGATCTTCACAAATGGCTTGGAAGATGGACTCAGTTCTTTTAAACACCTTTTGGGTCAATGGCAAAGTAATGCAGGTAGCGAAAAAGTTAACTTTTGTAAGGCGGTTCATGAGAAATCACAACTTGTAAATCCCCAACCTAAGTTTTGTATCTAATCATACAGCTATTCAATAAAATATTAACCGCCTTATTACCAAACATAGAACTCACTTTAGTACAAGGTTTAACTATTAGAAAAAACTCAACACTTACCCTACCCATCACTTTATTTATTTACTTGAAGGTACGCGCTACATTTAAGGCACTAAAAGTTAAATAAGTCCTCATTTTGATAAAAGTCGTGCAATTCTCGCAATTAATATTAATTGCGCATATTTTAATGTTGATAGTTATTGCCTGAGTATTTACATTAATAAAATTATCTAAATTACTCTAGCGTGACGAAGTGAAATTAACAAAAAATGTATGAATATTTTAAAATCAAAATAACGGACGCAGCTATAATTCGTTTGCATTTAGTTTAGGTATTAAACAGGTATCATCTTCATCAGGTCTTTATTAGTCTCCACTGGGAGCACGACCCTCTCTGTACTGCCAGAGCAGTCAGAGGACTTGGCCTACACTCTCCACGCTGGCCAGACGGGTTGGAGAGGTCTCTTTGATGTTTATAAGTCTTGTTTAGCTTGAGTTTCGTAAGTCGCCTTTTACGACATCCACGGGAAGATTTGGAGTGGTCCTATTCTTCTCTGCCGGGAACCACAGGTATACATATATTTATATCGGGGATTTTATTTATCGTATTCTGTATTAACTAATTCTTTATCCGTCTATACAAAAGAGCTGTACATAACTTTGATGTCAAAGTTTTCAGTCGGAAACGATTGAACCAACTTTGTGGTTTTCTTACACTTGAGGTATGTCTATGAAAAGTGTTTGTTTCTTTTTAAATAGTATCAAATCCAGCCTAGTACATACAACATAACAAAATATTTTCTTACAGTTTTACATACCTATACTAAATACGAAATCACTTTATCCCCGAAACCCATAGCTTTGAAACTAAAACGAACTGTTCAAAAAAGCAATTTAAATTCTAATAAGTACGTAGTCAAATATGTATATACAAAGTTATACCTATTTCTGTAACAGTATCAAATAGATTGAAACATTCGAGACTCGGAATTTTAAGAAGGCGGCACCAGCTACGTTTATTGACCGAGCCCCGGACAAAGACGCTGGTTTACGACCTCATAAAAGTTACTATTGTGCCAGCAGCGGGCAGCCCCGCACGAAATGCGGCCCGCTTATTGTTAATTCTTAAATAAGATATCCATTTTTTTTATTGTTTAGCCCATTACGGTCAGCGTTTGTACATATTTTGACTGAGGGGCGCTTTGAGATACGCCGCCCGCGCCGCCCCGTCGCTTTTGCAAAAACCATGTGCTGAGATATTGCGCACGTTTCGCTAACTGTATTTGCAATTGTTATTCCTTAATTACACTTTGCACATAAGCAAGCAACACAATATAATAACCGATAAACGGGTATACTACTGAAGAAAAATATATTAGAAAAGTACATGGGGTTACAAATAACTTAAAGTCGCGATTATATTAGAGGAAGTTCTGGCCAGTACTTCGGAACGGGACTAGAAAGATTATTATCTTTTATTTCTTTTTTTTTCTTTCAAAATGGGAGATTGAAATAATGGTGTTCAAAAATCATAGTCGTCAATCGCTAAAACGAATATGCTTAGTGACCAAGTAAGTAGACTAGGCAACAATCAACTCTTTTGTTTTCTAATGTTTTCGCTATTGTTACATTCAAATAAAATTAATTTAATTCGGTTTTCATCGCGTTTATCTACCTGCGACCCCGAACACTGTTAAGTGTTCGAAACGTTGTATAAATAAGAATCGCAATAACTTGACTATATACAGGCCGTACGGATGTACTTACTTACATATCTAACTACAGGACTCTAAATAATAAGGCCTTAATAAATACTTATTATTTAAAGTTCTGTACACATACCTCTATATTTTCGAAATTAACATTCTGTATTCTGAGTACAAATACCCGGAATATAGAATACCAAAGTGGTGCGTGGCCGGTATTCGCGTGTAAGATAGGTAGAACCGTAGACGCACGACTATCGTCGGCTTTCGACGTCTTTTATGACGCTCCATAAATTAGAAGAGCAATAAATATAAATCTTACTCCAAGTCAAATCCCATCACATATTCATGCTCCGAGTTTCATATTAAAAACATAAACGAACTGCGCCATTTAAATTATGTAGATGCTGCACATGTTTTTTTTTTTTTGTTTGGAATGTTAGATATCATGTTGTTAATGTAATAAAAAATATTATACGCTTAATATTAAGGTCGGTATACCAAGTTTATATTTCATTTAGTTTTAATTGTTTCTATGAAGGCATGAAGATTTTTCACATACTAACATGTATTTTTCTTCATAACGAGTTGGAGTTGTCTTTCTGTCTGTAAAGTCTAATCTTAGAAATTTTAATTTTGATAAGATTTTCACTAACTTTTAATGCATTTTTCTGAATAAGTTTACAATCACACAACTGGTCATTTGTAAATATTTGGGAAAGCCTTATGTTCAGACTTCGTGCGGCTGAAATGATGATAATGAATAATTATATGCCCGACAGCGGGCAGACTCGGCGGATATTTAATTATAAAATCAACATTAATACCTCAACACAATTCACAAAACAGCTAGACTGAGTTGCATACCGTCAAGACTATTTTTGGTATGTTAGGCCATATTATTTAAATTCTAGTTTGCGAAATAATTCTGTATGCAGTGTTAATTTGATGCTCCATGAGTTTGATTTACGAAACCCACAAAAAGGTGAAATTAACGACACGAAGACGCCGTGCTGCTAAAAGCTGCGATATTTAACACTGATTCGATTGAATTAATTTGGAGATAGTTGTTTATTTTATTCACATCACGGTTTTTTTGACATGTTGCAGACCGCTCATTAATTCGCATAGTTATCGTAGCATAGATACAAATTCTGTATTGTACGATTATACCTAGCTACCATCGCTTTTAAGGTTCCATAGATTAAACCTGTGGATTAAACGGTAGCCTTACAATACCAGTTCGTTGCCTTTTGTACTTCTGTCTGTCAAGACCTCTTCCCAAGTGAACATTAATATTGCCTATTTTTTATTCTACAGTAGCGGTCCGTCCCGGCTTTGCTCTTGGTACCTACCTAGCCTATGGCACTCAGGGATAATGTACCTATTGTAGTTCCTAAAATTATTGCATTCAACCAAACTCTTCAGCTTTATTAATACTAATACCTATTAGTATAGAAGTATTATAGATTATCACAACTTTTATAAAAGGTCCGGCTATTTATGTCGCATATTTCAATAATTTGGCAAGGAGAAGGCAAAATACGAAAACCGTAAATTTCAATTAAAAATAAAAATACATTTCGTTTGCAACTCTCAGTACACGAGTTCGACTTGCACTTGGTCGATTTATTTTTATATCTTGGTAAGATACAAGTTTTGACAGTATTTAATTCCAATAATCAATGCCAATAATTTCGAATTACCTCTATAAAGCACTGAATGTACTAGAGCGTATCAAAAGCAGTCTTACATGTTAATTTATGCCCTGCCCATGATATACCTACTTACTTTTCGTAATTTTAAGCGATCAAAATGATAATTCATGAAAGGACGATTAATCGCCGAGTTTGCTTGTTAGAGTCATTTGATTCTTTTTTTGACAAGACAGTTGATTCTTTTGTCATTGATATTGAAATCTATACACGGTTAAATACCTATTAACCGTTTTGGACCCTCAAAGCCCATCGATAGGAACAGCTACTCCTATGAGACCAAAGCCAAAGATGAAAAACCAAAAAAAAAAAATACATTTGAATGAATGAATTTTTTATTTAGTTTCAGCATTGGTCCCATGGGAATAGGTGTTCTCAGAGGTACTTAGTTTATCCAGGGTCAGGCGGATAACCAGGCCAAGAAGAGGGAAGGTGGGAATCAATAAAAATTTAATTTTATGTCCTTTTAGTTAAATTAATGAAAAATATTGGACACCGATTTTTTATCTTACTCAAAATCTAATTACGATACAGTGATTTAAATTGTCGTATTAGTGAGCGCACCGCACAACTTCAGTCCTCTATATTACTTTTTTAGGGTTCCGTAGTAAACAAGGAAGGAACCCTTATAGTTTCGCCATGTCTGTCTGTCTGTCCGTCCGCGGTTTTACTCAAAAAATTTAAGTACTAGAAAGCTGTAATTTGGTATGAGTATGTATATTAATCATGGCAAAAAAGTTCTAGAAAAAAATCTTAAAAAATTTATTTTTAGGGTAGCTTCCATACATGTTGGAAGGGAGAATTTTTTTTATTTTCTCTAAAAACCCATCGTGTGGGGTATTGTTAAATAGATCTTTCAAAAATATTATGAGGATGAGAACATCATTTTTCGATTTAGGGATCCGTTTCTGAAACATTTGGTTTTAAAGTGCTAATTTTTGTTAGACGTAAGTGTCCCCCCCCTCTATCTGCTAAACGGTTATTTAAGGATACGTGAAAAAAATCACAGCATTAGTAAATATAACGAAGTTGAAAGGAAAACTATCAGAGCTAAGTACGAACACTAACTTATTGAAATATAGCACTTTTTCATAAACCGCAATAATAAATTTGTCATTCATACAAATACTATTAAAAACAAAGTTATCTTTGCTGGCAAAAAATTATAGAGGTTTTTGGCTAATCTAAGCTTGCTTCTACGGAACCCTTCATGGGCGAGCTCAACTCGCACTTGGCGAATTTTTTTATTATTTCAACAAAGCAAACGATATACGAGTCAGATATTTTTAAATTTCAAGATAAAATTACCGACTAATGTTTTATTTTTCATACCTTGTCATTATCATAACATATTCCTTCGCTTACCTTCCACAAATTAGATAATGGTTTCGATGTAGCCCATAAATACAAATTATAAATAATCCCTAACGCCAAATACAATTTTTAATATAAAATTATAAGAACATGTATGAAGATAGTAATTTTATTCTTACGTTATTAGTTGTAGTATAAGTAACGGAGTAAAAAAAAAAGAAAAAAGGAATGTGAGGGCACTTCATATCTGCTTTGTTTTATTCTTGTTCTTCCAGGTACATACCTACCTAAGTATATCACCGGCGTGATATCAGGTGACCATATCTCTGGCTACGTAGCCAAGATACGGCCAGTGACGGAGCGAAGGCTGGATTAAAAATTAATTTAGCCGCTTTCATGTTTGCCGGTAATCCAGACTTTATCTAGATATCAAATGAAGGGGATTAAACTCGCCTAGTTAAATAGAATGCACGCGATAACAACTGATTAGCTGTTTAAGTACGTTTGTCGAGTTCATATTTTTCATGTTATGACATGTGGTAAATGTAGACAGATACTTGAGATATTAACTTTCGTTCAACTTTTTGGTGAATGGCAATGGAGTATGGCAATAATAATAGAGTAACACAATTGAATATGAAAATAAATAGAAGTCTATTTCTAAAATTCGTCTGAATTTTAAGAAAAAGATTGGATAAAACCGCACTTCTTTCATGCCTTTGTGGCCTATAGATATCACTTCATATTTTAGGGTGTTATATATAAGTTTCTATTACATAGTTTGTGTGTGTTAGCAGTGTGTTTGTCGTCGTAGTCGCCAAATAGATAATCAGATTTAAATGCGATTTTCTATGTTTGAAACTCTACTGAGATCAGTCATAATAATGATGGTAGAGCCTGATCTCATTGAATACTTACTAGCTTTTACTTACGGCTCCGTTTGCCTGCATGTAGATCTCTACCTTCTTCAGGGATGTAAGGTATGTCCTTCCCCTGCCGTAGAAGTTCTACGGCATCCACGGGAAGACTTGAGTGGTCATATTCTACAATGTCGGGAATCACACGTCAAGCAGTTAATGATATTCCTCGCCTATTTGGTAGCAGCTGCAGCAACCTATTATGATGAGCAAGAGACGAGTCGAAATACGTTAACAATAATGGCTGACGAAAATTAGAGAGTAGATCGGAAATGCCAGACAATATTTTCGCTAGAAGCTTGGCTAGAAGCTATCAAAAAAACCTCCAGTAATGGAAATGCACTTAAGAAGAAGAAGGGCCTATTGAAAACCTGCGTTTACAGACCAGGTGGGGTTGAGGATGGATTTTTTACTTGTATGTATATATCCAATTATTTGTCAATAGGCTTTTTGTTTCAGCAATTTTGTTTGTAACTCAACAACGGAAGTCTATTGTTGGTTTAAATATTTCTCTTCTCGCGTCATTTCCGATTAAATCTCAGCTTGATTCATTGCCTAAGCGGAGCATTTCCGGTGTCTCTATTCTCACCACTCATGCTGTTTGCACTAAGTAATGATGCGCCTGGTGATTTAATTCCTGTGGTCGTGTTGTTGGCGTTCCTGCAGTTAGGCGCAATGTGTTAACGACCTGTGAGACTGCTGTCAAAGGACAAACAAGGAGAGGGTAAACATACGAGCCGTGTTTGCGCTGAGCCCAGCCTCTGCATGATCAACGCGCCGCGGTGGTCGTGTTTTCTGTGCCGACGCCTTTCTGATTTGGAGTAAATTAATATGTAATCAGTTACATACAGTATTATTAGACTATTCTATTGATAAATTTCTGATCAAAAATATGGTTTTAGACATTTTACCTTACCTATCTATCAAAGAATGTGAACCAAAGCAACTTATCTAAGGCAGACATTTTATTCTATTGAATCTTACTTATTTATAGATATTTAACATAGCGATTATATTTTATATTTTAAGTAGACTGTAAAAAACCATACACAGGTCAGCTCAGACATACTGTTGCAACCTAAAGAAAAACTCAATCTAAACTGTTTTCATAAAAGTTGATGGGTAAAATGCAGTGAAAGTAGCTAAAACCCATAATTAATAATGCGTAACAAGTAGAAGTAGTAACATAGGAAGGCTAACGAGCAAGGGGGTCGCCTGATGGTAAGTATTGGACGCTGCCCATGGACAACTGCAACACCAGTAGTGTGACAAGTGCGTTACCTGCCCGTCAATTTTCCCTCTCTGGAGGAAAAGAATGGGCCTCCAGCTCACTTACTAACCGAACGAAGTATAACAGCGGTAAAATTACTACTCAAACGTCGATTTCCTGTAAGAGTGTGGTACTTCCCCCGACGAGCTGACCCATACATGCTACTAGCAGATGTGAATTTCGCCGGTAGCGAGACTACCACAACTAATATTAGTTGATTGTAGTTATTTGCTGAAAAGAGGGTCGATAAGTACAGAGTGTGACTTTTTCTATTGTTACAAAGTGTACAGGATTATAGACGCATAAGAAGACCAGTAAGGCAGGGCACGAGTAATTTCTTTCTTATGTTTAAACTAAGTTTAAAATTATATGAGCTTTATCAGAATTAAAAAAAAATAAAACATGATTTTAATACACATAATAATAATGGGGGTATCATCGCCAACTGCCTTTCCAGTGGTTGCAAGTTGCAAGTATGACATCGGGTACGCGCGCCCGGCCCCCAAGTGAGAAGTTTTCTAACAAATTCTACCTATCCTTCCCCAACTTAAAAACGCTTCCTGATAATGAGCAACAGCATTTGAAGCACAAGAAGCCAAAAGAACTGCGCTCACCGACCATCTGTCAGGCGTGGTGAGTATGACAATATCTTTTCAAGGAGAAAAAATCTTGGAAAAGGCCTATGTCCAGTTGTGGACTTCTCCTACTGTTATGATGATCTTTTTTTTTTTTTTATACAACTAAGTTGGCAAACAGGCATACGGCCCACCTGATGGGAAGCGGTTACCGTAGCCTATGGACGTCTGCAACACCAAACGTTGGCAGTATGAAGCAGGTATGGTTTGGTATGGCAGTAGATATAGTACTTAGTGTAGAAAAAGGCGAGAAAATTTGTGACGAATGATAGATACTCCTTATACATAATTATATATGTAGTAGATATCACACACTACGAAAAAGATACTATTACTAGTATGTAGATATGTATTTGCACTCAACTCTATCCTATCCTAATCACGTGGGCAAAGCCGCGGGTAACAGCTAGTAGCTTCAAAAAGAATATGTAAATAAATGTATTTTTGTATGTGCAAATAGTGATAGCGTTATAATACAATAGGTACTCGTAAAATAGCATATACCCACGGCTTCGCATACGATTAAGATTGCGAGCTTCCTCGAAAATACTTTTTCTTGAATGAATGTAATTACTTGACTCCATTCTGTTTTTTCAGGATAAAATACGGTTAATAATAAAATTTCTATACCAACTACCGATCAACCCTATTTGACCCTATCAAGCGATACATTTCTGAAATCATCAAGTTTATAAATAGTAACTTATGGGTATAGCGATGGCTTGCATAATAAATCAATTTTCCCAACCAACTTGCAACTCTTATTTGAACTCTGTAACGGATGAGTTTCAAATAGTTTATTTCAGTATTTACTCAAGATAAAAAAACCTTGACTTTCTAAGGAATGAATTTTGTAAAAATATTTTTTTACACTCATTTTCAATTGAGTCCAATGTTTTTTTAATTGTTTTTAATATATTTTTTAGATTATTTTAACTTTTATTGGATGAATTTCGAAAATAAATTTTATGTGTTTCTTTATTACGTTACTTTTATGTTACTTATTCGTACTAAATAAGCTAGGTACCTTTTGTGTTTCTACATTGAAAACTCACAGACTAACATATGAACTTGTTTTTGACTCCCTTTAGGGGTGAATTTCCAAAAATTCCTTCTTAGTGCTCACTTAGTTTGTAAACAATGCCTAAGTGCAAAATTTAAGGTAAATGAGTATTTTGTTTCTTGCAAAGAATTACTAGGTTGATATTTCGCTACAACAATACCTACCCATCATATATATGAATATTTTCAAAACTAGATTGTCAATGCCCCCATTTCTGAGATGAGTGCTGCCTCCTGGCAATACGACCAATTGCTAGTCGAACTCGCGCAGGTATGGTGCCATTCAAAAACATTTACTTTTTGATTATTCGGTCAGTGCTATGGACATTTAAGATTAACAGAAAGTACATTGATAGTAAATTCCTTTGCGGATTTCAGCAAATTTTGTAAAATACGCAATATATACTGGCCAGCGTGGAGAGTGTAGGCCAAATCCTCTGACTACTCAGGCTAGTATATGGCTCTGGTAGTACAGAGAGGGTCGTGCTCCTGCAGTGGAGACTAGCAAGACCTGATGATGATGATTATGATGACGCGATATATACCTATGGCCGTATCTTTCAATTTCGTTAACTTAGTACCTAGTTTGATTTCGTCAAAACTGAAAAGGTTCACAAATCTAACGCCTTGGGTTCCTAGGGTTGCTGAGACGCAATTGACGTCCGTCCGAATAGGACAGAACTATATACATAAAAGAGAAACCCTGTCATCTTTCGCGTTTACGTATAGAGCTCTGTCGAACGTCAAGTGCGGAACCGCACCGCAACCCTAGGAACCCAAGGCATAAAAGTATAACAATTTCAAGTTGATATCTCCACTCGCTGCTAAGAGAGAAATGAACAAAGAAGTTGTCTTATACATTGACCTGTAACAGTAATCTGTTGACGTGAAAAATCATGCAAATTAGAAGTGATCATAAATATTTGTAATCTACGTCCCAGAATAGATTTTCTATAGAAGTTTGACCAGAATAGGTCGGTGAATTTGTCAGTTATGGAGTCATCATTTTGCAATGCTTTGCATCTTCCATAACATTACGTGCCTGTAATATAATTTCATATTTATATTGTTTTGGTGCGTTTTCATCTATAAAGGGAGATATTTGATAGGTTGCGCACTAACGGGCAAGTTCAAATCAAATGATATCGTGAATGACTGAAGCCCAGCATCCGATGATGTCCGGTGGGCGGCTAGATGCGAGGCGGCGGTTTCTTTGACGCGGCTCTCGAAATGCCCTCAATAAGCATCGGTTTACCCGACAATTAGCGGCATTCCATCTCGCGCCTTTCTTTCTACTGCCCGCCACATAGGGCTGACACAAATAAATTTGAAGGGAATCCCAACTATTTCCTTAATGGATTCATCAAGCAAAAGGTTTAGGAATCGGCGTGTGTTGATGTTTGAATTTGGATTTCAATTTATTGGTGCATGAACTTATTTGTGATTATTCATCGTCGTAAATCATATTTAAGATCAAGTTTCAAGGGATAATACGCAACACAAAATATAAAGATCAAAAATAGAAAGCTATTGAAAACTTAACTAAGTATTATTTATCGGCAAAATTTCTGAACCTGCCCATAAACCAAAGAAATGGATCGCTTTCTTTATTTAGATGCAAAAGACGTAGGCGAAACGTAAAATAAGGCAGACCCAAAGAGCAAGTAAATATCTCCTACATGCATTACATCAAACCCTTTTGATGTAATGCATATAGGAGATATTAAACCATATATTGGATGCATAATAAGAAAAATATGTAAACCCCTTTCTCAAATATATAACAACGGATTACTTACGTAAATATCAGCTTCTGGCCGACCTTTGAGCGTGATGATGATGCCGTCATCTCGATCTCGATCTCGTGACGATGTCGTCAATCGCCCTACGGATGACCGTAGGGCGATTGACGACATCGTCACGCGTCTCGAAAGTCATGTCAGGCAGTGGCTGGGTTTTTTAATAAGTTACCGTTGTTACATCTTATTTTAATCACATGTATATCTCACGTTAGACTTAATAAAAAAATATTTACCATCTCTTACTATGGATTCGGATCTCTTGGCTTACGCATTCGATCGATGAACAACCCTACAGTACTCACATACCAATACGAATTTGGTTCTAAATATTGACGCGCATATTTAGTCCAGCAATAAGTCACTAATTTCAAACTAAACCCATGATTTATGAAATTAGTTCCATTTTCACACCAAGTTTCCTGATATAACATGTTTCATCCGAAAAATGTCTCAGGACCATTTTTCTGATAGAACATGTTATATATCGGCATAACTGCATGAGTTTATTTATTGTACTGAGGCATTTATCTTTGAGTAAGTACATTGTAATTTTTGTAAATTCTGAAAACGTACGGTTGAATTGTAGTAATGCAGTTTAATGCAGAAAACACTTATAAGAAAAACTACTAATAGGGAAATAATATTATCCATTTAAAAGAGTCATCTAAAGTTTTTAGGTGAAAAAAATACTTCGATTTGGATTAACATGAATTTATTAAGTTTATCAAATGTGTTTCGTGATAGTGCTGCGTACATACTAACAAGTCCTGTGTCCACAAGCGATTTCAAACATCGTCACAACAAGCACAAAAACTATATAATACAAGCTTCTTCCACTCATACAAATGTATTTAAAGAACCATACAATTAGAGGTAGAATAAAAAGTTAAGGCCGAGAAACGCTACTAGCACCATAACTGTTTTATTTTATCTGTATCACAAAACAAAACGATAAACACATGCCATGTTTTCAAAGAACTAATAAATATTGTAACCTCAAAAATCAACTAAGTAGTCCAACTTTAAAACTTAAATCTGATTCTGAATCAACTGGTATCAATTTCCTACAACTTTTTTTCGGGAATCATGTACGTACGTAAGTCGAAAACTGGCATTAGGTATAATAATTTAATCTAATTTAAGCTATTATGTACAGAACAGTTACAACTAAGAATAATCTCATTCAACGTAAAAAATTATATGCGCACATACTTCCCAATGCTACAAGTGCTATATTCATATAACTTGTAATTCGTATTCGTTTTATATTAAACGTTTAATACATATTTTAAAATGAGATTCTTTATAAATTTCCATAAAATAATTCAATACCATAAGTTCTCTAGTAAAGCTGACAATGTATCCAAACATATGTGTTTTTTTTTTTACTTACATATATTGTGTCTCTCTATATTAAATGAAAACATATTAGGTTAGTCTATAGTTACTATTTATTTACTGTTTGCAATGTTTATCACAATAATCTCATTGACATAAAAGCCGCTTGTAGTATTGAGAAATATTGATCAACCACTTAGAGAATAATCAATTGAATAATCTTAATTATTACAATAATAATATAAAAATATAGATATCTACTATATTTACAATGAAAAAATCATTAAATTATATAAATTCGTACCCGCTTAGGTACTGAAAAAATTGCAGGCGTAAGTACGCGGCCAGCATCTAAATATCGCATAGCGACGGAACCAACAATAGCCTACTATACTATGGCTTTACCATAGGAGCAAATATTTCATGAAACAGGTGAAAAAACACCAATTCATTCTTTAGTATTTAAGAATTCCTATGATAATACCGAGTATACATAACAAGGTGTACTATACTTTGGCAAAAAAAACAACTTTCGTAGTTGTCAAAGGAAGATCTTGTTAGAATTACTCAACTCATAAGTCACATGCTACGAAAAAAGCTCAGTTGCCAAAGTATGTAAATAAATTCAGTCATTTACAATTAGCTATTAAATATTTAGATACCTACCGTCGTTTTAATCAATTTTCAAATCGATAACGCTTCGACACGAACGTTATATTTTCGTAAGAAAATTGCACTAATTTATCACAAATTCTTAAGGTCATGTCGAATTAATGAATAAATGAGGATGCACTATGCACAATTGTCTTATTCCCGATAAGGTTCACTGGTAGTGTCCGAAACCCTTCACTGGTCACTGGGAGAAGTCACCGTGGGCGCAGTAATCCTGCTGCTGAGGTCACAGAAGGGGCACCGGCGGGACCCCTGGCACGAGGGGCTCAGGGACGCCCTGTAGCACGCCTTGGTGATAATGATGATGGTGCATCATGCCGTTCATCATCTGCTGGTGGTGCAGCATGGTGGCGTGGTGCAGCTGTGCGTGCTGGAGTGAGGCGTGGTCGCCTTTCTCTTTCATGACGACTTCCTCTCGTTTCTTAACCTGTTTTCGCTCCTTGGCCCGTCGGTTTTGGAACCAGATTTTTACCTATAACAAAACCCTTGCATTACTTACTTTCATTTCTTTTTTAATGTATTTTTGTTATTTTGCTTTTGATCACATATTTCGCTGAATATATATACTGCTAAGACCCACAAGTCTTACACTAATCCCGCTGGAGTTGACCGCGGTTTGCAAAGAGTGGTCAAAAATGTTATGATTTGTTAAAATTTTGCTGTGCAGTTCTACTTAATTAATTTATTTTACACGACTGTCCATTGGAAGGAGGGATGGTCATATTGGAGGATATACTCAAATGGAGGAGGGTCATATTTTTCAAACGTATGATAGTACCTATATAAGTATGTCTGTTCGATTGTCTCGTCCTATAGCTTAAACGGCTTGACTGATTTTGAAGTGTGAGGTGTCATTAACTTCATTAACCCCGGCGTGTCATAGGCTAGGTGACGTCAACAAACGTAAACTGTTCAAAGGGTAGTTATAGTTTTTATTTTTAGAAATAACGCAACTTACTTATTACGGATGATGACTTTATTTTGTTTTTATTACATGGAGAGTCCACTCAAAAAAGACACATCCTATATTACAGTTCTAAAAGCACATTTTTGGGCGATACCAATACGCTCCCCAGAAAATGCTAGTGAATCGTGACGTCACGGTTTTGTAAAATGTATGGGACGTATGAGTAACTTGTTCGACAGCTATATTAAATTAAATGTTGCGTTTATCAATAAAAATTGCTTTACATTTAGAGGAATATATAATGGTAATATTTATTTTTACTTTCTTCATACTTTTAAAATGGACTTGCCCAACCAACTTTAAAAGGTTATTTAGCGTAGTAAACGAATAGATATCAAATTGAAATTGTACTTTTAAAGTCTTTTTAGACAGATTTTGATATGATATGAAACGTTTTTAAGAATCTGAAGACCCAGTCATCATGCCTAACTCACCTGTCGTTCTGAGAGGCCGAGGTTAACGGCCAGCTCGGCCTTCCTCCGGATGGTGATGTACCGGCTGTAGTGGAACTCCTTCTCCAGCTCCAGCCGCTGGTGGTCGCTGTACACCACGCGGTACTTGTCTTTCGTGCGCGTTTTACCTACAACAATATAAATTTCATTGATAATGGGGCATTCAATATTTTCATTCTACCTTTGGGCTTCTTTATAAATTTATTCATATATACTAGGACGAAGAACAGTCATTTAGTTTTTTCCTTTATAATGGCGTATTTTTTTATCTATCAATATTATTTAAAAAAATCAATACGCTGTTTTATCTTATAAGTTACCATGAAAAATAATTCCAAACACAAGTTGAAATTTCGTTGAGGGAAAATATCTTGTCACAGTAGGAATATATTAATAATTTAAGATATTAAAAAAAAACAGAAAGCTACTTCAACTCTATCAATTTGTTTGAATAAGCATAAGAATAAAATGTAAATAAGTGTAAACTAAACGGCATTCGTGTAAACATTTATTTGGTGTTTCTGTAATTTTTCAAAAAGCGCTCAACATATTTCGATAAAAATTTAATGGGACCATTTGCATAGTATTCCTATCGAATAAAAAAAGAATTTCTTAAATCAGTCCAGACATCGTCAAAAAATCGGGGAACATACATAAAAAAAGATTCCTACGAATTGTTAACCTCCTTCTTTTTTTGAAGTCGGTTAAAAATACATACCTATCTTTTTTCACGTATACTATTTATTACCAATTTCAATTTGTGTGATTTGTCCCTATATATTTATTTATTGTTCATATTTTATCTACTTAATTTCTGCGAGGTTGCTCATATTTTACAAGTAACCCTGTATAACTAGCATTCAGAAAGACAAGCAATTGTGATAACTATTCTTCTTATTCCCGCAGGTTAGGGTCATGTCATGATATAACTTTTGTCTGCCTTTATAATTTCCCAAAAATATGTTCATTATCAACTTAAGTAGTCGTGGAAAGTTTAGGATCTACATAATACGCGTATGTCCTGGCTTCTTCAGTATCAAAGCATCGCGACGGCATATCCTCACTTAAGTAATGTTTCCGCTAATCTGAGTGTATATCCAACGCCTTAATAATTACATTCATCATACTGGCTTACTGGATATAG
Organism: Rhodophaea formosa; assembly: GCA_963082605.1. Lineage (NCBI taxonomy): Eukaryota > Metazoa > Arthropoda > Insecta > Lepidoptera > Pyralidae > Rhodophaea > Rhodophaea formosa. The sequence continues at coordinate 13,175,548 of OY720210.1, forward strand.
ATAACCGTATTTAGTGAGTCGTTCGATAGTTTAATGATAATAAAGAAAATTGTCATTCAACGTTGGTAATCTATTTTTGAAATTTATTTTTATGATAACCATGAAAACAATGTAATTTCCCATTTACGCAAAACTGTATGTCTTACTCGGAAATTCAATAATTTTGAATATACCGTAATGTATATGTTAAAGGCAATCTGTATAACTTGGCATTACATACAATGCCTAGGCTACATATAGAATGCCTAAAATGTCCAGGCAATGCATGAAATATTAGTTGGCCTAGGCATTGTGTACAATGCCGAATGAGCAGCCGGCAATGTGTTAATTAGACAAGAGCGGGGTGGGGCCGGGGCAGGGTTGGTTACATCAAGAATTGCGAAGAATTATAATAAATTAGAATTATAATATTATAATTATAACAGAAGATGTACTTAATCAAGAAACTACACTAAACTTACTTACAACCGAAACTCTCGATAAATAAATGCGAGCTCGCTATGTCGACACTTAGAATGTTGCAAAACGAAAACAAATGAGGTTTTAACTAAATCTTCTGTCGCGTTTTATTGCTACGATTATTCGTCGGTTTGCCGGCAGAAAAGTCTTTTATATTCCCGTAACGACGCGCTCGCGTGGAGTGTGGCTGTAGGGGGGAGATCCCGAGGGCTCGATAAGGTAAATCTAGGCGGCGGGCACAGAGGCGCCGCGCCGCCGCGGCTTAGCGCGGGATCAGTGCGGGACCACACCTTGTGTCTTCTATACACACCTACACTACAAATTATACACTGGTATTTCTACCTACGATACTACACATAACTTCTAGTGATATAAAAAAGGGAAAAGTGTTTGTTTAATTATAATGGCAATGTTACAACCGAAATGGCCAAGTGTAGATAGATCTATTTCTGTGGTCGATTGTAAAGTCTTGTTTCATAAATGAATAAGACACAACTTATAAATAAGTATTCAATGCGTAATATAACTTTCTGTTTTAAGTTTGTTCGGAAAGTAGGTATGTATATACTTTAAAATAAATAGAACTAATGTGTAATTTCAGAAACTTCATACACAAAGCTATATGAAGTCGAAAAAATTATGGGATTTCCATTGAGTTTTACGTCGAGTTTTATTTACAATTTTTATCTGTCTGTAGGTAGATTTCTCAACAAGTAAAATTACCAAGATACGTAGATCTGTGTACATTGTACTAAGACAGAGCTGAGGTGTCTGTTTGTTTACTCGGAGTGTGTAAATATTCCTTATCTCGGTATTAAGAACTTCATAAATTATGTTTGTCAGTCGAGAGAGAATCAGAGTGCAATTAAACATTTACGTAACATTCCGACTCGAGGACTGTGCGACGTGGAGCCACACTATCTCTGTTCCCATTTTAATACCCATTGAAAAATTTACAATATCACACTGGTGAGTATTTTCATATTTTGTCTGCGATACCTACACCTCGTTCGTCGGTGACTGACCGAACGAGCAAAGCGTGATCAAGTTGGAACCAAAACACATTTTTTATGAGTAGGTACTTATGTTTGTTCCCCGATAACTTTGGAACCTTCTTCTTCTTCTCTCGTGTCAATTGCAAACAAATTAAATGTGGTGTGCCTAGTAAGTGGCCACATCAAAGGCTTTTTGGTTAGCCTCAAACAGGTCGTTGTTTGAGCAGGACGCCGTAGACGCGGGGCATAAGAGCAGGTGTTCCATAGACTGGACATCTCCACTTTTGACTCTTTGGAACCTAATTTGGAACATATTTAAGTAATATTAGTACATTTTAAAGTTCGTTGGGCATCAATCGGTTTCGTAGGTACTTAACGTTATATTGGAGACACAAAGTTCACATTGAGCTACTAGTTGCTACTAGTAGTAAACAGTTTATTCTATACAAAAAAGGGAAATATTTACAGGTCATGAAGTATCGAATTAATAACTTAACACTCCGCTCCTATTAGGAAAACTCATACCTAAAAAAATTTTACGTGAAAATATTCCAAAATTAATTGTCCAAATTATTTGGTGGCATGGGTCAACCATCAGGACGGCGAGAGACAGGTCATTTATTAGATTAACGTTATATTATTTTTAGGTTTATGTTCAGATTTATATTGTGCCAGAATTGTAAATTCAATTACAGTTATGACTTTGGCAATAGTTATTTTCAAAACACTTTATAATTTAAGTAGGTTTGCGTTACACAAATGAACTATCGGTATAATAGTTTCTTTATAGGCCAAGAATGTTTTCTTAAAATATTTTTCTTATCAACGTTTTTTTACACAAAAATTGTCAAAGATACAATAACAACAAGGGAACAACTTTTCACGAGGGTCAAAAGTCAACAAAGCGACATGTTTTCATACACAACTTCAAATTGTAGCCTGAAGATAAACTCTTTGGAGTGGTTGAATGACAGAAAATTATAACTTAAATAAATTTCCTGTTAGCAGAGCAAACTCGAGGAGATGCAGAGAACTGGTAAGGCAAACATGTGCACTATCTATAGGCGATGCGTTTGATAGCAGGCGTTAATTTTGTAGCCAAACAACGGTCGTCCGCGTCGGGCGCTCGGATATAGTACTCTGTTCGTAATCTAACTCCAGTCCAGTTATTTGCGGAAATATTTAGATTTAGATGCTTAATGTTTTGCAACAACAGGTACACATGTTATAAATAAGTTATTGTTGTAATTAAAGAGCAACTACAGATGCATGTTAAAACCATCTATATAATAAGCGTCTTCATCTTAGTACCCTGATAGAACTGGTTCGATATACGATATTTACCTAATTTTTCTAAAAATAGCTTTATTCTGTGCAAAAATTTATGGCATAGAATGGGGCAGAAATACTACAGATTGATGTCCCGCTCGAACATATGCAATTGTACCTATATAAAAACACGTACCTATATCTATAGTTATTATACTGATGTGCATGATGACTGGGTCTTTAGATTCTTAAAAATGTTTCATATCCTATCACAATGTGTCTAAAAAGACTATAAAAGTACACTTTCAACTTGATATCGATTCGTTCAACAAGCTAAATAACCTTTTAAAGTTGGTTGGGCAAGTCTATTTTAAAATATATAAAAAAATAAAAATAAATATTACCATTACCTATATATTCCTCTAAATATAAAGCACCTTTTATTATTAGACCGTTACAATAAACAATATTAAATATAGCTGTCGAACAAGTTACTCATACGTCCCAAACTTTTTACAAAACTGTTACGTCACGATTGAGTAGCATTTTCTGGGGAGCGTAGTGGTATCGCCCAAAAAATGTGCTATTAAAACTGTAATATCTAAGAGAGTTTTAGATTTAGCATGACGTTTTTTTTGCGGATGTGTCCTTTTTTTGGGAGGACTTTCCATATAATAACGAAAAAAAGTTTAGTCATCATCCGTATTGCATATGTGTGAGCGGGACACCAACCTGTAGTATTTCCGTCTTTTTCTATGCCAAAAGTAACTTTGGGTACCAGTCTACCAATATATAAGGTCGTTGGATAAAACATTGAAACATGTGACTAATAAAAATTGGCATGCGAATAGATAGAGTTGTATTTAATGTGATTGATACCATATATTTGATTGTTGCATAGTGTTTATAAAAAAATAGAGTTATGGTGAACCCTAAGTACGGGAGGCGCGGGCGCGGTGGTCGTGGTGTGTGCGGCAGATATCGTGGACAAATAGCTCGGAAGGTGCCCCAGAGATAAACGGAGATGCGTTAGAATCAGAATCAAACGTTTATTTATAATATGTTTCTTTTGATTTCAAGACAATTGATGAAGTCAGTAATTTACTTGATGCTAAGCTTAATGTCGCTTCCAAAGCGGAGTGCAGGAAAAGTGAAAACATACCGCTCAGCACATCCTCTCCAAGTGACTTCAGAAATTTTAGTGAACTTTTAAAATAAGTACAGGGTAGCCAAATAACAGGTATACACTTTAGTTTTGTAATTTTATTATATCCTAATATTTTAATCCTAATCCTAACTAATATTATAAATGCGAAAGTGAGTTTGTTTGTTTGTTACGCTTTCACGCCGAATCTACTGAACCGATCATCATGTAATTTTGCATACACACAGGTGAGAGTACTGAGAAGGACATAGGCATATCACCACAAATGCATAACACCAAACATAGACAAGAGCTAGTGAAATATAATAATTAGATCTCTCTTTTACCTTGAAGCGCAAACTGCCCGTACTTACTTATGGCGCACAGACTTGATCTTTGACGTTGACACAAAAGTCTAAACTCGGAGACTGTCAACGTGGCATAGAGAGAAGCATCCTTGAAGTGAAATTAACAGACCGCCTACTTAATAGTACTATTTGTTCCAAGACCGGGATTATGGATGTAGGGAGGAAGGCAGCTAAACTCAAATGGGCTTGGGCAGGACATGTCGGGACAAGACGCTCTGATGATCTATCGGCTTCTGACCCAAATTGGTCATCAATCGCAGGAGATAGAGATGAGTGGTGGAAGAGAGGGTAAGGCTTTGCCCAGCAGTGGGACAGTAAAGGCTAGTAAAAAAAATATGTATGTACTGAGTAAGTATTTTGGTACATTGTCCTAATTAAACGTCAATATCAAAATTCAATTCAAAACATAATTGCATATTATTGGTATGATAATAACTATTTACTAAAAAAATAATATACATATACAATTACTAGCAAAAAGCAGTGTTTAATGAGGGGGCTTATATGCCCGAACGTAAACGTGTGATCGTTTCTCACACGGTTTCTCAGTAAAGTATGCATATATGGCTTACATATAGTGCTTCTCCGCGCCCGGTATATGTAAGCCTCTTATTTTTTGCATAATCATATTTCAATGTTAGGCACTAATACGCACAAATAAGAAGATAACCAACTTGTATTACCACTTACTAAACATAATTAAGGCGAACCGCCATTCTCCGTTAGATTTTATATGACGCAAGCGGAAGGTAAAACATCACGAATAACGAATATATTTTTAAATAATGAATATATTTATAAGACATATAGAAACAAACAAAATAACAACACAAAATAGGGAAAAGGTGAGGAAGAAGAAGAATATATTTATGTTTAGCAAGTTGGAGGGGTGTAGATAGGTAGAAAACGGAATCAAAATAGTGATAGGCTGCTATCCGCATCGCAAATTCATATGATTGCTTAGAATATCACCTATTCATTTAATCGGCTTTAACGATCGGCGTGGGAAGTGGAGCATCTGGTACATTCTAATTTTTTCGGTTTTCTCCAGGGTCAGCAAGGAAGCAGATTTATTTTTATTTTCAGAATTTATTGTGATTCAGAGTGAAATTTGTTCATTTTGACGTACTAAAAGCATACCTATGTTAGTTGGTACAATAGTAAACGAATTATATAGTTTATATATTTATTTACCACTTAAACTCGTATCAATGTAAAGTTATTTATAGAATCAAGTAACAGACTCATCCACGACTCATCAACACATTTAACAGCACCTAAATAAATATTTACTGGCTACCGAGCGTTTCCCACAGTAAATCACTTCAGGACAAAATAATAAATACTTGTGTAAGTATCATAAAGATACAAGCTAAAGTTGGACAATAACGATCCATAACATAGTACAATATAGTAATAACGATAACACCCCTCATTCACTTGGTTATTAGTGAGATAACCTTATAATACACTAAATATGTTCATGTCGGTAATTGGGAAATAATGAAGCAACTTTGGACGGCACAACACAAACGTATCGTATTATCATGAGCTGCACCTACGATTCATTGTTAGCATGATAATGATAAGATTACTGGCGATTTTGTTTAACCGTTTTTAAGTTAACTTGCCAATTACATTCTCCTGAAAAATACAGAATTACAAAAAGAACCTAGATTATTATTCAAAATGATATCACAAAAACTAAACAAATAATCCTGCCGAAAATGAGGTAACGCTACGAGTCGTAGAACCTTGTAGCACATCGTAGCGTACGGCTACCAAAATGACAAAGAGCAAACCCGATCGTTGATACAAGAGATTATTTGATTACATATGGTTAGCTATCAAACAGCGAATCGCTTGTCGAACATGTGTAGGGTGTGCGTCGAGAAAGGAAAACAATTAATCGGTACGTTATCGGCGGGTCAGCTTTGTCGGCCTGCCGAAATCCCGAGGGATTATCGCGAGGCGGCGATAGCGGCGCCTTTGATATTGTTGACTCAATCGCGCGTCATATCGCGCTCGCCTTCTTGTAAGCTTGTAATGCGCTTTTGATGGACTAGGGCGCGGCAGAGTTATCTGATAGCGCTCCTGAGGTACGCAGTAGTTGCTCTCCTCAACGATTTCAGATTCGCAAGATTTTGAAATGTGAACCTTTAAATCTTATCAGTATAAGACGAACCACTTCTATTTGAAAAACGTTCCTATAATACATATAAACGCTTTATTAAGTAGGTATACGAGAATAATCATGAGTTTAGGGCATTGACCTAAAATTATTAGTTTATATGGGATTTATTTTGCATTCACAATGCTATTTTACTTTATATATTAAATATAGAAAATAAGAAATGTTGAAAAAATTCCACGCGGGCAGGACTTGAACCTGCGTCTAGATCTTAGTACGATCTATGCGTTGCCAATTACGCCACCGCGCTTCGCTTAGACGCAGGTTCAAGTCCTGCCCGCGTGGAATTTTTTCACCATTTCTTATTTTCTACATTTAATATATAAAATTATTAGCTTTAGTATCAATATGTGTTAGATAGGACCACAAAGCCTAAGACTGAGTTTCCAAGTAGGTATTACGAGTTCCGCGCCATACCATTGCCGGCCGTCCTTTGGGATTGGAGGATGAGGCAAGGGGGGCGGACTATTTCAGAGCCCTTTGCCCTTTACGCACACTTTATGCCTATTACGGGTTTCACGACCGAAAGACGAGCCTTTCGCAAAGCTTAATGTAGCGTAAAACTATTAGCTATATTGACACGTTATCGTTTACGTTTATGACCAAACCGTAAACACAGGTTTATCGCCACTATGATGGAGATCTTCTATCATAGAAACAGTGCATGCTCAAAATAGCTGTTTTACAACTTTCCGCAAATTATGGTTTAAAAATTAATTCGCGCGCGCGCGGATTGGAAGCAGATTTGATTAGAGTAAATGTATTGCAGCACAGAGCTTGATGTTGAAAATAATTTATTCGGACTTTTCTCTCAAACAAAATCTTACGAAAACAAAAAAAAACTGTCAATTTATAAAAATTATAAATGCACACAAACATGGCATCGATAGCCCTGGACAGCGGCCAGAGTCCTATGTAGGTTTTCACCACAAAATAGTTTCAATTCAACACATAAACTGTATAAAATACTCTTATATAAAAGGATCTATAAACATTTTAATTGGTGTTTTACATAAGATGCATGACACAAAAACAGTAGACACAAGTAATTATGCCTTATGTGGTAATAAAACATGCATCACAGTAACCGATCGATTGCTCAGAAAGATCATCTCATCTACGTGTACAGATTGATCGCGAGCAGCACACCCTGCGTCATTGTTACGTCCACAAGGTAGTCAATAGTTTGTTTGTCAACGCTAAAATAATCTGGCACAGCGTGACGCCATGTCGACCTGTCACCAAGAGATAAATATCCTCATCTAAGCCAATTAGTGACGAGAGCAAACAATAACAAACAATAATGCACTACTGTTCATTTTTTTTGACGACCTGGGGCGATAAGTGAGAGCTTTCAACGCTATCCCATCATTTGTTAGACCCTTTTCAAGTATACATTAGGGTGTCCCGAAAAAAACTTTTTTTTGATTTTCGCTACTCAAGACCATTCAAAAGTTGCGTTATTTGTTGTAGATTACCGTAAAAATAATAAAAAAAATATAAAAATATATCTTGAGGGCTCTACCAGCAATTTTATTTTTACAAAAATCACTTATTTGGCCTTCCACTTCATGTCGTCTTGTCTATTTTTTTTACATTATTCCCACTTTATTTCTTTATTTTATTGATAGCAGCACCCTAAGTTATCATTTGCAGGCAATAATAGAATCTTTTCAGTCAGTTAATAGATTTGATCGAACTTGCAAAATTCATGTTTCGACATATTTTTGTTACATTTTCTACTTCTACGGTGAAGCAGTTTGTCTCACTTCATGGTTTTATTTGCTATATGATGTTACTATGCACTTCCTTGTAATAAAATAAGTGATTGTTACATTTTTAATTTTTATACAACTAAGTAGGCAACATACAATAATGGATTCAAGAAAAAAGGAGTTACCTGTGTTGGGACCATGTTAAAAATTTGGCGATCGCTATCTACCAGATTTAAGAGACTTTATCAAAATCATTTTGATGAAAATAAATTAAAACTACAGAAGAATGGCCAATTTCCTTCCAACTTAGATAACTTGACACGATTTGGCCCAAAGCTTCGATTTCCATCGTTTATCTACAAGTTACCTAGTTGCTGAAATCATATTATTTCGACATACCTGTTTATATATTATAATTGATACGAAATTAAAAAAAATTACGACTACGAAAGCAAAGTGCTTTTTGGAATCCTCAAACAAACAAGCTTTTCAATATTGCTACTTGTAAGTGCACTTCATTTTATATTTGTCCCTGCATAAAACCTAAGAAATTCCTATTCTGAAACAGTCGTTTTACTAAACAAAGAAACTGATAGGAAATTGGCAATAAGTGATATAGATGCAAAAAATGGCAAGAATTTCAAAGATCAAAGACAAAAAAAAAAATTACGTGGATAGAGCTCACATGTTATCAAAGAAAACAAACTTGGAGCAGTGCGCGAGTTGCTGCCTCGGCCGCAGTCGCCTACAGCAAAGCTTTCTTCGAATAGTGACAAGCAAGCTTATAAATGATTTTCATAGCTATTTAATTGAATTGCAACACTTCAGCGCAGCCAATAGTAGCTATGTGTGTGATGTGATCGATATGATCTACCAACGCTGTGATCAACGCGATCTGCGGCAGCGGTCGCTTTGGCGGTCTTTGCTGACGTAGAATTGGTCTCTTTCAAAGATAATTGTCTTGTTATTGACAAGAAAAAATAAATAAAAAACAGAGCAGCAGATATATTGATGCAATTGTACAAAAATAATATTCAGTTAAATGTTATTTCACAATAGAGACCATGTACGATAACTTGCATTTCGCAAAATATTAAAGGCCAGAGAAACAGAAAAGAGCAACTCTCGCAGTGTATTTACAGCACTAAAGCTTAATTTGCTTGTAGGAGATTACATTGATTAGAAGTGAATAAAAAAAAATAAAAAAAAACCCTTAATTGAATTGAGACGAACTGCCTTACCGTAGAAGCAGAAAATGTAACAAATATATGTCAGAATATGAATTTTGCAAGTGCGATCAAATCCAATTACTGACTAAAAATATTCTATTGTTGCCTGCAAGTGATAACTTAGGGTGCAGCTATAAATAAAATAAAGAAATAAAGTGGGAAAAATTTAAATAAATTAGGAAAGACGATATGAACTGGAAGGCTACATAAGTGATTTTTAAAAAAATAAAATTGCTGGTAGAGCCCTCAAGATATATTTTTATATTTTTTTATTATTTTTACAGTAATCTACAACAAATAACGCAACTTTTGAATGGTCTTGAGTAGCGAAAATAAAAAAAAAGTTTTTTTCGGGACACCCTAGTATACATGGAGTTTTTGCTAAGAAGGCGTGCAGGGATCCGTCTTGTCAAGCGTGAAAGACATCAGTCCCCTGCGGTCGCGTCCGGGATTGGTGAATGTGGACAAATAGAGATTTATTTCCCGGAACGCTTTGGGTTTGAGCAAACACGGGAAGATAAATAGAAAAGAAATGCTTGCTAGACGAATTGGGTTGTACAATATTTCGTTTTTTTTTTCTATTCGTCCTATCGAAAACCGGGACGTATGTTGGTCAAGGTGAGTGTGTGTTACTATACCTAATTACTTTAAAACAAAAGGAAAGCAACATGGCATTATTTCATCTGTAATATAATAAATTATCACTTTTCAGAATAAATAGAAGTGCAAGGACATTATGTACTGAGGAGACGCTTATAGTTGGTTAGGTCATCTGTTGTATACTTCAGTTATTTACCGCATGAGCGAGAAACACAAGTGAAGCGTATACTTGCAATGTGACAGGCAGAAATAGTTTTGTATGTATGTCGTATATGTGGGCAACGGTATTAAAATTAAAATGACATGATATTCGACCATTCCCTCGGACGAGTTCTATGGTTAACTCATTAAAAGAAGCAGCCAAAAGGTGAAAACGGGACCCAATTCACGAGTCTTCACTTTCCGTCCGTCTGTCCATCTATCACCAGTCACCACGCTATATATAATGTACTTACGTGATAGCTAGACAGTTGAATTTTTTACGGATGTCTGTTGCCGCTATAAAAACAAATATTACTTAAAGCACAATAAATAAATATTAAACGAGAAACTCTCATACAACAAACGATTTTTTTGCCGTTTTTAGTTGCATATTCACTTCAAAATTAATAAAATCACAATGAAATCAATATTTAAGGAGGAAAGCTTCCATACAACAGTCATGCTTTTTTTGATACTAGTTAGTACGGAACCCTTCGTGTGGGTTATGACTAGCACTTGGCCGATTATTATTTTTTCTTCTAGACCAGAATGGAAGATTATCTAGTATCTTATATATTGTAGGTATTCAATTCTTGTTTAAAAAACACTAACATCATGTAATACGTATCTACTTGGTAGTTAAATATTACTTAGGTATACGAGAATTTTGCATATGATAAGATACCAAACAAAGATTAGTTAAATCAAGCTGATTGCAGATGTGAATTACTAAATAATTATACTAGTCATTAGGTAATAAAAAGATGTCTTGCTGACACGTCGGCACTCAGCAGTAATATAACAAGTTCATATATTATATCTTATGTAGAGTACTTGCATTGCATTACTTTTTACAGTACGTAATACATATAAGTATTTTCGTATTCAATGTTCTCAATAGAAAAAGTCCTCCTATTCTGAATGAAGATCCATATGAAAAAATAAACGCGGTCCATTGTTTTTGTTTGTGTGTTTATTGGATTCTTTTGTTTTAGTAGCACCAACATATGCAGTCAATATTTCTAATGTTAATTAAATTTTTAATTATATTTATTTTTGTCCTGTTTTTCTGTTGTTATGTGCTATGCATTGTATTTGATTAAGGTGCTACAGGCATTTGAGCGTCGTTGATGTCACAAAAGGTGAAAATCAATGCTGGTCACTTTTGTGTCTATCGCTTGAATTATGGTTCTGTGGTCTAGCGTAACACTGAGCCGCCACCTATTGTAGTGCACAATATTGTATATGCACATATTTAATTGTAATTTTTTTGTGTGTGGACAATAAATTCTATTTCATTTCATTTCATTTCTGAGTGTTATCCCGGTAGCATCCTCATAGTTGTAGAGAGTTAGAACCTGGGATTCGCTATAAGACAGCAATCATGCATTACTCAATGCGATTCTGCCTATCTGTCTTTGTCGCTTTCACGCCAAAACTACTGAACCGAATAAAATGAAATTTGGTACACAGATAGTATAGAGCGTGAGAAAGGAAGTGGATTAATAAGTATACTTATAAAGTAAATTTGAGAAAGGACCACGCAGACGAAGTCGCGGTAACAGCTAGTAAAAAATAAATGTCTCATTTCCTTTTAAAGATTGGATTGCACAAAGTTAAAATAAGAACAATATTAAATTGCTCGGTCCGGGCCGAGCGCGGCGCAGTTCTAGAAGTTGGCAAAGATTTAACTTATTCGCCGGGGTCCCCCGGGCGCCGTTGTCCGTGATTGTCGCCGGGAGCATCCCCCCGGCCGCGGGACCCGGGATTAATTGCTCACACCGAGTACTCGCTCCCAAGGCTCGCATTAACGCGCAACCGCTCAGTGAACGCAAAATAACATGTAATGTTATATGCTCCATTGTTATAGCAGCGGTTGACAATTGCTAATGTGAGCGGGTGAAATAACATCTTTTAAATGAAGTTTTTACAAAAAGGAATAACCGGATGATTTCTTTTTAACACACCGTATAATAAAGTGACACGTGAAACTTGGATTTTCACTCATAAAGAAGCGTATTAACCTCAACTACTTTATATGAAATAATCATCATCAGCAGGTCTTTTTTAGTCTTCACTGAGGAGCTCGACCCTCTCTGTACTACCAAAGCCATTTATTAGCCAGAGCAGTCAGAGGAGCCTAAACTCTCCAAGCTGGTCAGACGAGCTGGAGATGTATCTTTGATGTTTGTAACCTTTGTTAAGCTACTGTTTCCTAAGTCGCCTTCTACGACATCCGCACGGGATGACTTGGAGCGGTCCTATTCTACTCGGCCGGGAACCACACGGTGAACCAAAATAATGCGGTTATGTAAAACACATAACCCTCTTTTTGGCTTTGCCGTAGTCGGGTAATAACATGCACCTGTGTGGTCATAATATATTATGATTTCAGTGAATGAAGTTGATGATTACAAATAAAAATAAGAGTGATGATCAAAATGCTCACGAGAAATCATACGTTTTCCAATACACCTGTATTGGTAGTAGAAATAATTAAAGGATTACAAATTTACCTTTTTTCATACATTTAAATGGCGACACATTAGCAAATTCATTTATTTGGTTTCCGTACCTAATGGGTAAAAACGAGATTACAAGACCCTATTCACGATGTCCGACTTTCTGTCTGTTAGTCACTAGGCTGTATCTCATGAACAGTGATAGCTAGACAGTTAAAATTTTCACAAACGATGTATTTATGTTGCCGCTATAACAACAAAATACAAAAACAGAATAAAATTAATATTCAAGGGAGCTCCCATACAACAAACGTGATTTCTTTGCCGTTATTTTGCTCGATAGTCTAATGTTGTATAGATAATGGTACGTAACCCTCGTATGCGCGAGTCTTTTATGTCTATATTTATTATATTTAACTAAGCTTCTTTTTTATTTACTTTTAATAAAACAATAATGAAGTAAATTGATAACTAATAACCATTACACAAAATAATTATCAATATAACCAGTCAATAAAAAACATTTTTTTTCATTAGCCTATTTGAGTGTCCCACTGCTGGGCAAAGTCCCTCCCCTTTTCGTCTCCAGACATCCCTATCAAGAGAGGAAAAAACAATTTTAAAAAATTTAAATATCCCTAGTGAAGTTAACTAGTGATGGTGGTGGTCTTTTAATGATCAACTTAGTTCACTTAAATAATAATATATCTACTATTATTGACTAGCATTTGCTTAGGATTACGTCTGATGTATGATCAGGAGTATCATTCTCAACTGCCTGTCTGGTGGTTGCAGTTAAAGCATCACCACACGCGCCTGCAGGATGTCCGTAGACCCAGCGGGACCCTTTGCCTGATCCAATGAAGACCTATTTAGTCGAATTATTATCGATTAATACTCATCGATTTGTATACGATTACATTTCTACCTCGATAGGTTCACTTGTAATAAATAAAAAATTATAATATTACAGTCAGCGGGGCCCTTATACTGATTGAAGTCTTATTGATTACTTATATACATTTTTCAATAGCCTATTATTTCTACCTTCAGATTAGTATACTGTTATATTACTATCTTATTAGATTTCCCCATAAAAAACAATTTCGTTTCTTCACTTCCAGCGGGGCCCTACCTAAATTAAAGGTGTACAGACTATTAAATACATTTCCATGGAGCCTTTTATTTCTACCTTTTAAATAATATTTTGTAATAATAAAAAAATTAATGGTTTTCAAGAAACTGACGAAAAAAAAAATTAAGTTATCTCGCTATAAATATAAACATAGGGACAATTCATACAGATTGAGATAGCCCCACAGGAGGTTGTGGGCTTATGTGACTTATGTCATATATAGGAAAGTAATTATTTGTATCTCCTTTGGAGTCACGGGTGTTACCCCGGTCCTTTGGAAGGCTTGCGTGGCTGGGGATATAGATCCAACATGCAGAGGCCCTTTGGAGAAGTTGATGTAATGTAGGTTTCCAGCCAGAACCCGTTCCTGGAAAAACCAATGTATGATATGTCCTTGAACAGGTCTTGGCCAGAGGGGGAACTATTGCACTTTAAAAGGGAAATTAATGGGCTATGGGACCGAAATGAAGTATGGGTGGACTTACGCTGGGTTATTGCAAAGGGTCGGACACCTGCCATAATCATGATAACTGACTACAAATAGCAGGTGGTGGCTTGCCGCCCACTAGATGGGCCCCTTAAACTAGTCGACAATTATTGCCGGTAAAAGGGGCAACACCGGTATGGGTGACTCAGGGGTGTCGAGAGGTGTGTTGCGCTTTCTCCGAAGTTACTCGCGGCGGTATGCCCTTTAACATTTCACCCCTGGAGCAACAGCTCTAACGACTCCTCTCTGAATGGCGAACTAAGGCAAGCCAGAGCCGAGAGTCCTGGGAGCCCTCTTGGGTTTCTACCCCGACCGATGAAGACCCGTTGGGGGTAAGGGCTCTGACCGACGAATTTTATTCGAAGTTGAAATATCAGGTTTGGATTTTTGGCGTCATTTCTATGAGTGTAAAATACTCGTGGTTCAATTTGCTGCCATTTGTCGACATCCATTAAAAATCTAGTGGGCGGCAAGCCACCACCAATTTCTTTTCGTCAATTTCTTGAAAACCATTAATTTTTTTATTATTACAAAATATAATTTAATAGGTAGAAATAAAAGGCTCCATGGAAATGTATTTAATAGTCTGTACACCTTTAATTTAGGTAGGGCCCCGTTGGAAGTGAAGAAACGAAATTGTTTTTTTATGGGGAAATCTAATAAGATAGTAATATAACAGTATACTAATCTGAAGGTAGAAATAATAGGCTATTGAAAAATGTATATAAGTAATCAATAAGACTTCAATCAGTATAAGGGCCCCGCTGACTGTAATATTATAATTTTTTATTTATTACAAGTGAACCTATCGAGGTAGAAATGTAATCGTATATAGATCGATGAGTATTAATCGATAATAATTCGACTAAATAGGTCTTCATTGGATCAGGCAAAGGGTCCCGCTGGGTCTACGGACATGCCTGCAGGCCTATTTACTAACTTTTGACAACTACGGTGGACATCATTTTCATGGTAACTTCAATATTCATTACGGCTTCGGTATAAATGACTATTTTTATTTAAGATATGAAAACCGTAATGGATGCTAAAGTGCTAATCAAATCGTTGTACACCGAGTTAGCAAATCGGCCTGCTGACCTCCCAAACTGCTACTTGCTCATCCTTAATCCATCCGTGCCAGTAGCATCCCAAATACTTTTATCCCGTTTCCCCAGTCCACTAAACTCCTATCCTTCCCTCCCTTATAAAATAGCTTTGATGGGCAGCAGCGTCGGAACCAATGTAAGCCAAACAATCTGCACTCACCAACCCATTTGCCAAGCGTAGTGAGTATGGTAAACTCCAACCCCAATGATGGAAATAATCTTTAGGAGAGGCCTGAGTCCAGCATTAGATTTCTTGCGGCTGAGGTGAGATGATGATGGATGACGTCTATGTATGTCTTGGGATATGACCGACATTTAAACATTTTATTCTACGACAACCTTTCTTTCTCCAGAACTTTGTAGTTGATACCGTACGTACCTATAATGTTGATACGTATATATGTATATATATATATATATATATACATATATATATATATATATATATATATATATATACATATATATATATATATATATATATATATATACATATATATATATATATATAAAATGTCTAGTCTAGTCAGAGACAAAAATAAAATTATAATAATTATGGTTATCCTTAATTAATTGTAAAAAAGAAATGCCGAAAAAACAAACATGTAAAAAAAAGTCGCAAGTCATTTCCTCTACCGTTAAAAGTTGTAAGATCCAATATAATACCAAGTCAGTTAATGTTTTGCATAAATAGATTGACTTGGCAATCGCATCAATAAAATACCTATATACAATATTACTTGTGGGATAATTTTTTTGAAATACTTATTTATTTATTGTTTTGCTTATTGTGTTCTTTTGAGTTTTGGTCCAATTCATGTCAAAAATAAAATCCCTGATATGCTCTACGAGAGATACTACACAGCGTCTCCAAATCCTTCCTTTATTCTCTTTCTGAACAGAGTCTACCTATTATATAGGCTTCAATGTGAATTTTACACCACTGCCTTAGGCAGTGCCTAAATATAGTGTTTGTATTTCTAGTTCATGTATTTATGAACGTTATTTGCTGGTATTACATTGACCCTGTATTTTCTAAACTTCACGAGTCAGTGTGGCACTCAACTAGCAAAGCTGCCTTCAATTATGATATTACGAAACAATCCGGTTTGTATTTTCGCAACGGACCCAATTCGATAGCCTTTGTTTTTCTACGTAATCGTAATTGTTAGGCGTGAGATATATAAGTCACATCCGCCATTTTGTTGCCTTGTTTGCTTACTAATGGCCGCGCCGACCCATTCTCAGGTATTAAAATAATATGAAAAACACCCCTTCAACGATTTATAAGCTATATCACTGGCGATGAGATAACGATTTTAAATTTCTAACGATCCCACATTGTTACATCAAAATCGTTAAGGGCATAAAGGAACTCACATACATGTTAAAGTCGGGAAAAAAACACGCTCTTTTTTGGGCAGTCACGTAAAAATAACTCGGAACAAAGTTATGTACTCATAAATATTCATCATCAGTATCATCAGATTTTTTTAATCTCCACTGCAGGAGTGTGACCCTCTCAGCACTACCAGAGCAGTCAGAGGCCCTACACTCTACAAGATAGCCAGACGGTTTGGTGAGGTCTATTTGATGATGTAAGCTTTGTTTAGCTTGAGATCACCTTTTACGCCATCCTCAGGAAGTCTTGACGTGGTTCTATTCTACTCTGCCGGGAACCACACGGCATAAATATTAAATTTCGCAAAATCTAGTGAGCCGTATAATTAATAAATACAACTACAGCTTCTTATGTAAAAATACTGCGAGTCAAAATAAGAATTTTGTAGCATGGTTTGGGAAATACCTAATAGACAGCAGGCTTGGCAGAATATTGAACTAACATCTGCCAAGTTTCCGTCGCAAAAATTCAAACTCTATTATTCAAAATTGACCTTTGGGTATAAAGAAAATTTTCTATACTAATATAATATGGATGAAAGTTTGTTTGTTTGGTTGAACACGCATATTTCAGGAACTACTGGACTAATTTCAAAAATTCTTTTACCGTTGGATACTTACGTTATCCTTGAGTGACATAGTTATTTATGTACCACGGGCAAAACCGGGGCAGACTGCTAGTTTCTTATAAAGAACAGAGTTTACTAACATGAGATACATTTATATAATTTAATTTAAGTAAATTACATAAAACAAAGTTAGTGAAACGAGTTAGTTGTCTAAGTATATAATTTATTAATTCATAAATTTAATTTTAATTTAATATTATTTTACTTTAATATATAATTTAAATTGTTTTTTTTTTCTTCTTGTTATTATTTCTTTTTAATGTACTACACAATTTGTATGTTAATTAAATAAAAGTGTATTCAAATTAAGTAAGAAGTTTTGTTTCCTTATGTTAGTTTTTCTTAAAGTTTAGTAATCGGCTCTGTAATGTTATGAATGATACTTGTAAATCTGTTAAATACATTATTTATTTCAAAGTATACGTCGTATACAAAAACAAAATACTTTTACTCTTATCAAGACCACTCCACCACACACCACTTCGTAGTTTGTGTGGTCTTACACTAAAATAATTTGTTTGACATAAATTATGAGTAAAAATCGCAGGAAAAATTACAAAAAGAGATAGTAATGGTCTTCTTGCTCAATATGTGAAAAAAAATCTGAATCTTAAGTATCAAGTTTTCACAAATTATACATTGTAGTGGATATTATATGATGACGTACGCACGTCAGAGTGCATGTTACACGAAACAAATGAACCTTTTTTAACACGAAACAAATGAACATTTCTTACCAATCTTAACCAAAGTTAATGTATCGATATCGGACTGAAAGTGTCCTTAACAGATTTTTCCAGCTAGATACTTATATGATCAGAAATAGTTTTCAAAATGTACTCTTCATGCAAATTCCCCATTGTTATGATTGACTGAAGCACGTGCAAATAAAAATAGGTACTATAAACACCTCGGCTTTTTATGATACATAGCTCAGAGCTCGTAAACAAAGCGAGCACAGCATGAACGTTTCTTGATTATGACTAGTTTATATGTTTGTCATGTGTGTAAGGGGCCAAAAATGTCAGATTTTTTAAGCTGCTTAAGGCATTGAATAAAGCTTAGCACCGCTGTCATCAATAATGAAAGCCGGAACCAACGGAGCAAATGAACTTATTAAATATGTATACCCTACGAAGTATCTGGGGCGACTAAGCTATGTGATGTAACACATACTATAATTGATGAGGGGTGTCATCCTCAACTGCCAGTCTGGTAGTTGTAATGTGGCATCAAGTTCGCGCGCCCGGCCTCCCAAGCTGCTACTTTCTCATACCCGCCCGATCCATCTGAGCAAGTAGCATCACACACAAATACCTTTATCCTGTTCCCCAGACCAACAAACAAACTCCTAACCTTTCCTTGCTTAAAAAAAGATTCGATGGGCAGCAGCGTCGGAACCGATATAACTAAGCCAATCAAACTGCGCTCACCAACCCGTTTGTAAAGCGTGGCTAGTATGGCAAAACCAATGGCAACAATGATAGAAATCCTTGTAGGAGACCTATAACTAGCAGTGGACTTCTTGGGGCTGAGATGATGATGATGACTTGATCATCTCAGCTTTGACATTAAGTTATATTCTGGGAAAGACAAAATTGTAGCTGTCATTTTATCACCTTGTATATTATATAAGTCCTAAACTTTATCCTTTTGCCAGATGCAATATGTGATACATTATGTTAACTATATATAATAGTGATTCCAGAATTAAACAGGATTTACAAAAAATTTCTTTTAATGGATGAATCTAAAACTGATTGCTGAAATATTCAATAAATAAATTTCACGTTATGTGACGTCTTTTGCGGACGCAATTTGTTTTACCTCAATTCAACACTTTTTATTTCAATTTATTATAGACAATATACATGATATTATGTCGTTTCATGCCAAAGAAAACAAAAACGGCCATTAATACGACTTAACTTTCAGGAAATATACAATTCAAGTATATCTATGAAACGTAAACTTACATGACTTTATAACGAAATTAGTTCGTTCAAATATGACCTTCATAGAAAGGATTTAAAAAAAAATTAAACCGCCTTAATTTTTTAATTTCTTACACACACACATAATCTATATCTCAAAAACTTGCAACGTTCCCTAAATTGGATTATACATAGTCGAACCGAAAATAATTTTAACATTTCGACATATAGTTTCTGAAATATGCGCGGACAAATATACAAACATACATACATTTATGAAATTTAGCACACATTTTTTGAAGCTACTCGTAACAAAGACTTCCAAATATAAAACTCATGTTATTCTGACAATATTACACACATAGGTACGGGTCGAATTGACGAACTCCAAACTACACTTTTTTGGAAGTAATTTTTTGGAAGTCGTTTGTAAAAGTTAGCATGCCCAATTATTGAAGCTTTCTAAGCGATATACATGCACGTAGTCGCAGGTAGGCGGTAGGTTTAAACAAAGCAAGCCTATTCAATCAACGTTGTCTAGAACAAAAACTTTACAAATAATCAATTTCCTTACAAAAGTCGTAGCTCTCGTAGCACTTATTCGTAGCATTTCGTAGCATAATGAAGAAATACTACTCTCTATTTCATCAAGCGTTTCCAGTTGCATCGCCAGTGCTGACGCATCAAAATGCAGGGTCCGCTGTTATAATCATTAACCTTATTAACCATTATATCTGACGGCCGTTCAAACTATGCCAAATCTGGCATAGTTTTAACGGCCGTCAGCCTGCCTGGCCTAAGACCTTGTGTAGCTGCAGAACATTGCGATCTGTGATATAACTATAATCATATTTTGTTTACACTCAATTCAATATGTATACTCAATTTTATAATCAAACCTATGGTTATTAATTCTATAACTACTTTTGTCATTTTCATAATAAAATTTATTTACTGACCACTAGTAACTGATAATCAAGCACCAAATCATTCGACAACAGTGGTCTAGACCTATAAAAAACATAGTGGCACCCTCCTATTACTTAAAATAACACCTAAGTAAGTAATGTAAGAAGAAACACAAATTGATGTTTAACAAAATATTTGCTATCTATATGAGAATTCAATTAAGCAATTTCGGTGTCATGGTCTATTTCATATATTTTTATACTTTGTAGC
The DNA here is from genome assembly GCA_963082605.1 of Rhodophaea formosa. Classification (NCBI taxonomy): domain Eukaryota; kingdom Metazoa; phylum Arthropoda; class Insecta; order Lepidoptera; family Pyralidae; genus Rhodophaea; species Rhodophaea formosa. The sequence goes on from OY720210.1 coordinate 13,196,052, forward strand.
CTGTGTGCTGTTCTGGTTCATAAAGCTATTAGATTATAAGTAAACTAAGTTGCTATTTACCGTGACTTCATCCGCGTGGCTATCAGTTTTATCACGCAGTCCCCGCTCCCCGAACCCCGGGTTCGAAGAAACCGCTTAAACTGCGCTATCAATAGTTTTGCGCGGCATAAATATGGCCAAATTTGTAATACCTTTAGTAACATTAATGCAATTTTAGTATGCGTTTACCCATTAACAAAATAATAGCCTATGTTATCCGCTGATAGATAATGTAGCTTTCTAATGGTACAATTTGTTTTTAAACGGGTCCGGAATTTTTTTTTTATATACATTACAAAAAACAAACAAATCTCTTCTCATTATTATATATTAGGTTATATATGATGTGTACCTTTATCATAATGCGCAATATGTTGCAATTGACATACTTACATTTAACTAGCTGTTACCCGCGGCTTTGCCCAAGTGATATGTAGCCTATGTCCTTCTCAGTACCCTAACCTGTGTGTATGTAAAATTTCATGATGATCGGTTCAGTAGATACGGCGTGAAAGCGTAACAAACAAACAAATAAACAAACAAACTCACTTTCGCATTTATAATACCTATTAGGATTGGGATTTTTATCATTCCTGAGAGCCAATTAATAATATAAATGTAATTGTGGCTTGTGGCTGTCTGACACAAATACAAGGCCTACATTTTAGGCGATATGTTAGGCCTAAGAGGTAGATAGATTCAGAGGCTTTTGAAACCATATTCCTTAATGCTAAGATTAATGGTGTAGTGGCAAGTAACTTGCATGCCTTTGTATCTATCTACTTATCGTTTATGTGGGTATTTAAAAATATGTCCTGCTAGACAGTTACCAGTTTGTTGTGATTATCTATTATTGGCCTAAGAATAGATACAAATAATAACAAAGGGAATCAACAAGATATTGTCTATCAACTAACCTGGGTTTGGTTGTGTTTGATAGTTGGGTTTTTTCATCCATTCATAAGGCGACCGTGGCGGCGCCGGCGGCTGCGATGGCCTGGAGCCGGGTGAGCTCTCGCCGGGGCTGGCCAGGTCTCCTCGTGCCGGTGACGGGATGTCAGTAATTTCTCTCTCTCCTGGTTCTCTCTTGGGAAAGTGATGGGGATCGGGCGCCCACTCGCCGCCCGCCGGCGCCCCATTCCATGCACACCACTGCTGCTCCTCAAAGTTCTGGTGTTGCCAGCCATACCAGCCGCCACCGTACTGCCCGCCCTTGCCTTGGTACATGGCGAGCGGATTAACGTAATTCACCATGCTTCGATCACCGTCCGCGCATCGCACACACACTCGCCGTCACAACACTGCCGCCTGCACGGATAAAAGTTTGGACACACTTCACGGCGCGTAGCAATCGCGACTGAACAGCGTAGCAAGCGGAGCGTAGCCGTCGCGAGGCGAGACAGGAGGGGCAACGTCGGAGCCCGGAGGGCGGGCTGCGCGCGGCCAATGAGCGCGCGGGCCTGCAGCTCGGGCCGCCCGCGCCCGCCTCGCGCCCGGCCTGATATAATTTGCCTAATTACAACAAAAATAATGAACACTACCTTAATGAAGTCGGCCTCCGTCATTTCTACTGATAAAATACGTTTACGTTTTATTTCATGATGGTAGCGATTCAAGTTGTTAATTTATTCGTATAATAATAGGGTGTGTGTTCCTTCTATCTATTTTATTTCTTAAAATATAGATGGCAGTAAGTAACGTTCCTATATAATATATATTAAAGATCTTACATAATACTAGATTAATAGTTTATACCTACATATTAACATAGGTAACCTGTTCATGTTGCTATGATTTTGAGTGCAGTAGGTGCCTAGCAATTATATGTCAGATAGGTTATTTTTATTTGTATCATCTCTTTAACTACAGATGAAATAATATATTAGTTAAAAATATGCATTAAATAGACACGCAAAGACAAGTAGGTACCATAGAAGTAAAGTAAGTTGGTACCTAGGTATATAATTTAAGGATACATGGATCCCATGTATCGTAAAATTTACATACCTCTACCTAGGTAAACTTTGGAAATCTCAAGAGTACTTAGATGTAGGCATGTAACCTATTCTGAGCGGGTTAATTTGCATCTGCAGCTGAGATACTTAGATGTCTTAATTTTTTGTAAATATTTTAAATGAAACTTAAAAATAGAGGGTTAATTTAACCCGACTGACCCACCCAGATTAAGGGTAAAGTTTTTCGCACGTATGTAGATACTACCTTTGTATCTTTTATGTAAGTGTATCTGTTCCATTGACACCTCCTACCTATAGCCTCTAAACGGCTAATCCGATTTTGAAGTGAGAGGTGTCATTAGATTCGTATTCTTTCCCAGAGTATCCTAGTAAAAACTATATACCTATATGACATCAGTAAAAAATCACTATGGAAGAGATAAACTGCGTAAAAAATTTGTTTTTTTTTTTAGTTTTTGAAATAATATACCTACTTATTTACTTTATTTATATCTATGTTATTACTTCATGTAATTGCATTTTCTATTCCTGCTGGACATTTTCTATTTATAGGTCAGTTTTATTTATAGGTAGGTTTTATTTATAAGTAGTTTTATTTTATAGGTAGGTTTAATTCTTAGTTTATATAAGTTAGTTTTAATATTGTTACTTAGTAAAGCATAGGTTTTAGTTTCGTACATATATGTAACGTCGCTTTGGTGTAAAACTGTTTTTCGAGTCATAGATCATTTATGTTACACTTTTCCCTTGCTCTATTCTTGGTAGTTGGTTCCCTTCATGTTAAAACATCAATATCGAGTCAGGCTGATGGCATTTTGCCGTAAATAACAGCCTTAGTGCAAAACCTAATATAATTTTCTTAATAGGTACATAAGTATGTATATGTGCCTCAATTATCAAGCTATATCTAAGGTACCACCCAAAATCTTCTGCACATTTTCCCCTCCACCTCTGCCTTTAGGAAGCTGCTCAGAGTGTCAATTTGAAAAGCTTTTCCCGTAGGACTAGGGACATTATGCTGGGAACTCCATATTTTATTATTATCACACAAATAAGTTCAGCCAACTGGCTGAAATTTGCTCATAATAATTTATAACGTTACCTACGTTATAAATTATTGCATACACCTATAGCACACAGCCGCGAATGCGCAACGGAAGCGTTCCGGAACGGAACATTGGCGAAACGGCGAAACGCTGTCTATTATGATTTAGTTTGGTGCTTTTCACACCGCAAGCGGACGGAACGAAACCGAAACGGAATCATACAACAGCGTTTGGCGGTTCCGCCAGTGTTTCGTTCCGGAACGCTTCCGTTCCTCATTCGCGGCTGTGTGCTAGAGGCGTTAGGGCTATAGGTATCAAAGGTAAATTTAAACTCATGTCTACCGCATGTAAGGTTTGTTGGGGTAAATTCGGATGGTATTTTGTTGTGTTTGATAGGTCTTGAATAAGTATGTGCTTTTTTCTAGACGCGTATTTTAGTTAGAATTTCTTTATGAAATATCAAAGTATCAGATCTGGATGCTGATATCTCGCTAATCTTAACAATTGCCATTTAAAGTAAGTTTAAAATAAAAACAGTAATTTTTTTAAACAATGGGTAAGAACAGATGTTAATAGGGTAGTTAAGTTCAGGAATGTTATAAAATCGATTCTATGGCAGAACACATAATAGCAAAAATCATCTAAATACATAATAACTTAACCACTTTTTATGGTTATTTGTGTTTAATGTTTTATTTTATTAAGTCCAATTACTGTGCGCCTTAGCGATTTATTTAAATTTTAATTTCTCAAGCGTTTACGCACGCCTGTTTAAGGATTATTAACTAGATCGACTCAATCTATGTATACGTTTTGTTCTTGTTTCTGCTTGTTATCTGTTTGGTTTGCTATATAAATAAATAATAAAATAATAATAATAGCAGAATTTATCCTTCCCTTCTTGAGACATTTAACATACTTATGTTAATTTACTCATTCAGAAAAGATAGATATAATTTTTTTTTACGTTTTGTACATCCGGTCTTATCCCAACAGATGTTTTTTCTACCAAATTTAATTTCTAATCCGTACTTCGCCCGTAAAAATTACAAGAGGGAACCCCGGATCTTAGCCTACAGTCACATTTAGCCTACATTAAATATACTTATTAATCAAAAGCCAATTATTTATTTGACCATTAAAACAAACGGCTATTACTTACTAGATAGCATTATCATCATCCTACACGAAATGATGATGATGATGACTAGATAGCTACACATAAATTACATAGACCAAAAAGTAAAACACTTTTTACCGTCAAAAACAGCACCAAAAAGTAAAACTGAATTTTAATTTTACTTAGGTAAGCAAAGAGAAGTACTTAGGACTTGGACGTTTAAATTAGTATGAATTTATTGTCATTTAATAAATTAAACTAAAATAAACTAAATAAAGTACTTAGGTATTTTAATCATTAACCACTTTTTAATTTAAAATATCTCTCAAATATAGATAAGTAGAGGGTCGTGCTCCTGCAGTGGAGACTAATAAAGACCTGATGATGATGATAGATAAGTACTTATCAAGATACCATCTTGTTTTCCTATTAAGGTAAATTACGCTACTTAAGTAGTTAAATCTTACTTACCCAAACATAGTACACTTTAAAGTGATGCCTTTTTTATGTCTCTAAATTAATTAACCATTACTAAAAAATATTTTTGTAGCTCTTAACTATATGCATATGCATTTAGTTAAAAGCTTCAAAATGTATATACCTACTTATAAGGTTAAAAAATAATAAAACCCACAATTTCAATAATACCTACATAAATGTTAAAACTTAATATAAGTACAAGACATCAATGGTCTTGGAAACTAATAATCATTATTTTGATTTTTTTCGAAATAATTAGCTTTCTAAATATAGCGAATAAATTAAGTTCGCTAATATTTGGTCATCATTTACCTACCTACCAACTACATTGTGGTCTTTGAATAAAATTCGAAGTTCGAAGCAGTTTTTACCACGACTGCACTCGTGTCGTGACTAAAACATAACTATTGTCATATGTATTTAAAAAAACCGGCCAAGTGTGAGTCAAACTCGCGCAATGAGGGTTCCGTACAATATGCTTCGTGAACACACACACAATGTGCAAAAATGTTTTATTCAATTGACTAGCGCTATCTAGTGGTGTTTTAGTGAACTATTTCCCTAGATGAACTTATAATTGTGAGTTTACCACTTAATTTTCAAGTGATAGAATTCTTATTATTTTCCTGTAATCTTCAAGGAATGAACTATATTTTGTAATTTTTTCAAAATTTTCGGCCCCGTAGTTTCGGAGATCAGGGGGGGGGGGGGGGGGGGAATGGTCAAATTTTGCCTTCTTTCGTGAATAAAATCAAAAGTATTGATGTTACCCGAACAAAAAAAAATATTTTTGAGATCCTCATAATGAGCCCTTTCATTTGATATATGACACAGTAAGGTTCGCAAAACTTTTTTTTTTAATTTTGTAATTGGGCCCCTGAAAATGACACTTATTTCAAAAAAATCTTTATTTACTTTGCACATCCGTGTTTGGGTCATAGGATTACACCATCTTACCAAATTTCACATAGTTTGGTTCAGTAGATTCGGAGAAAATCGGCTGTGACAGACGGACGGACGGACAGACAGACGCTCGAGTGATCCTATAAGGGTTCCGTTTTTCAACTTTTGTACGGAACCCTAAAAAATATATATTTACTTTGCACATCCGTGTTTGGGTCATAGGTTTACACCATCTTACCAAATTTCATTTAATTTGGTTCAGTAGATTCGGAGAAAATCGACTATGACAGACGGACGGACGGACAGACAGACGCTCGAGTGATCCTATAAGGGTTCCGTTTTTCATTTTTTGTACGGAACCCTAAAAAAGCAAAGTAACAAAACTATTAAGGCGCTGTGGTATCAGACACTAGCGCCACCCAGTAATTAATCTTTTATTCCTAAATAATATCAAATTTCAAAAATACCAGTAGTACCTAGTACTTTTACTACTATTGGTATTTTTAACACAGCGCCTATGTAGGTCTATTTTTTTGGTAAGAGAGCTTAGTAATGGACCAAAATAAAAAAAACCTCACATTTCAACCTCAAAGATTTGAACACAAGTCTCTTGTCTAACAACCAGGTCCAATTAGTTAAATTATTATAGTTCACATCTAGCGCGCAACACATTCCCATCATGTTAGGTAGAAAACTTCGTTCCAAAAAAACTATTCCTACATAAGATGTATCCCTCTTTGAGAGTTCCATCTCTATACACGACTGCCCAAGAAAAGAAGTGACATGTTGTAGTCTTAGAATGTTATATAAGTAAGTATATGTATTTAAACGAGTTTTCATATTCCGCAATACATAGCTATTTTTAAATGCCTTCACTGATTTGGATGTGTGAGGTATCATAAGATGTCTTACCATGTCTTATCTCGAGTGTCATAGGCTATAATATTTTTGGTAAGGCTTATCCTTAGGTATTTTGGTTTTATTTTTCTTTATAAAAACACAAAGTAAGTAGTTTCATTATTTATCATGTAAGTCCTAAGTAACTTCTATGACGTAGACAAAACGAATTGTGTTCAAAAAATATATTTGCACACCGCTCGCAACCACCTTAACGACTATGACCCTTCAAAACACACAGCTGTAGGTAGAAAGGTGGTATTTCAAGGATAATCTCTTTGTTTATTTATCTTTTGAAGTAAAAACTCTGAATGATATCACTGATAAGGGTTGTAAACGGCCTTGCTCCGCCTTTGTAAAGCCGCTGTACGCCCTTTCCTTGCCTTTCTGTTAGCTTTCTATTGTATTTTTGAACTATTTGCCGATGCCGGTATCATAAATACTATGTAACCTACACGTGTATTTAATACTACTTTCGACCGCAGCGCCGCTCATTTATGTAAGTAGATACGTATACGTATCCCTGCAGTAAGAAGATATTTACGTTTGTCCTGAATGAGAGTTATCATATACCAGACATTGTGTACCTAAGCAAAATTTCATGAAGTAGTGATAATCAAATAACCAAACTAAAAGTGAGGCCCCTGAACGCGTGTCTCCATGCAGACGGACAAAAGGAATAATGGCAATATTTGATAATTTTTGTGTAAAATTAAGGATTCAATCAATTAATCTCATTATAATATAAGTACGTATGTTCCTATACAGTTTAGTTAAAATGTCAATGGTTTGTGAATTATAAGCCTTTCAAAATCTGTATAGAAATGTTGAGAGGCTTAATAATCCTCAAACCATTGATAATTTTACCAAGCTGAATAGGAACGTACGCAGGTAGATTATAATGAGATTAATTGATTGAATGCTTAAATTTGCACAAAAATTATCAAATATTACCACAATTCCCTTTGTCCGTTTGTAAGGAGAATAAGCGTTCAGGGCCCTCATAAAGAAATTCTCCACTGCAGGAGCACGACCCTCTCTGTACTACCAGAGTAACTTAGCTTGTGTTTCCTAAGCACAGAATAGGTATACAGGGTGGCCCGTTGATAGAAATACAAAGGAAAAATTTAGATGCCTTACCCTAAGGGGTACGCGAATCACCCCCATGTATGTCCTGCGATTTTTGTAGTTTGTCTGTCTGAACTTTTTGTGTTTGTCTGAAATTTGTTCAGACAAACACAAAAAGTTCAGACATTTCCTCCTTGAAATTTGTCATATACCTACCTACACGTTGATAATGCTACGGAGAAGGACATAGGCTATACATCACGAGAGCGAAGCCGCGGGCAACAGTATTCAAATGTTACGGTTGTTTTTTGCTTGTTTTTTATGTGTGATAAGTGGCCAACACTGGTTACAGATTTTACTAAGTTACGGTATAAAGTTTAGAAAAAATTAAGTAAGTATATTTTATTTTTCGTTGATTCTAAACGCCAAGGCAATAAACCGTTAACTAGTTTGTTTCCTGACAGTTACATACGGAGTGTATGGTTGATCAATTTTGTTCAATATTTATCATAGAAATACAAGATTACATAATATTTTATTCAGAAGGTAATTTCACTTTGTGTTTCCTAGAAATTGCTGTGTCCTGTGTATTGCGAGCAAGTCATGTCGCGTTATTGCCCCCCAAAATAAAATACAAAACCATTTTTACATTCAATCGTAATTATGTTTTTGTTAGCTTATAGAAAATACTAGCAGTCCGCCCCGACTTCGCCCCTTGTACATACCTAGCCTATGGCACTCAGGGATAACGTAAATATCCCACGGTGAAAGAATTTTTGAAATCAATCCAGTAGTTCCTGAGATAAGCGCTTTCAACCAAACAAACAAATTTGTTTGCTTTATAGTATTATAGATACATTACAATGACAAAAAAATTGTTTTGTGATATATTATGTACTAAGTACTAACGTTACACGTTAGACCTGTGATGTGAGTAATACTGAACAGAACTAAAACTGCGACAGATTGGACATATTATGATCAAAATTTTAAATAAAGATATGTGTAAATCTTTGTTTTATTTTTTAGTTAGTCGTGTTATTTCAAATCCAAATCCAAATAAATAATAATTTAATTAAAGAAATCTATTGTATTAAATTATTTTACCAGGGTGGGGCAAGGTCGATTGACGTTCGTTGGTCGTGTTCTAAACGAAATGATGATGACGATTTACATTCGTAACGACCGGGAAAAATTACATTTATACTTTACAATAATACCTAAATCAAAATTTATAAAATTTTATATTTGCACTAAGTAGGTATGCTAAATGCTAAACAATCCGTAGAAGTAAAAAACTCTCAGAAAGACGATTTTTTTATTTTAGTCTTAGATGCAATCTGTGCTAAAATGATGGAGAGAGATGGATTTTAGCTACATAGTAGCTATGTAGCTAAAATCGATGCTTTTTTTTTAATCATGTATTTTTCAAGTTTGGTACCTAAATTTTTTTCTGAAAGACATTTTCAGAAAAACTTGTATGATAACAAACTCGATACTAGATGGCGGAACCAATAATAGAGCTAGCGCCATCTATTTTTTACAACAAGTTAGGTAGTTGTGCGGCCACTGGCAACACCGGACGTCGCGGAGTGGGCCAGCGGACGGATATTATACGACACACAACGCAGTAATATTGTTCTGTGACACAACGACTCTGACCGAATCACCGACACGGCAAGACACCATTTTGTTTGTTATACTTGCTTGCAATATTTTCTAATGCACGTAGTATTCATCAAAGCGCCTTCTTCTTTCGTCAGTCCGAACACAGAACCTATCATGATGTATTTGGTCAATCGCCTTTTTACTGCAGATTTATAGAAGGTTAGGATAGGAGGCAGCAAACACCATGGCGATGATAGCCGTTTCCGCAGTAAAAGATTATCGGAGATTGTATTGAGGCAATTTTTTACCAGTTATTTTTGAGAAAGGTTGACTGGAACTGGAAACTATAGATAAAAACCTCGTACATATTTATTTATCTGAGACATATTTATATCGCCGCGATTTCTACCATATTTATACTTCTATGCCGGCAACACTGTACGTACCAAAGACAATCTACTCTCTAGAGTTTGTGGACTTTGTGGTTGATTTGTCTATTGTTGGCTGGTGTCTGTCCTGTCGTTCGTTTTCCTCGCGCGTTCTGCATTGGTTCTGCATTTGATAGAAATCACAATTTTGTTGAGTGCTTGGATTGTGAAGATATAAAAGGAATAATATCTGATTTATTTATTTTGCATTATAATTTCTTCAACATGTCTAGTGATAATATTGAAAAGTTGTACCAAAATTATGGCGTACTAGCCGACGCCAAGAATGACATTTCGAAGGTAACCTTATTTTACAATGTTTTATTCGAAGTTACCCAAAAATACCACACGCTAGGAATAATATTGTTCTGTGACCACACGTATCGATATCCAACTACAAAGGAAAATCTTTATTTACAGCATGAGAAAGAATACTTGGAAATATTGGCTGCTGTAAAGGGTTCTGATAAGGAGAAGCGGTTAGCCTCACAGTTCATCGCGAAGTTCTTCAACAGCTTTCCCAACCTCGCAGAGCAAGCAATTGAAGCTCAATTTGATCTTTGCGAGGATGATGACGTTGCCGTAAGTAAATTTTAGAACATCGTGTATGCCAAGAAAAGATTTGCTGATGGCTATAAAACCATAAATCAAATAAATACCACGATAATAATTTCGTGGTATTTATTTCTTTCAAGAATAGAACGTTTTGTTAAGGGTGTGTGAATTTGTATATTCTACAGAAGGATGGCACGCAAAATTGCATTATTCATCATTGTGTATTATGCTTTTATGTTTATTTTAATTATCTCTGTAAGTTAAGGCCGCTATTTGAAATTATAAGGGAGGAAGAGCCCTTTGTGCACAAACAACAAGTGTTTTTCCCCCGAAGGTTAAAAAATGTATATTTGGATTTCAGCCGAAAAGCTTAACCCACCAATCAGTGGGTGGCCGGAGTCTTGAACACGTAAATACTTGAATGACTAATTGTGAAATTTGAATTTATGCTGTGTTATAATATAAGGAACAGTGAAGGCATGTTTATTTAGGCTTGATTACTCAATTTAATGTAACCATGTGCTTTGTTGGGCCTAGTCATGTTAGTCAATTAGTTGACTATACTAAACTTGTACCTTAGTTCATAAATGTCTCTGGCATATTTATCACCCCCATCAACTGCTTATGTGTGCTTCTGCCACAAAGTAATTGACAAAAGAACTTTAACTTCTGCAAAGTTATGCATGAATCACTTCAATACTACAGACAACAAAAATAATACATCTATAGATGAAATAAATAATAATCCCAAAAAGTATTATGTAGTAAATCAATATAACAGTCATGTGATAGGTGCAAACAAAACTATTAAATGTGTACTTTACTCTTAAGACACAGTAAAATAAAATATGATGTTGGGTCAAATCACACAGATAGAGCTAGCCACACAAAGACAGCTGCTGGCAAGAAAATTATCAAGTTGTATTTATTCTAGTAATGTAATTTCAGATCCGCAAACAAGCTATCAAAGATTTGCCATCTCTCTGTAAGGACCACAAAGAGCACACTCAGAGGATTGCTGATATCTTAGCTCAGTTACTTCAGTCAGATGATGTGACTGAAATCAACATAGTTACTAATTCCTTATTAGCTATCTTTAAAAGTGATGCAAAGGGGGCACTAATGGGTTTATTCTCACAAATACACCAGAGCACTGACAGTGAAGTCGCAAATGAGATCGTCCGAGAAAGGTGTATTAAGTTTTTGGCTACTAAAGTGAAGCAGCTAGGAAGAGAGGTCATCAACAAGGAAGCTGAGGATTTGATTGTCGCTGAATGCAAAAAGATCTTAGAGGTAACTTTGTTCTATTATTTGTAAGTTGAGTCAGTTTAAAGTTTAAAACATGTAACCAATACCAATACAGATATGATTTATACATTATATTTTATAATATGTATATCTTCATTTTGTATATGAAATTGAGGGATTTGCAAGCATTTGCTGTAAGACTGATTAATATAATTGTGATTGTTCCAGGATGTCGTAGCTGAAGAATTTGAGCACATAATGGATTTGCTCACATGGTCGAAACTAGGAAAAACTCCAGCCGGGAAGAAAGAGCTTGTGCAACTTGTTGCTGCTATTGGATTGTCTCCTGACGATTGGCATCCAGAAGATCCTGAATATGTAGACAGAATACTTCAATGCTCACAACATGCTTTGCCTTTATTCTCTGTAAGTACAGAACTAAATTTTGATAAGCTAAGAATTATTTGCATTACAACAAATATTTGTTTAAATTTTTAAAGGTTTGATCGTTCTCACGAATTTTAAGAAAATGCTTTTTTTTTAAACAGGCACAAGTGGATTCGACTCAGTTTGTCAATTTCTTCTGTGATCATGTCCTTGCTTGCTGGAAGGATATAACTGTACCAGAAGGTACCGATCCAAAACTGGAACTCTTGAAGACTTTTGCTGAAATATCAGAACATTGTGGTGATTTGGAAAATGCACAGAAAAAGATTGATGCAGTTTATGATGTACTAATGGTAAACAATTTAGATTTTATTAGTATGACTTGAATATTTTCTTTCTATTCTTTTCATTTAATTCCCTTGTAACAATTTTTTCCTGTTTATAATTTCAGACTTATCTACCAGAAGCTCCGATAGAAGATGAAACAAAGACTGAAGAAAATGCAAAAGAAGAGGCTAATTCAGAAGAAAGTAAAGCAACACCATCGCTTCAGTTTTCACATGTGGAATGTGCGCTGTATGCTCTTCATTCTCTATGTCGTAAAGCTCCGGAGGCTCTTAGTGCTGACGCCGCTAGGCTGAAAGCCTTGCGTCTACGTCTACAGTACACTGCCCGATTGACACAGGGTTACATTAAGAAACTTAAGGAAGTTACACAGGTATTTATGCTTTGCTGTTATTATTATAATGTTGATTGTTTTTCGTGTGTGTAAGTGGCCAACACTGGTGTCAGATTTTTCAGCAATTCATATCTGTGAACTTCTTACTAGATATTTTCATAGACATAAACAGCAATACAAATATATTTTCGATTACATAGTAGGAAATGTGTAATTGTTTATCCTGAACATTTGTATTCCAGGGTAAAAAAGGAGATGCTAATTCGGAAGAAAACAAATTGAAGGTTGTAGCATTGAAAACTACTTCAAATATCAACACACTCATCAGAGACATTTTCCGCACGCCGCCTAGCTTCAAGAGCAAGGTCCAGCTCTCATTCCAGTCAGCTAAAAAAGCCGAAAAAGAGGTAAATATACATACATAATATGTAAATAGATATTATGTCTTTACATATTTTGTGGTTAGTGACAAAACAAACAACATGCTCATATTGCTAGCTTTGTCCAACATCTTCACCATAAAAAAGTATGAATGTAACATAATATCTGAGTCTGCAGTTTTTATTAGGCTATAGAAGTAGTATGTTGGTATTAACTTTTTATTTGTTACAGGAAAAGCACTCTGAAGCCTCAAATGAAGACAGAGCCAAAACCTCACCAGGCCAAAAACGACACCGTCCTATCACTTTTGACAATGGAAATAAAGAATCTCCCGAAAAACGGTCTCGCAGTGGCGATAGAAACATGAAAATGTACACGCCACCTTCGGGCAAATATAGCTCGCGGTTGAACAATAGTGGCAGATTCTCTGGGCCCAGCTCTGGCAGGGGTAGGGGTTATGGGAGGCGAGACTTCAGAAACAGTGGGGCTCCCTTCAGAAGGCGTAGCAATTACTAAACTATACTGACTGACTAACGTTTTTTAAAATAACATTTTTAACGACTATTTCCGTAACTGACTTCCCAGAAGCGTATAGCAAGTAAAAGCGTTTATAGTAAAAACCAACAAAATTATCATTGCTTTTACAAGTCACTTTGGAACTAAATTTGGTTTTTGAGGTTGTTTGCGGTTTCCAGACTTCGTGACGCCGTCGTTGTTTGTCTTTGTTGGTGCTTTAGGTTGTTTACAGTAACGACGAGCGAGAGCCCTGACGCAAGCCTTCAATTTCTTCTGTGTTTATTTACTGTATGCTGAGCTATGAAAGCAGCAAATGTCAATACGGAGAGTAGAGGTAATTAATATATAATTAATGAATAGTGTTGATTAGCATGCAATTTTAGTCATCCTGTGGCATGTGATGGAGTAAGTTCCGACGCCTTTCGTATTTCGAAAAGAAATGCCGTGAGAGCAGAAGGTCAGTTCTGCGTGCTTCAAAATATTCCAACTGCAAGAGCCGTTCATCAAATATTGTTTCACGGTCTGTAGTAAGTAAATAAGTGACGTATTTATCATTCAAGATGACTTGTACATAGCAGTATGCTGATGCGGCTATGATATAGGCTGAAGATGCTGATGCGGCATATATCGAGACACGTAAGTATAAATTTAAATTAATATTGTAGGACTTATACCTGGCACAATTTCTCCAATGGTAAGTATAGGGTGGGAATATCGTATTTGATTCTTGTTTCAGATTCATATCTCGGTTCACCTCTTTATCCAGACTGAGGGTATTTCTCTCCTAAAAGGATTTATTTATCACAGGAACCTTCGAAGTTTCGTAAATATACCTAAATGATTTTATTGAAAATTTGTTTTATTTATAGACCTACAAAATACCAATTTCAGTATTAGTTGCCCATTAGTGCAAGCACAGCACAATAGCAACAAAGATTTAGTAGAGAAGCTACTGGATACTATAGCTGTATCCAGTGGTATTTTTTCTCCCAATTTCTTCCATGCTGGGAGAAAAGAAAAAATGTAGAATGTACCAGCTGCTTCCTTTCCCGCGCGGATCGTAAAAGCCTATCGAGGGAATGAGCTTCAGGAATCATGTCAATAGGCGATGCGGTAGCAACCCATCACTATTTTGATCCCGTTAGTTGTTAGTGTATATTATATGTTTTGATTCCGTTGTCTCCTAAAAGCCCACCAACATGCTAAACATGGCTTTAGGTTTTTTTTACAGACCTGGGCTCTGTCTACCCCGCAAGGGAAGACGTAATAGAATGTATGTGTATTTTTTTTTCACTTTATTACTAGCACATAGCCAGTGATTTATTTGATAACATTGGCCATAATCAAGTGCCAGTGGGGCCGTCAGCACTGAACACTTTACGTAGTTACTTACTTTACGTAACTTTAACTCTGGCTAAGTTAGTCATGGTTTACTTATGGTGCCTTCTTAGCTAAAGAAGTGAGTGCAGATGAGTATTTTTCTACAGGAGTCCCTCTAACAGTGGCTGGATGGGTCTGGATAGCAAATTATATGTCTGTGATACCATATCGGTATTAAAAACAGAATCTGGAGCGAGTGTAGAGTACACATTCGACGGCCTTCGTGGTCACCAGCCCTGGGAGAGTAACTCCCATCCGCCCGTCGACGGGACATCAACCCTGTCGACCAACGGGGCAGATGGCACAGATCAACTACCATCTACCCGGTGTGTGTTCGGAGCGGATAGCACAGCGGTAGTAGCATACGCCGCAGTAGAGTTAAATAAACAAGTGCGAGTCATATATTTTATTTTGATTTATTTGTGAATATATATTAATTTAATAATCTGAGACTATTTCAAGAGTTTAGACTTGAAATATTCAAGGATCCGAGATGGAAGTTACTCCCCTGGGAACGTACACATACACATTTTTAGACTTGAAATATTCAAGGATCCGAGATGGAAGTTACTCCCCTGGGAACGTACACATACACATTTTTTACAATTTGAGTGAGGCTGGTCATGAAATCTGCCAAATATCACATGAATGCTTATTCGTAGCATGAATGCTGTCATACCTTATAGCAAACCCCGCGGACTCCGTCGCACGACAGCTGAGAATGCAAAACTGTTAAAACGATTATTAAATTTGGTAACCATCTCAGTAACCGCAAGTTGGGTAACTCTGCTGGACAACAAAGTCCTCCCCTGAGGATTTCGTGGGAGGAGCATTATTATTAAGTACTACGTTGGAAGACAGGTAGGTCATTGCAGTTTCTCTCGGTATCGACGCTGCTACGCATCAAACAGTTTTCTAAACGTGGATAGTAAGTACTACTGGGATTGTTGGGAGAACGTGATTAAAGTATTTGGAATATACCTACAAATTGCGTTAAGTAGCAGCTCGGGGAGGCCGAGGTCGCGTACCCGACGAGTCCCGATGTCATACGAGCATCCACCGTACGGGCAGTTAGGATGACACCCCTGACCTGTTAGAAGATAAATAGGAACTACCCACGTGATCAAAGTTACTACCACAAATTGCTTATTAGTGTTCATGAGCAATCCTAATCCTAACTAATATTATAAATACAAAAGTGAGTTCGTTTGTTACGCTTTCACGCCGTATCCACTGAACCGATCATCATGAAATTTTCATACACATAGGTTAGGGTACTGAGGACATAGGCCATATATCACGCGGGCGGAATCGCGGATAACAGCTAGTACATTATAAAGTATGCGTTACTCCAGCCGAAAAGTATCTCTTTTCGAAAATTGACAATGGCAATTAATTAGAGCCTAACGTAGTATAAAAGTGCCTGAAAGTCTTGAATTTGTGCCGCCAGCCGTTTAAGAGATATTCGAAAAAACAATTTCTGGCTGGCGTAACGTTACTCCAGCCGAATTTTTTTGATCCAGACTACCTAGGTCTAAATGAAGTACACACACGGATAGCTTCAATTTGTGCTCAATAGTGCCTTATATTTTCAAATTTGTGCCCCATACGGTTTCAGAGGTATTCAATTTTCGGCTGGAGTAACGTTTGCTCAGTTGCTGTATCTCTGAAACGGCAGGCCAATCAACCGTCGTTTTTTGTATAGATATAGAACGCTATTTGTGCCGATTTGTGCCATAGGTTTCATAAGTATCACTATTATGGTTAACGAGTTATGATTTTTTCTCTAAAAATCGAAAATAGGCTCTAGCTCTTAAACAAAGAAACCTTACCTATTCAAACTGGTACCAACATGTAGTTCTTATACCACCACACATTATTAGAAGAAATCATCAGCCTATCCTACAAATTCGGTGAGTTATGACGATATTCCTTATTTCGGAAAGTCAAATCCGGTCCTGTGATTTTGAATAAATAATTCACTATTTTCCTGTGAGCCGACTGATTTCATATTTATACATTATTTAGAGCTTTCATTTGAGAATATACCCTCAAAAATGTAGATAGAAATACCTACGAATTAAATTAATAATAATTGAAATCTATACTTAACCATTCTTACGCGATTACCCGACCAAATTCAAACGTATATTAAAAAGCGACCGCGCGGTACCTAATGCATCACTTCTTAAATATGTACTCTAATATTATGTGGCGGAGTACAATCGTGTAGAAAGACTCATAATAAGCTAACCTAACTTGATTTAAGGCTACAATTTTTTTTGTTATTTCCTTTCAATTTTTTTAACCATTAATAAGTCTAACTTATTAATCTAACCGCTGCCCGCTGCTGTGACACACAATGCTTTGGTATACATAGAACACAGAAGAACATAGTAGCCAATATTTATTTTAGTAAAATATTGATATGACTTAACATTTTTCACCTCCCCTGTACTGACTAAATTCGATTATAATACCGCCAAGTGGGAGTAAATGCCTAGCAGTATGCCACGGCCGCTTTTTAATATACGTTTGAATTTGGTCGGGTAATCGCGTAAGAATGGTTAAGTATAGATTTCAATTATTATTAATTTAATTCGTAGGTATTTCTATCTACATTTTTGAGGGTATATTCTCAAATGAAAGCTCTAAATAATGTATAAATATGAAATCAGTCGGCTCACAGGAAAATAGTGAATTCTTTATTCAAAATCACAGGACCGGATTTGACTTTCCGAAATAAGGAATATCGTCATAACTCACCGAATTTGTAGGATAGGCTGATGATCTCTTCTAATTATGTGTGGTGGTATAAGAACTACATGTTGGTACCAGTTTGAATAGGTAAGGTTTCTTTGTTTAAGAGCTAGAGCCTATTTTCGATTTTTAGAGAAAAAATCATAACTCGTTAACCATAATAGTGATACTTATGAAACCTATGGCACAAATCGGCACAAATAGCGTTCTATATCTATACAAAAAACAACGGTTGATTGGCCTGCCGTTTCAGAGATACAGCAACTGAGCAAACGTTACTCCAGCCGAAAATTGAATACCTCTGAAACCGTATGGGGCACAAATTTGAAAATATAAGGCACTATTGAGCACAAATTGAAGCTATCCGTGTGTGTACTTTATTTAGACCTAGGTAATCTGGATCAAAAAAATTCGGCTGGAGTAACGTTACGCCAGCCAGAAATTGTTTTTTCGAATATCTCTTGAACGGCTGGCGGCACAAATTCAAGACTTTCAGGCACTTTTATACTACGTTAGGCTCTAATTATTTGCCATTGTCAATTTTCGAAAAGAGATACTTTTCGGCTGGAGTAACGCATACCATTATAAAAGGTAGGTACCTACAACATTGTATTCAATTTAAATTAGACCTAATCACATCCAAGAACCTATTAGTATATAGATATTAATTCTTGTGACTATCACCACAAATTACTTGTTTATAGAAGGTGGTAGGTACTCCAAAACAAAGGACCCAATTTAAAAGTCAATGCATAACCAAAAAGGTAAGCCGTGTAGTAACCGGCAGAGTAGAATAGGACCACTGTCTTCCCGTGGATTTCGTGGTCGACTCAAGAAACACTAAAATAATAAATATATAGGGACATATCACACAAATTGAGCTAGCCCCACAGTAAGTTGTGAACTTGTGTCGCAGGATACTAACTCAACGATATTATATTTTATAATATATACTTATATAGATAACCATCCAAGACCCAGGTCAATATGAAAAAGATCTTTTTCCATCTTGACCTGGCCGGGGATCGAACCCGGGACCCCCGTATCGCAAGCAAGCGTGTTGACCGCTGCGCCACGGAGCTCGACACTAGCTAAACATCAGAGACCTCTCCAACCCGTCTGGCCAGCGTGGGGGTTGTAAGTCGAATTCTCTGATAGCTCTGGTAGTACAGAGAGGGTCATGCTCCTGCAGTGGAAACTAAAAAAGTCTTGATGATGATCCAACGTAAAATGTAGTTAGTACCTTACTACAGAGATAATAAAAAAGGAAAAGTCATTTTCATGTTTTTATTTATGTTAAAAAGTATACCTAAATTAATACTAAATACAATTTAGATTTCTATCTCATATTATCAACAACATTACACATAATGCGGTCTAATTCATAGCATGGATCAACATTTGAGCTGTCATTAGGGCTGCAGTCCATATGCTCCAAGATCTCAATTGGTACTTTGAAGTTTGATTCTATTTCATTCTGATCAGGTAGACTCTGGAGTGCATTTTGCAGAATGTCTTGTACTTTGTCTAAATGTTTTTTGAATCTGAAAAGAAGAAAGAGCTTGTTGTGATTAAAAATAATTAGCAGATCACATAACTTATCACCAATATACAGGGTGGGATAACAATTGTGTAGTAAAACCTACCAATTACTTGTAATAATCTACATATACTCGTAATAGAATATAAATAAGTGAATAAAAATATATATGGACAAATCACACAGATTGAGCTAGCCCCAAAGTAAGTTCGAGACTTGTGTTATGAGATGCTAAACTAACTCAACAATACTATATTTTATTAGAAATACATATATAGATAAACATCCAAGACCCAGGTCAATCTGAAAAAGATCATTTTTATCTTGACCTGACTGGGGATCAAACCCAGGACCATCCGTGCCGCAGGCCGGCAAGTTAACCGTTGGGCCATGGAGCTCGTCAATAATGATTGTTTAATCTTCTACAATAGTAAGTAATCCTCTACATCCTAATTAAGTTCGCACTTGCATTCTTTATATAGGCTCACTACCTAGTAAACCACTAGGGTAGGCGGGATATCGGATATACATGCAAACCCTGCAAGCTACAAAACCCAATTTGCCAATTTTCAGGCCGTTCCTCGCATTAGCAGTATTTCTCTGGCAGTCTGCATTGGGCAGTCTTCTGTTTCATGATACTATAAATAAAGTAGGTGCACTTATCATGATGATGATAGGTGTATGTATAGCCATAAAACTAAACATGCAAAAATGCTATCTGGGAAGGGGATTTGAGCTGCAGAGCTATAGCAGCAAGACAAATGATATAAAGCAGGGGTTGAAAACGGTAAAGGTTTAAGGGTATGGTACCGGTATAAAATTACGATACATCTTAGATTTAAAGGTAGAACCAAATCGGTTGATAATTACGGTTGTGATACAGCTAAATAAAAATAATGGTAGGTATTTATACATTGACGATATCGTTATATATCGATACCTTTATAATTACTGGTATCTTAACTGAAATATTTTCAATACCGAAAAAAATATGCGACGAAGAACATTGAGGCAAATCTTCGGCGGTAAAGTTCAATGAAAACCTTTATTTCATATTTCCAATATCGAAAAAAATAACGATACCGCAATACTACAATACCAAAATCGTACAGGTACCGTTTCTTTAGGGCCAGGCTACACGAACGATAGTTTACCAACCGAATAGTTTGATCGGTTGACAAAAATCAATGCACCAGTACTCGAGTGCGCACACGGCACCAACTCAACTGTTTAATCAATAGAATCAAGACCGATCACCAACTAAATAGTTGGCCAATCGACGTAAACTCCACGGTTTTGTATGACGGGGCGCACACGACCAATCGTTCAGTCGGCGACCGACTGTTCAGTCAGCCGTCAACTGTATCGGTGGAAGGACGCTAGCGCAATACGCGGTAAAAATGAAAGATTCGCCAGCTTCACCTTCGTCTGCCTCGCCTTCATCAGCTAGTCGTAGAGGATTTTGGAAAGTTAATTAAGTTGGTAGAAGCTCGGCCGCCTTTATATAACAATAATTGGCCAAGTGCGAGTTGGGCTCGCCCACCAAGGGTTCCGTAGAAGCAAGCTTAGATTAGCCAAAACCTCTATAATTTTTGGCCAGCAAAAATAACTTTGTTTTTCATAGTGTTTGTATTAATGACAAAGTTATTTTGCCGGTTTATGAAAAAGTGCTATAACTTTTTAGTTTGTACTTAGTACTCAGCTCTGATAGTTTTCCTTTCGACTTTGTAATATATACTACTCCGGTATTTTTCTCACGTATCCATATATGACCGTTTAGCATATACACCTAACAAAAGTTTGCACTTTAAAACCTAATATTTCAGAAACAGATCTTAAAATCGAAAAATGGTTTTCTCAACTTTACAAGACCTATTCAACAATGCCACAATGAGTTAGTAGAGCTCCTTCCTACTTTACTTGTATAGGACATACACTAAAAAAAATGTTTTCAAGATTGTTTTCTACTTACAAATTAAAATGATACCAATGGCAAGAAAAAGTTGTGGGAGGAAATATGTTCAGAAATTTTGCCAAATTAGAACGAACTCAATATTGAAAATAAAAGCAAAACTTTCTTCATTCTGCATTTTGTTACAAGGGCTGTAATTTTTTTATTCTACATTTTGGACATTTTCATTCTTGATATCTTGAATAATGCCATCAACACAAAAAATTTGTAGAGTATGTTCCACAACTCTCAGCTCAGACGACCGACAGAATGGTTGATCGTATGCGCACATAGCCAACTAAACTGTTTAGTTGGATAGAAGTTGGTGGTGACTTCCAATCCAACCAAACCGTTTGGTTGGACAAAAAATCGGTCGTGTAGCTTGGCCCTTATTGTATGGTAATTTGAAGGTACCATTATTCTAAGGCAGGGATTGAAAACGGTAAAGGTATAAGGGTATGGTACCAGTATGAAATTACGATACACCTTAGATTTAAAGGTAGAACCAAATCAGTTGACAATTACGGTTGTGATACCGCTAAATATCAATAATGGTATTTATACATTTACGATATTGTTATGTAACAATACCTTTATAATTACTGGTACCTTAACTGAAATATTTTCAGTACCGAAAAAATAATGCGACGAAGAACATTTAGGCGAATCACCGGCGGTAAAATTCAATGAAAACCTTTATTTCATAATTCCAATATCGAAAAAATAACAATACCGCAATATTACAATACCAAAATTGTACAGGTACTGTTGCTTTAAGGTATGTTAATTTGAAGGTACCATTATTCTAAGGTATCGAAATATAAAGTTATGACGTCATACCGCTTACCGATTTAACTGTATTTTTTCGGTTATTCAATCCCTGTTCTAAGGTATCGAAATATAAAGGTATGACGTCATACCGCTTACCGATTTAACCGTATTTTTTTCGGTTATTCAATCCCTGATATAAAGTCTACCAGCCAAAGGGCTTTGGCTGCCAGACTTCAAAAACAGACAAGTTTTAAACATTTCATATTCATTAAGGTACAATTTGACAAGCTAATGAAAAAACCAATACCTAGCTGCAGTTTCGACTCTTTGGCGTTTTTGTAATTCCATCATTACTCTCAAAGTCTCTCTAGCCTGATGAGGTCTGAACTCATTCAATAAATGATGGATGTGAATAAACAAAAGACTCAGATCTTCTACTTTCTCTGCTCGCTTTGGAGAATCTGGACAGTGCACTAATAAATCCAAAAGATCTAAGAAGTTGACTAGAAGAGAATGGTTTAATTTCTTTAACTCTCTTCTTCTCTCAAAGTGCATTGGATAGAGCCGACGGAAACCCTGAAACATAAAACATATTAATAAGTATGTATTTCAAGTTATCTGGATTAATTACATTTTAACTTGAAAGTAAATGTATGATACCTAAATCATAACATGGTCAAAGTGGTAACTTAGTTGCACGCAAGAAGTCCACTGCTGGTATATATAAATATAGCAAGTTGGTATAATGGTCTGTACTCGTTTTAGCATATTGCCTGGTTAGGGTATACGAAAGGGTCAGGACTTAGAAAATTTTTCTCGATTTTGTGATGTCCTATTAAGACCTATTTTTTATGACGCCATGGCTTCGAGGTCATCATCACCATCAATTTAGGTCATATGAATATTTTTCCTGTGAGCTATATTTATGGAGTTATTGACAATTTTCCATTAATAGGGCGCAGGACTTATAAATAAATTATGACCTGAAGTGATGCTGATGATGATCTCGAAGCCATCATAAAAATGGGTCTTAGTAGGACATAAAAAAATAGAGAATTTTTTTTTAAGTCCTGCACACCCTTTCGTTACTCTGACCAAAATGCTGGCAAGATCTTCTGGAGATCCACTAAAAACAATAAAACTGACTGTTTACCTGACTTTCTAACGATCGTATAATGGTGTCATCGGCATTAAACGGGTGCCCGAACATGGAATAAGAGTCATGAATAGGCCGCGGTGGTAGAGGTGCTCTGTTTCTTCGTACATTTTCATCAGTATAAAAATTTATATACTGCATTGGAGGCAGCGGCAAAGAGCTGACTTGAGCTGTTTCTGACGACATGTTTGCCATCTCTACTCTTAGTGTTACTAATAATTATAATATGTAGCTTCGACTTATATTACTTGCTGATATATATTTTACACTGCAATAACAGAAAATATAATAGGTGTAGCTTAGCTAACTAATAAAAATTATAGTACTGTGAAATGTAGACTGAACTCTTGAACTGAAAACACTTTCGATGGCATTGGCTATTGGCTTCACTCATTTGAGTGACACTGACAGCTGACAGTGACAGTCACTAGTGACAACAGTTGATGATGACAATGAAAGTTTTTGAAGTTTTTCTTGAAGGAAAAACCTAAGTATACTCTAAGGCAAAAACAGACCGACGCATAGGCCTAGACAACATTACGCGGTCGGGCCGGGACGGAAAATATTTCGGAGCCACCCGGAGTGCCTGCACTACTCTACACTTTGTCAAGTACCGTGGCGCAGCGGTCAACCCGCCAGCCTGCGACACGGTTCGATCCCCGGTGGTCATGATGGAAAACTATCTTTTTCAGAATGACCTGGGTCTTGGATGTTTATCTATATAAGTATATAAAATAGTATCGTTGAGTTAGTATCCTGCGACACAAGTTCACAACTTACTGTGGGGCTAGCTCAATTTGTGTGATATGTCCCTATATATACATTTATTTATTTATCTTATTTACGAGGTCTCCGGGTCGACCCGGAAAAATTCAGATTATGTTGCCAGTCTAGGAATATTTCCCCCATCATTTTGAGGAAAATAATGAATCATAAAATTTTACGCCTAGCTTTAGACTGCGACTCTGTTCCCGTCCATATCCCTTAGTATAATTTTGTTAGTTTGTCTAAAGAGAAAAAGTGGCATCATATAAAAAAGTTGTGTTATCCAAGTACACTAGGTCATTATTTACAGTTTACTTATTTGTTACAGTAACTACTGTAATAAATTAATGAGGTGTAATACCCCTTTTAAAATACTATAGAGTATTTTAAAAGGGGAATTACACCTTCCTGAATATCGGATCCGATATTCAGAGTCCGATTTAGGACAAGAAATTCAGTCGCCGGAGATCCTGATTACACATTCACTGATTCAGTGCCCTAAATCGGACAGTGTTGCAAAAGTTCCTGATTTTTTCGGAGATCTACTGATTTTGGCTCTTCCCTCCCGATATTCCGATTTCACGACCAAATCTCGCGAATTTAAGTTTTGCTTTCTTTATTATTAGGGTATCTTTATTAGTATGGTGGCATGGCAAACATAACACTAAAACAATTCAATAGGATTCGCCAAAACTTCTCTAACGTTCTTGCAATACCGCAGTATTTAAACTATATATTAGATTGGAATGCCTTTGGAATAAGGTTCATTATTGTTTGGTGACTGTATGGGAGAAATTCGCTAAAAATAATATGTTCTAGTTGTTTGGTGAATGTACTGAGTAAAAAAATTGAAGAATTTTGGGCGAGCATTGTTAGCGTGAATTTTGACGATGGTACAATCATATTTGAAAACATTGGTTCTTTTTGTTTTAAAATACTATGTTTGCCATACTCATCTGCAAACGTGGAAAGAACTTTTTATCTTCAATAAATTACATGAAAACTAATCAACGCAACAAACTATCCATGGAATCGATAAAATGTTTCCTACACACCAAACGAATATTAGACAAAAACAAACTTGTTTAATGTCTGAGGTATGCGGATCACTGAACCTAAAAATCCTAAATTGTATGTATCTTTATTTGTAATATAGTAATAAGAGCGCAAACATTTATTTGTTATTATTGTGGCAATAAAATACAACATCTGTGAAAATTTTAACCTCCTTGCTATTACGGTTCATGAGATACAGCAAAAAACGCCAACAACTAGTCTGTTGTATGGGAGCACCCTTAATTATTATTATTATTTTGATATTAGTATTTGTTGTTATTACCACAATAAAAATACATAATCTGTGCAAATTTCAACCGTCTAGCTATTACGGTTCTTGAGATCTAGCTCGGCGAGTGGTAGTCATGAAAAAGGGCTAAAACATCACGTTTTTTGTATGGGAGCCCCCCCTTATTTATGATTATTATTTTGTTTTTAGTATTTGTTTTTATAGCGGCAACAGAAATACACAATCTGTGAAAATTTCAACGGTCTAGCTATTACGGTTCTTGAAATACAGCCTGGTGACAGACGGACGGATGGACAGCGAAGTCTTAGTAATAGGGTTACGTTTTTAACCTTTGGGTACGGAACCCTAAAATTAAAAAATGGTATTGCCGTAATCGTATCCGTTGGCTCGTTTGAAATAAAAATAAGAAAATTGACCAAGTGCGAGTCAGACTCGTGCACGAAGGGTTCCGTCCGTACCATTATCTACACAATATTAGACTATCCTACCTAAGGCCTGGACTCTGGACTACATTACACCGGGTCGGACCGGTCTCCGAGGCGGAAAAAAATCCGGACCCACCCGGGTTCAATCCGTCACTCGAACAAATGTATGTAATTTTCGTGACTAACTTTTGACTGCTACGGTGTACATCATTTTCATGGTAACTTCAATATTCATTACGGTTTCGGTATGAATGACTATTTTTATTTAAGATATGAAAACCGTAATGGACGCTAAAGTGACAATCAAATCGTTGTACACCGAGTTAGCAAATCGGCCTGCAGGCCTAAAAAGGGAACAAACCACGGATATACGTAGTACTTACGTTAGTATAATATTGTCTTTGGTAGTACATATATCTGCATGGAACAAACTATGTTCCCATTTCCGGAAAAAATGAATGCGTATGAGGGACAGAAAATGACCTATCTCTGTCTCGTTCTCTGTCACGAAGTGCCTCTAAAGCACTGCGCGCACGGGTGACTTTTGGCACGGTGACAAAAAAGTGTTTGGCACGTCTTCCTCGTGTCTCCGTATTGTCTCCCAAGCGGAGTGCGCGCACCTCAGATTAATAACTAAAGGTTATAGTTCTGTGGCGCGCACGGTAGGCGACAGTGACAAAACTATGGTAATCCACGAAAAAACTTTTTAGTTTTCAAAGAGTAATTACGTGGTATTTGAATTCTCTTTGGTCATTTGTCCGCATGGATTTCGAACAGACGGTCGTTGTCTGCGAACTCATCTCTTGCCAAAGAAACGTAGAAAACAATGCTGGGTACGTGCTGGGTACACAACACACTCTATGGAGTGACAGGTTACTTCACTAATTCGGTCAACATAGTATTGAACTTTTCATTGAAAGTTCTATACTATGTTTCATAAAACTCAAGAAAATGGAAATAATTTTTTCAAATATTTTCTATTGAATATTGGACGTTTAGAAGAATCCCTATTCCCTTTTCTTCTAAACTTCCAATATAGGCGTGAGAAATCATGTCAATACACGATGCGGCTAGCAACCCATCCCTATTTTGATTCCGTTCTCTACATATTAGCTCACCAACACGCTAAACCTGGCTTTCGAATTTATAGACCTGGGCTCTGCCTACCCCGCAAGAGAAAAGACGCGATAGTATGTAAGTAATAATGTTCTAATTATTTTTGTCTTGGCAGAGACTTCAAATAGATCAGGATATATTAGGTAGGAAATACATTAAATATGTTGAATGAATAAATAAATATATTGTCTTTGGTAAATAGGTTGTATACTGAGTATTGTATTTCGGTTGCTTTGGATTCGCTGGTCGGCGGACAAAAAGGTCGCACCGGTGACTTTTGTCGCCGTGACTTTTTTGTTTCCGTCACCCTGTCCATGGAGATGTATGGAGGTGCGCGCACGAAGCGACGTGACTTTTTTGTCCGTCGACCAGCGAACAAGCCGGCGACAAAACTTTTACGATAGATATTTTATGTAATAGACGTGCACGCACGGGTGTCAAAATTGTTACTCTAAGTGGAAAAAACTTTGTTACAAAAAAATTTACCGACTTAAAAAGCGACTATACTTGAAACCAAAAAATAAACTTAATCATTTATTTATTTTAACGGACAAGAATAAGCGATTTTTAATTAAATCAAAAAGTTCACTCTGTAAACAACCTATCTACCAGAGACAATACATTTATTTATTCATTATATTTAATGTATTTCCTACCTAATATTTCCTGATCTATTTGAAGTCTCTGCCAAGCCAAAAATAATCAGAACATTATTATTTACATACTATCACCAGGTCTATAAATTCTAAAAGCCACGTTTAGCGTGTTGGTTAGTTAATATGTAGAGAACGGAATCAAAATAGGGATGGGTTGCCAGCCGCATCGCGTATTGACATGATTCCTAACGACTATATTGAAGGTAAGAATAGGGAATAGGGATCCTTCTAAACTTCCAACATTCATTAGAAAATATTTGAATAATTTATTTCCATGTTCTTGAGTTTTATGAAACATAGTATATAACTTACAGTGAAAAGTTCTATACTATGTTGACCGAGTACTGGGTACCTAGCATTCTTTTTTTACGTTTCTTTGGCAAGAGATGAGTTCGCAGACAACGACCGTCTGTTCGAAATCCATGCCGACAAATGACCAAAGAGAATTCAAATACCACGTAATGACTCTTTGATAACTAAAAAGTTTTTTTATGGTTTACCATAGTTTTGTCACTGTCGCCTACCGTGCGCGCACTCCGCATAGGCACTGCGCGCACGGGTAACTTTTGTCACGGTGACAAAAAAGTGTTTGTCATGTCTTCCTTGTGTCTCCGTAATGTCTCCCAAGCGGAGTGCGCTCACGGTAGGCGACAGTGACAAAACTATGGTAAACCATGAAAAAACTTTTTAGTTATCAAAGAGTCATTACGGCTAAATTAGGCTAAATTCATAGTGCGTGAAATTAAAAAAAAAATGACAAATTGATGACATTTCTCCGACAAGCAAACGTCAAAATTGTCACTTCGGACATTTGTGGAGGGCGATCGAAGAGAAAAAGGAAAAGAAAGAATAGGAAGTTGTTTTGTTATGTTGATGACTAATTCCTAAAATTTATCGTCAAATCTATTGGTGTGGCTGTGGTAAACGAATAATTGTGTAATTTAGCTTGGTTATGGACCGTAATTAAATGCAGGTAGGTAAATGCCCAGTAGAATATTGTTTCGTTTTGTCTAGGTACCTACCTACCGAAACCTGTATCGTGCCGGTTTGCTTGGTAATGTAAGATTAATAGTGTCTTATCAGATCATTTGTTCGATTCCAGATTAATTATGGCTGGCAAGGACGAAGACGAAGTGTTGCTGCAAACTTTTATGATAAAACGGTCGCAAAATAAGAAGTTATTCACGCCCGTTAATTTCAAGGAGCGGTGGATAGTCCTAACTCGTCGCGCTCTAGTATATTATGATTCCGACAGTGAAGTAAGTGCCATAATAAAATAAATAAGAGTTAGCAGAGTATTATTAGTATCAAACGCAGCTATCTAACTTTTGAGATTTTTTGTTTTTGAGCTCCATGTTTGAACTTGAATTATTTACATGTATGTAACTGGAGAATAAAGGTTAGATTCAAGTCCAACCAGAAGTTGTTTGCATGGGCATATTCTGATTTCATACTTTTTAAGCAAATTCAAAAAAGGATGTTCTTCATTCCACAATCTTTTAAATTATTTTTTGTGTCCAATTCCGTGAGGATTGATATATAGGTATATAAAATTATCTTTTTTATTTTGAAGGGTATATGCTGGTGTCAGTAGGATTTTCATACATTAACCAGGATCTCTAAGAGTAAAAAAAACTTTCCAATTGGTTCAGTGGTTTGTTACAAGTCTGGAAAGATTTAGTACTTTTTGGTTCTTATTTACTCGGCCAAATTCGAAATTACATATCTAATACTAAGATAAACATAATAAATAAATAAACATTTCTTTCACTGAACTATTTGACATGTCACATGTGGATTGTTTACAAGTGTCTGGTGCTCTAATTGATATACGTGATATTTTAACAATGTATATTTAATTAGATAGCACAAAACTAAATAAATAAAAATAACAGACAAATCACACAGATTGAGCTAGCCCCAAAGTAAGTTCGAGACTTGTGTTATGGGATACTAACTCAACGATGCTATATTTTATAATAGATACGTATATAGATAAACATCCAAGACCCAGGTCAATCTGAAAAAGATCGTTTTCTATCTTGACCTGACCGGGGATCGAACCCGGGAACTTCCGTGTCGCAGGCAGGCGGTTGACTGCTGCGCCACGAAGCTTGACTAAAACTTGAAAACTTTTATGAATCTACAATATATGGAAACTTTCCAATTGGTTCAGTGGTTTGTAACAAGTCCGGAAAGATTTAGTACTTATTTATCAATGAAAAAAGATATTAGATGAAATAAACAAAATTAATTCTTTAAACTGAAATGGAAGATCTACTTTTTGTCTGTAAAATTTAAGTAAAGCCTATGGGCGAGCCTAATTTAAATATGCTCGATTTTTCCTTTTTAAACAAAAAATGTACATGTGGCAGGGTATGAAATTCCTTTTACAGAATTGGGTGTAATTCTTAAGAAAAATAAATATATTTATAATTTAACTGTATAATAAATAACAATTATGACAATAATTATTATATTTTACTCAACTAAAAACAAGTAACTAATCAATTTTGATCAAAATTTATCACTCTTTTAAAATAGCTACAAAGAAATGGAAACAAGTCCTTTTACAAGCTAAAAAGTCACATCAAACCAAAAGTGGCAGTTTTTGATAAAAATACTAACAAAAGCTTCACATTTTCATTAAAGTGTAAACAATAGTTCAAAAATAGTTTGAAGGGTTACCTAGTACTTTTCAGAAGAAAATTTCAGATGATGTCTTTGTTTTCTAAAAATTCATGCTTCCCTAAGAGGAATGGTGCTATATGAACATTTATTCAATTTTAAATTATCCAACGACAGATGTGAAGTTTACAGCTCATAGAGCCACTGGTTTAATATAATATTTTATATAGGTAGTCTAAGTGTTCTTAGGGATTCATAAACAGCTGTCTATTTTTTATTATAAACATACACTCAAATTCTTTTATTTAAACTTGATTTGTAATATAAGTTTTATACAAAATTTATGTTTTCATGCTATCCAGGATGTTTCATAAAGGTAGGTATGTTTCTTTATCCAGACCATGTGTTGCCAACTCCTAGCACATACAATTTGTTTCATACTCATTATAACTACAATATAAAAACCCAGTCTGTTAAGTCTATGGTTTGGGAGAAAAAAAAAACATTGTATAAACCAGCTGTTTTATCCCCACGCAGACCGTAAAAGCCGTTCAAGGCTTAGGGTAAACATCATAAAGAATCACGTTATAAGCGATGTAGCTAGTATTCCATCACTATTTTAATTTTGCCTTCCACCTTAACGCCCACTAACCCGCTAAACGTAGCCTTTGGGTTTTATGACCTTGGGCTGTCTATCCCGCAAGGGGTGAAGGCGTGATAATATGTATGTATGTTGTATAGACAGCGGTATAGGTTTATTCATAGTTATTTATGACTAATATAATAAAAAGTAAAGATTTGATTGTTTGTTTGCGTTAAATAGGCTCCAAAATGACTGGACCGATTTTCAAAATTCTTTCACCTATGGAAAGCTAATTTATTTGCGAATGACAAGACTATTATTTACGCGGACAAAGTCGCGGGAAATTGCTAGTATAATGTAAATACGCAAGTAAAAAGTGGCTCAGTGCAATACTCGCCCTTGGCCTCTTTTATTTTTGGGTTCTCTAATAGCAAGCGTAGCCGTACCCAAAGGGTCTCTCTAGAATACCCAATAATTAGGCTCCCATATAACAGTCGTGATTTTTTGCAGTTTTTGCTCGATAGTTTAATGTTGTGCACATATAATGGATAATGGTACGGAACTATTCGTTCGCGATAGCTACAGCGTAAATGTGCTGAAATTGAAAGGTTGAGAAAACTACGACGAGTGGGAGTTCGCTGCAGAGAATTTTCTCTTTATCGATGGGGTGGACATAAATAAAGAACAGCGGAAAAAGCAGCTTTGAAGGAAAAAGATATGACATGAAATCTGGCTTGCTGCTCTTCCAAAGTTTGTATGATGCTTGAGTTCGTATGAAGATGCACAGTTATGTTCAAACAAGCACCGAGCTCTTTCTGCCACAGTTCTGTTCATTCGTTCGAACAAACCATTTTGCTGCGGTGTAAAACTATTCGTTTTCTGGTGCGCAGTACAAACTTTCCATCACATTTAAACAAAATTTGCCTCCATTGTCTGTCCTCAAAACTTTCAGTTTCTTACAGTCTGCCTTTCAACTAGAGCCTTAAACTTTTCGGAGTTTCTTAAACGTCACTTTTGACCTTGGTAGATAAATGCCATCCAGCTATAACTATAATTGTCGATAAAGAGCAAAAAACAACGTTATAGTCAAATCGAAATCCTGCTCCATTGATCCTGGTACCACTCTAGAGAAAAATATTGATATGTATTAAAAGAATATAAACACTCAGCCAGTTAACACATTTTTATTCGATAAAACATATGTAATACTATAAAACACTGTTCCATAAGTTAAAGTATCTCAAGTTCAACTAAAAAAGAATGTTTGCAATACGACTTATAGTTCCTGAGAATTCTGATTCCGAGATTTCAATATAGCTCAGGTTAAAAATCATCAAGTGACGTTTATAAAGAACTAGCTGTTACCTGCGGCTTTGCCTGCGTGATATAGCCGATGTCCTTCTGAATACCCTAACCTATATGTATGCAAAATTTCATGATGATCGGTTCAGTAGGTAAGGCGTGAAAGTGTAACAAACAAATAAACTCACTTTCGCATTTATAAGGATTTGGATAGTTAGGATATGTATAAAGTGAAGTTTTTAATATGAGATGTGTACATAATAAAAGGGACCAAAATTCCAATACATGTTTAAAAAAAAGAACCGATTTATTCATCTTTGAACCCATCCTCTTCGGATTTAAGACTTCTTACCGTAGAACTACCCATATGGTTCATTGCGCTCTGTCTTTACTGCATATTGCATCATGTATATTTATTACTTATCCTTAGTGTAGGTATAGGTAAATATTTTAAAGGCAGTAGTCTGACACGCTACTATTCCCTTAAATTCTCACGGTGTCCTGTTAAGGTAACAAAAGAATTATGATAATAGGCGACCCATGCTCACCCGAGCAGAATAACCAAGTCTCAGGATGTGATTCATAATTTAGAATGCATTGGAATGTTTTAACTAAAATGGTAGAAATTATCCTAAACAAGGGACACGCCCTGACTTTGCACGGGTGTTTGATTTTCCGGAAGATTAAAACAAAACTGGCTTTTAATATTGTTCGTAATAAATACATAGTTAATATCGTCCAAAATCTGTAACAGATTCGCTTTGCTGCTCCTCCTTTACTGAGCGTTTTCCCGGTTGCATCCGGTTGTATTTGCGGAAGTTGCGTTTCGAAAAAGTACCCCGAATACGGAATCCGCGTATACAAAATGGCGATTCGTGGATTGCAAATTTTTTTATCTGCGATTGTGGGAACCGCCAATAAGGAACTTTTTATGTAATTTGGTTTGGTTGGGTCTTAATCGGAGGGAAAAAAAGAAATTTGGATTATATATTTTGCTAGATCGACAACGACCTGGCCTGCAGCCTGGGGCGCTAGACTTCGCACGCGTAGTTTCTTCTTTTAGCTGCCCCTCCTATTTATGTCGAAGGTATTTTTTGAGACGAGATTTCTTTGACGCTCTTTAGCTTGTCCAATTTTTTTATGAAACATAAACTCATGGTTCAATGGTTCAACAGCTCGACGGTGTCAGATTATTGTATGCATCTGCCCTGGGATACTATTAGCTGACGGAATTGCGACATTAAGCGGTTAAGCTGTGCCAGAAGAGTCAACACCAAGTATCCTATTAGATTTGAGAGGATTAACTGACATGCCCCAAAATTGCCGAGCCTCAACTTATTAGGGTTTTCTTAAATAAACATACATATCTTTTAGTTGCAACAAACAACCGACCAGTTCCTATTTAGTTGGCTATATGGTGTGGTGAGTCTCAAAAAGACGACGCCACGTGAGTGTCTTTCGTTCCCTTATGTGTGTCTGTTAGGCACTATATTTTGGATACCTGGTAAAGAAAGATCATAATAGTAGTAAGTAATAAAGGGCAATAAATTATTCAGAGTAACTAGCAAATAAAACTTTTCATCGTATCTTAATTATCAGTGTTTTTTGTAGTGTGTACACCGCCATTACTAGCACGAGAGCATAGAGCCGATCAGCTCATTTGTAGTTACATAAATTGATTAAGTAACTTACTTAAGCTTTTGTCCTCGGCCTATCAAATCAGGTAAAGTTTTGTCTTTTGATATCGAAGGCTGGACCAGGATAATTGTATAGTTTGGAGTAGTGAATAGTGATGTGCCGGTGATAACGTGTTGTATTCCCATTTCTGGCAATATTTTTCCGCTTCGCCCGTGAAGTTTATATTTACTACAAATAATGACATTCAAATAACAATGGTAGTGAATATAACTAATAATTATAAAAAGTTGAAATAAATCAAATAAATTTTGTATCTAACACCTGCTACGAAAGTAAAACTGCGGAATCAATAGGTATATTAAATAAAATAACAAGTCCATTGATTTAAAAAAAAAATTCTATGTAGGTTTTCAAATTCCGAGATTAAAAAGTTTTTAGGTAATATTCTTTTTAACGCATGACTAGTCATCTGGGATTTATTCATAAACACCAAGGGCCGCTTTGGGTAGGAATAACAAAGTTGTAAAAAAGTCGTTGATACTGGAAATGTTTTCTGCACGATTGGGACAATATTTTCAAGTTGCACGATATTGTCGACACCGGCACGTATCTAGGGTGGGTGATTGTCACGCATGCGCGGGCTGGGTGTGTCTGCCGGGCGTCGCGCCGGGCGGCAGTTCCGCACCGCCGCCTGCCGTCCGCTCTTCGTCCTCGTGCCGCTCACGGTAATTACCACTCACACATATCCTCATAACGGCAATCTTCACATAAAATTGCTACCCTCACCAGTGATAAATGCATTTATATATTCGCACGTATACTCTGCCAAAATCCTTGAACTTGTAACAAATTTCCAGATTAGTGCGCATTCCTTTTTCGGTGCCCGTCCACCTACGCAGAACGACTTTGTAGATCTAACTAAAAAGCTTATCTTTTTCTTTTTTAATTGATCCGCTTTATTTACTTCCTCTTAACCGAGGATCTGCCCGGATAAGTCGTCAATTTAAAATGCTCGTGTCATAAGATCCTTTACATTTTATAGTTCTCTACGACAATTTCCTATTATATTTTCCTTTATCTTGATTAATTATCTGATAGTTTTTTTTAAATATTATAGACGTTTCTTTTATATCGTTTTGCTTGCTGAAATAAAAGTTTGATATATAGTTTGTATACAATAAATAACAGATCCAACTACCACAGTTACCAATCTAATTACCTAATTCAAAAGGTATTAATTTCGTTCTCTTTCTATACTATCAATTCGAATACTAGTGAAAGTGTAATTTTTATAATCATCGCAGCAAAAGAATATGTAAAGCCTGTTTATGAAACGTAGGTTAGATATGATTAAAGTCACTAGAGACAATTGTAGTAGGTCGCAGAGTGTAGTGAGTGCGGCGTACCCTCTCACCTCGCACTCGCAATCACACAAGCGAAGCGAGTGCGAGCTGCGAACCCGAGCTACCCTTCACACTAATGTATGTGCAGTCATGCCGGCTCTGCGGTCCCTCGTTATGTGAGCAATTTTAATGGAGAGCCCTTCGCAGCGACGTGTGCTAATTGTTTGTAAAAGGCTCACTCCGCCGCGCTTCTCGCTTACCTAGTATTTTTGTTTCTAACATTTTTATTTCAAAGGCGGACGTTACGAATGTGCCATTTGCGGATATATCTTTTGTCTAGCGTCAAGCTCGTCTCTTTGACGTATATTGATTGTGTCGGTTTCATTTACCAGATGGAATCGGGAAGTCTTTCGACTATTGATTCTTTAGCCTCGGTGTATATTTGTCGCTAGATAAGAAGTCATTGAAAAATTTCACGCTAGTAGCGTACATATTTTAGGATAATTTAGTTGTTTTTAAACTCCCATTTTCATGGGCGTTCATTTCCACAGTGTAGCTCGTGCTTCATTAAGATAATAACATGTTAGTAATAATGACAACATTTCTCATCAAGTAATCATCATGGGAAATTGTGAATAAATTAGTCTTCCTATTAATTCATCTCGTTGTTAGCAGAGACTTCATAAAGTTGTTGGGAAAATTCTCGTAATTTGAGAGCGCCTGACTTTGACATTATTGAGTTACGTTTCGCTATTGAGAGTTGCGGAGGACTTAGATTAAAAGCTAATTGTATAATTTGTCCGCGCAGAAAATTACCCCGCAATTCTTGCTAATGTAAGTTACATTAGCGAATTTCGTGGTAATTTTACTTTGACTTGCTGAAAACTTAAACATTTTGAGGTACTCGCTCTTAATTTACACATGTGAAGGATCTCGGACATCTATATGAAAGGAAATATTGGTTGGAGATATATTAACACACAGCTGAAACTACAAGGGCTAGAAACTTAAAATTTAGCACAATAGTTGATTTTATAATGTAAGTCAGCACTACTGCTATTGTGGCCAGACCAATTTCGAATTGCTGTTTTAGGGTTTTCCAATATGTATCATGAAAGATAATGGCAGTATCATCAGCGTAGCAGATAACGTCCGCGTTTTCTATTCCTTTTGCTGTTATGTCGTTAACATACACGATAAAGAGGGTGGGTCCAAGGATACTACCCTGAGTACAAAATCGGATATGGTGTGTATTCGTTTTTGCACGGGCTGCTTAATTTGTCTTCTTAAATTACACAAATTAAAAGCTCTTGAACCATTAAAGCAAAACTCCTCTGATACCGAATATTTCTAGTTTCCTGAGTAAAATTGGTATTGATACGGCGTCAAAGACCTTAGCCAGATCCAGGAATATGCCGAGGCAGGCCATTTTGTTGTCTAGATGCTCGCAAACTAGATCAGTGAGGAAAGCCACTGTCCCCTCCGGGGATCTATTTTGACGAAATTCGAATAGGCTGTCGACAGTAGATTGTGAGCTTATATAGATGTTAGATAATTTTAGAAAATGGAAGGGTGTCTCAAACTACCGAGATCCGATTTTTCACCAGATTTACATACAGATCAGACTTACAAACAGAGATTTACAGCAACTGATTTCCATTCAGTCGGAAATGAGCTTTCCTTTAGACTCATGTTACAGACATGCGAGAGTGGGATGATAATATGGTTAATTATAGCTTTCAGAAGATTATTTGTACCATCTAGCTCCGTGGCATTATCTAATTAGTTTCCTTTATGATTAAGGCTATTTAATTTTCATCCGTGGGGGGGAAATATAATGACTGGGATAAAGAGATTCCTTTTTACTTTCGATGCGAGTGTTTCGAGGCGTGTCTGACATTTATATTAGGTAGAATATTATATGCTAAACGTTTAACAACACTAGTAAAAAACTAAAAAATATGTGACAGTAGTCAAGTGATTCAGTTTCAGTTGCTTTTATTGTACTTTG
This sequence comes from Rhodophaea formosa, assembly GCA_963082605.1. Lineage (NCBI taxonomy): Eukaryota > Metazoa > Arthropoda > Insecta > Lepidoptera > Pyralidae > Rhodophaea > Rhodophaea formosa. The sequence goes on from OY720210.1 coordinate 13,232,714, forward strand.
GATTTTATTTATTAAGTGCACATGACCGACCAAATCGGTCGCTTAATTTTTTGTGGTAATTTCTTTTTTTTTTCTATTTCCACAGCATCAAATGAAATAAACTAGCTTCTTTTAATCGAATTACGAGTACCATACCAACTCTCGCTTGAATATTTAACGGCTTTCGGAATTGGGCACGGATCAGATATCCTTTCTAAAGCTTTATCCGCTGGGCTTGGAATATCCTTTAGAAATCGGAACAGTGACACGTTCAAAGGGTCGGACACTACGCATGGTCTCGCTCATCAAGGGATACTTTGAGTTAAGGCCCTTGTTTCTATATATGTCAGTTTACTTGTTGGCTCGACATCGACACGTTATTCAATCTCTCCTTTTTAGTGTTCCGTTACCAAATCCGCGAAACATATTTTTTAATTACCTTGAATCATGGCTTCAGGTAGAGGTACTTACTCTATGTTTAAAAGGATGCCAAAGAATTTAAAACATCTATGTATTTTTCTTAACTTTAAATTAAGGTAATACGTGAAGTTTGTTTTCCTGGCATAATAGTAGCATGACTAGATAACGCAGAATTTTTCATTTATATAGGGTGATTTTTATCTAATCTAAAAAAAATATAATTTTTTGTGAAAAAACCAACACTGCATTTTTTATTAATTATTGAATAGGCATTTGTCTCCCATCTCACTTTCATATTATTAAAAACTGGCATAGCCGATCCAGAGATTATATCTTGTAGGTTTCGGATTAAAATATTCAAGTGTATAGATAGGTTCGTAGGGTGAGTTAAATACCCTAAGTTACCAAAGTGGCAGATAAAATTGTCTTTTAAACATATCGAAAGCTGCCATAAAATGCAACCGTGTTTTGTTTTAGACAAATTTCAAACAATTACAAAATACCTTTTATTGCATACAGGTGATACTGAGCAACCTGACAATATGCTAATGTCGGAGTCAGAATCCTCAATAGAATAAAAAATGTATAAAAAAAACCGGCCAAGTGCGTGTCGGGCCACGCGCAGTATAGGGTTCCGTAGTTGCGAATGACAACTTTGAGTTTACACTGTTTACACTCGCACCTCACAGTTTAACGACCAAAAACATCTAACAATATAAAGATAGTATGAAATTTTACATTTTCCAGTACATTTTATAAGTTGGTTGCCTATAACTTTTTAGTTTGCACTTTGTACCCAGCTCTGATAGTTTTCCTTTCAACTTCAGTATATATACTACTGTAGTAATTTTTTTCACGTATCCATATATAACCGTTTAGCAGATAGAGGGGGGGACACGTACCTCTAACAAAAATTTTCACTTTAAAACCAAATATTTCGGAAACGGATCCCTAAATCGAAAAATGGTGTTCTCAACCTCACAATATTTTTCAAAGACCTTTTTAACGATACCCCACACGATGGGTAAGTAGAGAAAACAAAATTACTCCCCCAATTTACTTGTATGGGAGCTACGCAAAAAAAAAAAAAAATTTTTTTACAGTTTTTTTTCTACGACTTTTTGCTATGATTAATACATACTCATACCAAATTACAGCTTTCTAGTACTTATAGTCTCTGAGTAAAACCGCGGACGGACGGACAGACAGACAGACAGACAGACATGGCGAAACTATAAGGGTTCCTAGTTTACTACGGAACCCTAAAAAATGGACTTCCCATACAAATTCGCCAATCAGGTCATCAAATTTCTATGGAAAATCCAAATATTTTTTTAATTTTATTCTATTAAGGTTTCCGATTCCGACCTTAAATTATTGCCATGCAGGTTGATCAGAATCAACCTGTATGCAAGAGCCAGAGTGGTGGAGAATGATTTGATGATGGAGGACTGTAGATTCAAAAGACTGGTAGATTCACTAGGCTAACTAGAATTGAGACCTGCATTTTTGTGAACTTAACCACTGTGCATACGTTTACGTTTTCTTTCTTTATCTTTATATCGAGAGTAAGAGTTATATTTCATGTTTGTCTGGCTTGAATACACAGTGGCGGGCAGCAGGCTAACTTTGTGGAAGCAAGCTGACACTTTAGCGGTAATTGGTGTCGTATGTGACGCGGTGGACGAGGTTTAGCTCGTTGGCTCTCCGCCAAAATGTCCGTTGCCCTTATCGCAGTTTGCCGACTACATTGTGGCCCATAAACTTGTTATACATCCGTTAGCAATATACTCTACTCCAATTACTTAATTTGTGCATTTCTATTGTGTTTTTGGTTATTTAAGGGATTGACTGTTGATATTTCGATCCAGTTACATGGACCATGATCACGAAGGGTGACCATGCCCAGTTTCTTCGTGATCATGGGCCATGTAACTAAAATATCGAAAACCCGATATGTTTCATTCTAATGTTGATAACCGTGAAAGTTTAAAAAGCTATTTTAGGGATGTTTATTCATTTTTAACAGACTTCAAAAAAGGAGGAGGTTCTCAATTCGTCGGTATGTTTTTTTTTAATCTATGTTACGCGATTACTCAGTCAGTTATGGATCGATTTTAATAATTCTTTTTTTGTTCGATAGGTAATGCTCCAGAGGTGGTCCCATAAAATTTTTTTCGCAATGTATTGCGCACTTTTTGAAAAAATAAACAAAAACCCAAAAAAAAATTGTAAAAGGATGCCGTTTGGTTTATACTTTGTGTTACGTGATTACTTTTAGGCTAGTTATGGATCGAATTTGTGATTCTTTTTTGTATGATAGGTAATGCTCCAGAGCTGGTCCCATGAAATTTTTGTCGCAATGTATTAAGCAGTTTTTGAAAAAATAAACAAAAGCCCGAAAAGATTGTTAAAGGATGCCGTTCGGTTTAAACTTATTTGTATGTTATTCTTATCCGAATCAAGACAAATTGATGAGAACTTTCTTCTCTGTTTTGACTAAACTTCAAAAGTGGCTCTATAATTTTTTTATCGAAATGTATTCAGTGCTTTTAGAAAAAATAACAAAATCCAAAAAAATGTTCAAGTATGCCGTTTGGTTTAATTTTATTTCTGTTTAATTCTTTCGCGAATCAAGACAAGTTGATAACGACGTTGTTCCTAACTACCACACTCATTTACGTATAGGGTTGAAGTCGGTTTTACTTTTTAGTTAAAAATAATTATTATTTGGCATCTTCGATCTGACTACACGGCAGTCTGTTTTAGAAACAAAGCCGAATACTCGTTATCAAAATTAATAAACAGGTACGTGGTCGCTTAGCCAGGTATTGATACCTACATAATCAGTAGATTTACAAAATACAAAAATACAAAAAATCTTTATTTACTCCACAAGTTACATATCTATTAAATTTTAAAATATTGTAAGTTTATTTACACACTAACTATGTTTCTTGTGGGAGCACTGGAGACTCCAAACTAGGCCGAAGCCTGTATCTTGGGCCACCAGGTCCCCCTCACATGTATGAGAATTTTACAATATTGCAAATATGAACTTGGAATGTACCTACTTGACTAAATAAAATTATCAAAAACTGTTACAACACAAAACAAAGTAATAAACAATTAAATACACATTATATCAGTAATGGTTACTTATATGTGTGCATTCAATTATCATAGGACTATTGTTCAGTTCAGTTTCGCCATACCCAAGTCCGAGTAACCATTCAGTTAACTTATGTTTACACTGTCCCTTCTTACATGCATAAATACCTAATATTTGATTTATTCTATTGTATAGCAGGCTGCTGCGAGATCTGTAGAACTTTTGAGCAAAGGTGGTATTTACATATGTGCGTGTACAGACTGAGTAATGTCTTCTCGTCCCAACCACGTCTCTAGCAGTGGTTGCGGATAAGGAGAGAGCTGAGTGCATGCGCATGATAGTAGATTTGAATGAATTTAGAAAATTGTTTCTGATATAAAAGCATCTATCTGAAAAACACTTCTAATTTGATGTCGATACGTTTAGTCTGATTCGGTTGGTTGAAGGTCGGTTGGGGAAAAATATTAAAAAACTATATCACCATATGGTATTCTTTAAAAATTATAGCAGATTTTGTGATGAGAAAATTCCCATCATCGCAATCTTCCGACAAAAGTTCTTACAAGTCGCGGCTTTCCATAGTTAGAACCGTTTCGGACTAGTCAAAAGATTTACTTTGTGACCTTTAAATCCTAAAAAGTTTTTGGGTTTGCGAGGTATTTTCACTGATATTTCTATTTTATTTAGGTGTTACCATACACACATAGGTACTTGGGTCTTCGAGACGTTTAATTATATATCAGCAATAGGGGACTATGTTTTGCGTACCTATAAAAAAATAAAGCGTCGCGAGAAAAATAGATCCTTGAGGTATCCCATTATTTAGAGCCAAAAGGTCCGATGATCAGCCGTCAAAAACTACTCGAATAGACCATTCATACAGAAAATCAGAAATCCAAGCATAAAGCCTGGCGGTAATATAGCGGGAAGTTTCGTCATAAGACCGTCATGCCAAACCCTTACATATGCCTTTGAAATGTTAAATAAGACAGCAAGTGCCTCACCATGTCTTTTAAGGGATTCACCCTAAAAATGTGTGGTATACACATCAAAATGTAGAAAGGCGTTGGTAAAATCCGAATTGCAGGCCCATGCCTGATCTGATGGCTGTCCTCTATTTAAGTGTACGTGCATTAAAGCACCGAATTCTCTTCAAACCATATGTGCAGGTGACCTTATAAACCACTTTGAAAATCAAGAATCCGTATTGTAATATTATAACATTGTACCTATATTACAAATTGATGTAACCCCACAGTAAGTTGCAAACTTGTGTCGAAGGATACTAACTCAACGAAACTATATTTTATAATATATACTTATATAGATAAACATTCAAGACCCCGGGTCATTCTGAAAAATATCGTTTTTCATCGCATGTCGCAGGCTGGCGTGGTAACTACTGCGCCACAGAATTTGATATATTAGTCTAAACACGAAAAGTTATTTATTTTGACGGGCTGAATTTATGGTTTGAAGAACAACGGTGTATACCCCAACAACCAACAAAAGTTTTATTACAACATCTCTAGATCTTAATATATGTACATAGTATTGTACGCTATTAGGGTAATTGTGTGCGATAAAACCTATACCATTCGGTCTATCACTATTATATAGTTCTTGAATTTGTGCCAAAAGCTTTTCAATAGGCTTGAGTCTAGCCTGAATGATGAGACAGAAATACCTACGTACGTAGATGACTATTTCAGCGCGGATCAAAAACTGTCGATACTCATTTCGCATTCCCTATTCTCTCAATCGGAAACAGAATCATTTTCACGCTAGCCTGGCTACGAACCAAATTTTTCAATTTTCGGGAGCTGACTTCAGTTTTACGCTATTCAATTAGCGGCTATTGTACCGTGAACTAGGTGGCTTTTTAATTAACTATTTTAATTTGGGAATCATTAATCCAATGCAGAATGAAACTTTTGATGTAACGCCAGCGGAAATTCTTTTAGGAGCATACTTAGTCGGCGTCCACAGATAATGTACCGGGTATTTGTTGAAAATAGCCTAGAGCGCCTAATTTATAGACGAGGAGTAATTTGGTACGTTAAACAATTGAATTATAGGAGTTTTTTTTAACACCTACTAGCTTTTGCCCGCGTCCCGCTCGCGTTGATGTCGTTCTTTCGGGAACAGTACTTTTTTCGGGATGCAAGGTAATAATGTCAGTCTCCACATCCCAAAACGCGTATGAAAAATTTCATGTTGATTGGATTAGTAAATAAAGCGTAAAGCTTAACAAACAAACAAACTAACTTTCTCATTTATAATATTAGTAGAGATACTTACCTAATTTATGATTAACTAGCAGCCCTCCCCGGCTGCGCCTGGGCATGATTTATCCTATAAACATTACTCATGCCTGAATCACTCTATCTATTTGTGAAAACCACATGAAAATCCGGGCACTACTTGTTGAGTTTGTCGCGAACAGACAGACAGACGCAGCCAAGGACTCTGTTTATTGATTACTTTTTTAAGCTGTTTATGGCCCACTGCTGGGCAAAAGCCTACCATTTATTTTCCCATGTTTCTCTATCCCTAGGTTTTTCCTTTCAGTTTCTCTCATATTGGTTTAATTCATCCGACCACCTTATTCTAGGTCTTCCTCTCTTTTCCGTCTGTCCGACTTTACTTAATACTAGCAACTTTCCCGCGTCTTCGTCCCTGTAAATTATAAGCTATGTCATCCTTCCTGTCCCCTTTTTTCTTTAAATATGCTATTTATTTTAGTAGATAGAATTTATGATATTTTGTATGTGTCACCGGAAAATAACAAGAATCGTAAATTGATCAATTTTTGAGTTAGTTGATTGACTTAAATTGTCTTATTTAAAAAAAAAAAACTTATTTTCGTGCTTTCAAAAGCTGTCCTACCTAATATTAAAAGTTTTAAGCATTCCTCGACGACTGTATCTTGTAAATGAATGGACCTATTTTGATAAAACATATCTTAAAACCATCGCTGGAATACCTGCTTTCAAATACAAAATACCTATCCGAATCAGTTCATTTGCTTAGAGCTACGGCGACACATAGCGGTCAAACTTACTTTCCCAACGAACTTTAACCAAACTTAAAAACTTATCGACACAAAAACAAAGTGTGCTCAATATTTGTCAACTAGATGCTTAAGCACATCATAAGAAGAATTTTTCCAAATTTACTCATCATGCGAATTCCTCCTTTTAAGCGATTCATGTACGTGATTGTTGCTAGAGCGCATCTGCCACAAGCGTCGCCTTCGAATCTGTTTTTGTTATTTCAATGCCTTATATATACGATTCTCTAACAGGAAAAAAGGAAATTAACTATGCAGTGTATTGCAGAAGCGTAGAGAGCGCGGACGCATCCCGACGGAGAGCATCCACACGGTGGAGCAGGCGCAATTGGGCGAGCTGACCAAACAGCTACCCGATAGCGACGGTGACAAGAGCCACACCTACAGGTACCCTTTCCAGGTAATCTCACTATTGATTGCTTAATGTTTTGTTATTACTTTGCCAAGTATAGTTTGTTTCTATGTGATCCTCATATGTTAGTGGTGAATGAAACTGTAGATACAATACTAATAAAATAAAAGGCAATTTAGACGTATTTATGTTTGACGTCAAGGAAAACATATGATCCCATTAAATTCCATTCGTGATTAGGCAATTTGTAATTGTGTGCAATCCAAGTTCCTACAAACGCATTAAATAAAGGAATATCTAAGTTAGGCCATCTTCCTTCAGACGGCATAAAAATTCTTTTTACGCTATTATGTGTTCAAATTACTTCAAATGGCAGATTGTGCGCAGGTAGGCTACAGTGAGCAGAACAACGACTACACTTTGTACCTAGTCGCCGGGGACCACGCTGAGCGAATCAAGTGGATTCACACCATAAGATTAGGTGAGTAATTCGATTTTTTAAACAATTGCCGCGACAACCTTATTACAGAAAAAATCTGTGATTTTACCCGTCACTAATTCTGTGATTGGTAAAATCACAGATCTTTTTCTCTTTATCCATTTTCTTTAGTCACATATTGACCACTTTATCAAATTGTCCACCGTATTTTTGCCGATCCTTTCATGATAAATCCTCCGACAGCATATCAAGGTAATCAGGTCAGAGTCAATAGTGTTTTCAAGCGAAACAAAAGCGATACGAATAAATTAAGTTTTTATGATTAACGAAACCTAAGCGTCAAGTAAGATTATTATGATAGAAAAAGCCTGACTGCCTTTTTAGGGTTCCGTAGTAAACAAGGAACCCTTATAGTTTCGCCATGTCTGTCTGTCTGTCCGTCCGCGGTTTTACGCAGAGACTATAAGTACTAGAAAGCTGTTATTTGGTATGGGTATGTATATTAATCATGGCAAAAAAGTGGTAGAATAAAATCTAGAAAATTTTTTTTTTTTAGGGTAGCTTCCATACAGGTAAAGTGGGGGAGTAATTTTTTTTCTCTATTTACTCATCGTGTGGGGTATCGTTAAATAGGTCTTTCAAAAATATTGTGAGGTTGAGAACACCATTTTTCGATTTAGGGATCCGTTTCCGAAATATTTGGTTTTAAAGTGCGAATTTTTGTTAGAGGTAAGTGTCCCCCCCCTCTATCTGCTAAACGGTTATATATAGATACGTGAAAAAAATTACAGCAGTAGTATATATACTGAACTTGAAAGGAAAACTATCAAAGCTGAGTACTAAGTACAAACTAAAAAGTTATAGGCAACCAACTTATAAACTGTAAAATTTCATACTATTTTCATTGATAAATGTTTTTGGTCGTTAAACTGTAAGGCGCGAGTGTGAATAGTGTGAACTCAAAGTGGACTCAATAATGGACAAGTTATTTTTACCCTTTTGTCTTCAAAAATACTCGTCAGAACAGCAAATCAGCTTCATTACTTCGCCAAGCCAAGAAAATTCGGTACATCATTCATTATAGTCTTTTTCAAAAATGTGATTAATGAGAAATAAGAAATTAAAAGTTTAAATAAAAAATTATACTCTTTTGGACTATTTTGCAATTACCTCAGGTTTTCCATTTATAGATTTTTACCTTGATTGAGTATTAGTACTAGTCACACGTAGGCGGTATCAGTTTCCTCTTCAGGCTTTCCTTATCAGTAGTAAGTATGGCCTAAATGAAGGTTTGGCAGTCATGAAAATTATCGAATTTTTAATGCGTTTATTTGGTATACATATATTTTTAACTTTCGCCTTGGCTACTTGACTAAAAAAAATTTCGTGTCGCTATGTAAAGAACTGCCAAAAATAAACACAATAGTGACCGAAGTACATTTCTAAACAAAAACCTCTTTCAGATATAGAAGTTTTAAAGACATATTTTTAGACGTGAAAACGCACTGCTGAAATGCCTACGTATTTGTGACGTCACAACTTTGTATTTTGTATGGGCGGCGTGAGAACTTTGTTTGGTAGCTATACAAAATATTACGTTTGTGGTAATGGTTTCATAATAAAAGTTGCTTTTAATTTAGCGGACTACAATACAGTATAATTGTAATTTAAGATTTTGATACTTTTAAAAATGGTCCTATTCACCCAACTTTAAAGAAGCTTTAAAAACACTTAACGAATCGATATCAAATTAAAAGTGTTCTTTATAGTGTTTTAAGATAGAAATTAGTATCATTGGAAACAAATTTTATATAATCTTAACATTAGGCAAATACCGAATTCGGGCGCGAGCGACAAGACATTCTTTACTCTGTGATACTCGCAGACCCGCTTCCTACCCGCTTCTCATGATCGTTAAGTTTGGTTTATAATATTCTTTCACTTTGTAAAGGCTGTTATCATCGCAAAGTATCATCAGCGCCAAGAGTGTCACCTTGCTGACGTGGCTTCGTGTTCGTAGCCAGGTTATTGGCGGTCAATAAATAGTTTAGGTACGCTACCGCTTCTAGCTAGTTCAGTGGTCTCTAAAAATCGGATACCAAAAAATCGCTAGGATTTTTCGGTATCCGATTTTTCCAGCTCTTTTTCTGTATTCCTTTTTTTTAATAGGCTGGCAAGCAATTTCGATTGTTTTTTTTAAATTACCCGGTTTTGGGTACAAACCTACCAATTTTAAGTGGGCAGTTCTACCGAATTCGCCCAACGTTTGAGACGGCTGAGCTAGTTCCTAAGTAGGAAGTTTGTATGCAGTGTGCGTGTGTAACGCTCGGCGGGCACTCTACCACCCGGCGGCGTGGTCGGCGCGCCGCTGGGCTTGCTGCGACGGAGAGCGGCGGTCGGCCTCCGGCTGCTCGCTCGCTGCCGTCTGGCCGCTGCCGGAGCCCGAGCTACAGCTCGTTGCGACACCACAGGACACCACCAACGACGACACCTCATGTATGTATATAACATTGATCCATAATTGTCAATATTACAGGACTTAGCATGAACGTTTTACTTATTTGTTTCCGCTAACGTTTCTATGGTGTTACATCCATCATGGTCGCAGCGAGTAAAAGGTTCGTGCCAAGTCCTTTATACATATATGAATAACTAGCTGTTACCCTCGACTTCACCCGCGTGTTATATAGCCTTCTGTCCTTCTCAGCTAACCTATGTGTATGCAAACTTTCATGATGATCGGTTCAGTAGATAGGGCGTGAAAGCGTAACAAACAAACAGACAAACTCACGCATTTATAATATTAGTTAGGATTAGGATTATGTGTTTGAAGCGCAAAATTTTTAAAAGCAAAACATGAGTAATGTATTTACTTCGTCCTTGAAAATTTTCATACAACGATATTAAAGTGAAAGTAAAAACATAAGCTCTAGCCTCAGAATAATAAATATCCAGAATGAGCCTTCTGTCATTTTTTTAAGCATCGAACTGTGTCCAAAGACGCGGCATATTCCCCCGCGCCCGCGCGTTTCACACCCGCTTAGTGTTGCTAGATTATAAGTTTTTAACATACACTTGGGGAAAATTATAAATATTTGTGTAATTGTTTGAATTAGGTTAATGTGATATTTTTGAACCAAGAATATAATATATAACGTCTAAATCCTATAAAATAATATTTAGTTATTTAAAAAAAAATCTTCCATGCTGGTTTGGGAGAAAAGAAAAACAGAATATACCAGCTGCTTTTCTTCCCGCGCAGACCGTAAAGCCGGTCAAGGGATTGGGCAAAAATCTAAGGAATCACATCAATAGGCGATGCGGCTAGCAACTCATCACTATTTTGATTCCGCTTTCCACCTTTACGCCCAATATGATGATAAAAGTGGCCAAGTCTTATGACTTTCGGCTCTGTCTACCTGACAACATTTCCTGGGAACCACATTAACAACACCTGAGTTAATTTGTTAGTTTTTATATGCCCAATTGTTTGTGTTATTGTGCCAAGTAATATCTAATTAGTGCCTCCCTTATATAATATGTTACTGGGCACACCCGATTATAAGACATACTAACTATTTTGTCATAAATCTTTAGGGCCAACTAGTTTGGCCTAAGATTGACTGATTTCTGAATATTTTTTCAAATTGTTTAGTTGCTGTTGGTTGGTAAAGATGACTAAAAAGACCTCATTTTTGAAATCAAGATGGCGCACCCAATTTTTTATGCGAAATCGACATATGTGTAGTTGTGTATACATACGTGGGTTTTTCGAGGTGTAGAATACGGTAGTTGCCTAATGTTAAGATTATATAAAATTTGTTTCTAATGAGACTCATTTCTATCTAAAAACACTATAAAGAACACTTTTAATTTTATATCGATTCGTTAAGTGATCTTAAAGCTTCTTTTAAGTTGGGTGAATAGGACCATTTTTTAAAGTATGAAAATCTTAAATTACAATTATACTGTATTTTAGTCTGCAAAATTTATAGCAACTTTTATTATGAAACCATTACCATAAACGAAATATTTCGTATAGCTACCAAACAAAGTTCTCACGCCACCCATACAAAATACAAGCTTGTGACGTCACAAATATGTAGGCATTTTAGCCGCGCGTTTTCACGTCTAAAAACATGTGACTTTAAAACTTTTATAACTGAAAGAGTTTTTTGTTTAGAAATGTATTTCTGTCACTATTGTGTTTATTTTTGGCAGGTCTTTACATAGCAACATGAAAAAAAATTTAGTCAACATGCCCATTCGAAGAAGCGACTTCACATGAAAAATCGACATAGGTGTCATTTTATAGGTTTTTTTCGGGGTGTAGATTTCAAAAATGGCTTCATTTATGGAATCCAAGATGGTGGACGCGACATTTCGTGAAAACAACATGGATGTCGTTGTATTGTTTTTTTTTGGTGTAGATTTCGAAAATTACCACTGTTTTGGGAGAGTTCCAAACTGGTGCGAAAAGTCACTTTCGTCATCTTATGTCACTTTCGTCATCTTGGATTCTTAAACTGACTTCATTTTCAAAACCTTCCACCCGAAAAACCCATATAACGATACTCATGTAAATTTTGTATGAAAGGTCGCGTTCGCCATCTTAAATGCTAAAATTGACGTGATTTTCGAAATCTACACCAAGAAAAACCAACACAACGACACCCATGTCGATTTTCACGAAATGTCGCATCCACCATCTTGAATTCCAAAACTAACGTCATTTTTTAATTCTACACCACAAAAACCTATAAAACGCCATCCAAGTCGATTTTTTTTATGAAAAGTCTCCTCCTTCAATATGTATTCCAAAAATTACGTTACTATGGTGCTCGATGCCCCCTTAAGAGCGTATACTAGCAGTATTTTTTCAATATGGTTTCTATACAAATGTATTTCTCTATTTTCTCGCTGAAAACTGATTCTAGAGCCACAATTATTTTTTCATAAAATTTAGTACTAAAATAGGAATGCCCCTATTTTTTATTTTTTCCAAAAAAAACTGTTTTTGTACAATTTTGTTTTCTTTTAAACAGGTTTTTAGAAAAAAATAAAACATAGGGACATACCTATTTCAGAGATAGATTGTATGTTAAAAGAATTGTGCCTCTAGAAGTAGTTTCCAGCGAGAAAATTGAGAAATACATTTGTATGGAAAACGCACTGCTAGTATACCCTCTTAAAGCTACTCGTACTAAAAAGATTTTAATCATATTCAAATTCAGTTCTTCCTAGGTCAAACTAGTTTATCCTAAAGATTTCAGGACAAACCTAGTTTATCCTAACACGCCCAGGACAGTTTGTCTTGAAATCGGGTTTGGCCGGTAACATAAATATATAATGAAAACCTTAATTTCAATACTTACCTACTTAACGTTTTCTTTATTAAATAGCTAAATTGACTTAATGCATGATGCCTTAAAACGTAATAATTAGTTAGGTATATTATAGTATACTACTTCCAAAAATTTAATCATAAAATACAGTTTTTCTCACATACTGGGTAAAAATATTTTATAGAACAGCAACACTTTACAATGAACGTCATATGGACTGGACATTGTCTTTGGCAAAATATTATTTGTAAAATTAAATCTGTAAATGATTTATATAGCTTGTAAATGTTCTAATTATACGTGAAATGTGATCCCGTCATTTTTGTTGTTACGTCTGGTTGCATTTCTGCATGTGGGAACCGCACACGACGGCATAATTAAATTAAAATTGAAGAGCGCCGACACGTTAGCCGGCCGCCATGACAAATGTCAATTGACGATCCATGAGCGTATCTCAGGTCATTCGAGCGTATCTTTTTCTTCCTCAGTTTTATACGCCAATGCGGATTCTGGATATTTTACTATTCTGAGGCTCTAGCAACAATACGCAGGTATGAAGCGCGATGACCGCGGGTAGCACGCAGGGACATTTTGGACACAGTTAGACGCATACATAAATTATTGATGGCGCCTTCTGGAGATTTCTCCATTCTGTGGTTTGAAAATGGTTTACTACAGCATTTTCTATAAAATACTGAGAAATATATTATTTGAAACAATGAATCCTGCTGCTTGCCCTATCAATTTTGTGAATGAAGTAGGTACATTTTAGTCAAAACTTTTTTTAAAAACTGACAAGGTTCTATTTCCGGGCCTAAAGTGTATTTTGAAAAAAATAAATGCATGTTGTTGTTCCATAAAAAAGAAAATCTAGCTTCCGACCCGATGAAACATCCTGCAGGTCTATTTGCTAACTTTTGACAACTACGGTGTACATCACTTTTATGATAACTTCAATATTCATTACAGCTTCGGTATGAATGGCTATTTTAATTAACATGCTTTTATTAGCTTCACTTGTAACTTACTATGTATGTAAGAAAATCTTGGAATCTTAATTTGACCCACTTCCCGGTCTTCGATAAGGATGAAATTTTGCACACGCTCTGAGTCTTGATGACAATACACGACTAGCGTGCTTTTTAGTTTTTTAAACTATTTATAAGAAAACCGTAATGACTGCTAAAGTGACAATCAAATCGTTGTACACTGAGTTAGCAAATCGGCCTGCTGATCTCTTAGTTTAAAGCCTTCGCAATATTCTAATGTGTTAGGTAAAGTATTTTAAAATTATAGTAGTCCTAGCTTTCGCCCGCGCCTCCGCTCTCGTTAGTGTCGATCCCTCGGGAATACTACATTTCTCTGAGATGAAAGGTAGCCTATGTCCTTCTCCTTACTCCAGACAATAGTAGTATATATATAATAGTAGTAGTAAGTATATTATTTACTCTTGAATAAACACAAAATTGTGGTAAATATCAAAGTTTCCGACGCTGTTAAGAGATATTGCGACCTTAGGAATACGAACGTGATGTACCTGCAGGAAGTGTTTAAATATTCTCTATAACTCTATATATACCTACTCTATAATAACTCACACACAGTGGTATATATTTCATGGCAAACAAGGACAATAAATTGATAACTTTGAAGCCTGCAAGCAAAAGAGCGAACAACTTTAAGATGGAACAGCGATCAACATATTGACAAGAAAACATTAAAGTAAAATGACGATCACAGAAGCACTACTCTGAACTGAAAATTACGTCTCTCAAGATGCAGCAAACGGTTCACAGCAAGCAGTCTCAAGAGCAAGCCAGCAAACGGGTCATACTCCAGGGCCACAGCAGCCGACGCACCGAGCTCCTGGTCCTAAGCACCCAAAATGTTTATTTTCGACAATTATAGCGTCCGACACAGCCGCCGAGCTCACGACTAGAATTTTATAGAGTGGCCACTCTTCAGCGGAGCACTTCGGCAGGACTTCCACCGGCGCTAGTCGACATCGCTCTCTACAGTCTCACAAAAGACTACGAGCAAGCAGAAATTATCTCCCGACTCACTGGGATTGAAACAACTGGCAAGTGAAAACGTATCTATACGAGAAGCTCAGACTGCACATCAAGACCATATTGACAAGATGTATATTAAGAGATATAAGAAGTTTGCAATATCTACCAACTATGTATAAGGAAAAAAAACGATTCACAGGGTCAATGTCAATGCATAAACGCATAATTTGCCGCGCAGAAATATTTGCCTACACAGCGTTTTTCAGCACGTGCACTATGCAATTGATGGATATATTTAGTATATTTGCGTTCGCTACAGTTTTTACATTTTTGTTATTTTATTGTTGTTACAGTTTATGAATTTTTCGTTAATTTTATTGTTAATTGTTTTTATTTTTTACAAAAGGGGGAGTACTATTGCGACCTTAGGAATACGAACGTGATGTACCTGCAGGAAGTGTTTAAATATTGTTAACTTAGCAAGACACGTACATCACGTAAGAATATACACGTATTCCTAAATCAGCGATCTCCCCTACCAATGCGATACCTATGTATATTTCCTTAGTATATAAGTTACGAGTAGCATTTCTAATAAATCATCACTCGTCATAAGAGACACTTCCTTACTTTTGTGACCGCAAACTCCGAAGTGAGTCGGGATTAAAGTTCCGCGAAGCCCGAAGGCGCTTACTTCCCGTTTTACCTTTCCGTCTACAACTGCCGCCCGCCTGAAAGTGCCCGAAACAAACAACAAACGTCAATGCTCCGTATTATTTGTACAAAGTAGCTTCAAAGTATACTAGTGACATAAATAAAATAAAAAGTCCAATTGTTTGCCTTGGTTTGGAAAGTCTTATAATAATATATAATTTAAAAATGTACTTATTTGCTTTTTTTTTTCATGAAAGCCGAATCTTAAATTGTAATAACTAAGTCTACACAAAATTGTGGTAAATAACAAAGTTTCTGGCGCTGTTAAGAGACACTTCCTTACTTTAGTGACTGCAAACTCTGAAGTGAGTCGGGATTAAAGTTCTGCGAAGCCCGAAGGCGCTTACTTCCCGTTTTACCTTTCCGTCTACAGCTGACGCCCGCCTGAAAGTGCCCGAAACAAACAACAAAAGTCAGTACTCCGTATTATTTGTATAAAGTAGCTTTGTAAATGCTGTAATCATAAAAGTGTACTTGTGACATAAATAAAACGAAAAACCAACTTGTTTGCCTTGGACTGGAAAGTTAAATAGGTAACTAGGCGTACCCGCGACTTCGTCCGCGTGGAAAAAGTAGACTATGTCCTTTCTCAGGCTCTAGATTATCTGTGTTCCTAATTTCATTTAAATCGGCTTAGTGATTTTGGCGTGAAAGCGAGACAGACTGAAATTACTTTCGCATTTATAATATTAAAATAAGTATGGATTTCAATATGTTTTTATTTTTTTCGCAAATTGTGATTGAATCGTAAATTGTATGATTAACTCTGGCAGTTAAATAATAAGTATCATCAGGTCCAGATTTATAGATAACTAGCTGTTACCCGCGGCTTCGCCCGCGTAATATATAGCCTATGTCCTTCTCGGTACTCTACTAACCTATGTGTATACAAAATTTCATAATGATCGGTTCAGTATATTCGGCGTGAAAGCGTAACAGAAAAACAAATAAACAAACAAACAAACTCACTTTCGCATTTATAATATTAGTTTGGATATCAGTTAGCGCAGAAATCTTACTACATATTTATTCTACAATATGTTAGAAAAGCCTGTCGGATCTTTAAAGGGGCGACTTATCCGTCAATATGAATGACTTTTGCTGTGGGACTAATGCTAGAAATTCGAAAAAATCAACATTTTCATACAAATTGGCCTTTGCGCCGGCTAATCACTTTTGTATGGGAGAGTCAAATTTTCTTTTCGAATTTTCTATAATTAGACTCATAGGCACAGACAGGGTTTTATCAACATATTGTACAACAAGAAAACCTTAGAAAAAGTAAAGATTTTTGAGGCAGACTTTCTACACTATATAATGTATGTATAAATAAAAGTATTCTAAGTAAAATTATATCTCTATCTTTTCCTAACGAGTCTTTGTCCTAATTATCATCCTTATGTCTATTTACTTATCAATTCATATATAAAAACAGTCTAAAACGTGACTGGACGAACCGAATTTATTATAAGAAATAATGCAAACGTAGTAAGAACAGGATATAGTGCTATACTATATTATTTACCCACTTTACATTCTTGCTATACTCAAATGATAAGCAGACGAAGAAATAAAAAGGTCACTGCAACGACAGGCTTCTGAGGAAGGTAACCATGGGCTATACAACAAGTAGATTTGTCGTTCATGACGTCACGCGCCTGTCTCTTTCCCACCATTACGCGTTAGACCTATGAGAGAGGGAGAGCGAGTAACGCCTGCGCGCGCGCATCGAATGGTGAATGTAGGCCGCGTGCGACCATCTTTGAAACCCTCGCCACCTCGTCTCGGCAAACATAAAGCCTCGTTCTCTAGGTAGCGAAGATAACGCTGTATTACCTTAAAGTTTTTTAGTATTTTATTTTACACTGACGTCAGTCACCTACCAATGGGAAACTGTATTTTATTTTTTGAGTTGAAACATTTGTTTTTGAAACAAAAAAGTAAATTTAGGCTGTAATAGCAACTTTTCCGTGACTTTGGCCGTGTAAATTATAGTCTACTAGCTGTTTACACGCGGCTTCGCCCGCGTAATATATAGCCTATGTGCTTCTCGGTACCCTAACCTATGTGTATGCAAAATTTCATGTTGATCGGTTAGTAGATAACGCGTGAAAACGTAACAATGACAAAAACAGTAACGTGTTTACCTCTTAGACCTCTACTTAGATAAAAGTACCGTTCTCTAGTTCTATTAATAACCACTTAGTCGTCAATATTTTCAATGAATAACCCATTTTCAATGTGGTTGGATCATCATTAGGCGACAATTAAGGCGGCGTGATAGAGAGTCGATTAGAAGATCGTCTAGTACAGTAGTAGATATTTCTATGAAATATTCAAAACTTAACCATATTATGTCATCATTGTAAATTTATTGATTTCTTTGGAAATAGTAATAGATAGTAGTATATTACTTTTCGAATGATGTATCTACACAGCGTTCCATTGGATTCGTGCTCAAGTATGCAGTAAGCCTTATCGACATGACGGTACATTGACACGTTAGTTAGTTGGCTGTCGGAGCGGTGTCGCGCGCGGACGTCCGGCCATATTCCTCGTCCCCATGTTGCAGAGCAAGTCGGAAGACGAGCCAATGGTCACCAAGAAGAAGTCCAAGATACCATGTTTGTCGTTGTCGTCGTTCCTGCCAGCTCTAGAGGGTACGGTACTCCTCGGTTGACCTCTATCCGTGGCCTCGCCGCTACCGGTTGCGTTCACTCGTCTCGCTGCACTCACTTTCTTGTCTTGGTCAGGTGTCATTTAATGCGTTTGTGTAATGTCATCAAAAGTGATAACACTGTGGATGATTCGGATGGTACCACTGGTGTTTATGGCCACTGCGTGTTGTTGTATTGTTCGTGGCGTGCTTTACGTCATTAGATGTTCATAGACAATAACAGTTTTTATTGTGGTTTCCATTCGTGTAAGTGTATCCGTGTTGATGGAAAATATTTGCCAAAATTTGCGTTAAGTGATTTATCAATATTTGTGTTCATTGAGCTTTTCGTCGCATATACTTCTTTGACAACCATTCAATGGATCCTAAGTTCATCATTCTAGTAATGGGCCCAGCATCACCTCAATGTATGTAATTTATTATAGCGTGTGTGTGTGATGTTTAAGTTAATTTTTGTGTATGCTTTAAAATAGTAATGTGTGTAAACTATTATTCTAACAAAATAATCTCTTGTTCAAGTAGATGTCTACGTACCAATAAGTAATAAGATCTCTACTCATATTCAAAATCAAAAATCAAAAATCAAAATTATTTATTTGCGATAAATAGGGTACATTCAACATGGTATACATAATTATTATTGTAGTATGAACAAGCCTATTTAGCTATTTTTAATAGCATGCAAATTTTTGTAAGTAAAAAATGTGTTAATTACAAAATCATCATCAATATTTCAATATTACAATATAAATTAAAATGTCAATATATTATTGTTATTTAGATGTCAAAAATTCGTTAACACTGTAGAAACACTTGTCCAAAAGCCATTTTTGTAAACTAGTCTTAAAGTGATTATAAGGTAATTCCCGTATTGATTTCGGGATTTTATTATATATTTTTCTAACCATATAATTACAATTTTTTTGAAAATATTTTGTTCTAGAACAGGGTAAAAGTAATTTCGTGGGATCTCTTGACAAGTGTTTCCTGTTTACATTCGCTTTTATAAACAGCTCTGGATGTTTCCTCACAAATATACCGGCTTCTAAAATATATAAAGATGGCAATGTTAATAACTTTAATTTCTTAAATAAAGGCCTGCATGGGTCAAATGGATATGCAAGACACATCGCACGCAAGCATTTTTTTTGTGTGATGAATGCTTTATTAAATAACGTAGAGCTTCCCCATAATAACAGACCGTATCGTAATAGTGATGCTACGTATCCGTGATAGGCTGTTAATGCTGCATTTGCCCCAACTGTTAGGCGTAGTTTTTTAAGTGCGTATACGAATTTATTTAATTTTTGACACAAGCTGTTAATATGTGCCTTCCAATTACAGTTTGCGTCTAATAATATTCCGAGAAATTTTATTTCAATTACGTCTTCAACTTTTACGTTATTATGTTTAATGTCAATATTGGGTAGAGCTGTATTGTAGGTTTTAAATTGTACTATTTTTGTTTTGGATACATTAACCGTCAAATTATTTTCACTTAACCATTGTGTAAACAAATTAATCGTGTCTGATAATATTTTGTCATGGTTTTCATTTTCCTGATCGGTGTGTATAACAACCGATATGTCATCTGCGAAGAGCGTACATGGATATTTTGTTATATTTGGAATGTCATTAATGTAAATTAGGAAAAGGAGTGGTCCCAGTACACTCCCCTGCGGCACTCCATAATTATTTGTTTTAAATGTAGAATGATATGCTGTAAAAGTATTTTCATCTGTAAGTGTTTTGATTTCTACACATTGTTGTCGATTTTTAAGATAGGTCTTAATCCAGTCTAAAACTTTGCCTCTAAGACCATATCTTTCGCATTTGTTTAATGAAATTGTGTGATCTACGAAATCATATGCTCTACTCATATCAAAGAATGTCACGGACACGCGCTTCTTTTTATCGATATTTTCAGTGATACTTTGGATAAGTTTAAAAGCCGCCAGTGTTGTTGATTTGTTTTTCTGAAAACCGTTTTGTTCTTCTTTAATTACTCTATGCTTATCTAAAAAACTAATAAGTCTATTGTACATTATTTTTTCCAAGATTTTTGACAAAACAGGTATTAGTGCTATAGGTCTGTAATTAGCCGCGTCATTTTCATTTCCCTTTTTATATAAAGGCTTTAAAATGGAAAATTTTAGTTTGTCGGGAAATATTCCTTCGCTCAAGGAAAGATTTATTTGATAGCAAAGTATGTCAGCAAGCTCTATAGCACATTCCTTGATTATGTGTGTCGATATGTCATCGTAGCCTACTGCCTGGGTATTGTTTAATGATTTTATGGTCGATATAATTTCGTCTTGTGACGTAGGTTTGAGAAATAGGGTGTCTTGAACTGTATCTATTAAATTATAGTTGGGGAGTTTCTTTTGACTATTAGTGTTATCTGTAGGGATGAAGAAGTTGTTAAAAGTTTCAGCTATATCTGTTGGACTAGATATGCATTTGTCATTTACAACGAGTTTTTTAATTGTATTATTTATGATTTTGTCGCAATCCGATTTATTTTTTATGACTTGCCAAGTGGCCTTACCTTTTTGTTTTGATTTTTGAATAAATTGTTTATTTATATTTAATTTTGAAGTTACTGTGCATTTTTTTAGTAGTTTTTCATATTTTACGTAATTCATTTTATCTTGTACTGTTTTACTTCTATGATACTTGTATCTTAATTTGCGTTTAGTTATTGATGATATTTTAATTCCCTTTGTTAACCATTTAGGACGAGTGTCTTTGAGTGTAATTTTAATTTTATTTTTCGGGAAACATAGATTATAATATAATAAAAACGTTTCGTGAAAAAGGTTAAATGCATTGTTTAAATCTTTTTCTTGTCTTACTTCGTTCCATGTTAAGTTTTTTAGAACCTCTTTAAATTTTGCTATATTTTCTCGACTAAAATCCCTCCTGTATGTATAGTAATATGATCGTGTTTTTTCATTACTTCGCGTTTTAAAAGATAGGATTTGACATGTTTCGTGATCTGAGAGGTATAAGTCACAGGTAGATCCCTCTGCATCTTGAATATTACTCATAATGTGATCTATGCATGTTTTGTTTTGGCGTGTGGGCTTATTTATGTGTAATTTCAGGTTATTGTTCAGAAGGATATCCTTATATTCGGTACTAGTAGCGTTATTTTTCAGCGTATTTATGTTTGTGTCGCCGGCTAAAATTATATTTTTATCTCTTAATTTTATTTTGTGTAACAAAAGTTGTAATTTATTTATTAGAATTCTTGCGTCTGAGTCAGGTGTCCTATAGATGCAAATAACAATAGTGTTTAATTGTGGGATCTCAATTCCGCAACACTCAAAAGAATTAGGCACAGACATTTCATTACACAGAGGAATAGGTTTGATATTTTGTAGTGTATTTTTAACCAGGATAGCTACACCTCCGCGTTTGATATTCGGCCTAGAATAAAAGGAAACAAGTTTGTAGTTTTTTAAATGAACATTTGGTTCGTCACCGGATATTATAAATGTTTCACTTAGACAAATGATTTGCGGTTTTTCCGAAAAACTATCTAAGCAGAGCTCTAGTGATTCTTGTTTACTTATTAAGCCCGCTATATTTTGATGTAATAATATGGTATTAGACAATGTACTTTTTTTATCGCTTTGTTTACTTTTATTCTCGAAAAAACTGCATGTTTTCGGCAATTTTTTTGGGACATGTAATTTTACTATTTTTCTCTATTACAGGGAAGTAATAGGGGATAGTGCCTCGCAAATTGCAATTTTTACATGTGCTGGTTTTACCATTAATACTGTTTTTATATGAATTCAATATATGTGTGTCATAAAATTTAGAATCAAGTATAAAGTTAATTTTATTACAGACCTTTACAAGAAATTTTTTTTTATTTGTGAAATAACAATCCACAGCTAAATTCAAAAAAGAGCAATTTTTGAAAGTATTACATACATTTTTAATAAAGTTATTCAACATATTTTCATTTAGATATTTGTTTCTAAACACGTTTAACACAATGAAATTAGTTTTTGTCATTGATTTTAAAGTATTCGCTAGATGCAACATAGTCATAATAGGGTTAGTGTCGTTTTCGCCAATACATAAAATTACATAGTTTTTTTCAGAGTCCAGAATACTACAACATGGTTTCAAAATTTCTTCAGAACAAGCATTTGGTTTAGTGATTGAGGATATTTTGTAGTTTTGAAATTGTGTATTATTTCTCGAGTTAATTAATTCAGATGCTAATCCTACATACTGTTCACCACTTAAAATTAATATTTCTGGTTGAGTCGACGACTTTTCCGTACAGCTAGCGCCATCTGTTGACATTTTGTTAAACTCGCATAAGTTCGGGTTCTTGTCTTTATTCACAGCTTCCACAGTGGCAGTGGTGCCATCTGTCGTATTTGCGACGTCCGACCGCGGAAGTTGATCGGTACTATTGTTTGTAATTTTCGTGCTTTCGGTGTTTGATACTTTACTCGGGGATTTCTTACGTTTCTTCTTTTTGGTTTTTGGCGATGTCTCTGCAGCAATCTCAGATCCAGAAAGCTTGCGGTTTGCTATTGAAGCTTTTAGGTTGATAATTTCCAAATTTAGACGATCTATCTCGGCATTCGCAGTGTCTAATTTTAATGTTAAAGTAGTCACTTGATTTTGTAATTCTTCTATTTTTTCAGAGTTATCGATATGCGTAGAGAGGTCCGGAAGACTTTTGGATAGTTGCTCTTCCGATTTCGTAGAAATGAATGAAAGATTAAAAGAGTCCTCAGTGGTCTTCGCTTTGTTGCGTATTGTTACATTATTGAGCTCCATGTCAAATAATAATTGTTGCTAATATTTAAGTATTAGATTTAAATTAGATCTATTATTAAAAAATTAAAATAAAATTCCGAATGTCATATATATGAGAAAAAAAAAAAAAAAAAAAAGTCTTTGGCGTTCTCTGGACTCGAACCGTCGCTCTCACAAGTGAATGTCAGACCGTCTGCACAACAGGCCAGAGATGCGATAGAGTACCGTGACGAAAAATGTAGCCGCTGGTTATGTTACATAGTGATTTATCAGCTGTTAACCAGTATTTTGAATCAGCTGATGAGTCATAACAACATGCACTTTTATTTAGTCACAATTTATCGAAATGTTTTTTGGTTCTAGCACTGCACTGAGAGTTATAATCCAATTTTTTAATATTGCACTTGGTAACTTATCTTCTTAGCTACACACTGATATAGATTTCGTTTGTAAATATAAACTTTTTCTTTGCTTTATGATTTTTTTACGAGGATGTGCTCAAAGTCCAGCCGCTCGGAGCGCGCGCGCGGGGGCAATCATCCTTATTCTAGGTGATAATGTCTGCATGATGTGCCCTACGGCAATTTGTGTTACAATTATTATGATTTGGTTGAGTGGTTAAAAACGTTGTACCATAAACTAATAAATATTAGGCCAATCAATATTAACATCAAATATTGCAAACGCGCATGTAACGGAGATTCTTTCATATATTGTAGAGACCGCTCAGAATAGCCTACACCCAAGTTTGCAACATTCCTAACCCTGAGCTACTCCTAGGGGGCCCAAAAGTATGGGACTTTCTTCAGTTTTTTCGAAGAAACTACCTCCATATGCCTTGTTTTGGGTATCTTTATGGTATCCTTTTATTAAATACACTAAATAATCTAGTTGAGTATAATCTGAACTCTCTGTGACTTATAGTCATTGAGTCATAGCTTGTCAAATTTGGTACAATTTGGGAAAGTTTAGCTTTATGGGTTTGTACTAAAGAAACAAGATCGTACAGGAAAGTTGTGATAAAATTAAAGTTAGAGTTAGTACTAATAAGCTTTCAAATGAGTTCTCAGTTTTGAAATATTAGAGAAACAGACTTTCAAAAATGAGTCTTTTTGACCGGAGAGAGCAAAATGATAAGTTTCTTTTCCATTTTTCGATGATTGGTTGAGTGGTTAACACAAACAAGCGTAGCAAATAAATTTCAAATTGCTTTGATCCAAATAAAATCTGATAGGACTACATTCTATCCTATATCAAATTTTACTCTCCGGTCAAAAATACCCATATTTAAGAGTCTGTATCTCTACGATTAACTTAGAGAGATGAAATTACACTCATTCGAAAGCTAATATAGTCTTCTTTCTTATTAACCGACTTCATAAAAGGAGGAGGTTTACAATTTGTCGTAATGTTTTTTTTTATATTCGCCAATTTCTCGAAGACGTCTGAACCGATTTAAAAAATTCTTTTTTTGTTCGATAGGTAATACTTGATGGTCCCAATAAATTTTCATCGAAATGTGACGAGCTCTTTTTGAGAAAATACACAAAAACCAAAAAAATGTTTACACGTATGCCGTTCGGATTACACTTATTTCCATTATTTCTTATGCTTATTAAAAAAAAATTGATAAGAGTTGAAGTCGGTTTTTGTTTTTTGTTAAAAATATCTTAAATTATATTTTAGTATAACTTTCTTGTAGAATTATTACTTTATTTGGTACAGGGTCGAAAAACTAAAATACCCCATATTCGACACTTTTTGGGAAAATCTAATATTATAAAGCCGAAAAGTTTGTTTGTATACTTGTTTGGTTAAACGCGCTAATCACAGGAATTACCGGACCCATTTCAAATATTCTTTTACCGGTGCATGGCACTCAGGGAAACGTACCTTATGTCATCCCTGAGTGTCATAGGCTAGGTATGTACCAAGGGCGAAGCCGGGGCGGACTGCTAGTGTTTAATAACTTAAGAGTATACCAAATTTGGCGACTCGCTGCTCATCGAAACCAGTAGCAATCAGACAACTAAAAATCCTGACACATCAGACAATTTAACATTCTGACACATCAGACAACTTAAAACTTAGAATCGAAGCTACTCCAGCTATCACTTTTTTCTCCCACATCGTCCACGTAAAATACTTGTAGCCTAAATTCATCATCATCATCATCAGGTCTTTCTAGTCTCCACTGCAGGAGCACGACCCTCTGTACTACCAGAGCCATATACTAGCCTGAGTAGTCAGAGGATTTGGCCTACACTCTCCACGCTGGCCAGACGGGTTGAAGAGGTCTCTTTGATGTTAATAAGCTTTGTTTAGGTTGTGTTTCCTTAGTCGCCTTTTACGACATCCACGGGATGACTTGGAGTGGTTTGGTAATTAATCGGTGATAAATGATAATGTACTCTTTATAAGCATAAGTGTTCTATAGGTTTATCAATTCCAAAAGAAAACACACATTTCACTTTGTTTATAATAAAAGTAAGCACGTATTTTTTATTTAGAATAGCTTTCAACGTGCGTAAAATATTATAAGAAAATATTATCAGGTAACGTAAAGTGGGCAGTAAAAGATCAGGGTTATTATTGGGTTGGTTCCTTAGAGAACCTGACACCTGTTAATATTAGCTAGTTAAGTGTTCCACGCTACGTTTTTACTTAAAACGCCTTTTAGTACATATGTATTCTTCGTTTTTTAAATATGTATATTGATTTTGTTTTGTTTGTTATACAGCTGTGACAGCGGCGGTCACGATGCCTGGGGGAGGGGGAGCCCCTCCCGGCACTCCGTCGGCAAAGCCAAAGGTAAGCTATAAGTTGCACTTACTCTAACTCTTTAAACAAATTAAATGAAATGATTTATTTACGTGAAACATGGTTAAAGATGTGACAAATAATAACACATCCGACATGTCTCGCCATCAAGATGGCATGTAAATATTGTAACCCCTATATTTTGTAAAAATTAACAAACGCTTATTAAACCTATTTTAGTTGAAACATCGTCTCGTTCTTTCAATGTCATAAATTGGAAAGAGGGATAAGGACCAAACATATTTTAACTAAAATAGGTTTAATAAACGTTTGTTATTTTTTATGAATATCGGGGTTACAGTTCATACTTGGTTCATACACTCACATATTTATAAAATATTTAATATGAATTCGTGCTTGCGTAAAAAAGGCTAATATTGGAAACATATAAGTGGAAGACATTAAGAATAGTAAAATTACTTATTTCAGAAGAAAAAGGAGGTATTTCTATTCATAATTACATTACATTTTTTATACGTTGCAGCACTTGCAGCGAAATAGCTTAATCAGCGATTCTTTAATTTATTTATTATTTAATTATCCGAAAAGCCTTCCAAGTAAATTTTTTGATGAAATTACATGAATAGTAACTTCATACTTAGTTTTTATAGTGTTATTCTTCTTAACTAAAGTTCAACTTTCATTCTATTTGAAACCCAGCAAAATTATTACATCAGGAAGAAATTGAAACTATTTAACATCTGGCCTAGGCGATTAGTTAAACGTTATCGGTATACAAGTTATTTGCCTAGCTATTTAATTTAGTGGCTAAATGTCATCGAGGCCCTAAACGAATGACGCCCTTCCCTTTATTCAAATATGCAGTTAATTTAATGGCTTTTAGAACTATTTTGCTGCGAGATATACAAAACAAAATTGTTAAACAAACATCACAACCTATTTTGATTTCCTACATTTCACTTCATTTCTTTTTAGTAAAATACTTTTGTAATCGTTATAGAATATTATGGACTTATTTTTTTTTTCAGGAAAAACCAAGAAATAAAATAGTTGTCGCACTCTATCCCTTCAAAGCAATTGAAGCTGGCGATCTTTCGCTGGAAAAGGTGAGAAATATCCTCAACAGCTTTGTCCATTTAAATGGTGCTACATTTTACACCGCATGTCACTAACAGAATAACGATTAATATGTAGTTAAATCTACAACATTATTTTTTAATAATTTGAAAATACCGAAACCGGCGAGCATGTATGAAAAGAGTAATGAATGTAGATGAAGCGAAAGAGGTTTGTAAGGATCGTAGCAAGTGGAAATCCATAGTTTCTGCCTACCTCTATGAGAAAGAGGCGTGATAATATGTATGTATGTATGAAAATATGAACCTGTTAAGAAGATAGACTACCTGCTAATTTTATACAAAAACCGATAACGATCTGTTATTTGACGAAATTGATATTTAAGATATATTGCTAACAACAAAAGTTATGAGTATCTAAGTAAATATCCATATTGAACGATCGAGTTCTTTACATATATATTTGCCTTAATAAACACATTCCAGAAGGATGTTTAAATACGTTTTTTAAAAATAAATTTGGATTTTACGAGCAGAATGTTCGACCTTGGTTGAAGTGCGTGTTCGGGAATAAAGGGATTTCATTCGAGCCCTTTCACGTGCACGTATGATCGGCACAAATTGAGTATGCTGTAAGCTAAATAAATATTTTAATTTGTAACAGGGCGCCGAATACGAAGTCTTCGATGATTCTCAGGAGCATTGGTGGAAAGTCAGAGATGAAACTGGGTATGTATACGAAGGCTGCTTATCCATACTTATATTATTAAGATAAAAGATTTGACTGGTTATTTGTTCAAACAAATAAACGCATTTTATACAACGGCCGATTTTAAAATACTTTCGCCTATGGAAAGCTAATTTATCTGCGGGTGACATAGGCGATAATTAACGCGGACGAAGCCGCGTAAATATTGTTGGTTTTCTATAATTTTAAAATTAAAATAGCTTGAATAGATTAGCTGCTTTAGTTAACCAAAATATAATATTGGCATTCCTAGGTGTGTTAACAGTGCACAAAATATTTGTTTTTATTTTATTTTCAAAACTCGTAGATTTTTATACCATTCATAAAATTTTGGGGATGAATTTCCATATAAGTTGTAAAAATCTTTATTGCAAAATTTCAGGTTCCTAGTCCCTGTAGTTTCAGAAGTGCGTTGATAAGTCATTCACCAATCAATGTTCACGTTTAGTATATTGTATACTTAGTTATTATTGTTTTTAAGTAATTTTTACTTTTTTAGTAATTATCATTGTCTGTTCCGTACAATTTCCTGTATGTGCCTTCACGTTGCCAGTTTTCATAAAAATGAAATAAATTGTGCACGTTTTATCAATCTGCACGTTAACACATACCTACGTAATCGAGTAAAATAATTTTATTTGTACTAAATATCTGTGTTGTATAAATTGTTTACATAAAAATTATTATTGTTGCAGCCTGATCGGATACATACCTAGTAATTACGTCAAGGAAAAGGAAACCATTGGACTGCAAAAATACGAGTAAGACTGCTTTGATATGTTTGACACTTCTTCATAATCTGCATTATGGACTAGGGGTGCTATTTTTGGACGGGAAACTTCACCAACACGTGATTTTTAAATGAAAATAAATCAAGTGGTCTTTTGAAAAATAGTAGCCCTACGTTTTATAGATGTTTGTTTGTATAATTAAGGCCGCACACTAGGCACAGTAGCGACGCTAATCATTTTATTCCTAATACTTAACAAATAGAAAGAAATTCAAGAATATAAATCATATAAGCCTTAGTAAATAACCTGAAGTATTTTTGGAATCATGTTTTAAATTTATGAGAATCAGTCATTAAGAGAATATATGATAAGCGCGAAAAACGGCCGTTTTAGGCGGTAATCATATATTTTCTTAACGACTGCCTCTCTAAATATTAAAACATGATTCCAAAAATACTTCAGGTTATTTACTAAGGCTAATGTGATTTACATTCTTGAATTTCTTTCTATTTATAAAGTATTAGAATTAAAATTATTGGCGTCGCTAGTGTGCCTAGTGTGGGGCCTTAAGCTGATACGCTAATTAACTCATTTAAAATTGTTATGTATTGGCCAAATCCTCAGACTACTCAGGCTAGTATATGGCTCTGGTAGTACAGAGAGGGTCTTGCTCCTGCAGTGGAGACTAGAAAGACCTGATGATGATGATGATGATGTATTCTTACCCAACATGTATCACAAAATCAAATTAATTATTTTTTACATAATGTTAATCATGTGAAATCCATATGCAGGTCTTTTTGAAAATATATAAGATGAGCGATACTCGAACACATAATACACTTTGTAGTTAGTGTTGTCATCGGCCATGGATTGCCGGCTCAGAGACGTGATATATCATTTTAACCTGTAGTGCTTATTTTTACCCTGCCAAGGAAATAAAATTATTTTAATGTATATTGGCTAAGAGTCTTGCGTGCCCTAAGTCACCTTTTCCGACATCTACGGGAAGACTTGGAGTGGTCCTATTCTACTCTGCCGGGTAACCACAATATAAGTATTATGTCTTGAATGCAATTTCTTTGTACAAAGTAACTCTTAGACGGCTTTCCAAAAACTGAGAAACAATTAGGGTAGAAATGTACATTCGATAAAAACTAGAAGGGGAGATTCAGACAGTTAATATGAACTATTGTAATGGGAACAAGACTGGAATCTCGGAAGAAAAATTACACAGCTGAGCATAGGTCACTATTCGTCTTCGCCATTCACCTCTCCAACCCGTCTGGCCAGCGTGGAGAGTATAGGCCAAATCCTCTGACTGCTCTGGCTAATATATGGCTCTGGTAGTACAGAGAGGGTAGTGCTCTTGCAGTGGAGACTAATAAAGACCTGATGAAGATTCACCTCATTCGAGTGCAAATAATCGACATTTATATTAAAAATTTTCGGGCGCCACTTTTATCCTATGAGACAATATATCTTTCTAATTTTTTTTCAAGATCACAGTATAGGAAAACTTTTTATAAAAACAAGTTTTTCACAATGGAGGACTGAGTCGTCCCTTCAAAGTATCGATGGTACATTATACCATTACTATTTTGATTCCGCTTTCTACCTTAACGCTCACTAACACGCTAAACGTGGCCTATGGGTGTTATGATCTTGGGTTCCGTCTACCCCGCAAGGGATAAAGACGCGATAATATTTATATATGAATATTATCCAACCCGTCTGGCCAGCGTGGAGAGTGTAGGCCAAATCCTCTGACTGCTCTGGCTAATACATGGCTCTGGTAGTACAGAGAGGTTCTTGTACCTGCAGTGGAGATTTAAAAAGACCTGATGATGTTGAATATTACGCTTCGTAGTCATCATCATCATCATTTCGTGTAGGTGACACGGTCAGTCGATCATGCACACCCTGGTGTCAGAGTTCTTCGGAACCGCATCTCGGCCTCTGACGTGGTTTTTTTAACGACTACCAGATGGCAGCCGGGACCGACGGCTTAACGTGCCTTCCCAAGAACGGAATCATCTTCCTTATCAGATAATCAGGAGATTCATACCTGGAATATCCTAGCCAAACTGGAAACAACATAACAAAGTATGCTTCCCGTGGGAATCGAACCACGGCCTCCGGGTCAATAAGGCAAACGCCTTAACCACTGGACCACAGAGGCTGTTAAACTTACTTATGCTCGGTAGTTTACATAATGGATGTGGATGCAGGTGGTACGTGGGCGAGATGTCGCGGCAGCGCGCGGAGTCGCTGCTGAAGCAGGAGGACAAGGAGGGCTGCTTCGTGGTGCGCAACTCCTCCACCAAGGGCATGTACACGCTCTCGTTATATACCAAAGTGTAAGTCGTATTATATAGCTAAATATAACTTTTTTGACTATGGTTTTTATGTACAAGTGACATTGTAGATTAATACGAAATCAACCAATGTCAATGAATTAAGAAATAAGATATCGCGAAAAATTTCACGCGGGCAGGGTTTGGACCAGAGATCTTTGATAAGGTCGTACATAAACCTAAAGTCGTGGGGACTTTAGGTTTATGTACGACCTTATCAAAGATCTCTGGTCCAAACCCTGCCCGCGTGGAATTTTTTCACCATCTCTTATTTCTGTATTTTAGGAGAATATCAGATAAGCATTATGAAAGCATAAAAACCCGTAATAAAATACAATATTAATTAGAGTTGCTTGTAGTAATAGACTACAATAAAACGCTGAGTATAAGTGTTTTTTTGTTACAAAACTTATTATCAAATTAGTGCTATTTAATTACGTGTCTATGATTTCGTTCTTCGTCTATAGAAGTTTGTTTTAAATGTTTCACACTTAAATTTCAGTAACCATCCACAAACGAAGCACTATCACATAAAGCAGAACAGCCGCGGAGACTTCTACCTATCAGATAAGCATTGCTGCCCGAGCATACCCGAGCTTATCAACTACCACAAGCACAACAGCGGCGGGCTGTGCTCGCGGCTTAAGACCACGCCCTGCGACCGCCCCGCGCCCCCTACAGCTGGCCTCTCCCACGGTATGTCTCTTGTGTTTGTCAAACTAGCAATACTGCTCGATCATACTCGAACTTATCAACTACTACAAGCACAACAGCGGCAGCCTGTGCTGGCGGCTGAAGAACACGCCTGCGACCGCCACGCGCCCCCTACAGCTGGCCTCTCCCACGGTATGTCTCTTGTGCTTGTCGGACGAGCAATGCTGCTCAAACATACCCGAACTCATTAACTACGACAAGCACAACAGCGGCAGCCTGTGCTCGCGGCTTTAGACCCCGCCCTGCGACCGCCCCACGCCCCTACAGCTGGCCTCCCACACGGTATGTCTCTTCTTCTTGTCGTATGAGCAATGCTGCCCGAGCATACCCGAGCTCATCAACCACCACAAGCACAACAGCGGCGGGTTGTGCTCGCGGCTTAAGACCACGCCCTGCGACCGCCCCGCGCCCCCTACAGCTGGCCTCTCACACGGTATGTCTCTTCTTGTCGGACGAGCAATGCTGTTCGAGCATACCAGGACTCATCAACTACCACAAGCACAACAGCGGCAGCCTGATCTTGCGGCTTAAGACCAAGACCCGCGCCCTTACAGCTGGCCTTTCTCACGGTATGTCTCTTGTGCTTGTTGGACGAGCAATGCTGCCCGAGCATATCCGAACTCATCAATAGCGTAGTAGTATCAGTAGCATAGCGACGGGCTATCCGACCAATCTCATACACATTGCACGTAAGTGGCAATACGAACCTGTCGGCTGAAATGCCCCGAACAATGTATTCATCTGTAGAATATTCCTACACACGTTCGGCGATCATCGCGCCAATATTTTGTACATTGCTATTTAAATATCAAAAGCTCTTGAAAATTTTCAATCTAACGCAGTAGTGAACAGCAAATCTGCACAAAGATGAACGTGTGCGTAACTAGTGTCAAGGCAACCGTGCTAGACATAAATATGATTATAGTGGAATGAGATTAGACTTCCTCAACTGTATACACATGGAATATGTATTTTTTTGAAAATAGTAAATTTCTAAGTTTCAAACTGGATATTCCAATTTCTTATGAAATACGTGTCTATGACTCTGTTGCGAAGCTTATTTCTGGTAATTACAAATGGATGATAGATTAGAAAAATGTGGTTTTGTTATTTATTAATTAAGATAATAGTGTTATTGGGTTACTTAACTGATAACATCGTTATGGTTTGTAAGCTTTAGTTTGAAACATCATTATTTATGCATATTCCGTGATCTGTGCTGGCGGGAATTGTCAGGTGAACCATTTTTTAAAATTTGCCATATAAATTTCATGCTATTAGGTCTGTAATGCTTTATGATACATTTTTACGCAATTTTGAAAAGTGTATATTTCCTCTATCTTGCCGCAACCGAGAGGAAAGAACTGATATTTACAAACCCTGAAAATATTCCCCTCGTTTGTGAGCGGTACTATAAAATCGACGAGTATGCACTAAAAGTTAATATGTATCTTCAGGCAAATGGGAGATGGAACGGTCTCGTAAAATCAACGAGCATACACTCAATAGTTAATATGTAACTTCAGACTAATGGAAGATCGACCGGTTCTATAAAATCGATGAGCATGCACTTAATAAAAGATAATATGTATCTTAAGACACATGAAAGATCGACCGGTCCTATAAAATCGACGAGCAAGTACTAATAGTTAATATGTATCTTCAGATAAAAGAGAAGTTGGACCGGTCCTATAAGTCGATGAGCATGCACTTAAAAGGTGATATGTATCTTCAGACAAATGGGAGATCGACCCGTCGGAGTTGGTGCTGCTAGAGGAGCTGGGCGCGGGACAGTTCGGCGTGGTGCGGCGCGGCAAGTGGCGCGGCCGCATCGACACCGCCGTCAAGATGATGAAGGAGGGCACCATGTCCGAGGACGACTTCATCGATGAGGCCAAGGTCATGACGTGAGTACCTTGCTTTCCTGTACCTTAAAATCATCATCAGGTCTTTTTTAGTTTCCACTGCAGGAGCACGACCCTCTCTAAACTATCAGAGGTATATATTAGCCAGAGCAGTCAGAGGATTTGGCCTTCACGCTCGCCAGGCGGGGTGGAGACTAGTGGAGAGGTCTCGTTAATTTTTATAAATAAATTAATGCCTACATATTAGCTTTTACTATAACCTCAGCATTCGATATTTTGATGCCCGATTAGCTGAATATGCAATGTACTCTGTGTATGTAGATGTAGTGATTACATGTTGGTTCTTTCATTTGACGCTTCGAGTTTTTCTTGTCAATCATTTGATAATCAATGAGGAGTTTTCAAAGTCACATTTATTAAAAAACAAAAAACTTTAAGTTCACTAGTTAGCGTTGATGAAAGGGCCAGTGTCAATGCCCTGGATGACAAAATTTGATTATGTGTAGTAGTTTCAATATTTAATGCTCCAATTTAATCCCTAACCTATTATTTTTTTCAGCAAACTCCAACACCAAAACCTGGTGCAGCTATACGGCGTGTGTTCGAAGCATCGGCCCATCTACATTGTAACGGAGTACATGCGGCACGGCTCCCTGTTTAACTACCTGCGGCACACGCCTCCCGACCAACTCGGCCCTGCCGTGCTGCTCGACATGTGTATACAAGTATGATTAATTTATTAGTTTTTAACCATTTTAACAAACAGAGGTGAAGGTAGCCTCCGTTGATTAACCACCAGCCTGATAATATTTCTGAGCAGAAAGCAAATGAAACGAGAGCAGGACTGTAGAAAATGGCGTAAAGAAAGGAAAGTCTATGTCCTGCAGTGGGCTAATAATGATGACGAGCTTTGTTAGAGTTACACGTCAATAACATATAACTTCCGCCACATTAAAAATTACGTTATTACTTTTCAGGTTTGCAAAGGAATGGCGTATTTAGAAAGACATAATTACATCCATCGAGATCTAGCAGCAAGAAATTGTTTGGTCGGTGACGAAAATGTAGTAAAAGTAAGTTTTAAAAAATATATTCTAGTATACCTATGAGTTAGTCTTGTCCACAGATCAGTGAATGTGACTGTTGCTCGTGCCCTACTAGAGATGCCTTTCTAACACATTTTATATACAAAATAAGCGTATCAGGGGGCGATGCTGTTTATTGAGTTTTTGAGTTTCAAGGAGATAGTAAAAATGCAAAAATCTGCTATTTTCTACTTAACCTGAGTTAATCTAGTCCACAGAGCACTGAATGTGACTGTCGCTCGCGCCCTACTAGAGACGCCTTTCTAACACATTTTATACAAAACGTACGTATCAGGGGGCGGTGCCGTTTATTGAGTTTTCGGGTTTCTAGGAGATGTAGCTTGCAATGTGCTACCAATTCTGTCGGTTTGTTACGTTTCGCGTACATTGGACCATGTTTGATTCGGTAGCTTTTGTAATTAGGTCAGACCAGCGAGTTGGTGATCGGCCGCGAGATCTCTTGCCTTCCACGTGGACGACCAGTCTCTCCATCGAGTTCTCATTATGTTAATAGTAACACATTAGGGAAAATTTTATTTTTTAAGCACGTACTGAGAGGCTGAGTATGTAACTTTCGCCTACTAGCCGGACGCGGGCTGACACGCGGTATTATTATTACTTTCGTCTCTAATCGGGCGCGGAGCAACCGGCATTTCATGCTCTGTGATTTAGACATAGATTTAGGTCTTAGTAACATATTGTTTTTTTCCAGGTAGCAGATTTTGGGTTAGCGCGGTACGTTTTGGACGATCAGTACACGATCACGGGCGGCACCAAGTTCCCCATTAAATGGGCGCCGCCGGAGGTGCTCAACTACACCCGATTCTCATCCAAATCTGACGTTTGGGCATTTGGTACGTATAAAAAAAGGTTTTTATAGGTACCTTGGGATTTATACTGTTGCAAAATTAAAATTGGGGTTTCTTTCTCTGCAGTGGTCTATTCCGAAACTATACAAATATTATGAAGAGTTTTTTTTGCATTGAATAGGCCCCGAAGGTTTTCAAAATTTTTCACGTTAAGAAAGCTAATTTATCTGCGGGCGACAAAGGCTATAATTTACGCGGACGAAGTCGCTGGAAAACTGCTAGTTAATAATATGCACATAATGAAATAGAATTATTTAAAATATATAAATTGACGTGAAAAAATGCTTGGCCTTTTCTCTGAATTGAATCTTTGAATAGCTAGGTACAATTAGGTCGACCGTCGATTTGTTCATCTGAGCGTTTTTAGCTGTGGTGCGTCGGAGCCGGGCTCCGCCGTTATGACAGTTTGCTGTAATACGATTTGGCAAAGTTTTCACGACCGGCCACCGATCCACTTAAGAACACTCCTGAATCATGAAATAAAGAAATCTATGTTGACGTTTTTTAAAATTTACAGCAATGATATCATGCCGCTTAAGCTGATGAAGCTCAGAGTTACACCGTTTGAACAGCGCAATCCAGACGCGCGTTTGCTATTACATACTCACTCATCAAGGGAGTTTTCTGAAATATGCAACGGCAGTACTGAGTTCTCGGGTCCCGTAAGCTTTTATTGGCCAACAATGTGTCAGCTGTCATTATAAATATTATCCAATGGCAGAGGCTTATCGGACCTAGTACTCAGTGTTGCCATCTGGTGGTTATATTTCAGAAACCCTCATTCAATGCAAACGCGCGATAGACTCGTTTCATGTAGAGAGGTCACCTAGAAGAGGTTTTATACAACAGTCAAATATTGTACGGTGGCCTCTCAGCGTATGCTAATTTGACTCAATGTGTTAATTTAACAAGCCAAATATTATTATTTTTTTCCTTTCTAGGTGTTCTAATGTGGGAAGTATTCACATGTGGTAAAGTGCCATATGGGCGTATGAAGAACTCTGAAGTAGTGGAGATGGTTCAAAGAGGGCAAGTGCTCGAGAAGCCAAAAGGATGCTTGAATGAAATATATAATGTAAGTACTAACAGACATGCACTTCGAGTTAAATTTGTATGAAGTCGTTTACATATTATATTTTTAGAAACTTTCCTCCTGGGGATACGTTGTGAGAATTTAAGAGTCTCCCCAATCTGAACGGATTTCGCTGAAATTCGGCATACAGATAGTTGTAATGATGACGAAGGCATCCACTAAGAAAGGATTTTTGAAAATTCGCTCCCTAAGCAGGTGAAAAAGGGGTTAACATTTCGTATGGAAGTCCGTCATTTTTAGAGCTAGAAGTCGAAATTTACTTTTTAAGTTAACAATTAAAAATAAATTAAATAATTACGTGTACTAGGGTTTTTGAAAATTCAACCCCAATTGGGGGTGAAAAAGGGCTTGAAAGTTTGTATGGGGAAACAAGATTAGTTTACTATTTTATTCGAAATTACACAGGATTACGTCTATCAATAAATGAGATTACAAGTGTTTCAAGCTTTTTCACAGCTCAGCCCCTAAAAAGTGGAAAAGAGGTGACAAATAACCGAAATCCACGCGGACGAAGTCGCGGGCAAAATCTAGTAAATTATAATCATAAAATTGTATCTAGAGCAGCATGTTTCACTGAAATCGACTTCAAAATTATCGAACTGATTTTTATGATACTTGCATTATTTGTGAACTACGCTTCGTCCAACTAAGATATTTTGCAATACGACTAATATTTTTTGTAATATGCGCGGACGGATGTACATATAAATATACATCCGTACACTTGAAATTACAACCATATTGTAAGCAATATGGTTGTAATTTCAAGTGTACAACGTAAGATTTGAAATCCAAAAGCAGTAGGACGCTCACAATACTTGTATGCCGCTTACAATACTTGTACGCCTGCCGAGATTGGCCGAGATGCCGCATGGCGCGTACGCATCAGACAATAGGGGACGGATATTTTCGCGCCATGCAATAATTTGATTTCTGCGCAGGTACATCGGTGTAACTTATAAAAGTGGTAGTACTGTACAATTATCCAATTTCGAATACCTTTGACTTTGACTAGGTGATGCGGGCATGCTGGCGACACACGCCAGAAGAGCGGCCGTCGTTCCGCATGTTGAAGGAGGAGCTGTCGGGCGTGGCGCAGACGGTGCTGGCCGATTGACTGCGCCTGCTGTTGCAGCTGCTGCGGCCCGGCCGCGCCTCCCCGCCCGCGCCCGCGCCGCCCGCCGCCACGCTGCCGCGCACGCGCCGCCTGCACGCCGCCGAGCCCGTATGAGCCCCGCCACACGCCTCTTGCATCCCGTAAATTGACGGCGAGGATCTCACTGCGTGCGACTGCTTTAAACGGACTACATTACACCGGGTCGGAAAAAAAAGGACCCACCCAGGTTCAATCCGTCCCTCGAACAAATGTATGTAATTTTATCATGGCAAAAATTCCGGACCTCCGTTCCGGATCTCCGGAATTTTTTACATGTAGTCGACACATGAAAATTACATTTGTTCGAGTGACGGATTGAACCCATGGGTTCGGAATTTTTTCCGTCTCGCCCCGGCCCGACTCGGTGTAATATAGTCCAGGCCTTATTCTAGTATTTTCATGGCATCTATTTTTAGCCTGAGTGCGCTGGTATGAAAGTTATTTAATATTTTGTTTGTGTGATTATGCTGTTATATTTTTTCATTGATTCTACTCTTCGGAGCGTTGATACGGGAGTCAGTTTACGAAATGTAATAAGGCGTATTTTGGGTCTGGGACAGAGGAGAAGCTATAGCAAATATAAAATACGCGTGTAAGACATAGTTCGCATCGCAGGTTTGACTGTTTTTAGAAGAGATGGCAGATATGCTGGGTATACGAAATTTCGATATTGCCAGCACAATTGCAGTCATGTGGTGACCGATTGCTGAATTGGTTCCACTATGTACATTTAAAGTTAGTTTGAATTACATTGTAGTGATGTAAATAATTTTGTTTTCCTGTATCATCCTGAAACGTAATCTGATAGGATAGACGCCTCAATGCAATCTTGATTCAAATGTTACACATCAAATTAAAATACATATCGAAATAAACTAGCAGCAACATATTGTTGCAGTGGATTAATCAAAACGTCAATTAATGTGAGTTACTTTAACTTTTTACATCTGAAACAGATCATATTGCATTTTCGTATTTAATAAGACTGTCAATACATTCCAACAAATATTAGAGCACAGTAACATCGAAACAAGACAATAATCTTACATTCCGATTCCGACCGGATATAACGCTGCCGGAATTAAAAGAGTCGCCTTCTGACAGAATCTCACACTAAGTTGAATCTCTTTTTTAAGTTTCGGTGATTGATTGATCTCAAAGCTGTGAAGTTTTTTTTCCAATGAAACGTTATTATATGACCTATGACATTTTAATTAAATAAACCAATTGCCATCCTGATAAGAAAAGAGCGGGTCTCGGCTTTTTGAAATCGATCAGAACACTCGTCTAGTCTACTCCGTAATGCTAGTTCTTACGTGATAGAAACGCAATACAGGAAGACACGATATTTTTAGCACAATAAAAGCAGCGTCATATGATATTAATCATTTTCATCCTCATATCATTGACTATGTAGTAATTAGCATGTAAATACATTTTATTATTGTAAAACCCACTTAGTAGAGAAAGACATACATAATTATTTGCACAACTCCATGCATACTGGTCATAATTTGGAAACAATTAACAAAATTTTGTCTCTATATTTGCTTTTGATAACACACAAAATTGTATTAAATTGGAACAACATAATATCTTTTAAACATTCTTCAAAGATACTAGTCAGTTTATTCATTTTTTTTCGTTCAATCATTGATGTTTTATTTACTGGATTCGCACCAGCTCCAGTTAAATAATAAATAGGTACAAGTTTTGTGTGTTAGTAAAATGTCAAGTTGAGAAAGGTACATTCGTAAGAGCACGCAGAGACGTAGTTTCGACATGTGCCAATTTATTCTAGAACCTAAAAATATATTAATTTAGGCATTTTCGACTGAATATTAATCAAATTGTATCATTTTGGTTCATTCGCCTTGAAACAAGATTCTAGTGTGGCGAAGTATTAATGCATATTTATATAGTATTATTCAATTACATTGTAAATGTCTTTCGTTGTGATAAATATTTGAGTGCTTAGTAATAGTTACTAAGTATTTAGTTGTAATATTAGTGAACGACTACAGTTTGATACTATGACATGGTAAGTTGTATTCCGAAACTTTAAATGCCCCATACAGTACAATATACATATATAAATAAATTAGGTGTACTTTGCAAATTATACCATGTTCAAATAATGTAATTTGCTGCAGAATTGTACAGCATCTATTCATTTGTATAACTGTTTTGTAAAACTATTAAGACAAGTAAAAAAATAATAATATAGATATTGTTTTATTTAACCAACTTTTTACAAATACTCCCACTTGGCCGTTGGGCTTCCACAAGCGAGAGAATTGCGATTTTATTGCGTGCGACCTATTACCATACATTCCCTAAGCATCCATTGTCTACACACATGGTGAATGTTGGTGAAAGGTGAATGTTATCGCCGCGATGCGATGCTTGGCAAAAAAAAAATTCATGTCTGTTTGCGTGGCTGAGTGCAGGCGAAAGTCAATCGTATCCCCTTTAGAATAGTATGTATAATAGTATAAGATAGAAGCGCGGACTCGTTGCGATTCTCTCGCTCGTGGAGGTAATGCCCAAGGATCGCCTCCACGAGCGAGAGAACGCATCCACAATCCACCTACCTACACGACAGGGAATTGTGACGATTTTATCGTTGTGCCCCGTATTTTCATACATTCTCAGCATGTGTCTACACACGGCGATGTGGCAGACAGAATGCGTGCGAAAGTCTATCGATTGGATCCCCTTTAGAATAGGATATACATAATTATAATAAATAGCACACTCGTCGCGATTCTCTCGGTTTCGTGACGAGTACTTGCTATTTGAGGATAAAAAACCGGCCAAGTGTGAGTCAACTCGCGCAATGAGGGTAGGTACCGTACAATATCCTTCGTGTACACACACACAATGTGCAAAAATGTTTTATTCAATTGACTAGCGCTATCTAGTGGTGTTTTAGTGAACTATTTCCCTAGATGAACTTATTGGTCAATTTTTGCCTTCTTACGTGAATAAAATCAAAAGTATTGATTTTACCCGAACAAAAAGAAATATTTTTGAGATCCTCATAATGAGCCCTTTCATTTGATATATGACACAGGAAGGTATGCAAAACTTTTTTTCAAATTTTGTTATTGGGCCCCTGATAATGACCCTTATTTCAAAAAAATCTTTATTTACTTTGCACATCCGTGTTTGGGTAATAGGATTACACCATCTTACCAAATTTCACCTAATTTGGTTCAGTAGATTCGGAGAAAATCGGCTGTGACAGACGGACAGACAGACGCACGAGTGATCCTATAAGGGTTCCGTTTTTCAATTTTTGTACGGAACCCTAAAAATTAAAAATTCTTGGGTATGTGATGGTTTTATATAACCTTTTTTGGAGTTTATTATCGTATGGGGTACGGAACCCTTCGTGAGCGATTCTAACTTGTACTTAGCCGGTTTTTAGGGTTCCATAGCCGAAAGGCAAAAACGATGTGTGTTAAGACCACGGGTGTGCACCACCGAATTAATCTGCTTTTCTACACAAAGGTAGTACCTGCAGTATACCTCAGTACTCGTAACGTACGACGTACGCTCGTAACGTACGATATACAAGAAAAGCAAGCAGTTCAATTCTTTGATGTACACCCGTGGTATTAACACACATAAACATGGCAAAACTATAAGGGTTCCTTGTTTACTACGGAACCCTAAAAACTGAACCCTTTGATGTACCTATATTCCTAATGTATCTCTGTCTGTTCATATGATCCTAAAAGTTTTTACCACAACTATTAGGACATAGTATCTTGGTAAGAATATGTATTCTGTGAACCGTTTAACGGTTATTTTACAAAAGTAAACTCTGAAATTAAACTAAATCTATACATGCAAAGTGTCCATAAAGATGACATTGAGATTCCAAAGACCATTTTTCCTCAACGTCAATCGTTTGAAACAAGACACTTTTATATTGGTAAAATAAGTGTAAATATTTTTAGAGTATAATTGGTAAATAAAAGCATTAATTTGCTGCAATAATATATATTTTATACTTACATAATTATCCATATATCCTCTAATAAAAATGGAATGCAATTATTCAGAATAGATGACCTATATATGCTATGAAATATAAACACGTTACCTTTACATACATACAGACGATAATTTTAATATAAATATCTATGCAAGCGACATTTAATAAACAATACCTACAAACTTAATCTAAACAATAATGATATCTACACAATAAGACAACACGTAAGATAAAAACATACCCTGTGTGACTCAGGTTTTGTCATTAATATAACAGGTACTTCGACAAATTATCACTATGAACATAAGCTTTAACTGTAAGTATTATTTCTCAACATTTATCTAGGTAAATCAAAGTTATTTACTTAGAGGGTTAGTGCCTAAAAGATATTGTATCATGGCTATCATCTACTGTTGGAAATTAAGATTACAAAAATATGCACTTTGATTTAAATAACTTTGTGTGCTTCCGCCACCAGTTAGTTCATGCAAACTCAAGCGGTCAACACATTAAGATGACCTGTGACACGGATGTTCCCGGGTTCGATCTCCGGTCAGGTCAAGATGAAAAATGACCTTTTTCAGTTTTGCCTGGGTATTGGATGTTTATCTATATATGTATTTGTTATAATACATAGTATCGTTGAGTTAGTATCCCATAACACAAGTCTTACTTAAGAACTTACTTTGGGGCTAGCTCAATCTGTGATTTGTCCGTATATATTTATTATTATTTATTTATAAACTATTGCTGGCCAGAATTAACTGGTGGCGGCAGCACACAAAATAATTTATATCAAAGCGCATGTTACTTTGACTACCGCAAAGTAACGCCAGAATCAATTCAATATATTACAAAAATACTTTTTGCATGATCAATTATTTTTTTGCCTCATAAATCTTAGTCATGAAAACGAAGGAAACAACTTGAAATGTATTACTAGAAAAGCATTACGTACTTGCTATTTCACTGTACCTTTTAAAAATAATCTCATTTTAGACTTATTTTTCTTATTTATATTACAAAAGTGCTTATATTTCTCAGAAGTAAACATTATTTAAAAAAAGACCGACAGCATAGATTCGCCTCTCGAATAACATAGGAATAACGTTGTATCGATAAACTTGCTTGACTAGTACGATATTTACTATGGCAAAAATTAGATACTTCTCGGCTATGCCATATATACTTCGAGCAACACGGCTTCCGTACCGGACGGACATATATAGTATTATAATGACAGATAACAGTACACATTGACACATCCGAAGCATCCATTTAATAAATTCTCTTTGGACACATCATTGGTTTAAGCTTCAGGCAAAAAATTAATAATAGCACAGACGTACAGAACGGAAACTCGTAGTTCTAGAGTTCCTATGGTTTAGAAAAACAGGGGTAGCTGTTAGTCTGTTACTGTTCTTAGTCGCACGTTACGCACCGTCTCCTATACATACATTAGTACTTGAATTCATTCTGCGGTGTCGACCCTGATAGTTTACTCACACACAGACGTGTGGACGGCTATAAAGTTTCGTTTGTAGTAGCTTTAGATATAAATTACGCTTCGCTAGTATGAAGCGCCATACCAGTGCTTTAGGTTGTTTTACAGATAGTGCTAATCACGTAGATACGCATACGAGTCAATTGATGATAGTAACTTCTGGTCTGCTACAGATTTCTATGGTAGGCAGGCAGGTATAACAATCTACGGGCACAGTAATACTATTAGTATTACCATGTGGTCTCAACGCCTTAATCGTACGATTTGTTCTCAGAGACTCGCATAGATGGCGCCACTCGAAACTACACAACATTGTATCTACCGTAATATGAGAATTTAAAAACATGATTCACAAAATATATCTTATTAAAAATCAAAACAATATTTAAGGCATAATATTTTTAAATGACACTGCATATTTAGTAAGTTAAAGGTTAACGTAGATTACCGCCATCTAGTATCGAGTAGCAAGCAACTCTCCTCCGCCATACATTCGCCTGCTTTTTGCAACCTTAATTTGGTCCAATATTTTTGTATGAGGTGGGCAGTCTATTACGTAAGTATTATATTGTCTTTGGTATTACTGAGCTACGGGGTTGGTACCTAATGTTGATCAATATGCGTTGTTGTAGTGGGTAAACAGAGTGGGTGGGTAAGTAGGCAAAACCTGGTAGGCATACTGCATACTACAGTGCATAGGTACGTAACAAATAAGTAAAAGTGTAAACGCGCTTTGATAGGCCCACTACACCTTCTATGAAGTAGACAGAATCACAGCCTTTAGCGGTGTGTTCTACTTTTTCGAGAGAACAAATTGAAACTGTTACTATTATTCGATAAACCTTTCATGATAATGCATATATTGTATTTGTAAATAAATTAACTAATAAAATAACAGTGAACACATAAATCCTTCAAATAAAGCTTCCTAATTGACTCTTAGCTAACTTTTAAGTAAAACAGAAATGACTTTAATATGGCAAGAGGTGCTATTTACACAGTTTATGTTAAGTTTAATTATACTATTACTCTATTATTTCCTATAGTTCGACAAGAAATAGATACATTTGGGATTTGACGTAAAATTCATTCTGCCATTGGCAGAGATTATCTAATCTAAAAATGAACGCCCCTTAGCCAATTATTATTATTATATCAATAATGCACAAGTTTGTTAACCTATTAAACATTCGGAATTTTTCGGAATATCAATGGAGAAGACCAATTTTATGTGTTTTTATTTATCTATTTAGTATGAGAACGCAAATGGTACTGGAAATTATGGGGCATTCAGTTTTAAATTTAACAATCTCTAACAAATAATTTCATATAGCAATGAACATGTTGAACTTTGTAAAATCTAAAATCCTTTATAATCCTTAGTCATTATGTATGAGGAGCCCGATGGCCTAGTGGGCGTGAGTGTTATAAGCGCTTCCGCATGTTAAGCAACCCCGGGCGCAGTCCCCACTTGGATGGGTGACCGCAAGTGGCATAAAAATATCTCGAGCTCCTCCGTGCTTCGGAAGGCACGTTAAGCCGTTGGTCCCGGCCGCATCATTGATGGCAGTCGTTAAGCTATGTCAGATGCCTTTAGGCAGCTTGAAAAATCTGACTCCAGTGTTGGCCACTTACGCACACGAAAAACAAACAGTCATTATGTATGGTTAAAATCATATTACAGCATAGGCATTTTTGACCTGTATATTTATTTTGTTCATAATTATTATGTAATATTTTAAACAGGCCCTTAATTGTTAATTCTTATAGATACTTACATTAGTACATAAAACATATAGTCATTT
The DNA here is from genome assembly GCA_963082605.1 of Rhodophaea formosa. Classification (NCBI taxonomy): domain Eukaryota; kingdom Metazoa; phylum Arthropoda; class Insecta; order Lepidoptera; family Pyralidae; genus Rhodophaea; species Rhodophaea formosa. The sequence goes on from OY720210.1 coordinate 13,277,418, forward strand.
TCTTTACACTGAAGTTTTACATGTCCGTTGGCAGGATATCCGGTATCAAGTACTGGCAAAGGTCCATTTCTGAATTAACAAAGGTTACTTTCCCAGCAGTGTTTTCATCTAACCTGAAATCAAAATTTATAATAGTATTGCAGCTACAGGTATTAAATGTACAGCGCCGTTTCTGAGGCCTGCGATTGCACGTCACATGCGTTAGTCACTGACCTCAGAAGCGATGTTGCATATTTTCATAGAATGGAAGTGGACCCAGTTCAGAGATTTGAAATTTACTGACAACATTGACTCTGGGCATAGAGAGCTATGTCCCACACAATGCTATCACAGTGGTGTGGTGGATTGGTTAGTAATAAAATAACTGTTTTACACTATGGGTTAGTACTTGATAGCTTATGCATTGTCTATGCACATTCTATGTATTAAGTATTATATGTTTCAGTTCTTTATTGATATACCTATAAGGAAATATGCAGCAAGTGCTGATGATAGTGGAACAAAGTTAGTCATAAACGATGTTTATGGGAAAATAAATTATCTTTCTTAAAACTGTCAATTTGTGATTACTTTATTATGTTTAGAATTCTGCTATATCTGGGTGGAGAAAAATCCAACAAATCAAAGAAAAAAATAGTCAAAACGTTACTAAGTTATAAATAGGTAGTGCATAAATTAAGCAGACTTATGGAGAATACGAAATTTGCATAATAAATAAACCACAGTATATGCTAGATAGATAGCAAAATTACCATATTTTTGTAAAAACCTGTATCAGGGTTCCAAAATAGATTTTCTTGAAAACCAATGAATGGGTTTTAATCACTTTCATACCTTCCTATACTGTACCACGAGAATGTGGTACAATTTATTATATTATGCACATGTCATAGCCATATTGCAGATGAGAAGTGTAATAAAAAGAAATGCATGCCTTAATTTTATTTTTAACAAAATAATGCACATACCATCCCTTTATAACTGCCCAACATCCAGAGAAAAAAACTGGGGCGTTGATTATAAGGCAAACACCCAACCGCTCTGGATAGTGCCTGCTGAGGAGCCAGATCAGATTCTTCAGGACTTGGTAATCCATGCAAGATAGTGTGAAGTTATTTAAGTCAAATACAATACATAAATTGTCCACTACCTCTTCAAAACATCTCTTACTGGCATCTTCCTGCAAAGTAAGGACATCTGATAAAAATAAAGTTCAGTGATTTTCAATTTTACCTTATATTTTGAAACATTCTATGGAATGGAATTGGACCACTCCAAGTCTTCCCACGGATGTAGTAGAAACACAAGCTAAACAAAACTTAAAAACATCAAAGAGACCTTTTCAACCCATCTGGCCAGCATAGAGAGTGTAAGCCGAATCCTCTGACTGCTTTTGCTTATATATGGGTCTGACAGAGAGGGTTGTGCTGCGATAGAGACTAAAAAAGACCTGATGATGATAAAATATATTTTTTTAAATCCAATGCTCCCCAACTACTGCGCATAAGCCTCCTCTTTTTACCACCATATTCTATTAGATGTGACTAGTACTGCATAGTTATATTATGCATGCATAATTCCAAGTAAATATAATTATCATAAATCAAACCAGAACTATAATAAAATAAATATGATATGTAACTCTTTAAACTTTCGTGTAGCATGTTTATTTAATGTAACTCATATTTGTACTTTTGTTCTAGTAGTTTGACTTGGCAATCGAGCTTAATATTTAGCAATGGTGACACTGTCATAGAGCCTATCTATTCAGTATGTTCAAAACATTGCATTACATGTTATTATATGATCACAACATTTTCAGTTTCTTGTTCATACTCACCAAACAATAAACAATGAACTTGGTCAAATCATCAATGTTCCTGTCGCTAGAGCTGTGATTTTTAGCCGGGATGTAGATGATGGGGCGGCCAATAATATCTCGATGCCTCAATACTCTTGCTTTGTCTGAATACTTCTCGATCAACTCTTTGTCATTCTGTAGCTCTGAAACGCCATATTCTGCTCGCCACTTGTTAGTTTTGATTAAAGCCTTCAAACATAGAAGTAATAAGCTAAGTACACCAGGAACAGATGTGATTTTTGGTTTCATAAAAAATATTAGATAATAAAGATATTAATAATTAATAAGCTAAGTACATCAGCACTATGTCTGATGCTTAGTTCTGTTAAAAAATATTAGATGTATTTTATCAGAATAACATTGTGATAAAAAAAAACAACTTTCTTATCAATAAAGATATGGGCAGCTGTTATTCTTCTCTACTCATTGATATAACTTGAAAATGTATTCACTGAGCCAATTTAGCTTTTCGTAATAGTGATAGTGGAATGTCAGGGTTGACCACACTGTTTGCATATCATTATCAATAAGCATTATGTCAACAAACACATAAAATCAATAGATTCCGGTGTAGGAAACATATGGTGCGTTTTCCATGTTTTTACCTGAAATGCTTGGTCGACTGTCTTGAAAGCCCTGAGATATCTTCTCAGAGAAAACTCGTTGTGATACTGTGCTGGATCGGCACTCACTATTAAATTCATCCTCTCCTTTAACTGTTTTAAATCATCTTCATTCACTGGCTTCAGCTCTTCAGCCATTGTACTGAAGTTTAATAGTTTTGGTAACAAGCTATGAAACTAAAGATCAGTATGTACTTGATTCTTATTTTATATACATAAATTAAAATAGAAACAAAACCAGAAAAACACTTCAAAGCTGACTGCACAGTGTAATCTTGTTTTAGGCATGTGACATGTCATGATAAAATATCGATACGGTAAAACGATATAATGGCATAGAAAAATCTTTATTCAGTGATTTACAATATAAAAGTATATCGATATTTAAGAAGATAGAGTACATATTTTCATACAAAAAGCGATAACGCTTACATAGTCCAATTTCAATATTTTTTTTTACACATTGTTAAATTGGAGAAGTAAGGCTGTACATTTTGATATAAGATATATTGCTTACAATAAAAGTTATGAGCACCTAAGTAAATATCCATATTTTTTACATAAAAACACCCGGGGTATTTTAATTTATTTAAATTAATCTAAACCGAATCATTAAAAAAAACGAGTTAGCCCTAGATTAAGGTGTGTTAAATCAAATGACACCAAAATTTCCTCATTTCGTAAAGGTTTAAGGGGGTGGAAGAGTTATCGCTTTTTGTATGAAAATTACTAGTAGTCGATCCTCTTAAGTCATTAAGGCAGCTTGAAAAATCTGACACCAGTGTTGGCCACTTACACATACGAAAAACAAAAAAAGTCATTAATATTTTCTATTCGTAAAACTTACTGTAAAGGTACACGCACATAAATCCGCATCCGCTTCAATCCGCTGAAGCGCTCGTGTGTATTTTCAAACAAAAGGTCAGCTTTAGCGGATTGAAGCGGATACGGACTTTTGCGATGCAGCCCGGCATAATGTACGCTTAACCTAAATAAATAAGTGCGTGTGTATGACTCATTAGCATTATGCTTAAAAGCATGCTTAAAACTAGCATATGTATCTGTAGCAGATGGTTTTACTTTATTACTTTTAATGTGAGTGAGATCATTAAAGTTTCAAGAGTAAAAAACATGTATAAGATTCATACATTTTTTAAAACATTTTTTCCTTTCTCCATTTGTGTATCTTATGTATTTTTACCAGTAATGCTGTCTCTACATAATCGACGGTGATCGCAACCGCCGACGATCGGTGGTAGTGTGGAGGGCGTAATTGCCTGTGGTCGGAAGGCTACGATCCAGCATATTCGCCGTAGTGTCGGTATTCCGAAAGTTCATCAAAAGAAGTTTGTTGCGGTACGTATACACACTATCACCCATGATCGCTAAACATTATTTGTATTTGTTTACGGTATGACACGGATTTGTGAATTTGTGAATAAAAATAAATAAATAAATAAATATAGGGACATATCACACAAATTGAGCCAGCCCCACAGTAAGTTGTTAACTTGTGTCGCAGGATACTGACTCAACGATACTATATTTTATAATATATACTTATATAGATAAACATCCAAGACCCAGGTCAATCTGAAAAAGATCATTTTCCATCGAACCCGAGACCATCCGTGTCACAGGCAGGCGTGTTGACCGCTGCGCCACGGAGCTCGTCAAAAAAAACTACTTCAATATTCATATTGAAGTAGTTTTTAATATCGAAAAACAATTAAATTTATCGAGTTATATTAAAGTAACCTGTAATTAAGAAAGCTACGCAACGCAACTACGATCATGGGGTCTTCTGTCATCGCCTATCACTGCCCCGATTGTGTAGAGGAGGTAGCAAACACAATGACGATTATAGCCGATTCCGTAGTGAACGATCATTGGAGATTATATAGAGCAGCCATAACATTTCAGAATACACGTTCTCAAAAAAGCTGCACCCACTAAGGCCCCCCCCCCCACACTGATAAAGACGACGACACTTGAAAGACAGTGTGGGAGGACCCTAACGATTTAACGAAACGTAATTACCATTTACCGAAATATCGATATAACATATCTTTTTCCTGCCACATCTCTACACTTTTGACAGCTTTTGACATAGATCAAAGTGACGTGACATCTGCTAACATTTTTTTTTATAATTGTTTTACGGCCCTGGATACGAGTCTTTTATAGCCATTCTTCATTTATTTCGCTTTATTTATTCTTCATTTATTTACTCAAAAGGTGGCGACAATTCTTCGCGAATCCACTGGTTTCATCATAGACGACGCATCAAGGTGGACAACCACAGGTTAGGGCTTTTTTTGCTTATATGAAAGGGAGGAATATCAAAAATTGCCTCCTTTCGTGAATACAATCAAAAGTATTGAGATCCTCATAACAAGCCCTTTCATTTGATATATAACACGGTAAGGTTTGCAAAACTTTTTTTAACATTTTGTATTCGGACCCCCTAAACTGACCCTTATTTAAAAAAAATATATATTTACTTTGTACATCCGTGTTTCGGTCATAGGTTAACACCATCTTACCAAATTTCATTTTATTTGGTTCAGTAGATTCGGAGAAAATCGACTAGACGGACGGACGGACAGACAGACGCACGAGTGATCCTTTAAGGGTTCCGTTTTTCATTTTTTGTACGGAACCCTAAAAAATAATAACTTTCGACCGAGGCCGTCAGAAGGCTGAAAGATGTGACGTCAGTCTACCTAAGACCAATTCAGCTAAATATGCAGAGTATTCTGCTATATATATTGAAAGGATGTTATAAAAAGATTGACAAAACGATTTTTTTTATAAAATTATTTTTAACAGTAGGCCCCGGATCTATGCCGTCAGTCACGTAGTGCTCCCTTCTATAAGCAAGTCTAATTAAAAATAAAACGTATTCCAGATTTATGTTCGTTGGAATAAGTCACAGGATATTGGCCTCCAGTATTATGACTACTTCGTCTACCTTCTTACGCCCTCAACTTGGGCTGGGTCGGTCTAGGTGAAGGCCTCGGTTTCCGTCCGTCAGGCACCGTTTTTATGAATGCTTAAATGCTATACTTACATAGCTGGACGATCGATAAGCTAAATATGCAGAATGCAGAGCCATACGAGTATGTCATATATATTGAAACGATGTTATCAAAATATAGATAAAATAATTTTATGATAGAGTTTGTATTATGTTACTAAAATATGTACAAATATTGATAAAACCTTAACAATTCAGGGGCCCCAGTTTTTTTGACCCAGGGCCCTTGGTCACTTAGCTACGCCACTGTAGGTAAAATCCAAAATAAATAAGAAACTTGACTGATGTTTTATTTTATACCTAATTTTATTTAGTTTAGATCAAACTTATTACGTCAAAAGACCGATAACATCGAAGTCTGGCAGATGGGGAACGAATCGTCTGAAATCTGCGACGGTGCAGCAAAAGCTGTACCCGATGTCGATCCGGTCGGGCTGCCAGTTCAGCCAGTTGAAGGCGTTGTTGTTGCGGCAGCGGTCCGTGCAGAAGGTCAGGGCGCGGACTTCAGCTTCAGTGTAGTAGGGGTTGTTGATGCTCACAAACGCAGTTCCGAGGCGGCGAGATGCATCGTATACAACCTAGGTGATAAGTTATAATTGTAAATAAAACAAAAATAGAAACTGATAGGTAACAGATTAATAGGACATAAAATAAGGCATGTTGTATCACCCTTGTTTTTGTTTATAAGTTCTAACTTGAACTTCCGAATAAAATAGTTTATTTCAAAAATTGCCTTTTTGCTACACTGACCAACATGAGTATTCAAAATCTTTGTTAAATTAGGATAAGTGCTTCAAAGTGGAATTGCAAGATTTGACCCTCATGGAAAAACTAAAATTAATTAAAGCGTGTAATAAAATATCCATCCAATTTCTGAGTAGATATTAGTCATACCTGCTACTTGTTTCGCATCAAAATATCTACTCTTACCGTATTTTACCAGTTGTTCCTGATGTACCAACTATAATCATCGCACCTAACCTACACTACTGCACTAAGTAAGATAGGTATATTTTAACGGTAATCACTACTTTAAAATATAGAGGATACTAGTTACGCGGTAATAAAACGAAATAAATGAACCTAAATGTCATCATCAGGTCTTTTGTAGTCTCCACTGCATGAACACGACCCTCTTTGCACCACCAGAGCCACATATCATCCAGAGCAGTCAGAGGATTTGGCCTACAATTTCAGCGCTGGCCAGACGGATTGGAGAGGTTTCTTTGATGTTCGCAAGCTTTGTTTAGCTTGTTTTTCCTAAGTCACCTCCTACGATATCTACGAAAACACTTGGAGTAGTCCTATTCCACTTTGCCGGGAACCGTGCACACGGCTAAAACCTAAATCCTACCTTGTAAAAGTATAATGGGACTGGTAGTTGTGGGTTATTGTTGGCATCCCAGTGCAGGTAGATATCAACCAGACGGTCGCTCTGGTCACGAAGCTGGCTCACGCCGAAAGTTCCAGTGTAGATGGTGGTCTGGTAGCCAGCTGCACCGATGCGTGCGCGAAGGTTCTGTATTTGTTTTTTAATTATCAAATTAAGCACACTAAATACTTAAAATATTTCCGCAAATATAGTAGGTAAAATAGATCGTAGTATAGAGCTCTCGCTCCGTCGCAGAATATATTCTCAAAAAATCAGTGTCGTAGCACTCGTTGCCGTAGCAGTGCTACTACGAGTGCTACAACGGACGCTACGAATTCGTTGAATAAAACACAGGTTTATGTAATAAACATAGGAAATGTTACATCTTATTGGTATATAAGGATTTTTCCCGATAAGGATATAATTTAAAGAACTTTTTTACACTCTGTTCTCTTGTTTTGGGTGAAAACACCGCATAATCTAAGCACATAAAACGTACTGTGTCAATGTTTATGCTAAAACTTTTTAAAACTTACTTGTTCCAACCAGTTCCAGTTACCAGCATTGAAGGGCTGCCATTGCGGGGCAGCGTTGATGAAGTAGAATGTGGAGCGTTGACCAGTGGCGAATATGAAGTCAGTTTTGGCGGCAAGATGACCGCGGGCTAGAAACTGGGAGGATGTCACGTATTTGTCGGCCAATTCCTGTCCGACCAGGCTAGCGATGCTTGCCTTCTGTTGAACTTGGGTGTATTGTGTATTTACAGTCACACCGGGGAAGAAAGTGCCAGCTGAAATTATGATATTGCATTATGGTATGAAATAAATAAAACTATGTAGGAATGTACGAAATACGTGCGCAATAAAGACATAGTATGTTCTTACTTAGTTTTTATTTCTTTTAGTTTTACGCAATTATCTATACTAATATTATAAAGAGGTAAGATTTGTTTTTTTTTTGCTTCGGTATACAATTGGCTTCTTTGACCTAGAGAAAGCGAATTTATCTAATATTTACAATGTTAAGGTGCTTTGCCTCAAGTAATATTAAATTTCAATAAGCTGCTCTCTCTCTCCCATCTGAGCGTGTTCCCGGCTGCATTCTCAGCTGGATGGAACGCTTTAGAGGCCGGGGTCCGCTTTTATCAATAAGTTGCAAGTAGTTACGTACCTAACCAACTAGGCCTGTTGACTCCAGTTTGGTGGACGGCGTTTGGAGGATTCTGCTCATACCACACGTACAGCACCTCCAGGCGGTTTTGATCGAAGCAAGACCAGTACAGAGGGTAAAACACGTTCTCAGCTATAAAGCCAATCCTGAAATAAATATCGATATAGTAAGGACTGTCGTTTAAGTGTGCTCTGTCCGAGCTCTATATTTGTTTTTCTTGTGTTATTGGCCTACTCTGGTGTACGAGTTTTTCAAGTGGCTATGAAGGCATGTGACAAGTTTTACGACTGGTATTTATTACGCAGTACTCAGTTACAGTTGGGACCAACCTTAAAAAGGACTGAAGAATATTTTTTTTATACTAAGCACACCTTCTCAAAAAGCGCCCTATGATCTTGAAAGAGAAAGAAGGTACGCGATTTCTCCTTATAAAAAATGTGGAAGTAAAAAAAAAATAATGAAAATCGTTTATCCTGCGTCCGCGTTCATCCTGATTCTTCAAGCATTTCAACTCCTTTTCCTCTTTTTAATGAGCTAAGATATTTTTAGAATACCAAGATATTTTTCAAAATAGTTAAGTTTCCATATATGTAGGACCTAAGCGCTATCAAGGCTAGTACCGCCTCGGACCATAAAACTACGATCCCATATTTTATCAAACGTCTTTTAGAGTTTTGTTTTAAGGGGCGTGGTTAACATTTAATCAGTTTTAATATATTTAAAGATAGATTTGCGAGGTCTACATCTCACAGAGCTACTAGTATAAATAGGTTTTAAAAGCGTATTTTGTTTATAAATCTAGACTAGAAGTAGTAAGTAATTCTTGTGAAGTGTATCTAGGCAGTGTATACTTATATATTTAAAAAAAAAAGTGCATGTGTTACGTTGTTGGCATGTTACATAAAAGAAGAATTACTTCAAATAATTATAGGTACGTAGATTATTTATAATATACCTTATTTAAACCAATGTATTTTCTCTGTAAGTGAATTATGTAATTCTTTTGAGAAAATAAATTCTTTAAACCTTATTCGTACCTGATGACCAAATTATTGTTATAACATCTAGAGCTGGTGCCTTCAGCGTTGTGGAAGGAATGGGCCGAGCAGGTCAGACCACCAAAAGCACTGTTACCGTTAAGCCAGCCAGCACCAGACACTAATGCATCGTTGACACAGGTTGCAGTCTGAAAAATTATGTACAGTCTAGAAAAAGACTCGTCAAAAGTTTATACCTAAACAGCGTTGGAGTTGTAGTAGCATTCAAAAAAACTGATGCCGAACTGAGCATTGTTTGCACATACGTATGTAATAACAATTATTCTTATTTTATCTCCTGTTTTAAAACTCCCGATTAAAGATATACTTTAGTACATCACTTCAGTTTGCACAGTCATAACTTATTGAAAAGTTTAAAATCACAGACGGCACCTATATGCATGTATATATGTGATTTTAACCAAAAACGTTTTGAAGTTCGACTAAGCATAGCTTGTTGTCTACGAACTTGTTGTTGTGTAGCCTTAACAGGTAAATAAAGAGTCACTCACTGCTGCAGACACAGACGAGGCGATGTTAGGGTGCTGGATCGTGCGTCCGGTACCAGTGCAGACCACGCGCACTTGCTCACCCGTGCTCAGGTGGATCAGCCCGGTGTTGCCAGTGGGCACTATGTAGTTGTTGTTGCGCAGGTACACGGGCTGCGGCTGGCCCAAGTCCCCATTCACTCTGATTGTGCAGCCTGCAGCATCAAATCGTGGTTTCAATTTTATGTGGTAAATAAATACTGCATAGGAGTTGTGGTTTTTAAATAGTTCTTTTGTAAACCGGTAAAGGTCAATTGCAATATAACTACCTACTTTTCCAGGTATATTTATAACGGTTGGATATTTAACGTAAATTCTGTGTTTTTATTTGAAATTTTTCAACACTATAGTTACGCTTTGAGGCGCGTATCTAAAGAGATACTTATGTTATTTAAAAGATAAAGCAAAGACGCATTGTACTTACCACTTCTAGGTGCAGCCTTAGAAACATTAGCCCATTTGGGCTCTTCTAGTGCCAGCCAGGCATCGAGATAGTCCTCAAAGTCATCTTCATTAAATAAGAGAGCTAACTCTCCAGGCTCCGGGATCTCTGAAGGAAAAGCTGCCACCGCCGCTACCACAGCGGCGAGCACCAACGTCAAACGGACCATCTTCGCCACGGCAAAGAATCCTGATCCTCCGAACAAGCACAGCTGACTGTGGCACCGTCATGTTATCGTTCATAGTATTTATATAAAGATATTATCTGATTCCCTTAATGAATTTTATGCAGCAATCTTAAGTTGATATTAATTTATTATATTGGTGATTAACAGATTATATTGGAAAAGTTTATCAATATTTATTGTAATGATTCGTTACAAAAATTTTAAATCAGACGTTGCGTGAGCGCCGAGGCGAGATTCGGCCAAAAATATATATCTTGTGCTGTGTCGTCAATAATAAAGGTTCTTTACGCACAGGGACAGACATGCAGACAGACAACAAAAAAAAATATGAAGGACCCTTTTTATCCGAATGCGCAGTAGCGTTAAATTGGACGGGTTATGTATGAGCCACAAGTCTTAAAAAGGGGCTTTTCGAGCGTTTTAGGTACATCTACTTCTTCACGCTTTGTGGCTGTTGGCTTGCTTGATGGATAGTAGCTTGAGAGATTTCATTAATATCGTAGTATTACCTAATTGAGAGAGACGAAACTTATAATAAACATACGAGTATAATAGCTATTTAGATTATTTTTTTATAATACAATCCTTTAAATCGCTCCGTGTCAGAAGTACTACCGAAAAGTACAACTGGTAGTACAAATGATACAACCTTGTATCATTTGTACTACTACAAAAAACACAAGCAAATCGCTTGGGTTTGCTTGTAATTAAAGAACTACGTATGTAGTCGATGATGGATGAGTGTAGTTATCTATATTTATGTAACGTAAAGCACATACGTATTTATGTACAAAGATAAATATAACAATTCAGGTAATTATGATAAAGACAAATCACGAAGATACTTTTGGTTTACCTAATTCGTGATAATCGAAGAAACGGGAATTATGTTTTTAAACAAACAGTTGCGACAAGGAGGTATTTGTTTGATTTTTATTGTTTGTACAAGTAAGTGCTAATATCCGAGAACTACAAAAAATTTAACACAATAATCTTCAACACGTTGTGAAGGTAAACAAATAACACTCGTATCAACATGACACAATAATCAAACCAAACGACTTCTCACTGGAACAAATCCCATTAATTGTTAAACTCACAACTTATACTGTTCAGCATGCGTGGTATATTGTGATGCTGTGATTAACGGGACAATGGAGTACTTACATACATGTATGGTTCAACACAATAGGTACGTATTAAGCTTTGACTATATTGATGAGGTATTATCGCTGTCATCAAGGAGATGAATATCACTTTGCTGATGTATCAAGGAGATAAATAATATTTCGAGTATAGAAAACGTATGTGATGGATAAGTGGTAAACCCATTCGCACAATACCTAAACACGAATAAGTACCGACTTATCTCAGGTTTGATAAGTGGCGTATTTACCCATACAAATAAAAAATAAAAACCGTGTAGTGTGAATCGGATTCTAATCTAAAGGGCTCCGTATAACCATACGATAATCCTAATAATATTATAAATGCGAAAGTGAGTTTGTTTGTTTATTTGTTTGTTTGTTACGCTTTGACGTATCTACTGAACCGATCATCATGAAATTTTGCATACACATAGGTTAGGGTAGTGATAAGGACATAGGCTATATATCACGTGGGCGGAGCCGCGGGTAACAGCTAGTAGACTATAAAATATGGCATAACACTGTTTTGTGTGGTCTCTTTTAATTTTCAGTTTGTTTTTATCAATTGTTATTTTAGCGACAAAAGAAATGCACATTCTTTGAGCATTTTAAGTATTATGGTTCCAAAGATATATACCAATCCAGTGACAGACGCAGGTACTTACAGCGGCGGTTTAATGATACAGATTCATTTTTTCTTATCAAATCTATCTTGAATGCTCATGCATTATAGTTTTTTCCCAGTTGTATCCGCTGACTTCAAGACATCATCGTAACTGCAAATGCAATGCCCGAAATCTAGACAATCAATACTGTCCATGTAGTAAAGTTTGGCTGTTATTTCACAGATGCCTGCCGCTAACCCTCCGTAAGGTATGCTTCACGCGGTTGCAGATATTACTGCATAAGAATAGGAAATCACTTGCCACGAATATAAATTAAAAAAAAATATTCGTATGTTGTAAACATTTGAAACTCTTGAGAGATATAGAGAAAATGAAAAGTCTAGGTGTTGAGATTAGTTCTCCCAACGTACTTACTTGATGTACGTTGGGCTAAGCAAAGCCCACAGAATGCAACTGAAACGCACAAGTAAATTTGAGCTTAGCTATTCACTTTGTAGTTGAACAGATTCCATTGCGGACTAAACTTAAGCTGCTCAAGCTAAAATATCAGAGTTCACACTGAAAACTTTCCTAGTAAAATACGCGCGGTTTAACGGTGCTGTGTTTAGTTCTAGTTTGGGCGTAGTTAGAGAACACACTTTGTGTTAGCCGAGCTAATATGTGAGTGACTTAGTTTAGCTAGCCAGTTCCAGTTTCGAGCATCAAAAGAGTATGTATGCATTGTGTCAAGAAAAAGGTGGAATGATGTACAGTCGCAAAAGTGTACAATTAAATAACTTCATTCATGATAGGTTTATAACAAAATGTGTAGTTATAGACTAAATATAATACTAACAGTATAAGTAGTGTGTTTTGTTATTCTTATTGTTGTCACCTTGACTGCGTCAGATAACGAATCTAAAAAATTGCAGTATAACAATGTTAATATGAAGGTCATAGGTAGATATTAATATATTTTTGCTTTTGTTTATATGTTTACTAGCTGTACACGCGACTTCTGCGCACGTGTTCGGATTATTTTTCCGTAAGATGAAAACTGGTATAAAATTAGATTCACTAAAATCGAAGCAGTAGTTTTTACGTGATACGCGCACAGACAGTAATAATTTCCTAAAAATTTTAAATGTACAAATTCGGCCCGCTTCTATTTTATTATATGTAAGTATAGAAGATAATATGTTAGCTAGTACGTATAGGGGCAAAATGTGTAGATGACTCATCTAGGGACTGGACTATACCACAAATTCGATTCTAGAGGTCATAAATAAAGTCCAAAAGAAAAGTCGAATTAAAATATGGATGTACCTATTGTGGTCTGAGTAGTATTAGGCAACATCTTTTCCTTTTAGGCTATTAACCAAGTTGCTATTGCAAAAAAATCTGATTATCACTGTTCGTTCACTGCACACTGCACACTATCAGTTTTTGATTACATCAGTTATTGGTGGAACCGGAAACGACCACATTGGGCGTTACCTGGTTACTTATTACTCGGATATCTAATAACCTAATATATTAGTATGATGTACTGGAGCACTAATATTAAGTTACTGATATCGGTTATGCATGATATTCATAACACCTCTCAAACAGAAAATCTCCGAAGAAAATCCAAGATCATATCTCGCCGGCAACAGCGGTATATCGAGATTCCAATATTTTTCCGGTAGGTAAAGCTGAATTTTTTTTTTATTATTACAATAATTGCATAGGTTTAATGGTTTAAGCCTGGAAAACCAATTCTATGCAGATTTAAGCTTCGAGCAACACGGAAGGGAGTAGCCATACGCTGCATTCCCCTCTGTCAAGGTACAAGCCAAAATTAGGCATATGCATGTCTATGTGTTAGTTGTGTGTGACTCATCTGTACACAAATTATTTTTTCTTTCTATGTCATTTTTTGTGACAATGTCATAATTACTATCAAGTGACAGTTTAAATTTTGTATGTAGGTGTGCGGAACTAAACTTGTGTGCACATTTCCCCCCGCAAAAAACGCCAGAAAAATTGTCATAGTAAATTGTCGCTTTGCCCACTCCCTCCGTCCGGTACGGAGGCCGTGTTGCTCGAAGGATTTAAGTTATAAATTCTTTGTATTATTAATTTTTAAAAATGAGAGTGTAATTATAAACTATTGGTAAGAAAAATGGTGAAGGTAAGTTTTCTGAGAAATTATCTTACCCTTGCTTTCCCGTATTTTTCGAAGTCCTCTCCACTAAACAGCCAACTCACCGGTTTCTGAGATATCAGAAAGATTGGTCACCACCAAAGTGTGACCACTAGTGACTAATGAATGCTACTACTATCTTCGAGAATGTCAAGAATTCCTTCAGCGATAACTTTGGTTTGTGTGACATTGTAGTGATTTTTTTTTTATAATTAAGTTTTTAAAACTAAATAATTATTCACGAGTAAAAAAAATACTAAGTAGGTACCATATAGTACCTATCTACGTACAATCTCGATTACCTCCATGGCGCAGCGGTCAACTTGCCAGTCTGCGACTGAGGTAAAAAAAGGTAGGTCAAAATGAGAAATGATCATTTTCAGATTGACCTAGGTGTTGGATGTGTATATATATGTATTTGTTACAAAATATATTATCGTTGAATTAGTATTCCATAGCACAAGTCTCGAACTCACTCTGGGGCTAGCGATCTGTGTGTTTTGTCCGTATAAGTATATATTTACTTATTGATGTACCGAAAAAGTAATTTTATAAGCTTTTCTTTGTCAGTTTATTTACATGTCTTAAATACCGTCCTTATTATACATAGAGTAGAGTGCGGGGTTTTTGAGACAGAAATAAATGCAATGCATTTACCTGGATTATTTTTTTGCAGACAGGAATGAATAAGAATGGTTATTTTGGACGTTTTTCTCATAATCTTTTTCTGAGTCAGCTCTTGGGGACGACTTCCTGCCAGCGAATGTAGTTAAATTCCAAATCCAAACTTTATGATCTTCATCATCATCAAAACGTTTTCCCCTATTGCGTCCTGCTGTGATATTTCCTGCTGCAATTGATTTTCGAAAAAAAAAATTCATTAGGTTAGTGTATAAAAATATTGGGAAGGATATTTTTGGTGGCAATTGACACTTTTGAAAAAGTTATAAACATGAAGTAATGCGTATTTACCAAACATTAGGAAGTTTTGGTTTTTGACAACCCACTTTACTAAAATTGCCGCTACACGCTGTCAATGTTTGAGCATCCCTATTGTAGAACCCTTTGTAAATCGCGCTTCTTAATCTATTTTATCTTTACTGTTGGTCATTTATGAGAAATAGGCATACCAGACGAAAAGCTGCTTCCGTAGCCTGTGAATGCATGAAAACCAGGGGTGCCACGCGTACTTTGGATTCCGAACGCCCTGTTCACGTTTTTTTCACGTACACTGTCTGCGACACGGATGGTCCCGGGTTCGATCCCCGGTCAGGTCAAGATGAAAAATGATATTTTTCAGCTTGACCTGGATCTTGGATGTTTATCTAATGTATTTGTAATAAAATATAGTATCGTTGAGTTGGTATTCCATAACACAATGTCTCGAACTTACTTTGAGGCTAGCTTAATCTGTGTGATTTGTCCGTATATATGTATTTATTTATATATATTTATTTAAAGTAAAATATGTATAGAACGTTTGTAGAAAATCTGTAAAAAATGTTAGTAGTAATCACGTGAATTCACGTGCTTATAATAACTAAGGATTTATAAATATTATCGCTGCGGAGGTGTGTTGCGTGATTATCACAGCTCAAGATAACGGACGACTGAAAACAGACCACGCAGCCCGCAGTTGGTGCTCACGCATACGTATTGTGAATACTTCATATATAAAAAAATAAAAACACATATGTATATATTAATAAAAAAAACAGTAAACAAAATTATTACTGCGTAGAAAAATAAGTAATTTTACTGCGTGACTGTTGGTAATAAATCAAATTTCCATACTCGTAGATAATGTATTTATACTAATAGGTAGCCTATTAGTATAAATACATACATCAATGGGCGTACTTATTATTGTCAGGAGTACTGTGCCCTGCTTCTGACGATGTCCTATTGTTGCAATGTTTCTATAGGTTCGACACCTATAAGTGACTTTAGTAATATCCGGAATTTCTGGTGTTTCATTATGTATGGTTCCAGACATGGAGTTAGGCCCAAAACAATACATGAAGATAAGTTGGGGTGTTTTTAGTGGCCACACCACATAACCACTTTATATTGTACCCGCAGTAGAGTGGTATGCGAAGGCGTTTTCATCCCGACCCAAAACTGCTTGCTGGGTGGACGATAGTGGAGAGATACAAGATCACGTCATTGTTTTTTTTTTTTTTTTTTTTTTTTTATGTCAGAGGACGGCATACGAGCAAGCGGGTCACCTGATGGTAAGTGATCACCGCTGCCCATGGACTAATGTAACACCAGGGGTATGACAAGAGCGTTGCCGGCCTTTTGTTTTCCCTCCCCAGAGGGGAGGGGGGATGGGCCTCCGGCTCTCTCACTCACCGAACGAAGCATAGAAGCTGTGAAACTACTACTCAAACGTCGATTTTCTGTGAGAGTGTGGTACTTCCCCGGACGAGCCGGCCCATTCATGCTACCAGCTTAAGTGATTTTTGCCGGTAGCGTGGCTCTACCACAACTAACAGTTCTTTGTTCTTGATGGTTTTATGAAGATTGCTGGGTATGATCCTTTCTCGACGGTAGTACCTAGGCGCCGATAAAAATTATCGCTGATGGATAATATTTCGGTGTACCATCTATAGTATCTCGGCTGCCAGCCGATAGTATCTTGGTTTGTTCCAAGATTATGAAGCTATTAACATAGGTGTATAATAATAAAAGCTGGCACGTGACCTATACGTACTTACATACCTACACGATGTCAGCTCCAGGTCGCAGAAAGGTGCGAGATAGTACACTTATAAGTTTGTACAATTTTAATGTTGATATGTTTTGAAAGACAAAGCATTAGTAGTTGAATGAGAAACAATAATTTATGTTAACTTAACAGTATTATCCAATAGCATAAGAACGCAAAGAAAATATCGTAAATTAATCTGCACACTTGTGACTTCACTTGTTATAGTTATTTGTGATACCTAGGTAAAGGCACAGAGTAAAAAAACCTATAAAGGCAATAACAATCCACTAGCTCTTAAGTCACATAGAGAGTAGGTTTCTATTGATTTATTGGAGGTTTCCGTTAATACAATGATAGTAAGTAAACAGAATTAAACATTGCAAAATCGTATACTTACTTACATGGATAATATAAAAATATGCTGTTATATAGCGGACCCCTGGAGGAGCACGATAGCCTAGTGGGCGTTAGCGTTGGCTAGCTAAGCGTTTACGCATGTAAAGCAACCCTAGGCGATGGCTACACACATACACACACACCAATGATGGTCAAAAACGTCAACTCTACTTACGGAGCACCACAGCGGAGGATGCTTACGCTCTAATGAGAAGAAGTCCTAGAAAGAAAAATGTTCTTTGGTGCAATAAATACTCTCTAGGTTTTATTGTTTCGGGCCTTAAAGTATTTCGCCAGCCCTGCGCTAACCGGATCGTGCACAGCGCTCGCGATGCGCCACCCCGCCCCGCGCCCGTCTGCAGCTGGTTCACCCCACTTTTGCTGGAATGCTTCTCAAGGAGATTTATAAATTGTCCTTTTATGGCTTTCTATTAAGGTATTTACTTTGAGTTTCTGAAAATTGCTTTCCGTTATTTAGTTATTACTTTACTCAGAAGCAATGTAATTTACTTCTTAATGGTCTGAGTTAATACTTGTTTACAGAAAGATTTTGATTTAAATAAATTGTTTTTGAATCGGCGCCGGTACGTAATTGATGGATTATATTTGGATATTATTATACATTGAATTATACATGTCACTACAATAATCAACAGATAAGTATAGTTAATCCTAACTAATATAATAAATGCGAAAGTATTTCTGTCTGTCTGTCTCGCTTTCACGCCATAACTACTAAACCGATTAAAATGAAATTTGGTGCACAGATAGAACCTGAGAAAGGACACTGGCTACTTTTTTACGCGGACGAAGTCACGGGTACAACTAGTTTCTTAATGAATAAGAAAAGTAATCAATATAATAACTCAAAATTATAATCGAAACGCTTGGTTACCAACCAACCCCCGTAGCATGACTCCCGCGACGCTGTTTATATCGCGCGATAAACTATCTACTTCTCGCTCTTCAGTATTGTGAAAAACAAGATGGCGATAGTCGATAAACGGGGCAGGGTTGCCTCCCTTTTCTCACTTTTCACTTTAGTTAGTAGTTAGTTCTTTTTCACCTTCATCTAGGCTACCTAGATTACTCTCTCTTTAACATATCATGGTTCAAAACCACTACTCAATGTAAAACGGAATAACAACAGCATCACTTGTTTGTCCGTCTGTTTATCAAGACGAAACGGTGGAATCATGTTTGCCGTGTGGTTCCCGGCAGAGTAAAATGGGACCACTCCAAGTCTTCCCGTGGATTTCCTAGAAGGCGACTTAGAAAACACAAACAAAGCTGAACAAAGCTTATAAACATCAAAGAAACCTGTCCAACCCGTCTGGCCAGCGTGGAGAGTGTAGGCCAAACCCTTCTGACTGCTCTAGCAATATACTTATATATCTCTGTTAGTACAAAGAGGGTCATGATCCTGCAGTGGAGACTATGTTGAAATCTATTTCAAATACTTCCGTTTATGATGCATGTTTATCATAAAATCTACCTATATGCCTGCCTTTCGTTGACCTGATAAAAATTTGACGAGAAATACATACCAATATGAAAGTAGACGATATTAAGTAAATTAAACAAAATAGTCTGTAAATTTAAGGCCAAGGATTTCAAAGTATAATAAGACGTATCTGTGCGAGAGAGGATTTGGCCGGATTGAAGGATTACGGTAAACCTGCAGATAGGTGTCGTGTGGGTCTCGTGATAACCGCGAGCTCCCGGACTTATCGCCAGAATCTCCAAAACCTGATAAAACTACGCATTCAGTAGGCAAAAGGAAATAAATTCACACTTAGCTTCTTTTTTTTCAAACTATTTCAGTACTAACTCATTGTATTGGGTCGTATGGTAAACAATGTATGAATACCTTATGTCCTTTCCCAGGCCTGAAACTCCATACAAAATTCCATCAACATTGGTTCAGCTGTTGAAGCGTGTAGAGTTAAAAGACCGAAAGAGTTCATATCGCATTCTATAATTATTATAGTAGGGATTACACATATGTACCACGTGAATCAAAAAGTTCTTAGAATTTCTTAATCTCGTAAATATTTTTGAAATAAATGATTAGTCGCAAGTCCGGGATTAAAAATAAATGGTTTACTTGAAGTAGTTTAATGCGATAAATAACAAGCAACAACACACCAAACTAACTTGTATATTTAATTTAACAAAATCATAGAGTCCTGAGCTTGAGATTTAATTTGTTCGCAGTGGGAACAAGTTTGCTGGTGGCATCGTTTCCGTTTTGAAGATAAATTTGTTTTCCTACTAAGAAACCAATAATTAACCAATTAACAAAAAATAATTTAAAAATATCTTCTTTAAGACTATTTATTAATTTTTCAAAGATCAACTTCAATACGTATACAACTCCGCACTCGTGCGATATTTATTTCTTTGTATTTTCTTGTTTATTTAAGTGTGTATTATTGTATGCAAATGGCATTTTTTCGAGATACTGCCATATTTACGTCTATCTAGTCTACCCGTTGTAACCCTCTGTCCGAAAAAGGTTTTCCCTGATCCTTGACCTTGATGATAACAACTAGAAAGGAAAACCTTTCGCGAGCCTCAAATTATCGTCTAGCTCCGTGGCACAGCGGTCAACACGCCAGCCTGCAACACCGGGTTCGATCCCCGGTCAGGTCATGATGGAAAACGATCTTTTTCAGTATGGCCTGGGTCTTGGATGTTTATCTATATATTATAAAATATAGTATCGTTGAGTTAGTATCCTGCGACACAAGTTCACAACTTACTGTGGGGCTAGCTCAAATTGTGTGATATGTCCCTATATATTTATTACATTTATCATCATACCAAACATCTAAATCGCTTCTGTAGTTGCGTGACGAGGTAACAGATAGATAGAGTTGCTTTCGTATTTATAATATTAGATACAGTCCGAATCAAACTTTATGGCTCGGACATTAGCTGCGAGCTGCACATTACACGTCCCGCCTCCCCGCGCGCAACGCTGAGCCTAATATTGTGTACATCGACTCGCGCGATGTTTCGAGCCACCGTAATATAAAGTTTGATTCGAACTGAACTAGTTAGCAATTTTACCGTGATTAAGTCTTCGTAAATTATGTCTGTGTCGCCTGCAAAAAAATTACATTTTTATACGTGAAAGAATTTTGAAAATCGGTCTTGTAATTAAATAGAAATATTGGTTTAGATAAGGTTTAATAGTTCAATAATAAGTGTATAAAACAAATATTTCCCGGTTTTTGACCACAATTCCCTTGATCACTTTTATATTAATCACCTCAGCAAAGTTTTCGTGGAGCACGTACGGAGCAGCAATTAATATAACGCCCGCATCCATAATATTGCCCTCAAACCGCCAACTTGAACAATAAGGCAATCCGGGCGCCAATTTCGGTGTTAGTTTACTGGCCTACAGAGCGCCCGTCAAATTACCGCTGTTTTCAACTTCCCTCAACTAACAAAATTTGAATGAACGATAAGCCTAATTGGTCGCCTCAAGTAATTGAACGAGTTGAGATTGTGTCTAATAATAATTTATGTCGACGTCCGACGAACACAGCCCGGATTTCGCAGTTCAACGCAGCTGGATTCAGCAAACTCCCTCTCAATTATTTATAAACTTTTCATGAATAATGTAACTTGATCATGATTAAATTTTAAAGCCTTAGAGGCTGACATTTCTTTTAAAAGTCAAGTTAAAAGAAGGGTGTCGTATATAAATAGGTTTTTCATTTAATCTTAAAAAAAAATCAAAGTACCTAAGCTTGTCAAAAAACAATCTAAAGTCAATCAAAGTCTAATCACGTAAAGGTTAACTGGATCAAGTAATGGACAAAAAAATAATTTACTTTGCACTAAACCACAGACAAAACTTAAAAAAAAAAATTTCTGAAATTTTGTTTATTTATTATGAAGGAGAAAAGTCGGAAAATATACTTGATACCTATTTACTTGTTGATCGTGCTTTACTTACATTTTAATATACTAACGTAAAATATGTTTTAAATTTTTAACATTTTTGATAAGACACGCTCTAAATTATTAAGCTTAAGGATCTCAGTTACTTTCAACCAGTCAAAGTAAACAATTAATCATCAATAACTTGTATGCAATGCCTGTGCATAGGCCTGAGTGATTTTTTACACATTTTCTTCTATACATATAATAAAACAGTAAAAATATTTTGTCTGTACATTTTGTATTTTTGGCTGAAATGGATAGAGGGACACTTAAAAAGAATAATAGAAAGCAAAAAATTTTTTTTAGAATTTCTTGTCTGTTTGTCTGTATGTATGATCACGTTTATTTCCGGAAATATTGGACGGATTCGAATGAAACTTCTTTGCTATACAGCTATTAACCCGGGGCAAGCCGGGCCCGGGCACCTGATGCAGCATCATAATGATCCAGCTGAACTATTAGAAATATAAAAGTAGAGCCAGGCCCGGGCACCTGATGCAGCATCATAATGATCCAGCTGAACTATTAGAAATATAAAAGTAGAGCCTTAGCTAAAAGTTGTTAAGCCTAATGAGCATTTTTGTTGAGGTATAAAAAATCTGAAATTCGGAACACCTCATGCAGAACAATAATGGTCCAGGTAAAATATAAGAAATATATAAATGACGCCTTAGCAAAAGTTACTCAACCTGATGAGCATTTTTTGTTGAGGTATTTAATTTGAAGATTTGGAACACCTGACGCAGAACCATAATGGTCCTTGTAAACTATAGGAAATATAAAAATGACGCTGTAGCAAAAGTTGTTCAGCCTGATTAGTATTTTTTGTTGAGGTGAAAAAATCGAAGATTTAGAGCATCTGATACACTAAGTACCATTTTACATTTTATATCGACAATTTTACAGAGTCACACTCTCCTCTGGGAAAGGGGGCGTAGAGTACGATTAGCTCATATTACTGGTGACCGGCAACGTAGTTTTCAGTCCATACGGCAAAACATGAGATTTTGCTTTCTCTCCAAGCCTTGAACACACAGGCAACACCTAAAGCCGAGGTCCGTCTCTTCCGAAGGCCCTTTGGAGATGTGCGATAGGTTGAAGACGCTCTGCCCATACCTCAAAGTTTGGTGAAGTAGCGCAAGCTCACTTGGAGCTAGCTACATAGTCTTTTTCTTATCGTGTCGGTGGCTCAGAAAGTCTAAAAGAATCCTATATTTTATCCCTCCAGTATTTAGCAGCAGCCAATGCATACAATTTTATAACACTGCTAAAAGTATTTTCATATGTATGTTTAGTTCGTATTAAGGTATATTAATACGCCGGAGTCATATAGTCCACGCGAACGAAGTTGCGGGCATCAGCTTGTTAAATCATAAATGGGTAGACCAATAGTTACCAAATATCAAGTGCTTCATCCATAAATCAATGCTTTATATTCTAAGTAAGGTGCTATAATGCCTGCTTAGTACTTCCGGTTACACGTGCACTACGCGCTTGCTACTGTAGGTCTACGAATGTGAACCATAATGCTACGACCTCTCTACGAGCATGCTACGGAGACCTACGATTGCAGCATTTGTCGCTAGGCATTTTTTACGAAATTTCGTTTCGTTTCAATAATTGTTTTATGGCCCTGGATAGTAGTTTTAGGCCCCTTCTTTAGAACCTTACTTCATTT
This sequence comes from Rhodophaea formosa, assembly GCA_963082605.1. Lineage (NCBI taxonomy): Eukaryota > Metazoa > Arthropoda > Insecta > Lepidoptera > Pyralidae > Rhodophaea > Rhodophaea formosa. The sequence goes on from OY720210.1 coordinate 13,300,386, forward strand.
ATTTCGCCAGTTGGTGAGTTATTCTTGTTTATCAACGAAATGATGGTGTAATTCATTTCGTTAGTTTCACGGAGCCTCAGGCGACAACTCTTCGCAAATCCACTAGTTTCATCACTGACGACGCAGCAAGGCGGACTACCACCAGCCCGCTAATTAAATCTCACTACAGCCGCACCATGAAAGTCTATTTTAGTTATTCCACATATTGTTCTTAAATATGGGCATTTATAACCAAATAACACAAATTTCACATTATAAAGTTCCCTAGAATCGATTTGCAAGACAATCAAAAACCCATGTCTAAAACAAACACCGTGTAGTCCGCTAAAATTTCTGCCAAGAACTTTTTACGTAATTGATTCGATAGTAGATTTTTTTTTAATTAACCCCTAATCATAATTTGCTGTTTCATCAATAATATCTCTGTGTGTAACTCCGTGACACAAAAGGGTAGATTGATTTGAATGTGGTTTTATGGTTCATATTACTGATATGTAGGAAGAAATCTGCATCCAGTAATATACATCCTAGCTTAGGTAGAAGATTCAACAAGGTCGGGGGTGGAATTGTTTTTGTTATACCTAGTTTCGTTTTTCTTTACAAATCAAATTCCAAAGAAACGACATACTTAAAAATATTTTATTATAGAAAGTTAAGTAAAGTTATACAAATGTACTGTCAAAAAAAGCGGTCTTAAAACTAAGTAACAAGCAATATTTGTAAGATATATTTGAGATGAAATGAAATATCCCCCGGACTTCAGTAAGTTTACCGTTTGATAAGTATCGTATACCTATTCTGTAGAACGCTCCAGAAGAAAAATACGCGAAAAAATAGTCCTCAATAATTCCATCGCCCTTATTAATTTAGTTAAGATTTTTTTATGATAATACTATCAAAACACAGATTAAGTATCCCTACTTTATCACTTACGGGTAGACAGAGCCTGGGGCCATAAGATCTAAAGGCTATGTGGTATTTAGGTGGAAGAGGAAATAATAATAATAATAAAAGGTTGTTAGTGAAATCGTAGCTATGTCATGATGACAGTAACGCATTCAATCATCAGGGCGAGTGAAGTAATTTCTAATACTATCCAACAATGTGAATGTATTTTTGTAGTGCAATTTACTAAATAAATATTACACCTAACTTTCTGCTTATTAACATTGGTGCCATATTTCCATCTTATAGCGTGTTGCTAACAAATACCACATGTGAGAGATAGACTACAGTTGCAGGTTTCCATAAGTTGTTTTCCTGATGATGAGATCAACGTTCTTCAAACTGAAAGGCCGGATAAAACCCGGACCTTTCCAGTTACACAGTCTACGCAGTAAAGAAAATAAATCATATATGTAGTGCATATTTTTATTCTTTAAATAAAAAATATATGACTGTAATTTTCAATATAATGTCATATTTTTCAATAAAATATGTAACAACCATGGAGATATATGTACTACGTGTAACAACACATACTTCCTACATCCGCCACCCGTCGAATTCCTCTGGTCGAATAGTTAGAAACAAGTTTGGCATACATTACACGAACACAGACCACATCGATAGTGGTGAAGGGTAAATTGTATCGTTTAAATTGTGTATCTAGTGGCAGCTTTTTAATTTTGTTTCTCACGTTGCTTTCAGTTTTTGGAAAAAACGAGATCTACTAAACTAGGCACACGCTATACAGGCCAAATGTGAATCGATGGATCCAAAACTTTTAGCCAAGATTAGTTTGTTCTAAAATTGGATTTGGCCGGTAACTTATACTTTATTCTCCTGAATATGAAATATGATGGAGACGGAGAAGAGCGGCAATCAAATCCATATACTAATATTATAAAGAGCAAAAATGTTATTGTTGTTTCTTTTTTTTTATTGAATAGTCTCCGAAACTACTTGACCGATTTTCGAAATTCTATCATCAATAGAAAGATAATTCATCTGCGGATGATATAGGCAATAATTTACGCGGACAAAGTCAGAGAAAAAATGCTAGTACGCAATATTTTGTATTGTATTCAGGAAACGTTTTGTATTCTGTTCGTTAGTGGAAAGTTGGCTATTACGAATACAAGCAGCTAGAAATCCAGAAGGTATACAATACGTAACTTCTAGTCGCAAATAACTACATACAAACAAAACAAGGTGAACCTAAACATAAATATTATAACTAAGTTAAACCCTGTTGCCTCTTCTTTAGGTGCGCAATTTCCTTTGTTAGCATTATAATCCTGTTACTTATCATAAATCTCATAATATTCGAGCGAAATTGGCTCAGCGTATTGGTTTGGAGATAGAGACCCTTCGTAGGCACGCTGTTATCAACTGGCGGCTGAACTACTGATAACAGTGAATCAGCTACACTCACATGCGTAAACTGTCGCGATAATTTCAGTTGATTTGGTTTCGGGATCTGCCAATTGAAGTGGTAGACCGTCGTTCCACCGAAACCGATTTTCTGATGTACCTATAATATAGTATTTGGAGACTATATACTTGCACTTCATTAGCGAATATAAATATCTAAAATAACGAAATTGGGTCGACCGCTAGTATGGGACGCTACTTGCGTCGTCACACTGGCGCCATCCCATCTTCAGAGCATCAAGTCAAAGGCAGGCACAGCTGCTGCTGGAGCAGAAACCCTTAAAAGGCGCAAATATGTAGGTATCTACATTATAACTACATATTTGAGCCTTTTGGGGTAGAAGCATTGGGTCCGTGGGGTCCAATCAGCACATAAGCTTTTTAGTTTCTTGGCTAAAAAGCTTATTGAGGTATCCCGTGATGAAAGGGCTGGACGCTACCTGGCTCAGCGTATCAGCATTGCCATTCAATTTGGCAATGCTGCCAGCCTTTTGGGCATGATGCCCAGGGGTGAGCATCTGGAGGGACTGTATGATTTGTAAAAATATTTTTAAGCATTTAATTTTCTTTTTAGTTCGGTTTATGTGAAGTTATTTTTTTAAGTTATGTGAAGTTTTATTTTTTGGTTAAACCTTAATTAGTTTTTAGTCAATTGCGTAATATCTAAAATAAAACGAACATACGTTAAGTTAAATTAAAGTAATATTTTATTCCCTTGCGTGCAATTACGGACCTACCCAAGGGGGCAGGCGAGAATCTGAAGGTCGTTTATCTACCATGATAACCCCAAGAAACCAGTGAGGCAGGTAGCCGGCAGTCAATATTTTCAAAAACAATATATGACAGCATCTCATCGGAATATATCACCAGAGCCCGGGGTCCGCTATTGACAGCATTAAGTCAAAAGCGCTGTCAATAGCGTCCCCGGTCTTCGACGCATTACAGCGGTCGCAACCGGGAAAAACGCTAGATGGAATGGAACCTACCATAGATATCAGAATATTTACTAGGTGAACCTACCTACCTCCTTCCATGCCCGCAGAAGAATGCCTGTGCGTACTCAAATTGAAAGTCATTGTATAATATATGAGTATGACGGTGATATGACGTATTTTCTTTTATCACATTGTAGGTATACAAAAACCCGGTCAAGTGAGTATCGGACCACGCGTAGTGTAGGGTTCCGTAGTTGCATGTCATTTTATTACTTGGTCGACTATACTCGTATGTAACTTGTTGTGATAGTATTCCTTTTAACTCAAATATATATGCTACTACTCTTCATTTTGTTCACCTCTCTATGCATAAACAAACATTTAGCTTGCAAAGAGAGATATGACTCCAACAAAAATTAGAACTTTGAGGTTTTATATTTCGCACATAGATCCCTTAAACCTTATTCTAAAAATAGTTTTATTATACGATGCGACACATATTTTTAAAAGGCGAGAAATGAACATTTATCCTAAAGACACTTTAAATAATTATTTTTGTTAATATTATTTTACCACTTTATCTGCCTGATTAATATAATCAATGCAAACAGCTTTGTAGTGCATATAGTCCCTGAGCCAAAATGTGGATAGAGAGACATACACACTTGGCAAACCTTGTTTACAGTGGAAGTACGGAACCCTAAAAATGAAATCAAGATAGCAGGGTAAACCATTTTTTGTCATAAAATAGTATTATCTGAAATGTTCGTTATGTCTCGAGGCGTGGCGAGTGTTATCTAAATAACCAAAACAGATAAAAAAATATTCACTGGATTAAATCACATTTTTTAATACGTGTATTAATTTAAATAAAATTATTTTAATACGATTTTTATCGCGTTTATTAGGTACATTATTTATACACCTAACGTTTCGAGCACTTTACAGTGTTCGTGGTCGCAGGTAGACTAAGTTGATATTTGTCTAGTATTTTATAAGAACTGCAAAATCTACCGCCTAAAATATTTATTGATAACGTTCCGGATGTACGCAGTATTGGCTCACGGTGTCTGAAGGTCTTGCAGTCTTCTGCTTAGCTTGAGATTTGATTAAATTGATGACTGGATATATGGATTATATACGTGTATCAAACTTAAACAACTTATGATTTTACTGTCCACCTTTATACCCAATTACCACGCCAAACGTCACCTTCGGGATTCATGACCTTGATAGCTGTCTACCCCATAAGGGATTTCTTTATTTAAACAACTAAGTTGGTAAACAGGCATATGGTCCACCTGATGGAAAGCGGTTGCGCATTGCCGATCCAAAAATCTTTTCACGCCCTTTTTTAAGAACCCCATACTACAGTATGAACTCCCTGCTATGGTTTTTTCAAGAGTCTACAGACTCTTGAAAAAACCATTGCAGGGAGTTCATTCCATAACTTTAACGTACGTGGAAAATAATTCCTTTCAAAACGTACTGTACTTATAACCATTTAGGATTTAAGGTATGAGGATGAATGCTCATACCACAGAACACAGAAAGACGCTCATACCATAAATGCTACTTTTTTACATTTTGGGTTATTTTCTAAATATTAAGAGACCATCTTACAAATTAGATGAGAAAAAAAAGATCATTGATAGTATTACGGTGGCATCACTAATGGAATTCACCGAGTATCAAATAATTTATCAAATTTCACTATTTCAAAACAGTTGAAAATTGTGGAGGACAATTTTTCTTTAAATATCTCGCTGGGTATTAAGTAACAATTAACGAAATGTGAATCAATCAATCTGATATCGCAGATTACGACTTTTAACTGACAAAGCGTGATATTTTATTATGATGAAGTCATACTATCTACTTTATAATAATGGGGCAAAGTTATAATCCAAATTTAGTGGAATAATGATTTTTAAAATGTTGCTACCTATTCAAGAGAACTTGGTCACGTGTATTTCTAGATTGACAGTCATAGGACATCCATAGGTCGTTATGTTCCCTTTGTCAATTTTATGTTTCACGCTTTTTTAGGGTTCCGTAGTAAACTAGGAACCCTTATAGTTTCGCCATGTCTGTCTGTCTGTCTGTCTGTCTGTCTGTCCGTCCACGGTTTTACTCAGAGACTATAAGTACTAGAAAGCTGTAATTTTGTATGAGTATGTATATTAATCATGGCAAAAAAGTCGTAGAAAAAAATCTTGAAAAAAAAATTTTTTTTTGGGTAGCTCCCATACAAGTAAAGTGGGGGAGTAATTTTTTTTTCTCTACTTACCCATCGTGTTGGGTATCGTTAAAAAGGTTTTTGAAAAATATTGTGAAGTTGAGAACACCATTTTTCGATTTAGGGATCCGTTTCCGAAATATTTGGTTTTAAAGTGAAAATTTTTGTTAGAGGTACGTGTCCCCCCCCTCTATCTGCTAAACGGTTATATATGGATACGTGAAAAAAATTACAGCCGTAGTATATATACTGAAGTTGAAAGGAAAACTATCAGAGCTGGGTACTAAGTGCAAACTAAAAAGTTATAGGCAACCAACTTATAAAATGTACTGGAAAATGTAAAATTTTATACAATCTTTATTGTTAGATGTTTTTGGTCGTTAAACTGTGAGGTGCGAGTGTAAACAGTGTGAACTCAAAGTTGTCATTCGCAACTACGGAACCCTATACTGCGCGTGGCCCGACACGCACTTGGCCGGTTTTTTTTATAGACTACGGGAAGTTGTTTAATATTCTGCATCTTCGCTTGCTCAGAAATCAACGCCAGTTTTGCGACCAGGTACCCATCGTTCGCGCAAAACTGGCGCAAAACTGATAAACTTCACCTTACATTTAGGTAAGTACTTACCTAAATGAAAGGTGAAGTTTATCATAGCAATAAAATAACAATATGTTCTTTTAATAATTTATCATTCTTTCACTTAAAAGGCATATTTAGAGTAAACAGAAAAACATCTGAATAATGTAATTTGATAGTAGCCATATGTGGCGAAAATTTTATCAAGGAATGATTCAAAAGCTGGAAACCCAAAGAAAATTACATTTTCATATAAAAACATTCAGCTATTGGGTCAATTTGTATGGGAATGTAATTTTTTTTGAGTTTCTAGCAATAGTCCCACATTGTAAGTTGTTTATATCGACCGGTTTAATCACCCCTTTAACGGTCCAAAGCGAGAAATAATAGAAATTTCACCATGTATAAGCCACTTATTTGTAATTTATTGGACCCTGAATTAGTTTGTCAAACTTTCTTAGTATAGGGTGTAGAGTTACAGTCTCATTAATTCGGGCGACCGGGGTCAGCTGAATATTTAATTGTGTGAGTGCTTAGTGAACGGCCCCTTTGAGACGGGTGCCGGTATCGGAGACGCTACGGCAGGAGCACATTCGGCATCCATTTACGAGCTTGTTATGTAATTATTCGCAATATTAATCACAAAGTACTACAGTTCAAGATTTTAAGTTAAAAAAAATATCACATTGATTTAAAAGTTAAGTTATAAGTAAGTTGTGAACTTGTTTCGAACGATACTCACTCACTTAACGATAGATACGTACGAGTATGTTTTATAATAGCTACTTATAGGCCAATCTAAACAATATAGTTTTTCATTATTACCTGGTCAGGTATTGGGTCATCGTGTTGTAGGCTGGCGTGTTAACCACTGCGACACGATGTAAAGATATTATTTTAAAATATTAATAAAAACCTCAATATCTAATGGTCTGATGTACTTATGCATATATCCTTTCTTCAAATTGGTAAGTTTTGTTTTAGATTTTACTACTGTTTACTTGGAAGAATTTTAATTATACTTACAGTAAGCGTTTATCCTGTCTATCCCATAATACGTAAAACATACGTACCTAATAACCTTTTTGTTACAGTTACATATTTAAAAGCATTAACTTTCACCGAAAAATATTACTGAATAAGGCATAATTAACAATTTTACCCACAATGTGTTTCTCTTGCAGGAGCTTGACTATTTGCTCAGTGTCTCACAGGTGCCTGGCGAATTCCCTCAGACTCCTGGCAGCTTAGAGTACAAAGCTACGACGTTCCACCATTCACTAAGGTGTACATTACATTAGGCGGCTCTCTTTGTGTGATGGCACAATTGTATTGTACGTTCGATGTAGCGGGATTGAATGTGGAATCTTGTATTGCATTGTCGGAGTGAATTCATTACGAGTAAACGGAAGATCTTGCTTATTTTGGTCCCCTTGGCAGAAACGATTGGCAACATAAATATCCACGTTTTCATCCAAGTATAACGGGTTTCTTATGCACGAAGTAAGCTACTGGCGAATATGTTTCATTTGATAGTCTTCCTTTACTGCAGCATTTGATACTATACAGATATATAGTTTTCTTCACCACTTCTGTGATTTAGTGGTAGTTTACTTATTCGTAGGTGGTACTCGTGTGATACAATGGAAAATGGTTTTTAGGGTTCCGTAGTAAACTAGGAACCCTTATAGTTTCGCCATGTCTGTCTGTCTGTCTGTCCGTCCGCAGTTTTACTCAGAGACTATAAGTACTAGAAAGCTGTAATTTGGTATGGGTTTGTATATGAATCTTGCCAAAAAAGTGGTAGATGAAATCTTGAAAAAAATTTTTTTAGGGTAGCTCTCATACAAGTAAAGGGGGAGTAATATTTTTTTCTATACAAACCCATCGTGTTGGGTATCGTTAACAAGGTCTTTGAAAAATATAGTGAGGTTTAGAACACAATTTTTCAATTTAGGGAACCGATTCCGAAATATTTGGTTTTAAAGTGCAAATTTTTGTTAGAGGTAAGTGTCCCCCCCTCTATCTGCTAACCGGTTAAATATGGATACGTGAAAAAAATTACAGCAGTAGTATATATACTGAAGTTTAAAGGAAAACTATCAGAGCTGAGTATTTAGAACGAACTAAAAAGTTATAGACAACCAACTTATAAAATGTACTTGAAAATATAAAATTTCATACAATTTTCATTGTTAGATGTTTTTGGTCGTTAAACTACGAGGTGCGAATGTGAACAGTGTGAACTCAAAGTTGTCATTCGCAACTACGGAACCCTACACTGTGCGTGGCCCGAAACGCACTTGGTCGGTTTTATTTTCAGATGTTGATTTAAAAAATTTGTTAGTTATGATTATTTATGGATATAAGTCGTCAAAGGTTATATCAAGCTTTTCTTACGTATATCCTATGACAGCCACTCCGCAAAAAAGCAACTTAACAGCAACATCTAATATAGTTATAATTATTGAAATAGCATGTCACGGACTCACGGCATCACCGGTAGCTATTATTGACCAGCAAGCATGTAATCGCATCAAAGAGACATCGCTTCGTACCACGTTTCCGACATAGAATTTGCACGAGTTAATTACTTGGTATCACATTTGTCGCATCAGGCAGCGAAACGGATCTCAAAGACCTCGCCAGATGATCGTTCCTTGACCGGCTACTGCCACAACCATGCCACAACCAATCGGACAACGTTACTGCTGATCGACTTTTCCTTTTATTTTATTAATAGTACGATATCTAATTTGAAAATATGAGAATCATCATCATTTCGTATGGCAGATATCTACTGCAAGAACCTACACGTCTAATTTTAAATTCTTTAGCGTTCGGAGTTCAAAAGTGAAGTTCGCTCAGACCTCCGAGGAAACAATATTTTTTATTTGAAGAAATATATTTCCATTTAAAACTGCTAACATTATAAGATGCTGATTACAATCTGACTACCTGAACGCTGTGACTTAGCTTATTTGTGCTAACCCAGCCAATTATACCCAGTAACAATAGGCAGCTCCGACGCGGCAAAGGCTTACTGCGTGAAATATAGGGAGCTCTGATAGACGGTGGAAAGGCTCGATGACATAATACCCGTATCTGTCGTAAGCCCTTACACGTGTCTTAAAAATAACATAAGCAAAAACAAGTCAGAACTTAATAAAAATATATAAGAAACCAAAAGAACTTAGGTATTAAGTACTCTGGTAGATCAACCATAACTCCTTACTTAGTAAGTTGTTTTAGTAGTTCTGTTTGGCAAACTAATAAACAATTGAGGTCATAAACGTTCCCATCTTACAAAAGGTATGATATTACCTAGAGTGAAAAATTTCGTAACATATAATATCATATATTTTCTTGTACATGCAAAACCACTCGCGGAATTTTATATGTTTAAAAAACCGGCCAAGTGCGTGTCGGGCCACGCGCAGTGTAGGGTTCCGTAGTTGCGAATGACAACTTTGAGTTCACACTATTCACATTCGCACCTCATAGTATAACGACCAAAAACATCTAACAATGAAAGTGTATGAAATTTTAAATTTTCGAGTACATTTTATAAGTTGGTTGCCTATAACTTTTTAGTTTGTACTTAGTACTCAGCTCTGATAGTTTTCCTTTAAACTTCAGTATATATACTACTGCTGTAATTTTTTTCACGTATCTATATATAACCGTTTAGCAGAAAGAGGGGGGGGGGGGACACTTACCTCTAACAAAAATTTGCACTTTAAAACCAAACATTTCGGAAACGGATCCCTAAATCGAAAAATGGTGATCTCAACCTCACAATATTTTTTAAAGACCTATTTAACAATACCCAACACGATGGGTTTGTATAGAAAAAAAAATTACTCCCTGTTTACTTGTATGGGAGCTATGTACGTCAAAAAAAAAATTTTTTCTACCTTTTTTTCTATCTCTTTTTTGGCATGATTAATAAACATACCCATACCAAATTACAGCTATCAAGTACTTATAGTCTCTGAGTAAGACCGCGGACGGACAGACAGACATGGCGAAACTATTAGGGTTCCTTGTTTACTACGGAACCCCAAAAAGGAGATTATGATTATTGAAATTTTATGTAATATTGTCAGACATGTACAGTTTTTGAATATATTAGTCTGTATTGTGTGTTTATTTATATGTTTGTCCGCGTTTATCACAAAAACATTAAGTTGATTTGCAAAAATATGATATAGTTGAACTTGGTATATGTAATTCAACTTTTTTTTTTTTTTTTTTTTTTTTTTTTTTTTTTTTTTATGTCATAGGACGGCAAACGAGCAAGCGGGTCACCTGATGGTAAGTGATCACCGCTGCCCATGGACTAATGTAACACCAGAGGTATGACAAGAGCGTTGCCGGCCTTTTATTTTCCCTCCCAAGAGGGGAGGGGGGATGGGCCTCCGGCGCTCTCACTCACCGAACGAAGCATAGAAGCTGTAAAGCTACTACTCAAACGTCGATTTTCTGTGAGAGTGTGGTACTTCCCCGGACGAGCCGGCCCATTCATGCTACCAGCAAAAGTGATTTTTGCCGGTAGCGTGGCTCTACCACAACTAAAACTTAGGGAACAATGCAAATTGTTCATTAAAATCGACTCAATAGTTTTTCAGATAGAGACTTATATGTGTATCAGTCAGTAGGTAGAATAAATAGGTAAATTAAAGTCGGTTAATATTACTACTTATAATATAACCAATAAAAAATAGAGTGTTCCTGAGACACCGACCGATGACACCAAAGAGCATAATATAGTCACGACGACACTTTTATATTTCATTCCATTTTATTATGAAATACCTATAAAGTATTTAATCTCACCAACACATTTGTGTCAATACTGTTACATAAATCCATCAAAGAAATCCCCAGCCGGGCTACCTTTCAGAGGTATGTACATAACTCATGGAAGCTCAAGATCCGGGTCTCCGAGGGCGCCTGCGAAAGTGATTTAGAGTGTACGCGAGCATTATTGATGATTTTCATACTTATTACGGAGTCACCGGTCCGCGACATTTTGATTGATACTTCAGGTAAACATTGACGATATCATTACGGTAAGTGCAGTCGATCGATGCCAATCTATTAGAAGTTTGCGGACAACCATCCGATCAGATTGATTGAACAGCTTATTTTATTTGCAGTTCGTCCCCTCGGGGAGTAATGGAACAGGTCCGTGCCGCCGGCGGAATGTCCGCCTGCTCTGTCCCGGCAATAATACGGGTTAAAGGGCCATTAGTGATCATTGCTTGCTCTGCTCTATTGGTACTACAAAGTACGATGTTCTTTTGGGAAATTGCCTTACGTTTCTAATTTAAATTGTTCAGTATTGTTTTACGGACGGGCGCTATTTTATCCAATAGGAAGAAATTGAATAGCTGTAGATCATAACCTACAGAAGCTATATGGGGGCAGCTGTATGTCGATTGGACTTCCATCAATAACAAACGAAAAAGAATATGTCATGGGGCAAAATAATTAAGTTGTGTACTTACTTAGTTTTGATTTAAATTTCATATTTGTTATACTTATGTCATACGGCATCTTACATATTATAACGTTTTAAAATAAGTGATTTTGCCTAGGGAAAGGTATATTTTGAGAAGACTTTGAGTAAATTAACTATAGATAAGTACATGAATACGAGTCCGATTTGCATATTAACTTCAAATAAATCTTTTACAACAAATGGTTTCACTTATGTATTTTCAGTCGATAGTGAGTTTCAGCAAATTTAAAAGGCCATCTTTAGTGCGACTACCAAGGACTAAAAGCATGTGAGTAAAACCGTTTGTTACCAATACCCAATAGTAATTATGTCCCACGTCACTTTTTATTTATTTATTTTTATTTTATTTATTTGTTTATTGGTCTCAGGCAACATTAATAATATTATTTCAAATAAGTCGGTTAATTAGGGAATGTCGACGGTCAACTTACACTGTAGTGTGTAAGATGACCATCGACATTCCCTTATAGGGGTGACTTAGATCGTCAATATGGATAACTTTTACTATAGGACCACTGCTGGGTACTCGATTTTTTTTGACTTACTGTACTACCTATTAATTGCCCGGGCGGCTGAACACTATCCTAATCCTAACTTCCTAACTAATATTATAAATGCGAAAGTGAGTTTGTTTGTTTGTTTGTTACGCTTACACGTCTACTCAACCGATCATCATGAAATTTTGCATACACATAGGTTAGGGTACTGAGAAGGACATAGGCTATGTATGACGCGGGTAACAGCTAGTTGTATAATAAAGTAGACGTTTTTTGAGTTCGTAGCGTTGATCCCATTGGAAAGTTGTTCATATTGGCGGGCTGAGTCACCCCTTAAGGCCGACGGATGCTGATTAGTCAGTTATTGAATGATGCGGGTGCGGTAGTGCGGACTCGCTGCCGGCAAATGAGGCTCATCAAGATAATTGTCAATCAAGATACGATGGCGTACTCTCAATTATGTAAGGTAATTGCATATCATATACCTGCTTTCAATAGAGGCACAGATATGCTTACTAAGACTGGTAGCATTCTATAATAAATTTGAGATTAGACCTTAGCTGACACCATCCCGTCTGAAACATTGCAAAATTTTCATTTTCTTTTTTGTAAGGATCATCGTTTTCATTCTTTTTTGTAAGCATCGAAAGAAATCCCTTGGCATTGTCTTTGATGACCAAAAAATAAATAATGATCATGTCATTTTCAGCCATAAGTCCATATCAGTGTAAGTTCAGTACATTCACATAGTTGTTATAGTACATAAATTATATTGTATTACTTTTATGCACAGAATCTACATTTATGTCAAGGTCTGTAAGACTCTGAGATATATCTGTATTCTAATCCTTTGTCATGAAGGTCCAATATCTGATATGTTTTTATAAAGGCAATGTACATTTGTTTTTATATAGTTACTCCAGTAAATACATAGGCATACATCTAGTATCTATCATTCACATATACGTTTGTGACATTATTTACCTCAATCCACAGCAAAAGAGGCAAGCTACTCTTTAAAGGGATTATTCAGCGAAGCCCTAAGTGTGCGTTCGTGACCCGCTTGCTGGCGACGGCGCATGCTTATGCTTCATGTTGTCTGTAAGTTAACTTCGCTTAATTTAATAATAGTACTTGTAGTAATGGTAATCTTTTGCCAAGGGCGAAGTATGCCAGTCTGCGGTGCCTTCGTTACGTGCGTCGGTCGGCCGATACGTTACTGGGCTGAGCTTTTAGTGCGTTGGGATGACCGAGGTCCCGCAGGTAGTGGTGGAAGGGTGCAACGGTGTGGACGATGAGGCTGAAGCAGCCAGTGATGCCGCCGATGTGTCTCAGCAGAATGGTGACGATGGGTACGTTATCACCATCGTGTAATTTAACTGGGTATTGTTGAGAACCAACGCTCTGGACATTTCATCATTCATTTGAGCTAATTCCTAGTTAAATGGACCTGTAGAAGCATTTTAAATTCATTCAATACCAAATAAAAGTAAAAATGGCAGATATAATAAAATTGGGATTAACATTTACTGGTTATTTGGGTTTGATAAAAAATTGGAAACGTTGCACAAAAAATGTGCAAGATTGATTTGAACCAGAATTTTTCTATTTTGTAGATTGGCCATTGACCCCAAACTGGGATACCGCGTTCGTTTCCCGATTGACGTCATACGAGAAAAGTGAGTTGTCCGCTTTGCAATACTGCCTGCGGGCGGCGCGTGGCCCGTGACGTCACCGTATGCACTGTCATCACCATGCTATGACGTAATCAGCCAGCACTTACACCACACCGCCTTACATATAATACAAAAATCTATAATTGAAGAAAAACCTTCATTAAGTAAAATAATAACATTTTAGTGCAGACGAACTGACTGAAATAATTTCAAAGTCTAGAAGTTACGTCGTAAGTAAATGATTAACTTTTAATTAAAATTTCCATTATGCTCAGTTCGTCTGAAATTCTCTTCAATTAGCGATTAAAATCATAGTGGAACGTAGACGTAGTGCTTACTCTGCAAACGAATCAATACATGTAAGTTTCTCGAGGCGTAATTAAATGTAACAATAGCATGTCTGCAGAGTTTTTATTTGATTTCTTTAATTTCACTTACGAGGTTGTACGTTGTATTTTTACTTGGTATAACCCAAAAATATTTATGTCAATTTTGAGAGAAATATATTTTTTAGAAGACATAATAAATTTCATACCGAAAAAATCGCGGCCCAGTCGAGCTTATTACTAATGTGAAAAAAAAATCCTCTCCTGGTTGTATGTTTATTTGATTCCGTAAAGCATCAACAATATTTGAGCGTTTTCCGGTTGCACCCTCATCTGTGATGCGTCGGACACCGGGCCCGTTATTATGATAGCATTCACGCTGTCTTATGGTTTGGTATTGGTTTTACATTTAGCAACCTGCCTGATGGCAACCCCCACCTTGGATAGCTCCTGAACCGTAGTTAAATAGCTGTAAAAATGGAATACAATATTTGCCCACGCCGGGAACCGAACCCGGGGATTGTCAATCTATCTATGCTGGTGTGTAAAGCAATCAGATTGTTTATGTTCAAAACAGACTCAGTATCCGAAGAGCAAATCTTATTCATGGGCTCTCCTCTTTCATCTGTCACTAAAGCGTTTATTTGTCTTCATTTAACATAAATAAATCGCTTAAAATTATAAAAATGCCTTAAACAACATGCCATGTCACATACCAGCGGTAAGTAACCAAAACTTCGATATATTTTAATAAATTAATATTACACGCCGAAGAAGCATTCCAGCTGCCATAATTTTAATAAGTTCCACACTGAAAATTGTTCAAGAGAAATCATTGACTTTGGTAAATTTCGTTCGTGTGTTATTTATAGATACTGTAGGAATTATTTTTAATTGAATTCCAAAAGAAGGATACCGATTCACTCACAGAGCAAGAAATTTAAATGAACAAGCGCCCGATCTACGACACATTCCTTGATCTGTGGATTCTCAACATACTACCTTTAGAGTTAATTCCTGTGAAAGGCTTGCGTGGGGAAACAGGTCCAACACGTAGAGGCCCTTTGGTGAAAAGGCCTCTAGTGTTGTGTGTCTTCACCACCATCAAAACTCCCCAGTTTTGATGTTTTTCCCATTAAAACTTGCTAATAGATATACATATCAATGAACAGGCCTTGGCAAGAGGTAGAACCATTAAAATATGTGGAAAAGAAATATCGGATATTTAGGTGGTCTTACAAATTAGCTATTGTAAAGAGATTCGGACACCTGCCATAATCACTGTTATGGCTAAGAGAGAGATACTCATATCTCTGGACCATACACATACGATACCAATTTTGCCCTTCTGTCGTCAATCACTGAGTTTGTGGGGCGCAAAATCATGGTGATCAAGTCAGATGCGTCCGGCGTTATGACATTTTAAACGTGTCTACCCTGTGTCCTGTTCCTGGGGTGCTGGTAACGAAGTAGTAGTAAGTAGTTTTAGTTGTGGTAGAGCCTCGCTATCGGCGAAAATCACTTTTGCTAGTAGCATGAATGGGCCGGCTCGTCCGGGGAAGTACCACACTCTCACAGAAAATCGACGTTTGAGTAGTAGCTTAACCGCTACTATGCTTCGTTCGGTGAGTGAGAGAGCCGGAGGCCCATCTCCCTCTCCCCTCTGGAGAGGGAAAAATAAAAGGCCGGCAACGCTCCTATGACACCTCTGGTGTTGCAGTTGTCCATGGGCAGCGGTGATCACTTCCCATCAGGTGACCCGCTTGCTCGTTTGCCGTTCTATGACATAAAAAAAAAAATAGTTAAATACGAGTAGAGTTGTAAAATGTTGACTATTTTGGGTGTGCTGGTAACTGTGACTGTCACCACTAGAAGCTACATGCTTCACATAAAAATTATTTTCTATATAAGAAACATTCTTAGAAGTATTGACGAGCTTTTAAAGCAACTTCATGGCAGGGACCGGAACCACTTACCATAAGAGGGGTTTTCGTTGGGGTTTTTGATCGACTGGTTTTCGTAAACCCTAACGATTTGATAACCATATCATTTGCTTACCCTATCGAAAGGCTTACTAATATGATACAATTAAGTCGACTAAGCACTAACTCATATCTCAAAACCCTATGATAGGCTTACCCTATCAAGTGTTATTCACATGACGTCAAGCTTTTCTAACCTTTATTTTGCAAGTCATATAACTCATAATTGCTCACTCTAGAGAGTTGATAGGGTTAGCAGGGTGCGGGCCTCTCTGAGTTTTAAGAATCGGGGAATTAGGTACTCGTGTCTACTACTGTGTTGGTCACTTTCTACTGTTTGCTGCGTTGATTGATGGATCGGACTTGAAGTGTTTATTTTTATTAGGTAGGGGAAAAAGTTTTTTCGTATTTTGTATGAAGATTTTTTCCGGCCATACAAAAGAGATGTAACTATGACTTTAAAATTCTCAGACAAAAAAATTTAAACGAACTTTGTGTTATTTTTTTAAAATCATAAACACCAAAATTCACTTCCGGTTTAAATTGCATACATACCTTTTTTTTAAATAAAATTTCAAAAATGTATAAATTTTTTCGTTGATTCCATAAATTTTTAATAGACAATAATACAGTTGAAGAATGGCGGGGAAATGTATTTTATCATTTTCATTATTTCTTAAAATGTACCTTTCATATGGTCTCAAATTCATCCATGTACATACAATATAACTGAAGAAATTTTATTACAACTTTACACATACAAAATACGAAATTACTTTTTCTCCGACCTAATATTTTATTACGCGCGGTATTTTTAATTTTTATTAGTTTGTTAGTAGCTCAGACTAATACGTACGTAGGATAAATATGCCTCCTACGGAAAAAAATGTAATTCAGATTAAAATTTTGAAAAATTATAAAAAAAATGGGTACATTTTTTATTGAAACGGACAAAGCTGAAGAAAGTTCTTTCTATGAGCATTATCCAATATTTAAATTCACAAAAACAAAAACTACTACTAACAAATATCGGGCTTGGCTGGTAACATATCCTAAGCAGATCAGAATGAACTAGTTTGCCCTAGGACAAACTATCTTCATTTCAGCCGTAAACTACTGGACATAGACTTCTTCTAAGTATTACAAAAATGACCTGTTGGAAGTGACTTTGCATCCAGCCTTTTTCTGGGACCATGGTCAGGTCGTCCGACCACGTGATCGCAATTTAACAACCTTTTTGCCCTATCAATCTTCGGTTCTACTCGCTATAGGCCCCGCCCACTGCCACTGCATAGAGCTAATCTGCTGAGCTATGTCGATGACTTTAGTTTTTATACGGATTTCCTTATTTCTGATTAGGTCTCGTGGAAAACCTTCGAGCACAGCTCTGTTCATAGCTCTTTGAGCGACCTTGACCTTTCTTATGAGAACTTCTTATAACACATTTTGGTCGAAGACTTTTGACTTAGCACCGAGGTATTTCGGACGAGGAGACACTAGGGAGCTTCCCGAACGCTGCCTAGCCGAGCCTTGAATTCGTTGAAGCACCTCATCTTTGAAGCTGGAACTGGATTAATTGACCCAGGTAGACATATTGGTCTACAATTTTAAGGTGAGAGTTCACACAACATGACATGTTTCAACATGAAACATGGATATTCGACATGATCTTCGTTTTATCCATGTTCATTTTAAGGTCCACCTGGGGCCAAATGAACATGGATAAATATTGGTTGGGACACCTTATTGAGCATTGTACTTAAGTCCTCCAGCGATTCCGCCATGACAACGATTTCATCAGCAAATCGAAGGTGAGTAATATACTCAACTTCGGTGTTGATGCCAAGTCCATCCCATTCCAATGGAAGACACCTTCTAAGTGTCTTCCATTGCAGCTGTGAACAGTTTCGGAGATATCACACCTCTCTGGAACGTGGAATAACCCTCGTACTTTGCTCCTGACTGACATGGTGACGTTGCTGTAAAATCACTTCAACACCACGATATACCGATGGTCAATGCGACACCACTGAAAAAAATGAAGCACGGCCCATGTTTCGATCGAATCGAAGGTTTTCTCATACTCCACAAACGCCAAGCATAGTGGCTAGTTATACTTTTGCGAGACGATTCGTGATCACCCTCGAAAACAGCTTATAGACGGCCACGTCTATAATCTGTTTTCGAGGGTGATGAGCCATCATTATCATCCTTTTTGAAAAACAAAACCACCACGCCCCTGTTCCACGCCTCTGGCATCACGCCCTCGAGCAAGACGGAATTAAAGAGGTTCTGAAGAGTGAAGTATTCCGCCCGCTTTCAGAAGCTCTGATGTGATTCCGTCCTCGCCCGGCGCCTTGCTGTTTTTGAGCTGTTTGAGGGCAATCCTAATCTCGTACAGATTGATATCCGGGATATCTTTGGTATAGTGTCGGGTTAACTTGGCTCTTGGATCATGGGTTAAGTTGACCTATACGGCAGTCCGTAAAACCTCTCAATCTCCCTCATTACCTCAGCCTTTGTCGACGTCACTTTGCCGTCCTTCGTCTTCAACTTAGTCAACCAGCTCTGCCTAATAGTCTCCACTCTTGCAAACACTTTGGAGCCCCTTTTCTGCTCTATCGTCTTCTTAATACGTTCAGTATTATAGGAGCGTATATCGTGCCCCAAAGTCTTTTGAGGTTTCTTTTTGGGGCCAGATTTAAAGATCTTGGATCCCACCGCCTGGACAGCTTCTACGAACCCATTGTTGAGCTCGTTCACAGAAATGCAGTCTGGAAGGCATTTGAAACGATTTGAGAGTTGGAAGATTTCGTGGTTCTGGATATGGGCTGGTCAAAGCGTAGACTTCATCAAGCGAACCCTCTCGAGGCCACTCGCGATTCTAGTTTGGGTACTCGGGTTTGGCCGGTAACATACATCATGTTTTACAAGAGCAACACCCGCGACTGTAGCTGATCTATCCTTTGTAAATCCGTACTGTTCACTATGAAAAAGACCATTTCTAGAAAAGATAGTACCTGATTAAAAAATAGGTTTTCAAATATTTTACTACCGTCCTATTTTTTTAACTTTAATAATACCTATTCTACATTGTTTTCACTTTGTCACTGGATTTCAAAATAGTTTGTCTGGTATATATTGATTTTGCACATATTCTGTTAAAGACTTTTGAATAAGTTTAAACAAATTTAACAAAGTCAGGATTCTGATTCATGATTATAAGCTTTGATAGCAAGTAATTCGTATAACCTACTAGCTGATGCCCGCGACTTCGTCCGCGTGGACTTTATGACGCCGGCATATTAATATACCTTAATACTAACTAAACATGCATAATAGAATACTTGTAGCAGTGTTATAAAATTGTATGGAATTGCATTGACTGTTGCTAAATACTGGAGGAATTAAATATAGAACTTTTTGAGCCACCGACACGATAAGAAGAAGACTATATAGCTAGCTCCAAGTGAGCTTGCGCTACTTCACCAAACTTTGAGGTATGGGCAGAGCGCCTTCAACCTATCGCACATCTCCAAAGGGCCTTCGGGAGAGACGGACCTCGGCTTTAGGTGTTGCCTGTGTACTCAAGGCTTGGAGAGACAGCAAACTCTTATGTTTTGCCGTATGGGCTTAAAACTACGTTGCCAAAAGGGGGACCGCTGGGCGGTCACCAGTAATTTGAGCTAATTGTACTCTACGCACTCAATCCCAGAGGAGAGTGTGACTCTGTAAAATTGTCGATATAAAATTTAACATGGTAGGTACTTAGTGTATCAGATGTTCTAAATCTTCGATTTTTTTCACGTCAACAAAAAATACTAATCAGGCTGAACAACTTTTGCTACAGCGTCATTTTTATATTTCCTATAATTTACCTGGACCGTTATAGTTCTGCGTCAGGTGTTCCAAATCTTCAAATAAAATACCTCAACAAATAATGCTCATCAGGTTGAATAACTTTTGCTAAGGCGTCATTTATACATGGCGAAATTTTGATCGTTCCGGACCATTAGAGGGGTGATTCAGCCCGTCAATATAAACAACTTTTCCTGTGGGACAAATGCTATAAACTCGAAAAAAAAATCGACATTCCTATACAAATTGCCCCTATGAAAATGTCGAAATAAAATTTGAGTTTCCAGCATTGGTCCCATAAAAAAATGGTTCATATCGACGGGCTAAATCACCCCTTTAAGGGTTCAAAACGATCAAAATTTCGCCATGTATATTTCTTATTGTTTACCTGGACCATTATGGTGTTGCATGAGGTGTTCCAAATCTCAGATTTTTTATACCTCAACAAAAATGCTCATTTTGCTAAGGCTCCACTCTTATATTTCTTATAGTTTAGCTGGATTATTGTGATGCTGCATCAGGTGTTCCATTTTTCAAAATTATTTCTAACTTATATGTTGCCCCGGCTTAATAGCTATATAGCAAAAAAAGTTTCATTCGAATCCGTCCAATATTTCCGGAGATAAACGTGATCATACATACAGACAGACAGACAGAAAAAAAATACAAAAAAATTTTTTTGCTTTCTATTATTCTTTTTAAGTGTCCCTCTATCCATTTCAGTCAAAAAAACTAAATGTACAGACAAAATATTTTTACTGTTTTATTATATGTATAGATGGACCATTATGGTTCTGCGTTAGGTGTTCCAAATCTTTAAATTAAATACCTTAACAAAAAATGCTCATCAGGTTGAATAACTTTTGCTAAGACGTCATTTATATATTTCTTACGATTTTACTTAGGTGTTCCAAATCTCAGATATGTTATACCTCAACAAAAATGCTCATCAGGCTTAACAACTTTTGCTAAGGCTCCTCTTTTATATTTCTTATAGTTCAGCTAGACCATTACAATGCTGCATCAGGTGTTCCAGTTTCCAAAACTATTTCTACTCTATATGTTGCGCCGGTTTAATAGCTATATAACAAAAAAGTTTCATTCAAATCCATCTAATATTTCCGGAGAAAAAACGTGATCATACATACAGACAGACAGACAAGAAATTATATTTTTTTTTTGCTTTCTTTTATTCTTTTTAAGTGTTCCTCTATCCATTTTAGTCAAAAATACAAAATGTACAGACAAAATATTTGTACTGTTTTACTATATGTATAGATTACAGATGTAAATATCTGGAATCTAACTTAATTTCTTAAGATTATATTTAGTGCTAGTTTTAATTTTGAACACATTTTTAAATTCTGATTCAAAGCATTTATTATACAGTATATCTCTAATTTCCTCAATTAAAAAATTTTCATTTTGCGTTTGGTAATAGATTACATACACTAAAATATACTAATAAAATAATACAAAAAGTAAAATTCCGATTGCTGTAACGATTTTCACAAAACTGATATTAGACGTTCGACAGGGATACAAATTCCGGATACAAAGAAATATCATAAAAAATTAAAATTACATATCTTGAATTAACACTCACGGAAAAAATTATATATCGGAATCGGAAGTAATAAGCGAATTTTTTTATCTTTATTTCATTCACATCAATTTCGAAGTACTTATTTGAGTGACCACTGTATTATATTGCATTGACATTCTTGATTGAAGTAGAAAGAGTCAGAATATACTGTAGAACGTGTAGAACAAAGAGAGCGATAGGGTAACAGTAACCGAATGCTAAGTGGTATAATCGACACTTTCAGGTTACTGGTAAGTCGAGTTACTATTAGTTAACTAGTTTGAAGGAGTTACCATAACGTTAGGGTAAGTCAATCGATAGGGTAACTCTAATAAAGGGTAGCCTTATGATAGAGTTACCCGATCGATAGACTTAATCAAATGAAGGGGTTTTCCGGTCCCTGCTTCATGGGAGTGGCACAAAATATCTCTTGAAGTACTGCGGAATATTTTAGAAAATTTTACCAACCGTTTGTCTCTATGTGTCCGCGTTAAAGGAGGGTATTTAGGAGAATATAGGGATTTTCGTATAAAAACTAATAAAAAACTAAAACTTAACTTAAAAACAAAAATTAAAACTATTAAATAAAAACCTAACTAGATACATACAAAAACAAAGCTATAAATAAAAAATGTCCCGCATGTCGTTGTCACACGAAAGGGTACCCAGAATGCTGGCAGCATTGCCACGTTGAATGGCAATAAAATAAATAAATATAAATAAAATAAATAAAATAAATAAAATAAATAAAATAAATAAAATAAGTAAAATAAATAAAATAAATAAAATAAATAAAATAAATAAAATAAATAAAATAAATAAAATAAATAAAATAAATAAAATAAATAAAATAAATAAAATAAATAAAATAAATAAAATAAATAAAATAAATAAAATAAATAAAATAAATAAAATAAATAAAATAAATAAAATAAATAAAATAAATAAAATAAATAAAATAAATAAAATAAATAAAATAAATAAAATAAATAAAATAAATAATATAAATAATATAAATAAAATAAATAAAATAAATAAAATAAATAAAATAAATAAAATAAATAAAATAAATAAAATAAATAAAATAAATAAAATAAATAAAATAAATAAATGTATCGTATAAAATAAATTGTAGTTATAAAATTTGTAACTTAATTTAAGTCAAGTGTAAAAATAGAATTACTTTATGAAATGAAATGAAATGAAATTTTATTCAAATTTGGATATCATGTATCGCTTTTTGAACGTCATATTTTTTTTTTAATTTGCAAAATCGAAAAACTACTAGCGTTTCGGAAAGACCACTGCTGAGAAGAATACGCCGAAAGAAACTCAGTCCAGTTTTGTTCTCAGTCCAGTTTGTTTTTAAAACTTTTGTCAACGTTTTGTGGGCCACCTTATATGCGAACTCTACCACGAACAATTGTTCGTGGTTTATACTAAACAACCTAAAACTTACTTTATTATTCGTGAGAGTAACAAAAATTCAAACTGGAAGTCTGGCAAAATGTGAGCCGAACATCCATTAAAACTTAGGTATATTTTAGCAAACAAAGTGTAATTGCCTTCTTTTGAGGACAGCTCATAAAACTTATTTTTTTTATATAATGACTCCTCTTTGTTAGTGAAATTTCAGTAATTTATCACGTTAGTACAAAAGACTACTGACATTAATCTTGAAAACCTAGGTACTGTGATGTAGCAAGAAATATACAGATTATTTGATAATTATTTTTTAGGGTTCTGTAGTCTACAGTCTTTACAGATTCGTCATGCCGGTTTTTCCGTATGTTACAAGCATTTTACTCTGAAACTATTAAGACTACGCACTAGAATCTTGGTAGGTAGATCTGTATTGTGAGAACCCCTTCACAATTTAAGAACAAAAAAAAGATGATTATGGTGGCATGAAACTGAAACTAAGAAAAACATCATTAAATTATGATATTGTGATTCCATAAACCATTTTTTCTCAATATCAACCGTTTACCCTCTGTAACTTTTAATCATTTTTGAGATAAAGCATATTTTCAAAAATCGCAAATACAACTTTGTCTTTGTCGTTCATACAAACACTATGAAAAATAAAGTACTTTTTGCTGACAAAAAAATATGGTGATATTTTGGGTAATCTAAGCTTGTTACTACGAAACCCTTCATTGGCCAATGGCCAAGTTGGCCGCTGTTTTAGCTATGAAGAATGTCATTTCACTCTCTAATTATGGACATGAATCATCATGAACTTGGTAGGCATGTTTTCTGATGTAAGCACTAGTCGCAGGGTTTGATAAGGCACTGAAATTGGATAATATATGCCAAGCAGTGACAGCTGACGCAACGTTGGCCAAAAATAGTTTACCGGGAGTTTGTGGTGGGAAGTCAAGGGGTGCAGTTGGGGTTTGCCTTGGACGATTTTGCAAATTGATTTTAATGGACTTCATAATATGAAATTGGTGTAGTTTGGTGTTATGAATGGTCGTGCTCATGAACAATTTATGAAATAGTTAAAGTGGACTGTTTTATGGACTCGTATAGATTTGTCACGGAGGCTCCCACGAGGCATCTAGGAGCATACGCCATCTTTTTACAACACCGATACTTAGTGTCTCAATTTATTGGACATTGGCAGAGTCACTGAATCTCACTGAATCTCGGTGGAAGCCATATTATAAAACAGAAATAAAATAAATAATTATATAGGGACATATCACACAAATTGAGCTAGCCCCACAGTAAGTTATGAACTTGTGTCGCAGGATACTAACTCAACGATACTATATTTTTATAATATATACTTATATAGATAAACATCCAAGACCCAGGTCAGACTGACAAAAATCGAAGAAGAAGAAGAAGTTTACCGGACCCGACGCCTCAGTGCTGCCGTTACCTATTTCCTCATTTTCTCTGTCTTTCGCAAATTACCGCTGCATCTCGGTTGCGTTTGGTTAACTTTGGTTATCAACAAAAATCATAAGCTTACATCGTTTTTAAGCTTACCCTAGGCGGTATCAATCCATTTTAAATTCGAGATTACCTCGACTTTTCAGGAATATGAAAACTTACCCAAACTTTCCTAAGACAACTTTCAACATGTGATTTGTTGTTTTTTTTTTGCCTTGAGTAATGCCTTGAATATAGGTATGAAGTTATCAACTTTTAGTATCATATACATTAATTTTCTCTTTTTATATAATACAGTGGTACTAATCTACTTATTTACTCGTAGCAAACCAAAATCTAAATATATATAACTCAAAGGTGACTGACTGACTGACATAGTGATCTATCAACGCACAGCCCAAACCACTAGACGGATCGGGCTGAAATTTGGCATGCAGGCAGATCTTATGATGTAGGCATCCGCTAAGAAAGGATTTTGAACAATTCTACTTCTTAACGCGAGCGAAGCCGCGGGCAAAAGCTAGTGTAGATATAAATTCCAAAAGATCTCTGAGTGTTATGAAAATATAATAGTTTTTTATTTCAAGATACCAACTAGCAGACTGCGCGCTTGGTTACTTAGCTTATTGTAACATAAAAACTGCAGACTACGTTGTGATGCTTTGTGTCACTTTACATTTAGAAATAACTAAAGTAGCAGCTCCTTCAAATTTCATGACTATTATATTTATTACTTACTAAGTAGCTTTTACTTTTTAGGGTTCCGTACAAAAGTTGAAAAACGGAACCCTTATAGGATCACTCGAGCGTCTGTCTGTCCGTCCGTCCGTCTGTCACAGCCGATTTTCTCCAAATCTACTGAACCAAATTAGATGAAATTTGGTAAGATATTGTAATCCTATGACCCAAACACGGATGCGCAAAGTAAATAAAGATTTTTTTGAAATAAGGGTCATTTTGAGGGGCCCGATTACAAAATTAATAAAAAAAGTTTTACAAACCTTACTGTGTCATATATCAAATGAAAGGGCTCATTATGAGGATCTCAAAAATATTTTTTTTTGTTCGGGTAAAATCAATACTTTTGATTTTATTCACGAAAGAAGGCAAAAATTGACAATTGACCCCCCCCCCTGATCTCCGAAACTACTGGGCCGAAAGTTTAAAAAATATAGTTCATTCCTTGAAGATTACAGGAAAAATAATAAGAATTCTATCACTTGAAAATTAATTGGTAGACTCACAATAATAAGTTCATCTAGGGAAATAGTTCACTAAAACACCACTAGATGGCGCTAGTCAATTGAATAAAACATTTTTTGCACATTGTGTGTGTGTTCACGAAGCATATTGTACGGAACCCTCATTGCGCGAGTTTGACTCACACTTGGCCGGTTTTATTTAGTTGTGGTACAGCCACGCTACCGGCGAAATTCACTTTTGCTAGTAGCATGAATGGGCCGGCTCGTCTAACGACGTACCACACTCTCTCAGAAAATCATGAGTAGCTTTACCGCTGCTTTGCTTCGTCCGGTGAGAGAGAGAGCCGGAGTTCTATCCCCTCTCCCCTCTGGTTAGATAATATTAAAGCTAACCTATGTATGCCACATTTTAAAAAGATTGGTTTAGAAGATGAAGTATGAAGAGGTAAGACACAAACAAATGAACACACAAATATATACCTATAAAAACTCACTTACGCATTTATAATATTAGTAGGGATGTTCATAGCTCTGCCAATGCCCGATTATTCCAATTCAGAACACTGTGTGTATACGTACAGTGCTGTGTATCAGGGAAAGCTCATTATTCAAAATAGAGCTTTCCTTACCTTCGTATCTTAATACATCCTCCCATGGGTAGTGTAATGTATAATGCATGCTTAAAGCTGGCGTCTTGTTCCTTTGAGCGCATTTTCAGTTATCTCATATTGAAGCATCGGTATTTTACCTACTCCTATAGTAAGTCTGTGGACCTATATAAAGTGCGAATATTCTAACCACTTGCATTAATGAAATTTTAGTAAGTACTAGTTTTGTAGAAAAATATATATAGAAGGTAGTATGAATATTTACTTTTTTATACCTATATGAAAAAGGAAAAAGCCTAGAGGCAAATATGAAGTAGATTTAAAATAAATCCCATCCCATCCCAATCCCAACTAATATTATAAATGTGAAAGTGAGTTTGTTTGTTTATTTGTTTGTTTGTTACGCTTTCACGCCGTACCTACTGAAAAAGCAAAATTGACGAACTCATTGACTGACTGAAAAATATGTTTCCTGAAATTCAATAACCCGATAACGGGTGTCAAAGAAAAGAAAACTGTTCTTCATGATTACGTGCCACGAGTAGCTACAACTACGGCTACTATAGATTTATTTCGTCGATCTATAATTTTACTTGGAAAATAACTGACCGAGTAGGGTTATCTAAACAATTTATTAAAACATTATATCACCTGTAATCAAACTTACGGTTCCCTTTATTCCAGATTGACGTTCCGCGGGTCGAAAAAATGTAACCCACGCACTGTATTAGAGAATAAAAAAATCTGTTAAGTGCGAGTCGGACTCGCGCACGCAGGGTTCCGTACCATTATCTGTGTGATTTGTCCGTATATATATTATTATTATATTATATTATTATTATTATCCTATACAACATTAGACTATCGAGTAAAAACGGCAATAAAATCATGTTTGTTGTATGGGAGCCCCCTATATGCTATGAATATTTCAAGAGTCGACCTGTTGCCGTTAATAATATCGAACAAAAAACGGCAATAAAGTCCTTAAATAATTATTTTATTCTCTTTTTAGTGAACATACATACATACTATCACGTCTTTATCCCTTGCGGGGTAGACAAAGCCGAAGGTCATAAAACCCAAAGACCACGTTTAACGTGTTAGTGGGCGTTAAGGAAGAAAGCGGAATGACAGACCGACAGACAGCCAGACGGACATCTAAGTCTTAGCAAACAGATCTCTTAAAATGATGCTATGTATAGTGCAAGTAGCACACAAGCTTTTAATAGGTACTAACTGTAGAATACAAATCGATTTTAGAACTATTAGATTTGAAGTTTATTAAAACATTTTTTATATATAATTTATAATTAAGCATGTCAAGATGCAAATAAATTACTTAATTTTCTCATATTTTAGTATGACCTGAAATATTAATTTAGCGTTTTCTTTACAGGTAAGTGCAAGCTGGGGTGCCAAATGTGCTTTTAAGAAGAGCTGGGATGAACTCCGTGGTATAGAGTAAAAACCGAAAAAGGTTTTTAGAAAATAAGTGTAAGGATAAAACGAGTAGCAATAGTTAACATGTGAAATATTTGACATATTTTCTGTCATTTTAATCAATTTTATTACTTACCTACGCATTATGAAAAAATCCTAATCTGACTGTTTATTTTTCACTAATTTTCCATCCAGTTACATGATGTTCGATCCAGTTATATAGACTATGATCACGAAGGAACTCTTTCGTGACTATGGTCAAAATAAAGAAAACTCAAAAATGACAAAAGTCGCGATACATATCCCGATATGTTTCATTCTAATGTTGATAACCGTGAAAATTTAAAAAGCTACAACATATCATAGTTTACATCCAATCACAAAATGATTGTGTTCAAAAATAAGCACTATATATTTATGGTACCTACTTAAAGGTACTTATTTTTTCTTCCCATTATTTCAATTCTACTAAGAGGCATGTTTAAGGTTCACGTTCAAAATTCATAAACTTCAAACCAATGGTTTTGTCTGTCATTGCCGCCGCCTGAAGATACCTGGCATCTAGACAAAGTTTGGCCCTAAGCCGTCCCAAGGCAACGTGATTGAGTAATCCCTAGACCTCAGGGAGATCCTTACCAGATAGTGTAAAGCATGTTTAATTAGAAATATTTATTAACTAGCTTTCGCCTACGGTTTCGCTCGCGTGAATGTCGATCCTTAGAAAAAAGTGCCCTCCTCCTGGATAACATTACCCTGGGTTTCCCCCGGGCCTCAAACTACCTCCATAACAAATTTCATAAATTGAGTGAAGTGACTAGAGCATGTGCCGTGTGGTTTCCGGCAGAGTAGAATAAGACCACTCCAAGTCATCCCGTGGATGTCGTAAAAGGCGACTAAGGAAACACAAGCTAAACAAAGCTTATTAACATCAAAGAGACCTCTCCAACCCATCTGGCCAGCGTGGAGAGTGTAGGCCAAATCCTCTGACTGCTCAGGCTAGTATATGGCTCTGGTAGTACATAGAGGGTCGTGCTCCTGCAGTGGAGACTGGAAGGACCTGATGATGATGATGATGATGACTAGAGCATGAAGAAGTAACAGATATAAAGAGCTACTTTAGCATTTATTATAAGATATTGATATTGTAACTCATAATGCCTCTGGCGGAGACAAAATTAAACCGCGCTGTAGTATTTCCCTTATTATTACAAACACGTATTCTATATCCAATAAGCGATAATACGTGGTCGTGACACTTACTATCCAGAAAGAAAACTAAGATGAGGTAAGAAAGTTTATCCTTTACTTTCATGGATCTTACTTACAATCTAAATCGTAATAATAAAAATGTAAGATAAATAAAAACTCTTAATCCTTAGCGATCTCATTCACATCTTCGTGCGATTAGACTTGTAAATTATATCTCTATTTGGTTTATATAGCTTAATTATTAATATAATTAAATAAACTAATAAAATGAATATAAACAGACAAGTCGCACCAATTAAGCTGGGCCCAAAGTAAGTTCATGACCTGTGTAATGGGATGGGATACTAACTCAACGATTCCAAGACACAGATCAATCTGAAAAAGATCATTTTCTATCGTGACCTGACCGGGGATGAACCCGAGACCTGTAATATGACAGCCTGGCACAATGACTACCAGGCCATAACAGAGGTCGTCTCTGAAATGAATTAAAAATATTTCTAATCAAGGTTCCTCAAACGTTTTCTCTGAGTCCTAAACCATACAGGGGAGGTGCAAATTGAAACATCCGGTCCAGCAATTCATGCAAGTTTATGCCGTATAATAACTATAATATTATTGCCACCGGGGGAGGACTGGCCCCCTGCTGTAATTTAGTCCGAAATGGAGGTTTCGGAGCGCGTTGAGAATGATTGGTCTTAGATAAACATGTAGTATTTACAGCCCGGTAACATTTTTTTTGCTTTAATGCGGTCCTTATGACATCGGAAGTTGGTTCATAATTACTTGACTAGTTCATAACTACTGGACTAGGTCCTTTATATTTACACCACTCAAAATTGCCCAAAATTTTTATAATAATCGCAAATGTATTGAAATACGTTGTATGATGCTCGTACTCAGTTAGCTGGCTATTACAGGCATCGGTTTATTATGATATTCACCTCGACTTACCTTCGATTAGCTTACTGTAATTGTATCATAATGTACTATTATTTTCCAAAATATTGTGATGCTGGACACTGATCAAACAATTTTTTTTTCAAAATAGAAATGTCATGTTCCAACGGAATAATCATTACGACCCTACATAGAGCCTCTACACATACAGATCCTTTGCGTGGTAATAAAGGTGATATTAGGCCGAGATCCCTTAGGTCCTTGCTACGAAAATATTTATCTGTTTTGTAAGTTACCCTCATTTATATCCGCTAGTGGTATATTGCATTAGCCACGCGACATTACACAGGTAATTCCTGAAATAACTAACTTTTTTTTTGTTGGTCACTATTATAGTGTCCCCTGGGTTCCGATGCATGAGTGTAAATCCAGGAAAATTATCTAATTAAAAATATCATTTCAAGTAGTAATCTGACATTAAAAGTCTATATTTTAATATTTTATATGGGTACAAGATATATATTTTAAGGACTACCTAGAAGTCGTGCCGTCTTAAATAGTTACAAGGATTGACTTTAAAACTATTAACTAGGTGCATTTCTTTGCAGACGCAAATACGTTACGATTCCAATTAGAGTGCGTTGTAGAGGTAGTTTCATACAATAAACTGCTCGAGTTAAGGCGATGTGGTATCAGACCCTAGCGGCACCCAGCAATTAGTTCTTTTAATCATAAATCATATCAATTTTAAAAAACTAATAGCTGAATGCCCTTGTAAATTACTTGTAGTATTCTTGATATATTTTTTTTAAACTAGTACCAAAAATACTGCAGGTATTTTATTAGGCCATTCAGCTATTAGATTTTTTAAATTTGATATGATTTAGGATTAAAAGAATTTATTGCTGGGTGGCGCTAGTGTCTGATACCACAGCGCCTTACGAGTTTACGAGTTGATAAGTGTGCTGTGACCTTTACTCGTTTTTTTTCCTCCCGAGAAAAGGATCAAAATACCTTGATAAACTTTGAAATGTATTAAAAATGTGAATTACTTATACCTGTTCAAGCACTCTCTGAAACCTTTGATAACTGAGTATGGGGTTTCACTTTAGTAAGAATTATTCACTTTGCCGTCGAGAAACGTTTAGATATGAGTGTACTAAAGGTTTTATGACGAGAATTCATATGAATTTCGAGAATAATACCTACTATACGAGTACACTGGTAGCTTTGAATTGTTGTAATTTTTTTATATTTGCGCACATTCTCTAAAAATTGCAAGTGTTCAGGATCTTTCACAGTTTAAAGGATACAGCCGACGACCGACAGACGGACGAACTAACAGCGGAGGATTATTAATATTGACGCGTTTTTCCCTGTCGGGTTTGCAACCCTAAAATTGATAAGTAGCAAGGCCGCTTGTTAGAGTAACCTTTATGAGAGGTTTTAATATTTCTCAATTTTAGCAATTTGCAGAAGATCAAACACTTTGAAAATTGAATCTAAATTTATTTGTAACTAGCTGTTACCCGCGGCTTCGCCGCATGATACATAGCCTATGTCCTTCTCAGTACCTTAACCTATGTGTATGCAAAATTTCATGATGATCGGTTCAGTAGATACGGCGTGAAAGCGTAACAAACAAACAAATAAACAAACAAACAAACTCACTTTCGCATTTATAATATTAGTTAGGATTGTCCTTTGATAATAATAACACGGGGGTGGTTTCCATTTTCCCTTAACATCACCTGCTATGTTATATCGGACTTAGTACCACTTCAGAATAAAAATTATCTCCCATTAAAGTATTTCCATAGAGATAACATCACGCGCGTGTAATTTGGCAACATTACACGTGACGTACACTAGCCACACCCATAGATTTAGATTTATAGACAAAATTATTCTAAAAGTAACTGTAAGGAAAATAATTTTCAAATTGATAAGAATAATTCTCAAATCCAAATCTACCATGGGTGTGGCTTGTGTACGAGAAATCATGTACGTTTTCCCTGTTCTTGTTTTTATATAAATGTTATCGCGTCTTCTTTTGATATGTCTTCAAAGGCAGTTGAGAGGTAGTCGTGAAACTGTGTATGAGAAAGTAAGTGAGCGTGCTGTTAGCACCCGACACAACAAACAAACAAGCACACGCACTTGTTTTTGGTCTCTTGCAATCCGTAATGAATTTATCACTTTAGTATGATATAACTATAACTTAAAAATGAAAATATTTTTTTTTCGCGTGTCAAATTATTTAAGCTATATAAAAAATGTTTGCTTATTGAGTAAAAATGTTCCTTATTTCCTTACCGGAAGTACCTACGCTACAGGGTTATTTGTCTTTGCCGTGAGTGAGCGAACAATGTGTTGATCCAGCAACAGTTGTTTAGGTATTCTTTGTCTAGAACTAATGACTCTAAAAAGCTTGTTGATACGAATATTAAAAGTGCTTATTTTCGTGTTTACGAAGTACTAAACTGAAAACATCTGGAATTGGAAAATGCATATTCCATGGTTGTACGTTTTGTACAAAACCCTTTTCCACAACCGATTTTACTTGCTAATGAGCAATAAAATTATGCGTAAAATTAAAATTGTTATCGGAGCCGCCGACGGCGGACCGGGTTTCTGCTAAAGAGATTAATAATAATAGAAATCCAACTCCCGCCATTTATTATTCTTTTTCTTTATTTAATTTGCGATATCTTCACAGAACAGTTCAAAAATATTATTTTTATTATTTCATCAAAGATATAAAGTAAAAGAATAATAGATAATAAAAAAACTGTGTTTGTTAGAAAAATAAAAAATACTAAAACAGCGAGCCTACCCAATATATGTACCTACATTAATTTTTTTTTTTATTTTTAAATCACACACATCTCATCAATCAAACATTCGTAACTTATGGGTAAAGGTAGACAGACCCTCGAGTGGCAAAACCTAAAGCCCGTATTTACTGTAATTATTATATTACGGCAATGGAAATATTTACCTATTTAACGATTCATCTAATGTATCATTATTAGTCTAAGTTAATGTCAATTTGTTATCTGGCTTTTGCCTTGCATCGACGCCGGTGTTGGAGAATATACTTGTACATTTTAAAGTATCTACGTGAGTAGTTACAACGTATTGCAGTACAAAGTAGCAACGCTAAGTAAAGTTGATGAAGTTTGCGGAGCGCAGCCCAATAAATATTTGATGTGACAGGCACTTCATTGAGTTACCTTCAAAGTTAGCAACACTGCAACCGCGTCATTGTAGCTGGTGAAGCGAGCAGGATCGTTGAATAGTAGATAAAGCAGTGAATAAGCCATAAAGATTAAACTTTATCGTGTCGCCGCGCTGAGTCGCCGACCGCGCCGCCACGCTCACATAAGGTTGAGTGAGAGGCAAAGGGCTAATTAGGCTGTTGAATTAGAGATTGCGCTGATAAAAACGTATTTTACGAACTCTTGAAGATTACTCGTAGGTTCTTTCATTTACAAAAATGTTGTCGTTTACAGTCCCTGATGCGGAAGACAAAGTGTTTAATCTTGTAAACATATAAGAACAGATTTGAATGATGCTGTCGGTAATAAGAGGACGACATCGTCTATACATTAGTATCAATGCAAAGAGCGATTAGACTTCTTTCAGCGCGATCGCACAAACTTCGATAAACACTTAACCGCGCTTAAAAGTGCTGGACGGTATGCAAGGAATTTAAGGCATTGGGCGCGGGACGTGCGCGGCGGGGCGCGGCGCCCGCCCAGCGCTCAGTCGGCCTCGGCCTGCCGCCCGCGAGCGAGCTAGCCCCGTAGCACCTCGCGCTGCAACTCCCCGAAACATCGCTACTTCGCGGTTATCGCAGCTTCCACTATTCAAGTTTCGCACACGAGCAAACCGGACTCGCTCGGTGTTAGCAGCAGTGGTGCGAGCGCGATGTGCGGTGTTCCCGCGGACGCCGCCGCCGGCTGACCACCAGCACATGAACACATCATCACCACGTGCACTTGTAAGTATCTATTTATCAAACATTTTTTTGCGTTCTTTAATTATTGACCGTGTTTTTACCACTGCCTCTATGAAACACAAACGAGCAATGTTATACATTTTAATTAAACTCTGTATTTTAGCTTGGCTCTCCCCTAGTAAATTATGCATTTCAATTACATATTAATAGACTGGGAGTCTTACTAAATTGGTAAATAAACTCTTCGAGTTTATTTATTTTCTGTAAGGTTTAAATTGAGATGTCAATGAAATTTACAACCGTTCGACCCGAGGGTCTCGGGCCCAGGACAATTTAGCCCTCGTTTATGAGTAAGACACGTGTAACCGAGTGAATAAACCACTTGTTAGTAGCGGCAGCAACAGTTGCTAATATAACCATTTAGTTAAAACCTCTGCAGACACATAGTTTCTAAGATAAAATTAAACATAGACAAGGTTATAAAAGAATAATGGACTGGACTAAACAAAAAAACTGCTAGTAGGCATTTTTCAAAAAACTAATTTCACCTCATCATTATTTAGTCGTTGTAGATTAATTATACTAGAATCCAATTAAATTACAGCGGACGACCACCTGCGATGTATTTTACTCGGATTTAACAATTTCTGTTTTACAATTTATTCATACATTATTCTTGTTTAATGAGTGGAAAATTGTATGTCAACAGCGATTTAATGTAAAGTACTGCACGTTTAAAACTGTCTAGGTATTAATTATACAATTATTCCACTTGCGACGCTTGTTAAAATTTACATTATGCATTAATTGTCACATAACAAATTAAGTACCAACCTAATTTGATTTCGTATCATACAGACATTTTTGTATCTATTGTAGTTATTTCGCTTAGGTATACTAATCCGAACTAATATTTTTTATACAAAAGTGAGTTTGTTCGTTTGTTAATGTCTAAAATACTATATTTTTGAAATTTTGCATACATGACTTATGTAGATACTTTTTGTCCCGGAAAAATTGTAAGCCAGAAATCGATATTAACGATAGCGGAATGCGGCGGAAAGCAAAATATAAAAAAAAAAAACTATAATATATTACTCAATTTTAGTCCTTGTACAAATAGGTAAGTGCTTATTTTCTAACGAATAAGTAAACTAGTAATACCGGTCGCTGAGAAGTTAATATAAATTCTATTTATCCATTGTTTCGCAATTGCTCCATCTAACAATAGGCCAACATACCATCATGGCTATTGCTAGTATATTTTAGGAGCGAGTACGTAGGCAGGAGATATGTTTTACAAACTGGACGACTATAAAACTGAATATAACTCCGAATTTTACCGGAAAGAATACGAGCACCGTTTCGACTAAATATTTACCCACGTTAAACTAAAAACGTGATGTTATTGCATCTAACACGCACGCTTTCAACACATTCATATTTTATACTTAGGAACTGTAACAATATGATTACGACCTAAAAAGAGAGCGGGCGAAGGAGATCCATTAACTAAATATTTTACTATGGGAAACGGTTATATTCAAAGAGAATTGTTAATTAATCAACTTCAGCTTAGATTGAGCTTTTGTTGGGTCAGTTGTTTTGTAATATTACAGAATTGGCTTTAACGACTTACCGGGAGCGATTGTGACTGCGATAGCGAATCGTCCGAGTAAAACTTTATAACTTTAACTGGAGCATTGTTGGCTGGTAATCCAACTTGTTCGGTATACATTCATTTGTATCTACGATATTTTATTATGGATGTATCGGATTTCTTGATGTAGTACAGTAACAATCATTATTTGACTCCTACTTTAAAAATCTTGAATCTATTAGTAAATTGAGAGAACAACAAAACAATATTGAAGATATTGCTTTGTTTTTTATATTAATAATTGCCTCATATATCGAATGTTATTGTTGCCCTTAATAATACTATCTAGGTTTACTAACTAATCCACGTTTTGTGTCACAATCACTACTCAACTCTCTCACAACTCAATACGATAATCGCAAGATATAAATTTTAAAATAAAATTGTATTATTAAGCAGAAAAGTGAACAGTACGAGGTAACAGTACGAGTTCGAGACTTCAATTTTCTATAGATACGATTTTTCACCGGACTCTGTTAGAACCACAATAAATGCTTTGGATACAATATTTAACAATTTTGAATTCAACTTCCACTAACTACAAGAAAGAAACTAGCCCGCTTAATCTAACTTCGAATAAAGATAATATGGCATTTATACTATCAACCCGTTAAGCGACTACTATGTCGCATACATACAGATAGACTAGTGTGTGAACGATGGATAAAACAATCCTCTTTTTGTTCGGCAGTTGGATCAGTAGTACTCACCTACATAAGATGGGCTTGTATACTTCTTAGCAAATATATTGGACTCGTATACTTCAGAGCTGTACTTTTAGTTTTTTGATGACCACGAACATACTAACGGAAATTCAGTCTTGGCCTATCTGCCACTTGGCTTCGCCACTTACTTCTTATTACTTTACCTTTTCCATACATTTGGTCCGATCAGCTAGACACTTCTGTATGGGCATGTCAATTCTTTTTTAAGTTCCCAGCATTGGTTCCATATCTAAAGTTGTTTATGTTGATGGGCTGAGTCACCCTTTGAAGTTTGTGTACTGATTTCAAAATAAGGGTGTATAATGGAATAATGAAAATGCCGCTTTTGACTACGTAATATTTAAATTCCTTTGCGAGGCTTTGTTGAACAATATCAACTAGTATCCTGGTTCCGTTTGCTCGCTTCCGTGGCCTTAGCGCACAAAGCTTTGTTGGTGCGAATTAGTTCTGCGTTGGTAGCTTTTTGGATTGTGTGCTGCCGTCGTTTTCAACGTTATCGAGGAGACCTGTTATCATTATACTATCGTATCACTCATCATCAAATATTTTTCTATAGTTATTTAATCACATCTACCTAATTCTGCCGTGATTATTTAGAATTGAGTACTTATTTGCAGATAGATAACTCTTGAAGAAAGAGAACCAGATTTTATAATTTGATTCGGATTTTATTTATATGTATTATTATTCCTAGTGATAGTAGGCTAAATAGTTTGACATATAGTATTAGTAAACCGGTCTGTTTGATTTGTTATTTCATCTTGTATTATTTTAATTATTTTATAAAAATCCTACGATGTGGTCAAATATACATGAAAAATATATCATACTATATGTACGAGTATATGTTATGAAATTTTGCACTACGTGTTATATCATACCGTTTGTGAGATGGGAACGATTTAAATCAAGAATGAACTCAATATTTTAATGACTGAGCTAAGTAGTCATGGTTGATCTACCATAAGTACTTAGTAAGTTGTTTTGCTTTCTTATATCTTTTTTATTAAGCTCCGACTTATTTTGCTTTTGTTATTTTTAAGCCACGTGCAAAGGCTTACGACAGATACCTATAGGTATAATGTTATTGAGCCCATCTAGCGTCTATCAGAGTTCTTTATATTTTACGCAGTAAGCCCTTGCCGCGTCCGCGTCGGAGCTGCCTATTGTTACTGCCTGGATATAAGACAAATAAACTAAGTCGCAGCGTTCAGGTAATCAGATAGTGGGTAGCAGTCTTATAATTACTTTCATAATCAGGTCTTATTTAGAGTCCACTGCAGGAGCACATCCCTCTCTGTTCTACCAGAGCCAATATATAATTAGCCACAGCAGTCAGAGGATTTAGCCTACGCTCTCCACGCTGGCCAGATAGGTTGGAGAGGTCTCTTTGATTAAGCTTTGTTTAGCTTTTATTTCTGAAGTCGCCTTCTGCGACATTCACGGTAAGAGTTGGAGTTGTCCTTTTCTACTCTGCCGGGAAGCACACGGCATTATGTCTTTGTCTACATAGAAATATGTTTCTTAAATAGAAAAATAAGATAAATACGCGGAATTAAAAAAGGAAACGAAGTAAAAAGTAGCATCCCGAAAAACTGCTTTTTTGCTAAATTTTGTAACCATTTTAAAATATTAGATTTCGGCAAATGTTATGTCAGAGTAGTCTTTATTACTTAAGTCATTATCATCATCATCAGATCTTTATTTTATTCTCCTGCACCCTCTTTATACTACCAGAGCCATATATTGGCCAGAGCCATAGATATTAGAATAATACTAGGTGCCAGAGCAGTCAGAGGATTTAGCATACACTCTCCACGCTGGCCAGACAGGTTGGAGAGATCTCTTTGATGTTTTTATGCTTTTTTTAGCTTGAAATTCCTAAGTCGCCGTCTACGAGATCTACGGGAAGACTTGGAGTAGTCTTATTGTACTCTGCCGGGAACCACACGGCTATACTACTTATAGGGTCCTCCCACACAGCAGTTATATAACGTTATATAACAATGTGTAACAACGATAACATTCTATAACACCATACAATATCAAAAATGTTATTGTGTTACACATTGTTATATAACGTTATATAACTGCTGTGTTAGCACCCTTACTTTACAAATTAATCACGTTTTTTTTTCAGCAAAGAGCAGTAAAACCAAATATTATGGTGATTTATATGCTTAGCTTTGCTAGAAAATTATCTAGCTCGTTGTATAGTAAGTTTTTAATAAGCATCACCGGTACTTTACAGAATAGTTAACGTTATCCTATGTTATGGTTTGTTGTTGATACTAATTCAAGTCAGCAATTAAATATTTATGAAATCAAAAATGTTTTACATTAACATTTTAAATAAAAACCTTAATCAGAAGACAATTGCCTCTTCAGACCCAGTCGTATTCTGGCTAGCTTTCACTCTATGCCATCGACTAAATTATTGTGCCACTCGCGTCACATACAAATCCCTGCAATTAGGTTTTTATCCTCAAATTTCCAACGGGAACCTTTCTGGTACCGTTCGCTCGCGACCCAGACGCGTCTAATCATGTTACATATAAAATTTAGGATTTGTGTTACGCGTGTAATATAAAACACTAAACAAATTCCATGCTACTCATTCTCGTTTTCTGTATACTCAGCGCGGCCTCCCTCTCTCTCTTACTCTCTGCTTTAAAACTAATTTTTATTCTTATTTTAGGTATTTAATATATTTTTTTCATTCTTAATATGATATGCCTTATTTGCTGTTAGGAAAATGCTATTTATCAAGGTCTTCAAAGTCTTAAGCACGCTTTTTTAGTATATATATTAAATTATAAACAAGTTTCCTTTGTTATTTTAATATTTAAGTTTTAAAAATTAGGATACAAATAGCCTACACAAGTTGAGATAAACAACCAATTTGCTTTCATTAAATAATTTTCGCTGGAAAGTAATAAAACAAGACCTACTGAATTCATTATTTTTATATTTGATACCTTGTAGTGGAAAAATAAATATGCTCTCTACATTTTGTAGCAGTCCTTATCAAAGGCTTAGGTATAGAATAACAACGCCGGACTAAAAGTTTTTAATAAAGTAGAAATGTGAAATATAATAGGTCGGGAAAAAAGTAATTTCGTATTTTTATGTGTAAAGTTGAAATCAAATATCTTTAGTAATGTTGTATGTATCTGGCTGAATTAGATACCATCTGAAAGGTACGATTTTTAAGAATTCTATAGAAATGTACAAAATATTTTCCCTTAATTTTTTAACCGTTTCTTTGTTTAATAAAATGTATCAGATAAACGAAAAAAAAATAACATTTTCAAAAGTTAATAAAAAAATAAAGAAGTTATGCAAAATACGCAGAAAGTGAATTTTGGTATTTATGAACATAACGCAGTCCAAGTAATAATAGCACAAAGTAGGTTTAAGCGTTTTGTTTCTGAGAATTTTGATGTCAAAGTTACACCTCTTTTGTATGGACGGATAAAATCTTCATACAAAATACGAAATTACTTTCTCCCCGACCTAATATTTATTTATTTAAACTATATTACACAATTAAAATCGCCGTGCGGTTCCCGGCAGAGTAGAATAGGACCACTCCAAGTCATTCCGTGGATGTCGTAAAAGGCGACTAAGGAAACACAAGCTAAACAAAGCTTATTAACATCAAAGATACCTCTCCAACCCGTCTGGCCAGCGTGGAGAGTGTAGGCCAAATCCTCTGACTACTCAGGCTAGTATATGGCTCTGGTAGTACAGAGAGGGTCGTATGACGATTGCGTAAGTTAAACCATTGAGACTGATACCAGGATAAGTGATGATTTTATTAGAAATGCTACTCGTAACTTATATACTAAGGATATATACATAGGTATCGCATTGGTAGGGGAGATCGCTGATTTAGGAATACGTGTATATTCTTACGTGATGTACGTGTCTTGCTAAGTTAACAATATTTAAACACTTCCTGCAGGTACATCACGTTCGTATTCCTAAGGTCGCAATAGTACTCCCCCTTTTGTAAAAAATAAAAACAATTAACAATAAAATCAACAAAAATTCAAAAACTGTAACAACAATAAATTAACAAAAATGTAAAAACTGTAGCGAACGCAAATATACTATATCCATCAATTGTATAGTGCACGTGCTGAAAAACGCTGTGTAGGCAAATATTTCTGCGCGGCAAATTATGCGTTTATGCATTGACATTGACCCTGTGAATAGGTTTTTTTCCTTATACATAGTTGGTAGATATTGCAAACTTCTTATATCTCTTAATTTACATCTTGTCAATATGGTCTTGATGCGCAGTCTGAGCTTCTCGTATAGATACGTTTTCACTTGCCAGTTGCTTCAATCCCAGTGAGTCGGGAGATAATTTCTGCTTGCTCGTAGTCTTTTGTGAGACTGTAGAGAGCGATGTCGACTAGCGCCGATGGAAGTCCTGCCGAAATGCTCCGCTGAAGAGTGGCCCTCTATAAAAAATTCTAAGCGTGAGCTCGGCGGCTGTGCCGGACGTCATAATTGTCGAAATAAACATTGTGGGTGCTTAGGACCAGGAGCTCGGTGCGTCAGCTGCTGTGGCCCTGAAGTATGTCCCGTTTGCTGGCTTGCTCTTGAGACTGCTTGCTGTGAACCATTTGCTGCATCTCGAGAGACGTAATTTTCAGTTAAAGTAGTGCTTCTGTGATCGCCATTTTACTTTAATGTTTTCCTGTCAATATGTTGATCGCTGTTCCATCTTAAAGTTGTTCGCTCTTTTGCTTGCAGGCTTCAAAGTTATCAATTTATTGTCCTTGTTTGCCATGAAATCTATACCACTGTGTAAGTCGGTAGCAATTAGGCATTAGAACTTAATGATATCACGAAATGCGGTGCAGGATTCTTCGTTGCCAAACAAATTCTTCTTCAAATAATAGGCATATATTTAAATTATTTCTCATTACGCCTTTTTGAACAACATACGGCCATCGGCGGCCTTGCGATCTTGACCCCATTCAATTATTTGTTGTAGTTGCACTTTCGTTCGTTGTTGATTCCATGTGAAGTGATGCGATTTGTGACGTCAAATGCGTCATCATATTGATATCAGCTGTATACGTTGCTTGAATGTTTCTGTTGTGTTTTCCCTCTTTTGACGACGACAATTTTGACGTTAGTGATTAAATTACTGATTTTGATCGCCATTTTTTTTCTTGGAGTTGATGGCGATAGCCAGCGGTTGCGCTGGTTTTCCGTGGATTTTTGTTTGCCTCGGGAATGTCCATTGTGCATCGCATTTGCTTGGTGGATTCTGTGCCTCCTTTATAATGTCCGTTCAGCTATGGTGATAGAGGCCACAACGGTAGTGCTAGTATCAAACGATGTATCTTGAGAGGCGGCGGTGTTGATTCCCTTTACTGGTGTGGTCGAAGACATTGTCGACGGTAATGGTGAATGCCGATGAGTGCCTCTTGAATTTTCAAACCGGTGAGACCCGCTTGTGGGAAGCCGGTGAAAATGTGTACGTTGATTTAATCGTTCTTCAGGCTTGCGTCGTCGTTCGTTGTTGAGGCGCGTATCCATCACGTCGAACTACATCACGTCGGTTAGATCACGTCGGGGTCACCAATTATGGCGAGTGTGTAAATTAAACCACAGTTACCGGTACCAGGAATAAAGTGTTGATTTTATTAGAAATGCTACTCGTAACTTATATACTAAGGATATATACATAGGTATCGCATTGGTAGGGGAGATCGCTGATTTAGGAATACGTGTATATTCTTACGTGATGTACGTGTCTTGCTAAGTTAACAATATTTAAACACTTCCTGCAGGTACATCACGTTCGTATTCCTAA
The DNA here is from genome assembly GCA_963082605.1 of Rhodophaea formosa. Lineage (NCBI taxonomy): Eukaryota > Metazoa > Arthropoda > Insecta > Lepidoptera > Pyralidae > Rhodophaea > Rhodophaea formosa. Next base: position 13,342,415 of record OY720210.1, read on the forward strand.
GGTCGCAATAGGTCGTGCTCCTGCAGTGGAGACTAGAAAGACCTGATGATGATGATGACACAATTAAAAAAAAGTGTCCTAAAGGTGGACTTAATACCATATGGAATTCTCTCCCAGCCAAATCTTTGGACCAAATTGAGAATAAAAACCGGCCAAATGCGAGTCGGACTCGCGCACGAAGGGTTCCGTACCAGAAAAAAAGCTAAAAGCTGGTGCCATTAAACACTTGTTGTATGGGAGCCCCTCCTAAATACTGATTTTATTTTAACTATTTATTTTTAAAGTACTTAAATACATAACTTTAATAATTTGTAATTATTTCTAGCGTCGACGTGTAGCCATTATTAATATCGAGCGAAAACGGTAAAAAAATACCCTTTAATATTATTTTTATTTTATTTTTAGTACTTGGTATTATTGTGGCAATAAAAATACAACATATGTCAAAAATTTTAACCTCCTTGCTATTACAGTTAATGAGATACAGCAAAAAACGCCAACAACTACTCTGTTGTATGGGAGTCCCCCTTAATTATTATTATTATTTTAATTTTAGTATTTGTTGTTGTAGCCACAATAAAAATACATAATCTGTGCAAATTTCAACTGTCTAGCTATTACGGTTCTTGAGATCTAGCTCGGCGAGTGGTAGCCATGAAAAAGGGCTAAAATATCACGTTTTTTGTATGGGAGCCCCCCTTAATTATTATTAATATTTTGTTTTTAGTATTTGTTGTTATAACGGCAACAGAAATACACAATCTGTGAAAATTTGAACTGTCTAGCTATTACGGTTCTTGAGATACAGCCTGGTGACAGACGGACGGGCGGACGGACGGACGGACGGACAGCGAAGTCTTAGTAATAGGGTCCCGTTTTTACCCTTTGGGTACGGAGCCCTAAAAATGGGTTGTCGTGCGATAAAGTACCAATAAAAGAACAATTACATAATTTATGCGCTGAAAATGATATAAATCAATACATACATATAAATATATAGACAACGACAATTTGAGTAAAAATATACCTACATATCAACGAGAAAGCTTTTAGCTTTTCAGAGAAAAAATACTTTTCTAAAAACAATTTGTGTATACCCTCCTTGAAAGTAGTTGAAATATATTAAGTGTAAGCTTCCACCCACGGTTCCAATTACGCAGATCTCTCAGAAACAGAACTTTTTATAGATATTAAGGTATCTTATGAAGGTCTTTCCGTACCCCTGACAAAATGTATGCAAAATTTCATGACGATCTGTTCAATGGTCAAACTGTAAACCAAATAATTAAAAGCCAGATCTTTTGGCATCCTGTAGATAAGTATTTAAATGATATACCACAGAATTAATAATAGTACTAATGATATACTACTCTATATATTAAAATACAAAAAATTGGTACCCTTCATAAATAAATCAGTTCATATTATAAAATTGTAGTTTCGGTTGATTTTATTAGTATATTTTTTTCTGATTCATGTTATTATTCATGATCACGTTTTGTTAAGTATTCTGTAGCATCTGCTACGTCAAAAGAGAACGCGCTCGTAGAGGGACTTTACTAGCGTAGCACGCACGGGTCTACGTGCTACGGCTACGACGACGAAGAAGTCAGATGGGTGCGAGATATTTTGGTCTTTTATGTTTCGGTCTATCGCTTAAGATTATATATTTTGTAATGTCATGTTCATATTATTTTCTTAACCAGCGAGTCAACAATGTGGTTTTTTTTAATTTCATCAGTTAACTATAAATAATGTTAATGTTTTGTCATGCACTTAGTTTATTCTAGACTATCTAGTCTAATGTTATAAAGAGGAAAGATTTGTGTGTGTTTGTTTATAATGTATAAACTCAAAAACTAAATATATGATTTTTAAAATTCTTTTACCAATATAAAGCTATATTATCAGCGAGTAACATAGTTTATAAATATTTAATTTAAATAAAAAAAATGCTGTACCTAACGAAAATAGTATTAATGTAACCCAAGTCTCTCTGTCATCTAAGCGTGTTCCCGATGACACCCTCATAAGATATGCTTAGGAACTTGGGATCCGAGCCCCGAATAGACTAAGATTAAACTAAAAACCACGTGGAAAAAAGTTGCAAAAAAACAGCAAGTCCAAACTTTTTAAACTGAAATGAGTATTTATTCATTTTATTTATTCTTTGATTAGGAGTACTGAAAGAGGCTGTGAATAATTACACAGAGAAAGGTGTTTTAGGTGACCATTCAGTCGTAATTACAGTGCGAACCTTGTTAATGAGTAATAGCTTTGCTAAGCTCGGCGAGCTTCCGCACGAAAGCATATGTGTGTTCATTGCTTTCAGGCTTTTTAATGGTTAAAAAAGTTGAAAGGTCTGTTCAAATATTGATGAAGCCGAAAAGGTACCTTAATTAAAAGCGTTAATGTCGCGTAATACTACTATTTAAAAAAAATGTTAATTTCTTTTTGAGGCCCCACTCCAAGGCTTTGCAACGGTCGGTTTATTCTAGTCATCTTATACGGAATAGGATGCTACTGATACTTTAATAATATTCTCGTATAAGTCTGAGCGCCATCTTGTAAGAGAAACATGTACGTAGAATATACGCTTAGAGTACATAAGCTTTTGTTTTGAAATAACATTTTTCAGCGACTACAATGCGCGATATCTATGTTGCTTACTTAGAGTTTATAATGCTTACATAAAAGTTCATCTTTATTTTTACTTGAATTCCTTATAGTTCTTATGTTAGGAAACATTATTTCTTAGTGATAACTTAAGTACAATAAAACAATGTATTTCAATTACTTATTCTGTGCAATGATTAACAGTGCAGTACGTGGACGCGAATGAAATAGATCTTTTATTACAAGTATTTATTTCCGCTGACGTCTCTATGAAGTAACATCCATCGTGATCGTAGTGAGACACTATAAACGGTGAAATATTGATCATTTTAGACTTGTAAGGGGTGATTCAGCCCATCAATTTAAACAACTTTTCCTTTGGGACCAATTCTGGGAAAACAAGTTGAATTTCCTTTAATATGTTCCAATTAGACGTTTTTGTAACACCAAAAGTTATCATTACGCCAACTGCCTTGATCTTTTGTTACAAATTATTATTTCAAAGCATGTGTGTCCTGGCGGACTGTGGAGATAAATAATTCCAGTACCTTCGTTAGTTCGGCGCCTCGCCACCTATGTATGAGCCTCTCATTAGGGCATCCTTGACAACGCCAACGCCGCAACGACGCCATGACCCTTCAATCTTTGACATTTCCTCTCTCAATATCTTTTTTTTCCCTTTGTTTTGATACCAATGTGATTTGTTAGAGCGAAACAAAATAGATAGTACTTCATCATCAGGTCATTTTTACTCTCTGCTGCAGGAGCAGGACCCTCTTTGTACTACCAGAGCCATATATTATAGATAGTACTCAACATCTACAAAATATATTTTTAGGTATGTTACAATAGATTCGGAAAATGCAAGGTATATCAAACTATAATGCAGCCATTGAAACAGGAAAAATATTGAAAATATGGAATTCTCATGGTAGCTCAGCAATCACCGGCTTATTTGTTTTATGTTATTTAATTACTTGAATGTGAGATCATAATTGCCAGGCCTTACGCATACCATCCTTTGCTACATCAAGCAGAACTAAGCACTAAGCTTCTTCCTTATTCTTGTTTTAAAGAGTTAAATTTAGATAAAAAATTAGCATGTTAAGAAATTTTTATCAATATTTAAAACAACAAGCCTCTGTCTTGGTTTACGCAAGAAAAAAGAAACTAAAACATATTTTGATGACACTTGATCCATATTATTGGAATTTGCACTTGCACAGCTTACCTAAATAAGACCAACTGGTCCATAGGTTTTAATATCGAACTATTTTGACTCGTTAAATCGTAAAAAATCATACGAGAGGAGTGTTGTAGGAAGGACTTTAACTTTTTGAGCTTATTTGCCGCGAGTTTATCCACTTAAGCGTTTATGTAAGTATTTGAGCGACGAGCTTTCGGGTGTGTTTCCGTTGAAGAAAACGATATATATATCTGTTCTATCAGATTATAGGCTACTGTGGCACTCCTCTAGAACCGATAGTCCGCATGCCATGCAATAAATAAAAATAAAAAAAAAAAGAAATTTATAGGAAGAAAGAGTATTCAGTAGAATAAATCGACCTTTCATAATTTTGTACAAGTCGATATATGTTTTCATAGAAATATTTCATTCTCAAAACTTTTCAATGTTAGTATTAGGAATAAAACAGCTTATTTTCGAAATCAACAAAGATGGTTTCCTTTTGTCCTAAAGTCCTTTTTGAAGAGCATTGTATGCAATTTTTGTTTTACAAAAATAGGTATCGTGACTCACCCTTGTCTATGAGATACCTGTGTATTGTGTAATGGAAATTATTAGTATCTTTTCACTCTTCATTATTCTGTAAGTCATTCATATCTTTTGTTCCAATAGAAACGCACCCTTGTGAGGGTATGTACTTACGTAGTTTGTTCTCTAAAGCGTTTATCTCGTTGCCGCACTCCAATCTAACATGGAAACGCTTTCCGCAGTTTTCATGTTTAATGCCTATTAGATTACATTATTTGTTCTGCGAGCCCACATGTCACCCCTCATATCCTAAGTTTTGCATCTAACAGGATGTTATTCTGCGTGGAATGGTTTTCGGTAAAGTATTTTATAAAACAAATAACTCTTCTTAAAATAACCGATGGTACTAAATCTTGAACTTAATATTGATAATGGAGTGGAGTTCTTTTTAAAAACAAGATTATTTATGAATACATACAATAAATTCACGTCTTTATACCTGGCGGGGTAGCCAGTGCACAAGGTAATTAAACCCAAGGGCCACGTTAAGCTTATTAGTAGACGTAAAGGTGGAAAGCGGAATAAAAACTACTAGTTAGTTAGTTTTTGCCCAATCTCTTGACCGGCTTATACGGTCTGCGCCAGAAGAAAAGCAGCTGGTATATTCTATGTTTTTCCTTTTCTCTCAAATCAGCACGGACAATTAGTAAATAAATAAATAAATATAAATGCGGACAAATCACACAAATTACATAAGCTAGCTAATTTGTGAACTTGTGTGTTAGGATACTCAACGATACAAATTATTATAATATAATACTTACGAGTATATAGATAAACATACAAGACCCAGGCCAATGTGATTATGATTGTTTTCCATCATGGCCTGGCCGGGGATAGAACCGAGCTCCACCCGTGTCACCACGTGTGCTAGCGTGTTATGTTACCACCGCGCCACTATAGGGGCCGTCAAATGAAAAACATTCATTACATTTTATGGGATGACTAGCGAAATCATAGCCGAAGAAAGTAATTTTTCGACCAGCTTTTGTTGCTAAAACATTAACTACCTCGGACCTTGGTTTTTGTGAAAGAAATCAAATTAAGATTCTTAGTATTTGGTTCTTATTTTTAAATTATTTTTTGATTTTGCCTATTTATAAGTAAGCTTACAAAATTTGTTTGAATAAGGTTTATCCATAAGCTGTGATTCGAGCGAGGTAAAGACTTATTGCATCACGCTTCCTTGTAAAGTCATCGTAAATTGATGTTTATTAGAGAAAATATATGTGCATAATATGTGCGTATGTCTCCAATAACAATATACTCGCTTAATAGTAAGTAGGTATGTAGCGTACGGAGAAGTCCCAATATAATTTCTCTTTCAATCAGTAGGAATCGGTATATAATTTATAGGTTATAATAAATCTGTCCATCAATCTCAATAAATGGTTGGAGAAAGTTCTTGAATCTCTGCTGTAATCTCCGTATTTCATACGACAACATTAGTTAAGTAGATACGTTAAATTCGTAATCAGATAGATATAAGTACCTATGCCGTCTATGACGCATATGAAATATTGTGGCATTTACACAAGCTCGTTTGAAAAAATAACCTAAATAAATAGAAATGTAGGCTATATTTGTGTATGGGCGATCATGTGTTAGTTTGCGGAGAAATCACTCTATCGCACTCTGCTCGATGGTAGAGCGAGACGCCGCGTTGCCGTCGTAAACATTTGGCCTACATCAGACTTTGTATTAGTATCAATTGCAAAATAAAAAATATATACTTACTTAGATAAATAATTGGTCTCTATAATTGCTATTAAGCCGGGGCAACATATAAGATAGAAATGTTTTTGAAAAATGGAACACCTGATGCAGCATCAAAATAGTCAAGCTGAACTATAAGAAATATAAAAGTGGAGCCTTAGAAAAATTTGTTAAGCCTGATGAGCATTTTTACTGAGGTATAAAAAATCTGAGATTTGGAACACCTCATGCAGAACCATAATGGTCCAGGTAAACTATAATAAATATATAAATGACGCCTTAGCAAAAATTAATCAACCTGATGAGCATTTTTTGTTGAGGTACTTAAATTGAAGATTTGGAACATCTGACGCAGTACCATAATGGTCCAGGTAAACTATAGGAAATATAAAAATGACGCTGTAGCAAAAGTTGTTCAGCCTGATTAGTATTTTTTGTTGAGGTAAAAAAATTTAAGATTTAGAACATCTGATATACTACCATGTTAAATTTTATATCGACAATTTTACTGAATCACACTCTCCTCTGGAATAGAGTGCGTAGAGAACGATTAGGTGACCGCCCAGTCCCCCCATTTTGGCAACGTCGTTTTCAGCCTATACGGCAAAACATGAGAGTTTACTGTCTCTCCAAGCCTTGAACACACAGGCAACACCTAAAGCCGAGGTCCGTCTCTCCCGAAGGCCCTTTGGAGATGTGCGATAGGTTGAAAGGCGCTCTGCCTACACCTCAAAGTTCGGTGAAGTAGCGCAAGCTCACTTGGAGCTAGCTATATAGTCTTCTTCTTATCGTGTCGGTAGCTCAAAAAGTCTAAAATACTCCTATATTTTATTCCTCCAGTATTTATCAGCAGCCAATGCAATGCCATACAATTTTATAACACTGTTACAAGTATTTTCTTATGTATGTTTAGTTCGTATTAAGGTATATTAATACGCCTGAGTCATAAAGTCCACGCGAACGAAGTCACGGGCATCAGCTTGTCTAAGAATATATATTTTGTGGGTTTGGCAAATATTTTTTTAATGATTTACAAAACAAACAATAATGAAGACGAAAACCAATTAAAAATGATTAGATATATAATTAAATTTTCCCTGCAATTTTCGGTACTTTTGCTGATTTCGCTTTTTATTAATATTATACAATATTCTTTATAACGTGTCCAATAGAGTTTTAAATAAACATACCTTAGACGTAAATTAACTTATAATAGGTATTTGGGAAATTTAATTACGTACAGTCCAAAAGCAAACAGGTCGCTCAGGTTTTGTTGATTTAATACAAACATCGTAACTATTCTCATTGCCCTACTTTTGGGGCAATGTTGTCTATTATCAAAAACTCATTGTTTTACTTATTTTGAAAGGAGGAACTACCTACGGGATTGTACTTATAGATAATATTTTACCACACGCACTTTCTTACAAAGTATAAATCAAGTGTTAAGTAACGGTATCGTGCAGAATGTAAGACAGATTATATTCTGACATGATTTATCAGAATATCCGTAGTAGGACGACCTCCTTGGCGCAGCGTTGCGACACGAGTGGGCCCGGGTTCTATCCCTAGTCAGGTTATGATAGAAAACGATTTTTTTCAGATCCAGCTGGGTTTTGGATATTTTTTATAAGTATCTATCATAAAAATTAAATATAGGTTAGTATCCTACGATACAAGTTCACAACTTATTCTGGGGCTTACTCAATTTATGTGATTTGTCCCTTATATTTATTAATTTATTATCTTAAAAGGTGCTAGTATCCATAGAATAGAAATCTTGCGTAGTTCGCGAGCCGCTGACAAGCTGCGTGTTTATCTCCGAGGCAGTTTGGTAACGCCTTGTCCGAAAGTTGATACAGTGGAGTAACGCGCTGACGTCAATATTGCTTTATGATTCAATCTGACGTTAACTGCTCTCGCAGCTGAGTGCAGCCCGCTCTAAATATATCTTAACAGTTTTACTTATGGAACAAGGCGCCGCCGGTACTGGAATCTCGAAAGAAAACCATAACCGCAGTCATTCATGTGTTCCTTGTAAACATGTCGTGTATCTACAAAAGAATCTATGGGGCAAATTATAGAATTCTTTCAGTGCTATGTTGTTAACAATTTTCAATGAATATTTTCCTTTGATTATCGTAAAACTAAATTTCTTAATCTCAGTTCTACTTCATTCTTTATCTCTTCGTTCTTCTTATCGGAGCTACTCATTTTTACCGATCTATTGATATTTATGTTTATGTCTTGTGATGGTTCATGTAACTCTTGTCAGGTACAGGCCATAGTCTTTGAAATGTTTTTAGTGAAAACATCGATAGGGTTCCTAACGGGTTCGCTTTGAAGAACACAAATTATTTGAAAAAAAAAATGATTATGACCCGTTAATCAGAAATCATTATAGGATATGTCGTTAACATATGTATGTATTGATTTCATATTAAATGACAGTCGAATAATAAGTCATAAACTATCCATCATATAAAAATAAAACACATTAAAGGAAAGAAATAACGATACAAGTTAGAGTGACTCCATCAAAAGGTATAATTAAGTGGGTAACATTCAAAAATCATTAATGTAGCTGTACGAGTCTAACTCAATGTTTGTCAGTATAATTCTGCTTTGCAATTACATTTACTTCTCCTTTATATAAAAAAAATAGTTCATCCTTATCCTAATTCTAACTATCCTAGCTTCCTAACTAATCCTAATCCTAATCCTAACTAATATTATAAATGCGAAAGTGAGTTTGTTTGTTTGTTACGCTTTCACGCCCAACCTACTGAACCGATCATCACGAAATTTTGCATACACATAGGTTAGGGTACTGAGAAGGACATAGGCTATATATCACGCGGGCGAAGCCGCGGGTAACAGCTAGTATTATAAATGTGAAAGTGAGTTTGTTTGTTTATTTGTTTGTTTGTTACGCTTTCACGCCGTATCTACTGAACCGATCATCATGAAATTTTGCATACACATAGGTTAGGGTATTGAGAAGGACATAGGCTATCACGCGGGCGGAGCCGCGGGTAACAGCTAGTCATCAATAAGATGAATATATTTCGTGGCCAGATTTAGAAATCGATTACTTCATGACATGCCCGACCATCTCATGGAATGGTTGTATTTCATGCAAGGGAAAATACCTGCTACATACTATGATGTGTGTAGCAGGTATTATTGTTCAGGCCAGATCAATGAATATTTAACGTTTGACAAAATAAACAGTAAAACGCACGGCTACTTCATGATACGGTCAATCATTAGTGATCATATCGTTATGATTCAAGTAAGCTAAGACGAGTTGCTTTGAGCACCGAGCCACCTAGGTTAATTAAACTATGAGTGTTGTTATGATCAATATGGCTCACAAGAATCATACGACGTTTTGAAACACCTGGCAGTACAATTAATTAAAAGGATTACAATTTTACCTTGTTTCATAATTTCATACATCTTAATGGCGACTTTGCTTTTATTAAGTTTTTTTTTAAATATATCATTGTTTTTATTATGCTATATAATATAAAAGACCATTACGACCATGCGACAAAGTTTTCACCCCTTAGAATTTTTATTTAACCTGTGAATTTCATGGCAACCCTACATTCATTTAATGACCAAATGTGGGTTGACATTTATTAAACGATGACCTATAAACGATATGGTCATTTTTATCTGATGATAACTATTTTATGAAGTGATCTGGCTACGACATAAACATCGCATGATTTTAAACTGTATTTTTTCATAGAAAAATCACTTAGGTTATAAAAAAAGTTTAATCCTGAGCAGCACCGACGTCTGATACTACACGGCGCCGCCCCTTAATTACTCCTCTAGGTCAGCAACGACACGGTAGAACGGTGGACTGTAGCTTGTGGGCGAAGATTCTCGAACATTCCACCTGATTGACTGTCAAAGAAACCTTATCAAAGAAACAGGATAGAAAATGGTGGAATAAAACACGATTTTGCTGATACACCGACAGGGCGACAGGCGTGGCGGACGGACAGAGCGGCCAGGCAGAATTATTGGTAGAAGAAATCTTGAGGCTTCTTTCTTCCAGAGTTTCTTCTTTCTTGATGGGAACCCGACGACTGAACTGCCTATACGGCGAGCTACGCTCGTTTTTATAGCCGCGGCCGCGCTACCTCATCCCCCGCGCCCCGCTACCTGCTAATCTTTATTTTTCCAATTTTCTCATACAATTTTATACATTTATTAATAAAACTTATACTACTAGATAGGTCTCTACTTAGGCTACCTAGATACACTATTTCCTAAGTGCGGAAAACGCTAGTTCGCGAGAAAATCACCCCGGAAAATTGCCACTATAAAATGCGCGGGCAGCGGCGTCTACCCCTCGCCCCGCGCCAGAGGGGGGCCTTATAAATACTATTTCGCGAGTCGGAACGTCTCGCAGTCTAATCCTAGCGTTTCCCGCGTAAACACTAACCCTAAACCTATGCCTATGACCTAATCAGTCTTAGACCTAACTCTAAGACCTAACTTTTATCTATTTTCGCAAGAATATTAAGGAAAATCTATTTTACCATGTACTAACTATAAGTTACTATGGGAAACCTAACTCTATTCTAGGTTCGCTATATCTAAATTCCCTATAGCCTGTCCCATTTCTAAATAAAACAACAGAAAACCAATTCTTTATTTGAGGTACATAGGCTATAAATACAATAAATTTCTTATCCTACCTAAAAACCTAAAAATATCATATTAGTATACTAAAAAATTATTACGTTAAATCACTATCTAACAAAAATAAAAGCAAACCTTAAACATAACACGTTATCAAAGATAAGAGATTAGATTTAACCGACTATACAAAAAAGAGTATTTACACAATCACTAATTTCTTCGTATCTCTGTAACCGCTGGGCCGATCTCGATGATTCTTTCACCGTTGGCTGCCGTCGTGAACATTTCTCCCGCCGTCGCTCCTGGCGATACTCCTGGTGTCACGACGGCCTTCCACGTAGACCTCTGGAGCACGCTGCCTCTGCTCAGCTGGCTGTGCACGTCGCTGCTCTCACCGGGGTTGCTCTGATGCTCCGTCCTCTTGGCCACTCGTTTCTCGGCAGGATGGGGTCGCAGATGGGGCGACCTTCGGTGGAACATCAGGTCGTAGGGGCTCCCGCCGGTCTTGCAGTATGGGCAGGTGCATAGGCTCGCTCGGCGTGACCGCAAACGAATGGGGGCGGTCCGTAGCTGCCTCTTAGCGCCGATTGCCTTTTCGCAGCTATGTTGTTGCGGCGCTGCCTCGACGTTTTCTTTCTTCTTTTGTTTTCTGGCGGCTAGGGATGTCGTAGCCGGTAGATTGCCTCTCGCCGTCGTCTCGGGTCGTGTCTTCTTCACTGTAGTTCTTCGCTGCTCAACTTGATTTCGTGTTGGCGGCCTCAACGATAGGGAAGGCCGGCAGCTCGTCGAAATCTTCATGTCGGCGTGTCCGCGGCCTCAAACGTAGGGGAAGGCCAGCGGATCGTCGCGTCGATATTGTCACACATTGGCGGCCTCAAACGTAGGGGAAGGCCGACAGCTGCTTTTTGGCGACCTCGAACGAAGGGGAAGGTCGACACTCGATGACTTGACTCGCTGCTGTGTTGAACCGAAGACACGACGCGGCGAAGAGGCTTCTTAATTCGGCGACTTGTCCGTTCTTGTCGCCGTAGTGATGTCGTCTCTAGTCTTATACTTCAATGGCGCCGCAGTGTCGCTCGCAGGATTCGCGCCTTGTCTCGCGTGGCGTCGGCTCGACTTTGTAAGCGTTCTCTCGGCCTCAACGATGGGGAAGGCCGGCCGCTTCTTGTTCTTTTCACACTGCGTTGGTGAGCCGGACGCACGGAGTTGCGACGATCTTTTCCTTTGTTGTCTTCGCCGTTGTGTTCGGACGCGGGCTGCCTGAGAGTTCAGCCGCGTGCATGCGTTGTTGGCGCTTGGCGTGCGAAAAGTTTGTTGCGCACACCCGGAGACACTCTTGTCACTTGGCGTGTTAGGCGATCTTCTTTCTTGAATCTTCACTGTGGCACTGTTCACGTCTTCTTTCTTCGGCTTCTGGGACTTCTTTCTTCGTTTCTTGCCGTTCTTCTGGGTGCGATTTTTGTGAGTATCGCACTCTCGCCGGTGAAGAGAGTCGGCGGACACACTTAAGGCTTCATTCTTGACTTTTTCACTAAACGACTCGTGTGTTGTGAGAGTCGTACGGCCGTTGCCCCAGTGCACCTTCTTCTCCACTTCGACACGGCGATCTTGAACTTGCTTGAGGCTCCCACAGAAGGCGGCGGTTTCGGTGCTGGCTATCTGGCACCCGTGTAGCACCCATCCCAGTTGCGTGTATGATGCCACAGGTTGATTCTTCTGTCCCACACGTAGCTGCCTTGTGACGATAAGGTCGATGTTATCTTGACCGAGCAGAATCTTTGGCGACGCGCGTTCGTATACTATCGCGCCGATGATGTCTCGCAAATGTTTGCAGGCAGCCAAATCTTCTTGTTTCACTGTCTCGGGCGCGAAGTCAAGGCGGTCGACCGTTCGTGCAGACTCAATGTTGAACACGTCCGTTGAGAATTTGCCCCTTATCTTTACGTCGACTGTCTTGCTGTTGTCGTAGCACTTCTCACTTGCGATTCCCTGAAGTCGCATCGCTCTCTTGGGCCCGTCTGCACCGATGACGTCGGCTATGGAGGCGTCGATTAGGGTCACCGTGCTGCCTTCATCACATAGTGCGTATGTCTCGACACTGGATAGCGGCCCACTCAGCACCACAGGAACAATTTTGAGATAGGCGCAGCGACTCGATGTCTGGCTCGCCGCGGCGGCGACTTCACGTGCCGATGTTGTTACGGCCGCGTGTTCGGGCGGTGGTGGGGAGTGAGTCCGTTGCTCGTAGTGTAGCAGCTTGTGATGTCTCATGTGGCACCCGTTTTCTTCACATAGCGCGGCTTTGCACGTAAATCTTCGATGCTTGCTCTTCAGACATCGGTAACAGATATTATTTTTCTTAGCGACGTCCCATCTTCCTTTGACGCTGGCTTCAAGGAACTTTTGACACTCGGTGAGCTTGTGTTCTTTTTTGCACGACGGACAGAGAGCTTCTTGACCGTGAATGCGCGCTCCCGATTGAAGTTTCTTCTGTCTTGAAAACTTCTTTCTTCCCTTATTATTTCCGGTAGAGCGTAAGCGCCGCACTTGTCCGCTTCTTCGTTGAGGAATATTGACAACTTCTTAATGTCCGGCGATTCTTCTTTTTTCTTGGCGGCGTAGTCGTACCACTTGCTACGGAGAATCGGCGTCAATTTCTCTACAACGATGCGCGCCAACTCGGGGTTATATAGGTAGTGCGGTTTCTTCAATGCTTCTATAGTACCGACGATGTTGCTGACGCTACCGGCGAAAATGCATAAGTCCCGTGGATTGTCCGTGAGCTTGTGTAGGGACTTCATTTTCTCAATTTCGGCGTGGATGAGTGCTTCTGGCCTTCCAAATCTTCGCTCCAGCGCATCCAACACCACTTTCGGGTCGGGCTGACTCAGTAGTAGACACCCGACGGCTTCTTTGGCGACACCTCGCAGACTCTTCCTTATGCGGGCGAGGTTTTCGGTCGGCGTGAAGAAATTGCTTGATCCCTCGTACGCGGCCCGGAATCCAAGCCACTCATGACTGCTGCCGTTGAAAAATGGAAGTTCTTGTATGTACTTCGGCGGTTCCCGACTGCTGCGCGCGGCGTTAAGCAATGACGCGGCCAAGGCTGCAACATCCACGACCGGCTGAGTAAGATGGGTGGTCCCTTGTTCATCCGAAGCCCGTCTTGGCTCCTCCGTCTTGTCGTGTGCCTTATCCTCTCTATGTTGCACTTCTTCCTCGGCGACTTGTTTTTTCTCCTCGGGCGGCGGCTGGGCAGTCTCTTTTTCCTTGAGCGGCGTCCTCTTAATCCATTCTTGGATTCTGACCGACTCGAATTCGTCTTCACGGTCCTCTTCCGACTGTTCATCTTCTTCAATTTGCAGGCGTCTCAGGCGTAGCTCTTGTAACTCTTTTTCGGCCTGGATCTCCTTCATACGTAGTTCTGCCAGTCTCTCCTTGGCTTCCAACTCTGCCAAAATCCTTTTTCGTGATGCCGTTGATCGGACAGACTGGGCGCCGCGTGGCCTTAACGTGCTTGATCTCGCTGAGCCTTCTCTTATGCGGGCGTGTACGCTTTCTTCCTCCGTAGACATGCCCGTTGACTCTTCGAGGGGCGAGTCTCGGCTGGCGGCGGCGACGGCGGCCGCGGCGGCGGCGGCGGTGGATGACGACGACAAAAACGCATCCAATACAGGTGGCGGGCGTGCGACGTTCTCGGCGGCCCCAACTAATACACCTGGCTGAGCACGATCGACCGGGTTCCTCCTCGTGGTGCCTGGTTCCGGCCTCTCATCACCCTGTTGGCTGCGTGTGACGACCATTTCTTCCGTTTTCTTGTCTCTTGAACCCGGGATTCTTCGAAAATCTTCGTTTCGCTGGCGTAGATCCGACGAAGAAGGACCAAATGAGCAGCACCGACGTCTGATACTACACGGCGCCGCCCCTTAATTACTCCTCTAGGTCAGCAACGACACGGTAGAACGGTGGACTGTAGCTTGTGGGCAAAGATTCTCGAACATTCCACCTGATTGACTGTCAAAGAAACCTTATCAAAGAAACAGGATAGAAAATGGTGGAATAAAACACGATTTTGCTGATACACCGACAGGGCGACAGGCGTGGCGGACGGACAGAGCGGCCAGGCAGAATTATTGGTAGAAGAAATCTTGAGGCTTCTTTCTTCCAGAGTTTCTTCTTTCTTGATGGGAACCCGACGACTGAACTGCCTATACGGCGAGCTACGCTCGTTTTTATAGCCGCGGCCGCGCTACCTCATCCCCCGCGCCCCGCTACCAGCTAATCTTTATTTTTCCAATTTTCTCATACAATTTTATACATTTATTAATAAAACTTATACTACTAGATAGGTCTCTACTTAGGCTACCTAGATACACTATTTCCTAAGTGCGGAAAACGCTAGTTCGCGAGAAAATCACCCCGGAAAATTGCCACTATAAAATGCGCGGGCAGCGGCGTCTACCCCTCGCCCCGCGCCAGAGGGGGGCCTTATAAATACTATTTCGCGAGTCGGAACGTCTCGCAGTCTAATCCTAGCGTTTCCCGCGTAAACACTAACCCTAAACCTATGCCTATGACCTAATCAGTCTTAGACCTAACTCTAAGACCTAACTTTTATCTATTTTCGCAAGAATATTAAGGAAAATCTATTTTACCATGTACTAACTATAAGTTACTATGGGAAACCTAACTCTATTCTAGGTTCGCTATATCTAAATTCCCTATAGCCTGTCCCATTTCTAAATAAAACAACAGAAAACCAATTCTTTATTTGAGGTACATAGGCTATAAATACAATAAATTTCTTATCCTACCTAAAAACCTAAAAATATCATATTAGTATACTAAAAAATTATTACGTTAAATCACTATCTAACAAAAATGAAAGCAAACCTTAAACATAACACGTTATCAAAGATAAGAGATTAGATTTAACCGACTATACAAAAAAAGAGTATTTACACAATCACTAATTTCTTCGTATCTCTGTAACCGCTGGGCCGATCTCGATGATTCTTTCACCGTTGGCCGCCGTCGTGAACAAATCCTAACACTGTTTGTTTCAGAATATCGAAAAATAATTTCTTTTTAGATGATACTGCTAAATAATAATTAAAACTGAGCTTATTAAATCGCGACAAAGTTGGCATACGAGTTTTAGGTTGAGGAGGTGGAGAGCTCACTCTCGTCATCTCTGGATTGGAGCAGAAGTTGTTCAGTCAGATAGACCCGCAAATTAGAGAAAAGTTTTTAATTAATGTTATGTGTAAAATTTAAATTACTGGTATCATGTTATTATTTTTGTAAGGTATACGTAAGGACAGTTCCTCTATATTCGTTTTACCAGCTGCGGTGCACTGAACGCTCCGTCAAGAAGTTGGTAGAAGTTCTAAGTTGAGGCGGCGGGGAGAGGGGTCTTATCACGTCCGGGTTTGAGCGAGCAAGCCGGCGACACAAATTGTGAAGTGTAGCAAATGTGTATCCTAAGAACATCCCCACTCAGACTTTGCTCAGGTACACACAAACTCAGTTCTTACTAAATCTAGTTTGAAGTGGCCTAATAGTTTATGACTAAAGTGTGGATTTCTAGAGTTTTTCTTTCTAGGATTGTCTCTTTGATCCAAATCCCAATTTATCGCGGAAGTTGATTTTGTCAGCACAAACACTATAAAAAATGAAAAAAAAAACTGCACTACACCTTATAGTTAATGTGTGCGAAATAGAAAAGGATGAAGCTGCCAAGAAATTCCTTGCTTATACGGAATTTCCAAATTTTAGTCAAGTTTAGCAATGTGGAATAGGATAATACGTAGATCCTTATGTTTTGTACAGGATACACGACTTTATACTTCTGTACAGCAATAATTTTGTGTCGCCGTCCTCGGAAGAAACAAACGCGACGCGACGCGTGCCGGTACTAGGCAATCGTTTCTTGACTTCGATACACTCGCTTTGCTGCAAACCTGCAAACTTGAGAAACAGCTCTTTGATATATTGAGTCACTTTCTTAGTTGTTTATAACAGTGTTTCCTGTAGTATTTTTTATGTAGAAAATTTAATGTTACTAAATTATTTTGTAAGGTATCCATCCATCCATCAGGTCTTTTTTAGTCTCCACTGCAGGAGCACGGCCCTCTCTGTACTACCACAGCAATATATTAGCCAGAGTAGTCAGAGGATTTGGCCTACCCTCTCCACGCTGGCCAGACGGGTTGGAGAGGTGCGGGTACATTAATACATAAGGAACAAAAATTACTATGTTTTTAATAATCACATTTTATTTTTACTGAGGTAAAACTAGGAACGGAAGGAACCTTAAAAATGTGTATTTTTATAGTGGAAGATAATTTATCTAGCACCATTGATTATTATCTTTTTGTGTTTCGTTTATTTATTGACTTAGGGATGTTTTCGCTTTTTAGATACAAACGAATTCCGAAACAGAAGCCGGTAAACCATTTGATCGCCGTATTTACACAGAAACGGTATCTCGAAACAACATTATCATTAATAATTGAGTCGCGACTGTCAGTCATTTCGGGCGTGTACGTCGCACCCACGCTTCACGGATCGCTCCTCGACCTACTTCACCCCCTTTCTTGAGCGTTGTGTACGTGTTGGTTATAAGTACTTCGTAAGCGAGACACAAGTATTATTTTAATATAACCAAACAGGTAAAACATTGTGTATTTAATGACTTTGGGTGAACATTATATTAAAAGATCCCTTTCAATAATTTTACCGGTCAAACCACACTTTTCTTTTTCCATCTCTTGTTTACAATATTTTACTTTAATAATGTTGCAAAAAGTTTAGAAAGCAATGAAAAGCATTCGCCTCGTAATGATATTGATAGGAAGTAACGGACTGATCCTATTGCTGGCCGGAGACCTCATGATAGGTGAGTAATAAAATAATTAATAATATTTCAGATGAAAATACCTACTTTTACCAACATACTAAATCTATCTTGCAAATGAAAATAAGAATTTTTCAAATCAGTTAATGTATAAAATTCGGAGTTATGGCGTAACAAACATACAGAGTGCCTTGTGGTTCCTGGCAGAGTAGAATAGAACCACTATAAGTTTAATCTTCCCGTAAATGTCGTTGAAGGCGACTTAGATATCACAAGCTGAACAAAGCTTATAAACATCAAAGAGATCTCTGCAACCTCAAATCCTCTGACTGGTCTGGCTAATAATGGCTCTGGCACATGCTCCTGCAGTGGAGAGTAAAAAGATCTAATGATGATGATGATGAAACATACAGAAAAAAACATACAGCTGAATTAAGAAAACTCCTCCTCCTTCTTTGAAGTCGGTTAATTAATGGTCTGGCATAATAAGATCTTAAAAAAAGCTAACGGTTGCAAAGTACTTATAAAAATAATATTTGTTTTATAATTTATAGGGGTTTTATGTATTGGTAAGTCTTTATTTAAAAATTAGAACGATTTTTAGGTATACATTTTATGAATATTGAAGTAAAGAATATATGCACGCGTATAAGCGTCGATATTCATAGAGCAAGTAAACGTTTTATAGATGCTATAAATAATAATGGTTATTAATCATAAACATAGTCGCCTATAAAATTTATAGCGACTTCATCGACGGAAGAATGATTTGTATGAGATTACTATAATGGGTTTATTCCACTTTGATCACCTAAGTGATATTACCTGGGTGAATATAGTATACTCTTTTAGTCCACTTTGTTCACCTTTGAATTTGAGCACCTAGGTCATATGACCTGGGTGATCAAATGCGACTTTTATAGTATAATTTGTTCACCTCGTAATCATATCACCTAGGTGATCAACGGCGACTCTTTTTTCCCACGTTAGTGATCACCTATATAAAAGTAACTAAGATTTTTGTCAATGTTAAAAATTTTTTTATCATTGTTATCTGTAATATAAAAATTAATCGCTGAATCTCGAGAGCGATATCGCTAATCCTTTTTTAGAATATTTCTTGAAGTAAGAGGATAGTTCTTACGGAGATAAAAATTTATATGCACCACGGGCGAACTGCTAGTTTTATAATAAAAGAGACAAAGAGGTTTTCTTAATTTAAAAGTAGATTTGGTTATAATATATTCCTATTACTAACGTGTGACAAAATATGATTTTTTTTTCCCGCACCCTATAAACACTAGTATATCTATTACTAATATCACTGTTTTTTTATTTTTCTTATTTATATGGCTTTTATTTAAAAATACAAAATATCCTTGGCATTTTGTGTAGGTGATCAAATCCCACTAGCGTGGGAAAAAGAGTCGCCGTTGATCACCTAGGTGATTTGATTCCGAGGTGAAAAAAGTGTACTAAAAAAGTCGAATTCGATCACCCAGGTATTACCTAGGTGGTAAAATTCCGAGGTGAACAAAGTGGACTAAGAGAGTGTACTTTGTTCACCCAGATGATGTCAACTAGGTGATCAAAGTGGAATAAATCCTATAATGCTCCGGGTGTGGGCTGCGGCCTAAGGAAATAATCATCTATACATATAATAAAACAGTAAAAATATTTTGTCTGTTCATTTACTATTTTTGACTGAAATAGATAGAGGGACACTAAAAAAGAACGATAGAAAGGAAAAACTTTTTTTTAGAATTTCTTGTCTGTCTGTATGTATGATCACGTTTGTCTCCGGAAATATTAGACGGATTCGAATGAAACTTTTTTTTGCTGTATAGCTACTAAACCTGAGCAACATATAAGGTGGAAATGATTTCGAAAAATGGAACACCTGATGCAGCATCATAATGGTCCAGCTGAACTATAAGAAATATAAAAGTAGAGCCTTTGCAAAAAATTTTGAACCTGATGAGCATTTTTGTTGAGGTATAAAAAATCTAAGATTTTGATTGGAACACCTGACGCAGAACCATAATAGTCCAGGAAAACTATAAGAAATATATAAATGACGCCTTAGCAAATATTATTTAACCTGATGAGCATTTTTTGTTGAGGTATTTAAATTGAAGATTTGGAACACCTGACGCAGAACCATAATAGTCCAGGTAAAAAATAGGAAATCTAAAAATGACGCCTTTGCAAAAGTTATTCAACCTGATGAGCATTTTTGTTGAGGTATTTGAATTGAAGATTTAGAACATCTGCTGATACAGAACCATGTCAAATTCCATATCGTCAATTTTACAGAGTCATTCTCTCCACTGGAATAGAGTGCATAGAGACGATTAGCTCATATTACTGGTGACCGCTTAGCGGTCCCGGGTCACTCGCAACCAGGATATGCCTTTTTGGCAACGTAGCTTTCAGCCCATACGGCGAAACAGGCAAAACATGAGAGTTTGCTTTCTCTCCAAGCCTTGCATACACAGGCAACACCCAAAGACGAGGTCCGTCTCTCCCGAAGGCCCTTTGAATATGTGCGCTTTTTAGGTTGAGCAGCATGACAGCAGGTCAAAGTCACAGATTACGCTTATATTGACTTTAGTTCGTATTAAGGTATATTAATTCACCGGAGTCATAAAATCCACGCAAACGAAGTCGCGGGCATCAGCTAGTAACTAATATTATAATTGCGAAAGTGAGTTTGTTTGTTTGTTTGTTTGTTAGTTTGTAACGCTTACACAACTTAATTATGAAACTATGAAAAGTTGCATGCACATTCTCTGATATACGGCAAAGGACATAGTACATTATATCCCAGAAAAAGTACTGTTCCGAAGGGATCGACACTTACGCGGGTGGAGCCGCGGGCGAAGGCTAGTGTATCTAAACAGCTTGATTTTGAGCCCCACGCAATATTTGAATCGCGAAGTCAGGATACCTAATAGAATAAAGAATCCCAAGAAAATATGGAGGAAAACGAAAAATAACTAAGTTCCCATAAAAAATGACTAGGTAAATTTGATGGGAGATCCTAAATATTTTAAAGTTTTTTTTTACTGTTCTGGATTCAGACCATTAAGGAAAAAGCGAAAATCAGGATCCCCTAATTCTAGCCAGCCGGACACGGGGGTTCAATATTGACATATACAAGTAGCTTTATATCTAGCAACTACTACAGGACAATTCCTGAATTTGCTATTTAGTTAAATACTAATAATTTATGTTTAAGCTACTCATAGTGATGATATTAAGATCTTATAACTCAATCGTTACTAAGAGTATGTAAATCGGGTCGAGGTCGTTTTGTGTAATGTGTGAGAGAATAGTAAAAGTGGGTTGCATTAGGAGCGGAGCGTGCCCCGCTCCACGCAAACCGTTGGGAATTTGGGATCGACCTGAGACTTCCACCACGCTGTTCACTGTTCTTCTAATCTCAAGGGTTCACGGTCAAAACAAAAAATATGTTTTTTTGATTGCCATAATAACAGCTAGATTTTCTCTGCTGCCAAAAAGCAACTAACATAGTTGAAATCGTAATCTGGCAATTGACGCATTTCTGCCCTCTAAGAAGAAATAGGCTGAAAAGTAAGTTTCCAGAAAAATAGATGAAACCTTTGAAGTTTAAGATTAAATTTACAAATACTTGTACATTAAGAAGTGCCTGGACGCGCATGTCTCCATACTAACGGAAATAAGGAATTGTGGCAATATTTGATAATTTTGGAGTAAAATTAAGCATTTAATCAATCAACCACATTATAATCTACGTATGTTCCTATGAAGAATTATAAGCCTTTTCAAATTTGTATGGAAATCTTCAAAGGCGATTCTCAAACCATTGATAATTTTACGAAGCTGTATAGGAACGTACGTAGATTATAATGAGATTAATTGATTGAATGCTTAACTTTACCCCATAATTATCAAATATTGCCACAATACCTTATTTCCGTTTGTATGGAGACATGCGAGTCCAGGCACCTCTTTAGCAACAAGAAACAAAGGATTGACTTCTATGCTTTGTTTGTTGCAGAATGTATATTGTTTTTATTTCTAGAAGTATGGATTTGTATAATGATAAATCTTTTAAATAATTATTATAATCGAAAGTACTGTTTCTACTTCTTCAAAATATCTTATATATTATAAATAAATAAAGATTAACGTCTTTTTGTGATAGTGATTAAGTCTTTTCGTATTTTGTAATAAGATTTTATCCGTCCGCATAAAAGCCTGTTAATTTGATATCAAAATTCTTAGTTCGTTACGGAAACCAGGCTACACTCACGTTTTATTTCGTCGGATACGTCGGCTAGTTTCGGTCTGTTACGAAGAACATCATTGCGTGCTTTGAGCGAAGCGTAACCTTCGTGTCGCTACCCTTAACACTCGCCCCGATGATGGTCTTCGTAACAGACCGAAACAAGTCGGTGAATCCGACGAAATAAACGTTAGTAAAGCCGGGTTTCCGTAATCAAAATTCTCAGACAGAAAATGCTTGAACAAACTTTAACTATTCTTACTGGGACTTCGATATCTCCTTTATAAAATAATTTTCAGCCTATTTTTTTAAAAGTACCTATAAATTTCTTAGTTACTGATTGTAGACTGTAAAAAAATGTTTTCTACCTTTCTTTATATTTTTTATTCTAATGGTATCAAATTCAGCTAGATTCATACAACATAAACAAATATATTCTATAAAAACTTTACACATACAAATTACGTTTCCCCAACCTAATATTTATATACGAGATTAAACAAACACATGTACACATAAACTTATAGAAGTTAGTTAAAAGTATAATACGATTCTAAACCTGGTCCCTGGGCATTTATACGAGTACGTTCCGGATATTTAGTATTATTTGGCTCAGGTATATCATACTATAAAATCAATTAACTCGGATTTTTCAAACCAACTGTGCAAGTCGTCAAAGGACGTTCAATTTTGTGACATAAACTCTAGAAGGTAAAAATGCCTGTACAGCATGATTTTCAACCTCAGAGATACCATATTGTAATCTTTAAGTCAGAACGCCAGAATGGAAAACTGAATTGTTAATTTGCAAAAGAAAAGATAAAAACAAAGTAAAGACCTCCAAAATAAAATCAACGATCAGCTGGGCGAATGTGTTTAGAAAGTCTAATTTTTTTTCGATATTTTTACCTTTTTTGCAATTCTGATTTATTTAGGATTCCGAGATTTCAATATACCTAATCAGAGATTTAAAATAGACACTGTGTAACTATAGAACGTGATTTTATAGCGTTTATCCGTGGGGTCAGTTGTAAATAACATGACGTTAACGTCGGGTAGTCGGAGCACATGTTCGTCTTCGTCCCTATCCCTAACGAATTGCTAAATAAGCGCGGCTGGCTTTCCAACTCGGTGTTATACCTTTTCCCGTGACTGACTGACGTCCACTGAAAGTACGAGAAGAAATTCAACCTGATACATTAAGCTACGTCGTAAATCACATGACGTTAGCGCGAGATGTTCGAGGCGTCTGTGAATCATTCTTAACGAGTCGGCAAACAAGCGCATACAGGGTCTCATCGACAAGGTTCAGCAAGGTGAATTTTTAATTTATGATAGACTAGCTGTTACCCGCGGCTTCGCCCGCATAATTTATAGCCTATGTCCTTCTCGGTACCCTAACCTATGTGTATGCAAAATTTCATGATAATAGGATCAGTAGATACGGCGTGAAAGCGTAACAAACAAACTCACTTTCGCATTTATAATATAAGTTAGTATAGAAATAAGTGATCAAAGACCTATGAAATCTATTTTCTGAAAATAAATACTGCATTTGTAGATTTAAAAATAAAAGTCATAACTGGCCGGGAAAAGAACCTCAAACTTTTGAAACTTTTTATTCAGTTAGGTAATTTAATAAAATCCCGTGTCAGCTATGGGGTATTTTAATAATCTTTGAAAGCACTTTTTAATTTTAGAAAAATCCATGTTATGGTTCCTTTAATACCTTTTTTCTATCTCTAATAAGTAAAAAATTCTCCCCACTGACCTATCTTGATAAGAACTGTATACTTTATCCAGTACAATGTTGCTCCCACAAGGCTACGTAATTATATGAACGCCGTGCATTTACAATAATGCTCAATTATTAATTCTGTCCATGCTGATTGTCGGAACTGATATATTTTTTCGTTATGATATCGAAAGACCTCCCAAGAAAAAGCATATTAGTATAAAAAATAATATTTGACAAGCAGCAACAACTAACACATTGTGGCTCAATCACATTTCGCACCAGACTCAACGCCTCACTGCTGCCGCCACTTATTTCAGACACTTATTTCAGTCCAAAATTTCTTTGAGATAGAGAGACAACAGTGCAGTCTCATGAACGCCGCCACCGTCTGCCTTTTAAAGGCTAGAGATATGTGTCGTATAATAAGCGTATAATATATTTTTTCAATATAGTCATACTTTAAATATAGATTTGACTAACCAAATTTTAAACAAACACAATAATAAATTTAAAAAAAATTGCTTAACCCTCTTTTTAAGTCAGACGCACGTAATCAGAAATGATTATTTTTTCAATCTACACATCATGCATCTAGTGTCCTAAAACTGGGGCCAACATACACGCGGTCATGTTGTAATTGTATTTCTCAAGTATAAAAATTATTGCGAGAAATAAACCAGCCTAATAGAACATAATTACATAACGTATCTCCGTGGAGTGTGTGCGTCGTAAATCACATGACGTTAGCGAGAGGTGTTCGGGCGTCTGTGAATCGTCCCTAACGAGTGGGCAAACAAGCGATATACACCAACCAGTACACCCGTGGTCCCACTCAGGCTTACAACATTATCAGTAAGCATCCATCAATTTATAGATTGTATACCTAATTATTTACTTCAATTCTTTTGTTCTGATTTTGTACTACTATTATCATTATGCTGTCTAATTGTTTTGTAGTAAGTATTTTATTATGATGATCACTGAAATGTTGATGTGATGCAAAATATATTTATTGTAGGTAGGTACAATAGGTCGCAGGTACACTTAAGTGACATTTGTTGATTATTAAAAGTAATTCTAATTAAATGTGTAACAATCGCGAGAACATAAGAAAACATTAAAAATAATTATATTCTATTAAAAGCACTACAAAATATACTGAGAATAACAAGAAATATGGATATTTCTCTCGTGGTTAGGTGTCATAAGTAATCAACTAACATTGGATGGGTTGGGGTTCAGGATCCTAATGTATTAAAATAGGCAATTTCTCTGGGCGGACTGCTAGCTAGCGCGTAATATAAACAAGGATTATACCTTATGTAGCTACTCTTTCCGAAGGCACAGTATTTTATTACCTTTCCCATGTCAACTATTGCCGTGTGGTTCCCGGCAGAGTAGAATAGGACCACTCCAAGTCTTCCCGTGGATGTAGTAAAAGGCGACTTAGGAAACATACTAAACAAAGCTTAAAAACATCAAAGAGACCTCTCCAACTCGTCTGGCCGGTGGAGAGTGTAGGCCAAATCCTCTGACTGCCCTGGCTTAATATATGGCTCTGGTAGTACAGAGAGGGTCGTGCTGTGGTCGTGCTCCTGCAGTGGAGACTAAAAAAGACCTGTTGATGATGATGTCAACTTATTTTTATCTGCATTTTGATACTTTGCATGAAAGTATTATATAGAACATATATACATATCTACATATATAATGTTACCAAAAGTATATTTATATTTTTTTATAAAGTGTACCTACATAGGTATTATTATTTCATTCTTGTTTTAATTTGTTCGGAAAACCAGTAATTTAAAACAATTTAAACTCGAAAGAAGTCTTGGGGTATTTTTGAACCTATGAATACTCGTCTTCGAACGATTTTGTATGAAAAAACCGCTAGTTTGCGAACGGCGAAATTTCAAAAATCGCACCCCTTTTTATGTCACTTATTTCATCAGTCTACTTATGTATATAAAACAATATTTCAATAGAAACTAATCCATTGATGACACAAAAATCTTTTCAATGCCGAATTACGTGACAATCTCATGATCTTTGGTTAATATATTCACGCTTTTGTTACAAATGCTTTGTTGCAAAGAGTAATCCTTGTAGAATATTATATTGTATTCAAATGTTTAATGTAATCAATTATCTTGTCTTCGATCACACACTCGAATTTAGAGAATTGCGATTTTATTTTCTTTATTTGTGTCTTTTTATTTTTATTCCTGACAATTGTAACTAGTACAGTATTATAAGCAAAAGCACTATAATTTGCTTATAGACTCATTGAAATGAATGTTTGAAGCGTAAGTAACTTTTTTGATCTAGTCCAGAACTAGAGGCTCTGTGGACTGTGATTTGAGAATCCATCAAAAATAACGATTCCTTCCACGCTGGTCTGGGAGAAAAGAAAAATGGAGAATGTACCAGCTGCTTCTCTTCCCGCGCAGATCTTAAAAGCCGATCGAGGGAATGGGCGTGAGGAATCATGTAAATAGGCGATGCGGCTAGCAACCCATCAATATTTTGATTCCGTTCTCTACCTACAAGCCCACCAAAATACTAAACGTGGCCTTCCCTTGCGGGGTAAACGGAGCCCAGGTCTATAAAAGACCTGGGCTCCGTTTACCCCGCAAGGGAAAAAGACGTGATTGTATGTATGTATCAAGAATAACAGAATAGCGCTTAGGTATTTTATGCTATTTTTTTTTTCATGTACTTATTGATCGACAAAAAACTCTATAAATACTTAATTATTTAACCAGCTAACAAAATTTACCAAGACTAGGTTGATAAATGCGAACTGCGGACTATTCGAAAGAATTATTTTTCCCAAGCTAAAAGAAAGAAAGAGGCTTTGCTTGCGTTTCGCGCTCGTTCGGGCAATTTTAAATTAGTGATGAACTCCCTTATACCGGGTGTAAAATGCCCTCGATACCCTCTACTTAATGGTGTTCAGCCCGTCAATATAAACAACTTTTCCCTTGGGGCGAATGCTAGGACCTCAAGATACATTTGCATACAAAAGCGTTCAGCCAATTGGACAATTTGTATCAAAATGTTGAAATAAATTATATTTTGACCAGTAAATCCTATACAGAAAGTTGTATTCATATTGTCGGACTAATACTTTCAAGGCAATTTTGTGGGTAAGTTTACAATGGTATAGGTAAGTAAATTAATTACGTTCTCTCTGTATAATTGTATATGCAATTATACATAGTACAGGTCTATGTATAATTGCATATACAATTATACACGGTTTATTTTATTCATGTTCTAATAAAATAAAATGTGACTATGTCCTTTATAAAAATCTTATATTTTTAAGTCAAAACTAAACTTACGAGTTGGAAATTGGATGGCAATTTCAACGGAAAACATGTCAATTTTTCGTTGTTTTTGTTTTAGCTCGTCGCGTATCACGTATGTCCGCACCTTTCAGCCGCAGCGCAAATACAATGCAGCACGAATATACATTTTCGAGCTTTGTTTGTCAACAGCGCCAGCTTAGATTTATTCAACCCGATTGAGTAAGGATATTTTTGGTAAAACAAATATGAAAGCAAGTTCCCTTTGTTAAGCTTAATGTTACTTTATACAGTACTTTCATACCTATTAATGACTACAGGAGTTAATTCAACGTTGAAACAGTATCAGGTTTCTAAAAAGAGAAAACGCTTACTATATAGATGGTGATACCTATCTACACCCGACGATTTTAAGTCGAAGACAATACATATGTCATAAAAATCACGTAAAAAATATTTTTATTTTTTAGTTTTATAGAGTACTAAGTATGTGTATCTAAATGAATGATAATAATTAAAACTACTTAAAATTAATTAAAATATTTACAAATTATATAGTAAAAAAAAAACAAACATTTCTCGAATCTTAAAAATTACATAAAACAGGAGTAGGAATCATTATGCCGACTATATCGTTAGAGGTTCGAACGACGAACAATGAGAGTTAAAACGATCCGTAATAGCCAAAGGAAACTACAAACTTTATTGTGAGAGTGCTCAAAAGATAAGATCCAAAACGCAACAAACACGGTTTCTTGTTTTCAAAGTGTCGCAAACTCACTGGCCACCACATAGCAAATAAAACGTTTCTAACGCTTCCGATGAAATGGCCCTCGTATTGGACATTTATTCCCCAAGAGCACTGGCAGGTTATTCGAGTCCATTTAGTATTGCAAACCAAATTACGTATTCTAACCTCACCTTGAATTCGATATGCCTCTAGGATTATGTTATAAATATTTGAAATATTTCCAGGTGTAGTATTAAGTCTTGCGTAAATTCAATACGTAGCGAGTATTCATCACGTAGCATTTTTACTTCGCCAGGTATCGAAAAACGGAATACTTTGAATACAAAATGCATCTTTGATATGTTGTGGTAAATATCTTCAGGTTTATTCAAATTTGTTATATTTTCTCTTTTGTTTAAAAGACCGTTGTACGTCCCGGTTCACAAATAAGTTTTTAAATAATATTCCGTACAGGTATCTCAATTTTTTTTTCAAGATAACCAGAACTGATTTTTATTTCCGTTTGACAACATATTTATTATAATTACTAAGTGATGCCTAACTATTATTTTTTTTAGGTTTCAACAATATATATGCATCTAAAGATAAAACTTTCGTATATCGTTATGAAACAAATAATATTTCTTAATTCAAAATTATGACATAAACTTTGCTTAGTTAAAGTTGAAAACGAAAACTACTATTTAATTTTATAGGTGTAAAAGACCGAGTAGTGTACCCAGACAGAACAAAATATATCTACATATCTTAATTTGTTTCTAAATAATGGTATTGAGCAGTTTGTGACCCTTTGACAAACAAACAGCTCAAATACAAAATAAATAAAAAAGAATAATTTCCTTTGGTAAACACTGTATTATGTTTCTATTTTATTGTCTTTTTTGCTGTGCCCAGTTTTAAAAATGAGTTAAGTTAATATTTTTTTATACTTAGTTGTACAGATTCAATGTTTCGTTTCCATTACCAATGCCGTTTATTCCCCGCCTATTGTTTTAGCGGCAAAAGCTTACAGAGATAACACGAAACCTTAGAAAAACAGACTGTCAAACAACACATGAATATAACATTGGTTCCCCGAAAGGAATCCATCCACACGATGATGTTTACATATGTATGTGTGTGTATGCCAAATATCAAGACGATTGGTTTAGTACATAAAGCGTGAAGAGGTAACAAACAAACAAATATAAAAACTCACTTTTGCATTTATGGTATTAGTTGGGATAGTTGTGAAAAACAAAAGATTACAAGCCAATAATTTTTAAGATAACATTAAAAGCGACGCTACTGATATTCTATGATTGCACTGAAACTACGGTAAAAATTTTAACAGACATTCAAAAGTGGTGTAGATTCCTGTGTAAAATATTTTCAGTAAAACATGACACGCTCCGCCGTAAAATACACCAAAATAGGAACAAGTGACGTGGAAAGGCAGATCTCGTTTTACGGTGTATGCGGACGACGTCATAAGCTCGCTTTCAATGCATTGCCGCTGCTGTTCCTGCTCACAGCGCTTACTGATGTGTGAACACGTCAGTCGATAAGTCATACTATACCTACGACTTACGTCCAAGGGGTGGCAACGCAAAACTAATTGTAGATGTCGCTACATACGTTTGTTACCATCCACCGTTTGTTACCAAATATATAAATATCTTAATGTATAGCCCATTATGCAACTAATTAATGCATGAAGATAGTGATAAATCATTCGATCTTCGTTACAAAATGTATTAAACTAATATTTGTTTTAACAATTTTATTTGGCATGATTGAAGTTTCATGTAGATATAAAATATTTTCCGTGCAATGCGACTCGTTCCGACGTAAAACACACAAAGTTTGAGCAAGTGACGCTGAAATGACGGTGTTTCGCTATAAAGGTCTCTGCGGACAGTTCACATGCTCATTTCAAATGGCGTCGCCGCTGCTGTTCGTGATCGCACTTGCTTGCTTTTACTGAAATGGGAAGATACATAAATGAATCGTACAAAACTATTAGTGTAGTTTAATATACTGAAGGATTCATTACTAAAAAATAAATATATGTTTCACAGTTTATAAAACTTGCTCAAAATCTGAAATAGAATCACGTTCTACAATTTCAACTGACTGGAAGTTTCGTATAAATACATAATATTTCTCAGTAAAGTGCGATTCGTTCCGCTCTTTGACACACAAAGTGCGAACAAGTGACGCGGAAATGCAGGTGTTTCCTTTTATAAGTCCCTACGGACAGTTCTCACATGCTTTTTACAAACAACAATGCCGGTGCTCTTCCTGCTGGCACTTGCTCGGCTTTTACAGTCATTTGATAAATAAATAAAATTATAGGACAAATCACACGGATTGAGAGTAAGTTCGAGACTTGTGTTATGGGATACTAACTCAACGATACTATATTTTTGATACATATATAGATAAATATCCAAGACACAGGCCAATCTGAAAAAGATAATTTTCCACCTTGACCTGGTGATCGAACCCAGGACCTTCCGTTGCGACACGCAGGCATGTTGACCGCTGCGCCACGGAGCTCATCAAATTGTGTCGTCGTTGAATAAAACATAGATCAGTATGTTTAAAAAAATAACCCCCAATAAAGTTTAATATACCAAATAACGTATTTAACAAATACAGTTTACACGTACTTTTTGCTATTTTCAATAAAGACAAACAACGTTCTACACTTTTAACAATCATCCTTGAATCTTCATGTTAGATCAAAATATTTTCTTCGTTCTCGAAACGTTACGAACACAAAGTGGGGCCAAGTGACGAGGAAATGTTTCGCTGTATAGCTCTTTCGGGAAAATTCACATACTCATTTCAAATTGCATTGACGCTACTTATAGTACTCACTCTAACTCAGCTTTCTTCTTTTGACTATCTGTTGTACTGCCGTTGATTAAGTCAGTTCTACCCAATCATTTAACTTACGTAAGAAGCAGCCTAGTATGTTCCAATGTCAATGTATCCACACCAATCATCTTTTTTCTCAGTTTTTAATAAATATTTGCTGAAATTTCACAGTAACGCCACGCTCTTCAATTTTAACTGGCGTTTAGTATAGTACAAAATACTTTTTAGTAACCCGAGACACGTTTTGTCGTAAACCATACAAAGTGGCAACAGAAACGAGGAAATACCGATATTTCATGTTAAATAGGTATATGTAGGTATCTGCGGACACTTCAAAGCTCATTACAAGTGCTCATTTCATATGGATCTACGGTGATGTCGTCGGTGTGTAATATAGCCCGGCACTGTATCGCGGTCATGGTCATTGTCATAAGGTCTTCAATAGTATCCACTGCAAGAGCATGACCCTCGCTCTATTACCAGAGCCATATAATACAGTTGCAGTTAATGGCGAAATGATACAAAAACAACTTCCTAGTATTATTATCAGTATGCCGCCTCCTTGTCAACCTAAAATGAAAAATGATTTTCTAATGAAATCAGTGTTATTGTCACCTTTTGTCTTTGTAATAGTGTTGTCCATTATTATTATTCAAGACATAAATTATTATTAATATTTTAAAAATTGATGCATTAATTAATTTAAAATCAAGGTATAAATGTACTAGGTAGCAGTGTTTAAGTAAAACATACACTTGATTGATAATTTGCATGCTATAAAACGTAGCTAAATAGGTCGGTAAACATCGTAAAATATTGTAAATTTGTACCCTATTTATAGCAAATAAATGATTAATTACTAATTTTGTTAGCCGGAGCAGTCAGAAGATTCGGTTTACACCACTCTCCACGCTGGCCGAACGGGTTGAAGAGGTCTCTTTGATGTTTATAGGCTTTGCTTAGCTTGTGTTTCCTAAGTTGTATTCTACGACATCCAGGTAAAACTTGGCCCTGTATAATACCGATTAATGTAGCAAATATTAATTTTTCACAGTTTTTAACAAAAAGATTTTAATATTTAAAAAATGAAACAGCACGCTCTACAATTTTAACTGGCATTTCGTGTAGGTACAAAATATTTCTCAGTGGAGCCGGAGAGGTTCCGCCGTAAAACATACAAAGTAGGAACAAGTGACGCGGAAATGCAGGTGTTTCACTTTATCGGTCTCTGCGGACATTTCACATACTCATTCAAATGGCATTGCTGCTTCTGTTAGTTCTGGCACTTGCTCAGCTTTTACTTACGTGAATATTATAACATGATACCTATAAACCGATAATACAAATACTGTTATAAATTTTAAAATACATACTTAAGAATTTAATTCACAATGAATCGCTGTGCGTATGACACACTTCAGTTAGTCTTTGTAAAAGCCACTGATAACCAAGCACTGCTTATCTTCTCAAGAAATTAAATCAAGTAAGCAATTGTGTTAACATCATCTTTCTACCTTTTCTAGATGTAAGTATAACCTATTCTGAGTGTATATTTTAAATGCGTAAATACTTGTTAAATGTACAATATACTAAAATTCATTCTACAATTGAAAACCAGTTGAAATCCTTCAATAAGGAGGAAATCTAAATAAACTCTTCGAAAATTAAAAGTCTTTAAGTGTCGTGTATGTAGGTATGTCGATGTTCGGTTTAGGGGAGTAGGGGATCGGAAAATCAATAGCATGCTTATCAGCAATGTATACAGTCACGACTCACGACAAATTGGACTGCGCATAGCCAGGTGAACGTGTTTTAATTATTTCGAAGGCGGCCAATTGCCGCTCGCTGCAGCGGCGACGATGCAATTAATTGAACTGTATGCAGTCGCATCTATTCGATTTTATTGATACTTCACACGCGTCGACTATTAAAATAGAGTGCAGAGAAACGTAAAATAAAACATTAATGAACATGGCTGCTGTTTGGGATTGGATTTTAGTGAGAATTAATATGTATGTAGTGAATACTTATTGTAAAATTAAAAACTTCTTCCAACGATTTTATTGAAATAATCCGGTTTGATGACTGCTTATTTACTTGCTATGATGATTTATTGTTTTGCTACAAAAAATTATGGTTTTTCCTCTGTGTATATTATTATTATATGATAGTGGAGCCGGATGGCTCAGTGGACGTGATCATTATTAGCGCTCACGCATGTTAAACATCCCCGACGCATTGGATGGGTGATCGCAAGTGGCATAAAAATATCTCGAACTTTTCTTCAACTCCAACTGATAATAATAAGAAGTTAGCTCAAATATTAGTTATATAGGTAGTTGGTTTACAATAAATTATAAGGTTTATAGTCAATCAGAGAGATAAAAATACAAATATCAAGGTGCAAATAAATATAAAGAGATATTTATTGATCGACACAGAGGTAACAGATGGTTGCGTTTGCCGCCGTCCCGAAAGTATCATATGAATTTTAATTATATGCCAGATGTAATGATAAAAGTTGTTTAAGAGAATGTTGAAATTTCCCTCGACTCACCATGTGACTAAGGGAGTAATTAAAAGTTCGCCCGCACCGCACTCACTTGTTCTCCTTGCGGTGCTAATAAAAACTAATGTTATCAAGCCCACGCTCAATCGGGTACATTAGGTACCATTAAGAGTCTACTTTGTCTTAAAAGACTTCGTGTTGGAAGCTTTTTTTATTTGCAATTTAAATGACCGAGCGAGTCTCGAATAATGTTTATGTAGATACCAATGCATGTCCCGCTGGTTAAAACAAAGCCAGGTCAAATAATGAGGTTCAGAATTAAAAAACATTTAGATCTTAATTATTTTGTTGGTGAAGTCGACGACAACACTATATGAAAATATTGAATTTGGCTCCTATTCCCACATTTATGTTTTGTAAAGATAATTTGGTCAACATGACAAATGGTGTAGGTAAATGCGTATCATACTCGTATGCATTAATATTTTTAGAACGTGTAGAGCTTTTCCTATAGTGTGTGCATGTTTTCAGCTTCACAATAAACATGTTCGGGTGACTTTGTAGGTATTTATTTTAATTAGAATTCAATGGTATTCCATCTCTTACACTCAGGGTAACGCTTCTTTCATTGGTTTTAAGAGTTAATTTTATCGATGTTGATATTTTATAAATTTGAGAAAAAAGTTAAGTAGGTTATAATGTCCCATTTATTTCGGTCCATATAATATTACTAAAACAACATAAAGTTTATACTTACACAAATTACTGTTTCAAGTTACTAGATCAAATTGAAAGAGATGAGACTGATGTCACAGTACTCCAAAGCTCTCCTTTGGATGCACCATCATCTAAAACCTTGTACATGGTGGTAAATATGATTAGAAAATTATACAAATAATAGAGTTATTGATTCTTTCGTGGGGAACTTAATACGTTATTATAACAAGTTGCCAAAATCAGTCCTTGATATGCCTGATTGAAGATTCAAATGTTATGTGAAACGATTATAATGTAAAAAGGCAATTACAGGACAAGATTACCTTAATTATAGGAATATTAAGTTTGAGCTTGGCGCGGACGCTTCGTTATTCTGTATACACATGACTATATTATGTGTGGAAGATTCTGTACATAATATTTTTAAAGATGACATTTTATTTAATTTCAATAATTTGACATTTTTCTGTTTTAATCATAGGACAAAGCTTTTAGAATTCAATTTTAAATATGACATTTAATTAGAGCAATGCATACTCAGTCCAAATAGTAGATTTATATAAATTATTACAAGTAGTAAGTGTTCAAAGAAACCTTTATTTCAAAGTTTTTAAGATATGCGTACAAATATAC
The DNA here is from genome assembly GCA_963082605.1 of Rhodophaea formosa. NCBI lineage: Eukaryota > Metazoa > Arthropoda > Insecta > Lepidoptera > Pyralidae > Rhodophaea > Rhodophaea formosa. The sequence continues at coordinate 13,376,845 of OY720210.1, forward strand.
AAACTTAAAAATATAAAACATAAAATTTTGTAAGCGTATGTGGGTATATACGCTTACGAAATTTGGCACACATGTTTAGAAGCTGGAATAAACATATAAAAAAAAAACTGGAAAAATCTTATAATATTACATTCATACGAGTCGAATTGGTAACGTCCTTCGTTTTGAAGTAGATTGATAAATTACAACCCGTTTGGGATTATTTATGTTTTAAAACCTAAATACTACTCAAATCAACATATTAGTATATATAGAGGTACATATTATGCGAGTGTGTGAACTGTGTGTAACCTATATCAACATTTCCTCACCCTTCATTAAACACGCCTCGTGAAGGGTTAGGCGGTCTAATAAGATCTTCTTAATGAGTGGGACAAAAGGTCTTTGGCATGAGGTATTTTCAAAAAGCGTAGTGATTGCTCTCGTTTTTTTTTTTCACCTTTTATTACTCTTCAAAAGTTGATTTAGGATTCATCTCGAATCTTACAGGGTCACATAGTATGCTTTAAAATTAAAAATTCTGCTACGGTCATATAAACAACATAATATATCATCATTACCTTAGCTGCAGAAATACATAGATGGATAAAGGCGTCTCTTAAGGATGTCCAATAATGATACGTTGGAAGTGGACAAAATTCACCGTTTATACTTAGCATTTATATAAATGACTGCTTAGTGAGAAACGCCAAAAGTGGCTTCTTGTCATGGCCCAACTGTATTTCTAGAAATGAACGTGATTTTATGGATATATCCCATTCGCCTCAGTGGGGGCGGCCACCTCTGGTGGCTTATGGGACTAATGGCTAACTTTGATTAGTGCAAGTGCGAAGTACATACATTTGTTACTAAACGTTTAGTAGAAAATGTATGAACTTCGCTCTTGCACTAATCAAAGGTATTAGATTGGTTTACTGCTAATAATCTGTTGCTTAATTCTAAAAAATCTAATCAAAGTGTATACCACTAGCCATAATGTAATTTTGGTTGTGCCAGTTGCCACCACTGCCGACGCCCCCACTGCCGGCGCCCCCCACTGGAGGCGAGTGGCAATGGCACAACCAAAATTACATTATGGCTAGTGGTATACACTTTGCCTCCAATAGGGGCAAATAGAATAAACTCTGATTTCAATTCCCATTCACCCCAAGTGTTGGCGTATGGGAATTTATTTATATTAACTTTATTCCCACAATCCGACACTGCTTCGACAAAGCAAATTATTTAATTGCTTGACGTTCCTTTAGCGTAATACGTTATTCAGTTTACCATCCGTCAGTGGGAAACCTTGCGATCGCTGAATTAATTATCTTTTGTATTGATTTTGCCGATTTTAGCTCGGTCTCGTCCTTTTGAGCATCAGATAGTCGTTAAGATAGATATTCCCCCAATTCGATAGCATTTAAATTCAGCAATCGATGTGACAATAAAATCGGGTATATCCCATTCGCTTCCAGTGAGGGCGGCCACCACTGGTGGCGCATGGGACTAATGTTATTTTGGTTGTGCCGATTGCTACCACTGGCGACGCCCCCACTGATGGTGGGTGGCAATGGCAAATAATTGGCAGCCCCATTTGCCCCCAGTGGAGGCTAATAGAGCAAACTGATTTCAATTCCCTTTCGCCCTAAGTGTTGACGTATGAGAACTTGTCCGTTTACATTCCCATTTGTTGCCACTGGCAGCAAATGAGACAAATATTGCCTCATATGTATATCATTTATAGGTATGTTAAGGGGATCCATGAGTCCATTGCCGCCTCCATTTGAAAGAAAAGGAAGGGGTTATTTAATTTAAATATTTTTAATCAAAAAACAGCCACTTTTGGCGAAAACGCTAACTAAAGCTTCAAGTTTACATTTTAACTGTAAACTATCTAACTAAGGTCCGCTGATGTTTCTGATATTTGTGAACGACCTTTTAGATACAATCGATTGTGAATGTTTAGCTTACGCTGATTGACATAAAAATTTATACTAAAATAGGGGATACAAAAGACTGTTGCACTTTGCAAAATAATCCGGATAAAATCCTCGATTGGTGTGTGTATCTGTATAGCAACATGGAACTTAACGTTAAAAAGTGTTTATCAATAAGCTTCAACAAAAACAAAATTCCTATATCACACCGATACACTATTGATAACGAACCTTTAAAACGAGTGACCACAGTGCGGGATTTGGGAGTTATTTTTGACACTGAATTATCTTTTAGATCTCACTACGATTATATCATCAGTAAAGCCAAAAGAACTTTGGGCTTCGTAACTCGTATCGCAAAACCATTTAGAAACATCAGGTCCTTAATAATATTGTATACCTCACTTGTGCGTAGTACGTTGGAATATTGTTCACCAATCTGGTCACCCATTTATGAAAGCCATGCAAATCGTATTGAACAAGTCCAACATCAGTTTGTAAGAATGCTTTGTAGTAGATTAGGTATAAGACATCAAATCCCCGAGTATGATTTGCACCGGATTGCAAATGGATCAATGGCTTTCCAGTTGCTGGGAAAGTTGAGATTCAAGATTCCATATCGTTAAGCCAGGGTTCCTCAACTATTTAGTATATCACCTTCTAGAAATAACGTACGATGGAATAATCCAATAATACTAATTTGTGAACTGTATAACAAACATTGTAATACTATTCATTGTGACTTATTTGCTGATAGCTTCTTAAAATTCAAAAAATCTGTTTCTCTACGAGATTAGACATTGTTTAAAACCACATGTTCTTTATTACTTAATTTTTATAAAAAAATTTAAGTTTGTTTTATGTTTTACTTCATCTGTTTTTCTTTTATATAACTGTTTGCATGTATTTACCGCTATATTTACTTAAGTGCTGTGTACAATCTTCATTAGGATTGCAGAAGTCTAGATTTAAGTAAATTTAAAAAAATAAGAAACCCCTTACACACATATATACATGAAAAAAAAATATTTTAAAAGAAATTGCAATAAAAACCCCCCTAGATATCCCTTAGTCACTGTAATTATTAAAATCAGAAAACATAATGAAGAATTAAGAAGGCTTTTGTACAATTCGCAATTTAATTTTATTACGCCATTTACTGAGAAGATTTCGTCTATAGTATCATCTTGTTCATATTTAACTGGTTTTTCTACGAAAGAAGATTACGAAAAACAATTGCCTAAAGACTATCAAATTCCCCTAGAATTAAAGACACTGTACCTAAAATGGCAACACCATCCGATTGTCGGATTGAAAATCGGACGTATATTCCCAGCTTAAGCTACTAGTTTTGCTGTGCATTCAATTATTCTGGCAACCATAACAATATTTTTTTTGCTGGCAACTCTAAGCAATAGAACCATTCGCACGGTTCATAAAATACGTAAAAACAGGCCCGCTCGTTGATTTTATTCACATGTGAATACGAACCGAGTGCTGACGTCACAACGAGTGGTGGATTGATTCTATTAGTTCAAAAATTGCCTCCCTGCACGAAATGGTATCTTTCCACCGTTCTCATTTTAAACAAAACTCTTTACTCGTAATTTATTTGCTGTACTAGTATTTCGATTCACTTAGTCATCAGTTATTTACTAACGTCAGCAGGCTCAAGTAGTTTTATCAAATAATAATTGTACTACTCTGTAATGAGCTATTCCGATAAGTAAAAGAAAATTAAAGTTATAGCATATGTTATTTGCGAAATAAAGATAAAAGATGCCCTTACCCCACATCCGAGCGTTTTTCTGGTTATCGGCATTTCAAGTAAAATGGTGGAATAAAGTATGTCACTTACACATTTTTACGTTTACATAAATCCTGAAATGTTTAAACTCTGTTTTTGAGCATATGTGTAAAAATCCGCTTGACATATTGAATGGAATAAAAAGATAGCGCTGTAAAACCTTCGAAGACACGTGCGCAGAGTTGACATCTGACAGTAATCTGCTTACAGGAGTGGAAATGTGGTGGAAATCGGGAGTGTCGCCATGTCAGTGCGCTACGAATAACTCAAATGCGATATAAATTAATCTTGAATAAAATATGGAAAATGTGGTTTCGTACCACTATCATTTAACCAAAATACCACTATCATTTTTCGCAAAAAATACTTTGTTTTTTTTTTAAGGTGTTTGTATGAATGAATGACCAAGTTACTCGTTTATTTACGGTTTATAAAAACTTGTAGTTTTTAAAGTACTTATTTATCTATAAAAACCGTATGACGGTTTAGAGAATCCATCTACCCCTATCTACCAATTTTCAAATGTGTAATCTTATTAGTTTCGGAATAAAATGCCTATGTCATACGGACAGACAGACATGACGAATCTATAAGGGTTCAGCTTTTGCTATACGGCAACGGAACCCTAAAAATGCGTCTCTAATTCCTTGGTCACGAGCACAGAAAGAATTTATTTTTGCATTTAACAACAATCATTTATTTTTATATAATGGTAAAAAGTCTATATTACGTTATTGGCATTGATGCATAGCATATTCCACGAAAATATATATTACACTGATAGTGTTTAGCCAACTGACCCGATATACATATAAATGGGTTAGAATTTTGTAATACCTACGAATTGTTCCACCTAAATCACCCGTCAAAATTAGCCGGGTGATTTAAATCCACAAAATAGCGTACTTAATGCACCTGAGGCCAGGAGATTTAAGTCAACTAACTACCTACATACAAAATCTTGAATTATAGGAAAAAACGTGTTTTGTATTTACTAAATCTTCATAGGATTTGAAATTTCATAATATTTACAACTTTGAAATTTGGGAGTTTGATATTTTGACTGATTTCTAATTGTATTTCTTTGTAAATGAATTTGCGCTGAACATAATTAGAAAAATTTAACATAACAACGACTTACTTTTTAACTTTTAGACTGTTCGCGAGCCAAATCACATTTAACGACAATTGTACCTTAGCGTGTTTTTGTTAGTTCGCGGGCTTGACACTTTGTTATTTTTTTTTATTTATTAATTTCAGGTCGTATTGAATATTAATCATTATACCTATATACCTAAACAACATACGGGTTAGTAACACCATGTATAACTCAAGAACGGGTGGACCGATTTTAAGTACCTTCGGTTTTCCTCCACCCTGAAAAGCAAATTTACTATGAACTCATCATCATCATGTTTTTTTTTTCGTAAATATCGTTTTGAGTATTGCGCCTGGGATTTTATTATGTGGTAATAATAAGCTATGGGTTGCACTCTTGCTAGACCACTACCGCGGTAAGTAAGCGGTATACTTATCTATATGTATAGGTGTCTATACATATAATAAAACAGTAAAAATATGATGTCTGTACATTTAGTATTTTTGACTGAAATGGATAGAGGGACACTTAAAAAGAATAATAGAAAGCAAAAAAATATTTTAATAATTTATAGAATTATTTGTCTGTCCGTCTGTTTGTATGTATGATCACGTTTATCTCTGGAAATATTAGACGCATTCGAATGAAACTTTTTTTGCTAAATAGCTTTTTGTTGAGGTATATAAAATTTAAAATTTGGAACACCTCATGCAGAACCATAATGGTCCAGCTGAACTATAAGAAATATAAAAGTGTAGCCTTAGCAAAAGTTGTTAAGCCTGATGAGGATTTTTGTTGAGGTATATAAAATCTAAAATTTGGAACACCTCATGCAGAACCATAATGGTCCAGGTAAACTATAATAAGAAATATAAAAATGACGCCTTAGCTGAAGTTATTCAACCTGATTAGCATTTTTGTTGAGGTATTTAAATTGATTTGGAACACCTGACGCAGAAGCATAATGGTCCAGGTAAACTATAAAAAATATAAAAAAAGACGCTGTAGCAAAAGTATTTTATTGCAGCTTGATTAGTATTTTATGTTGAGGTATAAAAATCGAATATATCTGATACAGAACCATGTGAAATTTTATATCGACATTTTTACAGAGTCATACTTTCCACTGGGATAGAGTGCGTAGAGTACGATTAGCTCATATCCACCCAGCCGTCCCGGGTCACTCGCAAGCCCACGTGTGAAGGGTAACATTGTGATTCATGGGAGGGTGAAGGGTCTGCATCTCTGACACTGAACGATAAGCTGAATTTTATTGTCATAATGTTCCAAGCTTCGAGCAACACGGCTTTTGTACCAGAACGGAAGGCGTGTTGCTCGAAGGTTCCAAAGCATAAGCCATAAGCATTTAAGGCAAACCGAAATCTCATTGTAAAAAGCTTTATCTTTAAAAAATAAGAATTTGACATTCGGATACCCTATAGGTGTTAAGGAATCAAAAACCCTAAAAAGTATTATTGAGTAAAAATGTTCACATACATTCATCGTCATCAGGTCTTTTTAGTTTCCACTGCAGGAGCACGACCCTCTTTGTACTAATAGAGCCATATATTAGCCAAAGCAGTCAGAGGATTTAGCCTATACTCTCGACGCTGGCCAGACGGGTTGGAGAGCTACAATATGTACATACATTACATATTTTTATGAATGAAACAACTTCTTTTTTGGCATTAGTGTAAAAATAGTAAGAAACCTGTTAGTTGTGTTAACATTATGTAGCAGAAACGTGTACTGTGTAAACATAACAATGAAATTAAATCATTACCGCTAATGGAATTTAAAAGAGAACTCAGAAGGTGGCTGGAGGAAAAATGTTTTTACTCTAATAATGAATAATTTGATTTACAATGCGTAGCTCTTATATTTCCTTATTAAAAACATCTTTAGACTAAACAAACATTTGCTTTTTTTTACTTTATAAAATGACTTTATTATATAATTTGCTTGACAATGTATAACGTAATTTTTTTTTATTATACATTTAAAAATGGGTGGGTGTTTGTGCTTTTATAAAATGTTTGCTATTTGTAATATAAACACTGATTTTGATAATGTATTAAAAACGTTAAAGGACACAAAAATAAATACGAACGGTCATATGGTATGCACGGCTGCTAGATTCACCGTTTTATTTAGAAAACAATATTGGTATTGCGATAAAAGAAACAGTAATATCTTTAAAAAATCTATTGTTTAATCCAATCTTTTGGTTTGCTAAATAAATTATTCATATATATACCGCGGGGTATATACCTATGTTGTTGACTGTACCTTGTTAAAACCGCTTAAAATCGTTAACTTTTAAAAAGCTAAGCTTCTTCGAGCTTCTGCGATGGCTTGATGGCGTCTTCCTGAAACATTGTAAATATTTTATAGAAAAAAAACAGATAACTTCCATGCCATGCCGTGGGTTTATGTTACTTAAAAAATACCCACGGCATGGCATCCTTTGTTAACTATGGGGTATGTAGAATATCCAGCGTATCGATTCTCCCTGGAGACGGTAAGTGGCTTCTCGCAGTGTATACAGACGTATCGCGTGCGAGAATTCCGTCACGGGTAAGCTCGCTTGATAAGATTTTGTCGGATATAAATACTCTATATCGTGGTTTGATGTCGTCTGCGGTTTACAAAATGTTTCTCGAATCAGACTTAAATACAATTGGTAACAAGACCGATAATTCGATACAGTTTTTAACAGTTAAATACAGCAGAAGCCTGTCCCAGTAGTCTTAGTTCTGAAAATGAAAGTCAATGTCTCAAATGTCGCACTTCGTTCTAGGAGAGGCAATGCCGATGTGGGACACGCAACAGCTAAATTGAAGTGGAATTGGATGGGCCACATCTGTAGAATGCCTTCTGAAAAATTGGCTTACAAATTAAAACAGTGGATATCGATGGCGCGATGACCTCGACGTTCTCAAAGTTGGTCCGAAACTGCATTAGACAAGTGGAGGGTAATGAGAGGAACTTTGCCTAGCAGTAGGACAATATATGACAGACCTATGCTTAGCAATAGGAAATTATATATTTGGAATAATGTCCAGTTATATATCTCATCTTATCTTTCTCTTACTTACTTGTTGTCCTCGTGGTCTGACTCGTATAACTACAGTAGAATCCGTTTATTATGACTCCGCCTACATTTACCAACCGCCTTTTATCTTTTATGACGTAGTTACGCAACGAACATTGGTTATCATATAAAAATCTTTGTAAAAAAGTCGGATATAATGACTTCGCTTACAGTGACATGTCGCTTATTATGACCCATTTTTAATAAATTTTCCGGTAATATATGATTCTTTTCACCGTCGACAATGTTCGTTTCATTGATTTCCGACGACGTTTGCCACGTGGCTCGTTTTTGTTTTGAATTTATCTCATTGAGTATTTGATACTTGAAGATCACACATTTTTTTAGTGATATCCTGTGAAGCATTTACAATTGAGGAGAAAGGTGCAATAATAAGTAGTTATGCAGATTAGCAATTGGAAAATCTCTCTCTCGCTAAGGATGTATTTTATATGCTATGTTTTACGATAAAAATAAGTATTTACCTGTAAAGGTTTTTTTTTTCACTTAACGCTTTGTATGACGTCTGCTTATCTTGGCGAAACCTTTTTTTGTTTAGTGTTGTCAATTAGATTAAGCTAGATAAGGTTTTCATCTACCTAAATAGCTAAATAGATAGTACGATTAATTTTTGTTGATGTATGGTTAAGTTATGATGAGGCTGACATATCTGTTTCAGATGAAAGCCTCTAAATAAAGGTAGATTAAAAAAAAAGAATCGGTCATCATGAAATTTGGCATACACATGGGTTAAGGTACTGAGAAGGACATAGGCTATATATCACGCGGGCAAAACCGCGGGTAACAGCTAGTTTTTACATAGATTAAAAAAACATTGCATCTTATAAAATTTTGCGTTTCACCATAGACTTAAACGGTAATTAAATGGTTGTTCCTGAGTAAATCACTACTCCGCCAATTTATCGCAAAACTTTACCTGTACATATTCCTTCTAAATAGAGAACATTTGGAGTACTCTGAAAGTGATGAACCAAGATGGATACAAGAAAGAAATGATTATTTTGACTACTGTGATGATTGATGATACGAATTTTGTTAAAAGGTTATGTTTGTCCAAAATCAACAAGCAAAGTTCAGATATAAAAAGAGAAAAATATTGATGGTTTTTTTTTTAATTTGTAGCCCTCTTAAAAAAAACATTACGCACTACACATAGCTTAAATGAAAGAAGCAGATAATTTTACCTAAGTGGTTTATACAGACGTTCATTTCAATTATTATTAGGTAGTCAGATTCGTTCCGAATCAGACATTACTGTGCGAGATTAAATATACTTACTGTCATGTAGAGTAGTGAAACGTAAACGAAGTTAACCCCGAGTCAAATCTAGGAATAAATTTATTCCGAGGATAGATATTCTAAACTCATGTTTGGTAAAATCGACCCATGTAAAACGTTCATGCTATCGTCCGGTACTTACGCTCCATCTGCACTAGGGATGGTGATCAAATATTAAGATTTTCTGTGACCAATACGTGCCCAGGTTTTAAAATATATGCTCGCATGTTTCGCTGCCTTTCATTCATTATTCATTAATCGCAGACGATTTCGTTTCCAATTTCACGTCGAATAAAATCTTCTTTTATCATAAAGCAAAAATGAGTTGCGGGCTTTAAATTAACTTATTCAGAAATATAATCCAAGTAAAGAAGGTAAGATTCATTTGCATTTGAAGTCAATTAAAGATAAGTGGCTCTTTTCTTAGACATGATTTCATTCTATTTAAAGTACTTATTTATACGTTTATTAAAGTAGGTACTGGAAATTTAATACTAAGTGCTTATATACAATAGTAGGACACATATAAAACAAAGTCCTCCACCTGATCGCGATAAACTCAAAAATTTTATGAATAGATAGAGTGATTCACGAGAGAGGTATATGTACCTGATAAATTCCCGGGCGCATCTGGGGAGGGTTGCTCTGGAAATAATAATTGATCGCCGTAAATTTCTATCTACCATATCAAAAAACCTAATTGTTCATAAGGTAGTTTTCTTTTTTAGAAAATTCGGTAAACTTTCTTTGTTTTATTGGCTGGCACCGACTCCAAATAAAAACTGATTATAAATTGTAAAAAAGTATGATAGAATCAAAATTTTATTTATTGCGCTTGGTTTCTAGTAAGTAAATTATTATTTCCTAGTTTTTAGTTCCAGTTTGTAGATGCAGTATAGGGTTGAAGTCGGTTTTTGTTTCTATGTAAAAATAATTTTATTTTTTCATTTTAAGTGGGTGTGGTAGTTAAATCAAAAAAGAGGAGTAACGTTCTCATCTATTTGTCTTGATTTGCCCAAGAATAAAATAGAAATAAGATCAAACTGAACGGCATCGATTTTTTTTTAATTTGTTTAATTTTTGAAAATGTGCTCGTTACATTGCGACAAAAATTTTACGGGACCACCTTTGAAGCATTACCTATCGAACACAAAAAGAATCACTAAAATCGATCCACAACTAAATGAGTAATCGGGTAACAAACACAAAAAAAACATACAGACGAAATTGAGAACCTCCTCCTCTTTTGCGGATAAAAATCAGAGTGTATGGCCCTTTAAATACTTATTTTATTCTGTTTTAAGATTTGTTTTATAGCGGCACGGCACCAGAAATACATCATCAGTAAAAATATCTGAGAAAAGAATTCACTAAGGTATCAGTTTGCTCGCTATGCGATCGCTTTGTGAATATTTAACTCGCTTCTTTGTTTCTCACGTAAAGTTTTGAGCTGAAAAAAAGCCTCTTTCCTACGCCAGGGAAATCCTTAAGTTTGATTAACGCGCCGTTAAAATTTCTGAATTTTAATGACTATTATTTTTGCATGAATAATTTTGTTTTACTTTGTTCTTTCCTTAACTTTATAAATATTTCAGTGTGTGTATGGCTATGGGATATAAAACACGCAAAAAATATTTTTTGTCCTATTTTACCAATGGCTATATGAACTGTAGACTTCGCGAGTCTTATCGAACTTACTATGATCGTAAACGCCGCTAATGTCAACTATTATAAATAAAAAAATAAATAAAAAAATGAATGTAGTTAATAAGGAACCTGATCAAAAAAAAATTTATAGAATCGGTTGAGAAATGCAACCAAAAGGAAAAAGAATTTTTGCACAAGCTGAAACGGAGACGCTTCTTTCGCGCTTTGCAGTGCTCGCTCGGTCAATAATGACTGTAAAAAAAAGGTACGGCCTCTACCTAGCAGTGGGACCGCCATATAATAGCTCTTCATTGCATAACGTTAGGTTAGCTTACTTAAATTAACTCTTCCCAGCTACATAAATTGAATGAAAACTAAAATATTTTACGCTGAACTTCTATTAAATATCGACATGATGTTATATTATCATTATTCGAACGTATTCCCGGTTGCATTCATAGCGGTAAAACTTAAGAGCCCGAGGTCAGCTACCTATTGTAGTTGATTTGACGAGGTTTCGGGCTTATGTTACACATAATGAAGTTTCGACATGATGTTATATTGTTGAGCCATAATTTTATTAAAATAAGCTTTTTAAAATGCAAACATACGAGCTATATAATTAAAAATATAGGTAATAGGTCAATCAATAAGAGAAAGCTACTATATAGGTACAATTAACTTTTACATAAACTAACATTTTTCTTTATACAACAAGTTGATCTTTTACAAACTGGTTTATATGACATGCCTAAAAAAACCTGCTGCAGATGTAGCAACAATACAAGCCTTTTTATTCAAGTTTTCATTTGATCTTTTCAAAAAGTTCAGTTTGGTGGAATATAGTACTGAAAAAGTAATGAACATACTAGCAATCTACTTTTCAAAGAGTCAGCATCTCACGTAATTAAAATTCACAATCATTCATTTAGTACATTTTCTTAGAACTTCTGCAAAGACTTCCGAGTTTAGATGCTCAAGACCATTAAATTGATATTAAAATATTGGTTGCTCTACTTTTTCTCTTTTATTCGTCCCTATGGAATATTTTTAATATAGTTTTTGCTTTTAAGGTATTTTGATACATTAAAAACAATATATTGTTCACTAGCATCGTACGCTAGTAAACAATGTATTGTTTTTAATTAAAAAATTTCATTATTGCGAACCGCTAAAATATTTTATTAAAAGTTCTATCAGTACTAATTTATGTATTACTAGCTGTTGTCCGCGACTTCAGCCACGTAAATTTCGAGTTGAATGTATAATAATGTGAAATAAATCAATATACAAATCATATTGAACAAAATCCAAAAACAAAGCAAAAAAATGTCGAATAAATAAATAATAAGTTAATTTCAACATATTTTTTAAGTTAATTTATCAGAATTTGAGGAACTGATTCACAAAAAACCATAGACAGGTTTTGCAAATCACAAAGGGTGTGATGGGCGGGCTTGGTATATGGTATATATATAGAATGGATGACACCAGAGTTATATAACCACTAAAATCATTTATAAGTGGACGCCAAAACAGAAAAGACCCCTTGGAAGACCTAGAAAGCGGTGTAAGGATGTCTGGAAAAGGATCTGAGACAAGGTAAGAAAACATCTTGGAGATGGCAAGCCAGAGACAGAGCAAAATGAAAGAAGTTTGTAGAGGAGGCCAAGACCCATAAAGAGTTGTAGCCCAGGAATTAAGAAGTCTAGGTACCTCATGCAATTTCCCCGTGTGATGTGTAAATTTTTTCTCCTCCCTTAGTAATACCCGGCTGTACGCTCAGCCTTTATAACATTGGAAAGGCTCATAAAAACATTTTAAAACAAACAAAAGAAATAGTATACCAAACCTTCTGAACGTGAGTCGAAGGCCTAAGTTGATAATGTCTAAAAGCTCTTAACATTGCTCCGTAACATTGCTGTAACCACAGTTACACGTTACATCCTGAATCAAATTCAGTTATTTTTTTCAGTCCAAGCAGCTACTCACCTGTCTTCATATGATAGTGACAATAATAGTGACTAAACAAATAAAAAAATATAATGAATTTTAATATTACAAACTAAAATTGATAAATTGAACCTTAAGTCTAAGTAACCTAAGGTTGAAAATTATAATTTTCATATATGTTTATTTATAAATTTTGGCTAAACTTTTTGTCGAGTTAATGTAAAATATAAGGATTTATAATAATTTTTGGATAGTAACGTAATTTAAATTAGGAAAAACAGCTTTTATATGGAGAGGGATGCGATGCTTCGATATCTGCCATTCCACGCAAACGTACATAACTCAATGATTTGAAGTCCTAGCTTAATTATATGTACCTTTTTGAGTAGCTGAATTTAATACTCTATCAACTAAACTAAACTTAGTCATAAGTAAATTACTAATGTCAACAATATTTTTTTGTTGTAAAAATTGTAAACACCAGTATTACAATTAATAAGTGTTTAAAGAAACTTTTATTAAATTAACGTTGTATTAATAAATTGAATCTTGAATCTTTACTTCATAATAACCTAAATCCTCGAAAAATTGATAATTACTGAGCAATCACGCAAAATATTTCCAGCAAATTGTTGAAAACAAAATTATTTATATGAAAACAACCATAGGAAATACTCTTAACATGTCTATGAATCAAATACCCTTTCAAATAAAGAAAAAACTATCATAATCGGTTTGGTATTTATCGAGTTACATAATAAAAACTAAAGCCCCGGGCGCTACTTACATAACACCCCCCACCCTTAGGCCCACCACTTTATTTTTATACGACTCATCGTTTAGTACTCCTGACAACACAAGGAATCCAACAATATCCATCAAAGGTATGCATGAAGTGCAATTAAAACTCGATTTCTAGAGCACTTTTGCCCAAATCTTAACTCCACTAATCCAGGTTTCAGGCAAATAATCGTCCGAGTAGCGATTCATTGTGTGCTCTAAGATATTTTTTTATTGCCATTGATCCATTGTTCCTTCAATCTTCCGAACGGGGCCAACTCGACATCCGGAAAAACACCCCTAAACTTCAATGTTACCGCCACCGTGCTTGTGTATTTATAATTAAAAGCATTGTTTACAGGACGTCTAACATAGCGCTTTCCATCGTAATTTTTATTTTTGTTTTATCTGAAAAAAATAATCACTTTTTCCTTTCTCGTACCGTCCAGTTAACGTATTTTTTAGCGAATAATAATCGCTTCTCTCGGAGTTGCTTGGTAAGAAGCGGTATCTTTCGAGAGGCTCTTCCAAACAATTTAGCTTCCAATCTTCGGAGTATCAGTCTTGACGAGTAGTTTCTCAGGTCATCAGGCGAAAAATCTTCATTTTTAATTTGGTTGGAGCCTTTGAATGGGTCTTTTTTAGCAATAATGATCATTGCATTAAAAACTTTCTTAACAGAACAATTTAAATGCTCAGCTATTCTTTTGTACGCCCACTTTTAATCTAAGTATATGTAAAGTAACAATTATTTGCCTAGTTTCCGCGTCACAACATTTATTTTTGCCCATTTTGAACAAAATAAAATTCAGATTAAATTTTGAATTGCCACCAAAATAATAGGAAAAGCTAAGAAAAAAATGTTATCTCTAATAAAAAAAAAAAAAAGAAAAAGCTATGGATGCTTTTTTCAAATGTTTCTAATTAGGCGTCCAAGCGGCCAGTAACCGAAAATAAACTCTTAAATGTGTAAAACTCTTTTTTTTAGTGGCTATATTATTGCATGATTATAAATTATTGAATGTAGGTACACATTTTTCACGAACATTTATAAGTTGAAGTTATACTTTATTTATTATTAAGAAGTGTTTCTAATTATATGATCACCACTCACCGGAAAATAACAAGCGTCGTAAGTTGATAAATTTTTTGAGTTAGTTGAACAACTTTCGGAAAATCATAAACTGCAGTAGAAATGTATTATTTAGCGTAAGTATTTTAATAATCCGACAAAGGCGAGGTATACGCTGATTGGTTGCCTTTCTTCACTCATTTTCGGGGGCCCATTTACTTAGAGAGTCATCATCTGTCTATTAATCCGTGTCTTTAAACATAGGAGAGGCAGCAGGTGCCATAGTCCTTCACATATTCTATTTTCCAATCCAACATATATCACCCCAATAGTCCCAATATAGTTTTTCATTGTCCTTCCTTAGTCCTGCACTTCCTGGGAGTTGACAATGAGAACATTATTCTAACTTTGTTGTATATGTGTCTTTACTGTCATGACCTGGTGGCGCTCCATCACAAATTATAGTAAAAACTTTCACAAGGCCTCTACGTGTTGGACCTATGTCCTTATGCAAGCCTCATACGATCGGGATATGTCCCGTGAAAAATAAACCTTGAAAAACAATAATAATAAATGCTTTATTGAAGCATTTAGTTTTACAAATTTGTTGACAAAAATATCTCTGAGCTTCATCTTTTGTTATTAAAAATATTTTTCCTCTTATTAAGTAGTTACAAAAGTGAACTTTCACATCTTGATCTCTATACAAATAATTATAAGTAAAATAAAAATATTAAAACAGATGGAAATGTTTTTCAACTTGCCAAATTCTTGCAAACAATGCCATTAACCATTCAGAGAGTAGTGTATTATGTTACGGGTGATAAAAAACCGTAAATATGTACACTGAGCAGCGATTGGTCCATTCGTGTATGATTTGACTTGTGGCAAAATCGTTAATTATTAAATTACTGCCAGGCACCGTAAGTTGATCAATTAGCTAAAATTTATTGCGTTAAATAATACACAGACTTTCTTGACGTAAAATTAATTTTATTAACCACTTGCATTTTTCCCGCAACTTCGTCCGCGTAAAATTTCACCCCCCCTATTTCACTCCCTTGAATTTATAAAAATCCTTTCTTAGTGCTCACATACATTACGAAAAGAACCCTGGTTGTACCGAATTTCAAGTTTCTAGGTACAGTAGTTTCGGCTGTGCGTTGATATATTATACGTCAGTCAGTCAACCTAGAAAAAAACGTGTAATAAACGGGATCTTAATGTCACATCGAATGCTTAATGTTTATGCTATCAAATCGAGGGGATGTCTATCTTACGACTTATCTAAGACTATCTGAAAGGTAGAGACCGAGCTAAAATCGTCTAAATCAATACAAAAGATAATTAATTCAGCGATCGCAAGGTTTCCCGCTGACGAAGAGTAAACTGAATTACGTATTACGTTAGAGAACCGTTAAGCAATTAAACAATTTGCTTTGTCAAAGCAGTGTTGGATTGTAGGAATAACGTTTCTTTTTTTGTAACTATCAGTTTTTCTGATCGTGGGTGGATGGACACAGCATTCGTAGTGACAATATTTTTGTTGCCTAATTTCAAAGACGTGAAGTGCGGACTGGGACGACTTCGTGCGCGCGTCTCGGACCACATTCGCCCTGAGGAAGACCTCCGGATGAGGTTGAAACATGTCGGCCTGTAGCTGACTTCATACGGTTATTTTGCGGTTTATGAAAAAGTGCTATATTTTAATAAGTTGGTGGCCTATAACTTTTTTGTTTGTACTTAGTACTCAGCCCTGATAGTTTTCCTTTCAACTTCGTTATATATACTACTGCTGTTATTTTTTATCAAGTAGGTATCCATCTTGTATCCATATATAACTGTTTAGTAGATAGAGGGACACACACACACACACACTTATTTCTAACAAAAATTTGCACTTTAAAACTAAATATTTCACAAACGGATCCCTAAATCGAAAAATGGTGTTCTTAACCTCACAATATTTTTTCCCACACAATGAGTTAATAGAGGAAAAAAATTACTCCTACTTGTCATGAAATTAACATTACAATAAAAAAAAAACAAGATTTCTTCTATCTAGATCTACCACTTTTTTGGCATGATTAATATACATACCCATACCCATACTAAATTACTATTTTCTAGTACTTATAGTCTCTGAGTAAAACCGCGGACAGATAGACAGACAGACAGACGTGGCAAAACTTAGAGTTCCTTGTATACTACGGAACCCTAAAAATTGGCCAAGTGCGAGTCAGGCTCGCCCATGAAGGGTCCGTATTAGCAACCTTAGATTAGCCAAAATACCTCTATAATTTGTCGCCAACAAAGATTATTTTGTTTTTCATTGAGATGTAGGTATATAATAAATATTTTACTTATTATGCATTTATATATTTCATTTATTACTTATGCTTATTATTCTTAGATTTCTCATTCTCTCACATTTTACCACTTTAGAAGTGCATATCTTTCAAACTATTGACTTGGAGGAAAAATGGTTTTAGGAACCTCAATGACGGGGACGGGGTGTCTATAGATAGTTCTTTAAAAAATTACACGTACAGAAACGTATTTCGGGTCAAATATTGGAATCTATAATTAGTATCACTTTTTGACATTCAATTGAACTTAATTGTTGCATACTAATAATGTAAATTTGATGATAATGCAATATTATGGAGTCAGTGAGTTGATGATGGAGTCAGAAGAGGGCCCATAGGAACTAGTAGTACCTAATAAAAGGAGAAAATCTAATGTTTAAGCTCAATTGATTTGTCTTGGTAACCTTTATTCGTTCATAAAAAAAATTTGGCACAATTTTTTTTTTTTGATATCGAAATATAATATTTATTTTTAATGTATCCAGCAAACAAGGTGTGCATAGGCCCTAAGGCGAGTGGAAGAGTCGGCATCTGAAGATTGTCGCCACGGCATCGGCAGCCGGGCAGTAATGCCGATACAAAAGCATACCGCCCGCCTCTGCCATCTTTGTTCGTTGTTATTTATTCTGTGCCAACTATATAAGTTCCATGTAGTTTTTTTTATCTTTCTGATCAGAGGAATTGGAATCTTAAAAATATGGTAGGTAGGTACATTTCAAATCTCATTTATAAATGTCTTGTGTATTTTTAGAGATTCATAATTACTAGATAGCTGGAAGATTTGTTAGTTCCTGTACCTGGTAAATGGATTTAAACGAGTAGAAGAACTTAAAGATATCGTGGTAACAAAAATTTATAAATAAAATAATTGTTATGATAAAAAGCGAACAAAATATGTAAAAAAGTTTTCAAGGAAGCTGCAGTGATTTTGTATAACAGCCGCCGCTCCCAACCCGCACGAAATGGTAACTGCCAACCGTTTGATTCTCATTGTAAGCAGAACCCTATAATATAATTTGCTGTACTAGTGGTTCAATTCACTAACATTTTAATACTTCACTTATACGTCAGTTACTTAAAAATGTCAGTAAGCACAAACTGTGACTGTAATTTACTGCCGTTGCTTATCAAATTATAATAGGTACTTTTACTACTTCGTAACGAGCTATTTGAATAAATAAAAGAAAATAATAAATACACGGCAGCACTGCCAAAGTAAAAAAATATAGTATATAACTTAAATTCTATATTTTTTACTTTGGCAGTGCTTTTTCAGGGATATAAGCATAAATGATGCCCCCCTTGCCCCACATCAAGCATGTACCGTTGCATTCTCGGCTGCGATGCCCCGGGTTCTGCTAATTAATATGACAGCATATTTTATTAGCATACTATATTTGCGAAAGTATATATATATAGGGCAGGCCATCTGCCTAAAGCCACATCTATCTTCCTTCGGTAGATACTATTGCGACCTTAGGAATACGAACGTGATGTACCTGCAGGAAGTGTTTAAATATTGTTAACTTAGCAAGACACGTACATCACGTAAGAATATACACGTATTCCTAAATCAGCGATCTCCCCTACCAATGCGATACCTATGTATATTTCCTTAGTATATAAGTTATGAGTAGCATTTCTAATAAATCATCACTTATCCTGGTATCAGTCTCAATGGTTTAATTTACGCACTCGCAATAATTGGTGACCCCGACGTGATCTAACCGACGTGATCTAACCGACGTGATCTAACCGACGTGATGTAGTCCGACGTGATGGATACGCGCCTCAACCGAAGACCCAGACGACGCAAGCCTGAAGAACGGAAAAACCAACGTGCACATTTTCACCGGCTTCCCACTATTGCGACCTTAGGAATACGAACGTGATGTACCTGCAGGAAGTGTTTAAATATTGTTAACTTAGCAAGACACGTACATCACGTAAGAATATACACGTATTCCTAAATCAGCGATCTCCCCTACCAATGCGATACCTATGTATATTTCCTTAGTATATAAGTTATGAGTAGCATTTCTAATAAATCATCACTTATCCTGGTATCAGTCTCAATGGTTTAATTTACGCACTCGTCGTAATTGGTGAACCCGACGTGATTACCCGACGTGATTAGCCGACGTGATCTAACCGACGTGATCTAACCGACGTGATCAGGCCGTCGTGATGTAGTCCGACGCGATGGATACGCGCCTCAACATGAAAGACCCTGACGACGCAAGCCTGACGAACGAATAAATCAACGTGCACATTTTCACCGGCTTCCCACAAGCGGGTCTCACCGGTTTGAAAATGCAAGAGGCATTCCGGCAGTAACCAGAACCACAAAGACAACAAGGACCATCAAAAATGGCTTCAACCACGCTGAAAAAAGGAATCAACACCGGCTCACACGATTCATTGATCGAATCCTTCACCATGGCTGAACGGTCATAAAAGGCAAAAGGAGGCACAGGAACTAACAGGCAACCACAATGGACAACCCCGAGGCAAAGAAAAATCCGCGGAATATCAGCGCAACCGCAAGCTCTAGCCGTCAACTTCAAGAAAAATAAGAGAGCGCATGCACAGAAGAAAAAGTCATCGCGAGCGGCAGAATTATAAAGAAAAAGATATAACAGAGGATCAACGAAATTACTAAATACAATAGAAACAATTACGCAACGTGAACAGCTGATATCTATATGATGACGCATTTGACGTCACAAATTGCATCACTTCACATGAAAACAACAACGAACGAAAGTGCAACTGCAACAAACAATTGAACGATGTCAAGATCGCAAGGCCGCAGATGGCCGTATGTTGTTCGAAAAGGCGTAATGCTCAATAATATAAATATTTGCCTATTATTTGAATAAGAATTTGTTTGGCAACAAAGAATCTTGCACCGCATTTCGTGATATCATTAAGTTCTAATGCCTAATTGCTACCGACTTACACAGTGGTATATATTTCATGGCAAACAAGGACAATAAATTGATAACTTTGAAGCCTGCAAGCAAAAGAGCGAACAACTTTAAGATGGAACAGCGATCAACATATTGACAAGAAAACATTAAAGTAAAATGACGATCACAGAAGCACTACTCTGAACTGAAAATTACGTCTCTCAAGATGCAGCAAATGGTTCACAGCAAGCAGTCTCAAGAGCAAGCCAGCAAACGGGTCATACTCCAGGGCCACAGCAGCCGACGCACCGAGCTCCTGGTCCTAAGCACCCAAAATGTTTATTTTCGACAATTATAACGTCCGGCACAGCCGCCGAGCTCACGCTTAGAAATTTTTAAAGAGTGGCCACTCTTCAGCGGAGCATTTCGGCAGGACTTCCACCGGCGCTAGTCGACATCGCTCTCTACAGTCTCACAAAAGACTACGAGCGAGCAGAAATTATCTCCCGACTCACTGGGATTGAAACAACTGGCAAGTGAAAACGTATCTATACGAGAAGCTCAGACTGCGCATCAAGACCATATTGACAAAATGTATATTAAGAGATATAAGAAGTTTGCAATATCTACCAACTATGTATAAGGAAAAAAAAAACGATTCACAGGGTCAATGTCAATGCATAAACGCATAATTTGCCGCGCAGAAATATTTGCCTACACAGCGTTTTTCAGCACGTGCACTATGCATATTTGCATTCGCTACAGTTTTTACATTTTTGTTAATTTATTGTTGTTACAGTTTATGAATTTTTCGTTAATTTTATTGTTAATTGTTTTTATTTTTCACAAAAGGGGGAGTACTATTGCGACCTTAGGAATACGAACGTGATGTACCTGCAGGAAGTGTTTAAATATTGTTAACTTAGCAAGACACGTACATCACGTAAGAATATACACGTATTCCTAAATCAGCGATCTCCCCTACCAATGCGATACCTATGTATATTTCCTTAGTATATAAGTTATGAGTAGCATTTCTAATAAATCATCACTTATCCTGGTATCAGTCTCAATGGTTTAATTTACGCACTCGCCATAGATACCACCTACATCCCATTCTTTCCAGGCATTTCAATCGTCGAATAAAGAATGTCACACGAAAAAGATTACTATCTTTTTGGGCAGTTGTGTAAAAATCCACTTGACATACTGGATGGAATAAAAAGATAGCGATGTAAATCCGTTAAGGACACGTGCGCAGAGTTGACATCTGACAGTAATCTGCTTACAGGAGTGGAAATGTGAAATCAGGAATGACACTGTGTACAGTGCGACCACCTATGACTAACTCAAAACATGACATACAATTATCTAAATAAAATATGTAATTATTTTTAACAAAAAAGTAAAACTGACTTCAACCCTATACGTGAATGTACAAGCTGGAACTAAAAATTAGGTTTTCGTGGGTGTGGAAGTTCAATCAAAATAGAGGAACAATGTCGTCATTAACTTGTCTTGATTCGCGAAAAAATTAAACAGAAATAAAATTAAACCAAACGGCATACTTGTACAATTTTTTTTTATTTTTGTTGATTTTTTCTAAAAGCACTGGATACATTTCGATAAAAAAATATAGGACCACCTTCAAGTTCAGTCAAAACAGAGGAGTAACGTTCTCATCAATTTGTCTTGATTCGCATAAGAATAAAATACAAATAAGTTCAAACCGAACGGCACACTTTAATAATTTTTTTTCTACATTTGTTTAATTTTTTAAAGTTTTTTTAAAAAGTGCTCGATACATTGCAGCAAAAAATGTATGGGACCATCTCTGGAGCATTACCTATCGAAGAAAAAAAGAATAACTAAAATCGATCCATAACTGACTGAGTAATCGCGTAACAAACATACAAAAAGAAAATATACAGACGAATTGAGAACCTCCTCCTTTTTAAAAATTCCGGTTAAAAATGAGTCTCTATTTCCATTGGTCACTCGCTCCCCCCATTTCTTAAGAACGAGTTTACCGATTTTATTATTTTTTTTTTTAAGTTTTCTATTATTAAGTAAATGTTTATATTTAACAGAAATAAAGGAATTTGCGCAGAACATTATTGGAATATTTTATAAAACAACGACTACGTATTTAAACTTCTCGCGTTTGACTGTTCGCCATGCAAATGACATATATAACGACTACTTCGATTCGGACCTTAGCGTGTTTTTGTTATTTTGCGTGTTTGACACTTTAACACATTTTTTTTATTTCAGTTCGTACATACTGAATATTTATCTTTGTACCTAAATATATTGGGTCATTACCTATGAAATTGGCGTTTTTTTTCCGCTTGCCATTTTGTTCCTACTGATAATAATTTTCAAGTAAACACATTTTTTTTTATTAAAACTTGAAAGTGTCCTTTATTATTAACATTCTGCATGCAATAACATGTTTGTTTTTCGAATTTAATTATTGGAAAATGCTCATGGATAGAACTCGTTTAAAATAGAAAAATGTAGCCATTTTTCTATTATTTTTCTAACATTTCACAAATTTTATAACGTCTAAATTAAGCTTACTGTTGTCCGTAACTACATGCAAAATTTCACTTTTGTTTAATTTATCAAACCCGAAATAATACTAAAAACGTTAGTATGAAAAATTTACTTTGCTCGAAATTCTCTATAGAAAACGCCAATTTCATGGAATGATTTTAAGTATCTTTGATTTGTAGCGTTTGAACTATAAAAACAGGATGAAAAAAGCTTTTTCAATAATTTAATTTTTAAGATATTCTTTTATTATGAACGAATTTCATACTGTAAAGTTCTTGTCAAGAAAATCAAATGAGCCCAAACATGATGGGTTTATTTTCTTTACTTTAGAGGCGCCACTGCCAACCTTTGGACATCAGCTCAAGTCTATAGACTTAGCTTAGGCTATAGAATGAGTCTTAACATTATCAGTTACCTACTTGTTTCCTTAAATTGGGAGTAGTTTAAGTAGCAAACAATGCTGGATATTTCAAGTTGCATAAAGGCATCCGACAAAGTAAACAATATAAAACTAGTGTGCAAGTTTCCTCACGCAGTAGCTGATGAAAAGTGACCGTACACGACAACCGTACAACAGTCAATAGCTATTGTAGGTACCTTTAGGAGCGTGTTAGAATGGCGAAATATAGCAATGATATTCATATGTTAATTAATCACTGTAAAATCTTATTTGGATTTTATTTAATTATTGGTATATTTCTCACAGCTATTTTTACACACCATAAGAAGTAAACAACGGTCGTCTGTGATTGGTCGATGTCTGTGATTGGTCGAAAATTAGCTCAAAGAGGGTATAAAAATAAATAATATTTAATTTGAGGGGCATTCTAAATCTACTCGGCAGACTGGACAGACGTAAGTGTTACTTCTTATCAACTTGTTGCTTTGATAATTGTATTTTTGTGCTTTTATTTAAAATTCAAGTGTATCGAGTTATTTTGTTAAATGTGATAATTATATTATTAAGGAATATGAAAGTTGTAATTTAAAACAATATTTTGTTACAATATATTTAATATATATACCTTCTTGGATATATGTGAATATTTCATTTTTAATAATTTATAAACTAGTTGTACATTATGTCTATGACTGGATAATCCTTTTAAAAATAATGATTAAATAATGGTTAATCTTGACATTTCTTTATATTTACTCCTATGACTCATATTTCTATACAGCTGCCAACAGTAACACTAAGAATTAGAACTTTACAAATAGGTATACCTAACAAGCGCAATTGTGTATATTGAGTTCTTGTAAAGTTAAAAAGTAGTTTAAAAATAAATAGAACAATTATTAATTCCATAAAATCATCCATTATAGAATTCTTAAGAACAGTTTCGACTGCACGTCACGTATCATGTAGATTCCAAGCGTTAGTAACCCACTTCTGAAGGGATACATTGTGATTCATGGGGGCGTGAAGGGTCTAAATCTCTGACACTGAACAATAAGCTGAATTTTGTTGTCATAATTGCAGGAAAACCTAGCATGGGCACCACGTTCCTTCTCCAACTCGCTATTGTTTATTTAGGTTTAATTTTATTTACACAGTACATTTGGTAGGTATATTATATACTTCGAAGGGCATTTTTGTACAAAATTATGTATGATACTTGTTTGTGGAGAAAAATAAAAGACTTTTTGATTTTGATTTTTTTGATTTTGATAATGTTCCAAGGCAGCCAAATATTTAGCCCAAACCGAAATCTCATTCTAAATAATTATTTTTCAAAAACTTGATTTAAAAACCGGCCAAGTGTGAGTCAAACTCACGCAATGAGGGTTCCGTACAATATGCTTCGTGAACACACACACAATGTGCAAAAAATGTTTTATTCAAATGACTAGCGCCATCTAGTGGTGTTTTAGTGAACTATTTCCCTAGATGAACTTATTATAGTTAGTTTACCACTTAATTTTCAAGTGATAGAATTCTTATTATTTTTCCTGTAATCTTCAAGGAATGAACTACATTTTGTAATTTTTTCAAAATTTTCGGCCCAGTAGTTTCGGAGATCAGGGGGGGGGGAATGGTCAATTTTTGCCTTCTTTCGTGAATAAAATCAAAAGTATTGATTTTACCCGAACAAAAAAAAATATTTTTGAGATCCTCATAATGAGCCCTTTCATTTGATATATGACACAGTAAGGTTTGCAAAACTTTCTTTTAAAATTTTGTAATTGGGCCCCTCAAAATGACCCTTATTTCAAAAAAATCTTTATTTACTTTGCACATCCGTGTTTGGGTCATAGGATTACACTATCTTACCAAATTTCATCTAATTTGGTTCAGTAGATTCGGAGAAAATCGGCTGTGACAGACGGACGGACGGACAGACAGACGCTCGAGTGATCCTATAAGGGTTCCGTTTTTCAACTTTTGTACGGAACCCTAAAAATCAACAACATTACTAAGTATGCAGGGCCGCTACTTTATAACTTAAACAAAATAATATTTGTGTGTATTGCAATGAGACACAAAGAGATAGGCTTCAGTAAATAATAAATAAATAAATATCTAGGGACAAATCACATAAATTGAGCTAGTCCCTTAGTAAGTTGTGAACTTGTGTCGTAAGAGACTAACTCAACGATACTATATTTTACTAGAGATACTTATATAGATAAACATCCAAGATCCAGGCCAATCTGAAAAAGATCTTTTCCATCATGAACTGATCGGGGATCGAACCCGGGACCACTCATAGCACAGGCTGGCGTGTTAACCGCTGCGCCACGGCGTCTAAAGTAAATCTTTTAAATATTAGCTATTGATTTAAATCAATCTTTTGGTTTGGTAAAAATATTAATAACAGTATAAAGACCGCGGTCATACATTATGTTGTTGACTGTACACATCGTAAACTTTCTTTAAGGGGGCACCCTAGGCACAGTAACGACGCCAATCATTTTATTCTTAATATTTTACAAATAGAAAGAAATTCAAGAATGTAAATCATATAAGCACTAGTAAATAACCTGAAGTTTTTTTGGAATCATGTTTAATATTATTTATGAGAATCGGATTACCGCCAAAAACGGCCGTTTTTGGCGGTAATCACGTTTTCTCTTAATGACTGATTCTCATAATATTAAAACATGATTCCAAAAATACTTCAAGTTATTTACTAGTGCTTATATGATTAACATTCTTGAATTTCTTTCTATTTGTAAAGTATTAGGAATAAAATGATTGGCGTCGCTACTGTGCCTAGTGTGCGGCCTTAATGATGTTTATACGAAAAACTTAGGACTGATTTGCTATAAACGGAAGTATCACCTAATAGACCTATTGATATTGATCTATTTTAACATGATGGCGGCGTGTGCCTGGAACATTGTAGACAATTAACAAAAAGTCAGGTAACTTCCATACAGGTACGTTCTTACTTGACAAAAACCCGCGGCATAGCATCCTTTGTAAGCTATGATATAGTCTAAATCGGACCCCTGCAAAGAGTATTGGATCGTTTCGCCCCGTGGTCCGAATCTACCCATTCCAAAGGATACCTTGGGCCATTCGCACCACTCCAACGACTGCGGTGCGAAATAACCCATTCAAAAAGAGCTCTTGGGCGATTCGCACCGCGGTCCGAATCGCAAGTGGTGCGAAAAGACTAAAGACCCGAATATCCGTCATATCGGTTCTCCGTGGAGACGGTAAGTGGCTTCGCACAGTGTACAATTGTACATACATAATACACAGGGACGTATCGCGTGCAAGAATTCCGTCAGGGCTAAGCTAGCTTGATACGATTTTATCGGAAATAAGGAATCTATATCGTGGTTTGATGACATCTGCGGTTGACAAAATTCTATAATCAGACTTAAATAAAATTGGTAATAGTATTTATCAGCTAAAAGCAGCAGAAGCTAAAAGCAAGTATCGTAGTCCTGAAAAGAATAGACAGTGTCTCAAATGACAAACTTTCACTGCCACATCGGCAATGCCAAACAGGCATTGCCGATGTGGGACACATAACAACTAAATTGAAGTGGGATTGGGTGGGCCACACAACAGCTCTTAAGTAACGTATTCCTAGGGTAAAAAAAAAGTTAACCAATTCAACAACTTTTTGGCATAGGAAGATATGAATTAATTATCGAGACACAAAAGGTCATAATCTTAAATTGCCTTGCGCGGTGATCAGTAATTTGCATATTGACACCATCCGTGGCGCATTGCTACACAAAGTACTGTGGGGCTAGTTCAATCTGAGTAATTATTTATATTTATGTATAAAACTAGCTTAAATACATTTACAGTTTCGCAATATCACTACTTACTTTTTTATCTTTTAATTATTTAGCGTTATAATAAGGTAGCGGCATTTTAAAATAAATCTTAAGCCTACTAAGAAATTGGGTTACAACTTTTCAGTTACCGTTTTAACATTAAAGCTATGTTCTCATACGAGTATGCGAAGGGTGCTGGTCAATTTCAACTCGACTCCCTTTTTCAGTTGTTAGTGTGAAACTAATGCTATCGCCACGGCTCTTATGCTCCATCTCCACTGGGAATGGTGATCGAATATTTAGATTTTATGTGACCAATACGTGCACAGGTTTTAAATATGCTCGCATGTTTCGCTGCCTACCATTCATTATTCATCACTCGCAGACGATTTCGTTTCCTATTTCACGTTGAATAAAATCTTATTTTATCATACCTAAAGCAGAAATAATAAGTTACGGGCTTAAAATAAACTTATTCAGAAATATAAATCCGAGTAAATTACCTAGGTAGTAGGTAAGGATTCATTTGCATTTGAAGTCAACCAACAATAAGTGGCTCTTTTTTTATACATGGTTCCATATTATTTGAAGTATTTAACGCATTTAATTTATTTAGGTAGGCACTGGTGATGGTATTTTAGTATCCTACATATATAATCTCTTCATTAAACCCCTTCAAACCCGCATAGCCCAACAACTAGATGAATGTCAGCCACCCGAACAAGCGGGATTTTGCCCTAACTATTCTTCCATAGATCACCTCCATACATTAAATCAAGTATTAGAAAAACACATTAAATTTAAGAAACCTCTTTATAAAGCTTTCATAGATTATTCTTAGGCTTTCGATAGCGTCAAACACACATCTTTAATTGCATCCTTTAATAAACAAAACATCAAAAACACTTACATCCTGATTCTACAAAACAGATAAGTACTACAATATTATCGCTTCTGTGAAAACTCAAGAACTTGCATTCAATTTAGAGCAAGGTGTAAAACAGGGCGACCCACTATCCCCTGCTGCCTCGAAGAGGTCTTTAAGAAACTGGCAGTTTCCTGGGAGAAAAGGGGTATTGTCGTCGGCGGCAAAAGACTATTCAACCTTAGCTGATGACATTATCTTATTTCCTTCCTCTGAACCTGATCTGGAGAAAATGCTCGAAGATCTCAGTGCAGTAAGAGTTGAGGTTGGACTTGCGATGAACGAGTCAAAGAACAAACTCGGGACGAACAGCACCAAACGTAGGATCGAGGTGAATGGGCAGGCATTGCAATACGTCGAGGCATATATCTATATGGGCCAAGTAGCATCCTTCGATAACAGGCAAAAGCGAGAAATTGACCGCCGCATCAATAACGCCTGGAAGATCAACTGGTCCATAAAAGAATTTAAGAAGGGTTCTCTTACTATCACACTTAAACGTAAGCTCCTGGACGTTTGTATCCTGTCTATCCTGACCTACGGCTCGCAGACCTGTTTTTCGGCTGTGGCTCAGAAGTGCAAACTCAAGGTCTGCCAGTGAGCAATGGAACGTAGCATTTTACGCCTCCGCCTTATAGATAAAGTGTGGAATGCCAAACTGTGTTCCAAGACGCTCATTGCGGATGTGGGTGCAAAACTGCCAGATTTCGATGGAATTGGGCGGGCCATGTCTAGCGAATGCATTCAGAAAGGTGGGCAAAAATAACATTATTTTGGCAACCCAATGGCCGCCGTAGTAGGGGTAGACCCAGAACAAAAAGGCGGGACGATCTGGATAAGTTCTTGGCTGGCTGGAAAATTATAGCAGCAGACCGAGATGGGTGAAAAAGTAAAGGGGAGATCGTTGCCCAGGAGTGAGACACAGCAACCACAGGCTAAGGAAAAAAAATATTAAAAAGGGTAGGCACTGGACATTCGATGCTACGAGTAGGGCACATATAAAGCAAAGTCCTCCGCCGAGTTGGTCTGTCTGTTCGCGATAAACTCAAAAACACTGTTTTCCACGAGTTAGAGTGATTCATGAGGAAGGTTTATATGTATAATATACGTACATGCCCGGGCGCAGCTTATAAGGACTGCTAGTATATTTTATAACTTACAAAAGGTAGATTTATTTATAATCCCCGACGCAAAAAGAGGGATGTTATATATCTGCTATCATCCACCACCGCGCCCGGAAAGTAGATACTTACCGACCACCAACGTAAAAATTTGTGACAGCCCTAATGACACGACCTTAATTTCGTGTCGATATATTTTTAGGGTTCTGTAGCCAAAGGGTAAAAACGGGAACTGTATCTCAAAAACCATAATAGCTAGGCAAATAAAATTTTCAGAGATGATGTACTTCTGTTGCGGCTTTAACAACAAATACTAAAAATAGAATAAAATAAATATTTAGGTAAGGGGGTCCCATACAACAAAGATGATTTTTTGCCGTTTTTGCTCGATCGCCTAATGTTGTATAGATAATGATACGGACCATACGTGCGCGAGTCCGACTCGCACTTGGCTGCTTTTTTTTTTAATAAGTATAATGTTTGTTAGTTGAACACCGTGGATTTTTATCTTTTTAATCCGGCTTGGTTTATTTTTTAAATCGGTCTGCCAGGCTCCTCCTTACGCTTTGATTTTATTAAAGCTACGGCAGAACATAAGTGGAATGTTATAGTCTACGCAACCAAAATTGATTTTCCTTATCTCGTACACAACAAATATGACATCTCAAAATTCGATCAAAACAGAATTAGGTAGGTAGGTACCTATGTTGCGATCGCTCGCTATCGTCTCCCATTTTATGTCAATGTTCGATGTCTGAAAAAGTGAAGTGGAATGTTCAATGAGCACTCAGCGTCACGACACGAGCAGTCAATTGTGATGGATACGTAGCACTTCTACTGACGCGCATAATCCGGATCAGACTGAACTACACGGCTTGAGCTTTTCATATATTATGCTATGTATGCATATAATAAAACAGTAAAAATATTTTGTCTGTACATTTAGTATTTTTAACTGAAATGGATAGACGGACACTAGAAAAGAATAATAGAAAGCAAAACATTTTTTTTTTAATTTCTTGTTTGTCTGTCTGTCTGTCTGTATGTATGATCACGTTTATCTCCGGAAATATTGGACGGATTTGAATGAAACTTTTTTTGCTATATATATAGCTATTAAACCGGGGCAACATATAGGGTAGAAATGATTTCGGAAAATGGAACACCTGATGCTGCATCATAATGGTCCAGGTGAACTATAAGAAATATAAAAGTGGAGCCTTAGCAAAAGTTGTTAAGCCTGATGAGCATTTTTGTTGAATTATAAAATATCTGAGATTTGGAACACCTCATGCAGAACCATAATGGTCTAGGTAAACTATAGGAAATATAAAAATGACGCTGTAGCAAAAGTTGTTCAGCCTGATTAGTATTTTTTGTTGACGTGAAAAAATCGAAGATTTAGAACATCTCATACACTAAGTACCTACCATGTTAAATTTTATATCGACAATTTTACAGAGTCACTCTCCTCTGGGATAGAGTGCGTAGAGTACGATTAGCTCAAATTACTGGTGACCGCCCAGCGGCCCCCCTTTTGGCAACGTAGTTTTAAGCCCATACGGCAAAACATGAGAGTTTGCTGTAAAGCCGAGGTCCGTCTCTCCCGAAGGCCCTTTGGAGATGTGCGATAGGTTGAAGGCGCTCTGCCCATACCTCAAAGTTTGGTGAAGTAGCGCAAGCTCACTTGGAGCTAGCTATATAGTCTTCTTCTTATCGTGTCGGTCTATCTCCTTCTTATCGGACTCAAAAAGTCTAAAAGAATCCTATATTTTATCCCTCCAGTATTTAGCAGCAGCCATATAACACTGCGACAAGTATTTTCTTATGTATGTTAAGTTCGTATTAAGGTATATCAATACGCTGGAGTCATATAGTCCCCGCGAACGAAGTTACGGGTATCAGCTAGTGGTGTATGACAGGAATGTCATTGACATTTTCCTGAGGGATTTTTGACTGAGGTATTAATAATATACCCGATAAAAGCCTTTATAAGTCGGTTAAATAATTATGTGATTTTTTATTAATTTCACTTTACGCAGCAATGAGTACATAGCGTGACGGCATAAGCATAATGTAGACACTAAATATGGATAAAAATGAGGTCATACCGTCTGTAACATTCTGTATTTAATCGCAAAGGGACACGCAATATAAATGAAGTGTTTAAGCTCATGCCATACGCTTCACTGGGTAATACATACCGCTTCTTTGCAAAATAATATACCTTAATAAGTTAAACTACAAGACTATGATTTCAAAATTTCGTTAAAAAGCACTGCTTTAATAATGGCTCATGTCATGATAAAGTTACAATACTGACACGCTCATAAGAATATTCATAAAGTGTACCTAAAAAAAGTAGATTGTTTAAAAATAAAAACCGGCCAAGTGCGTGTCGGGCCACGCGCAGTATAGGGTTCCGTAGTTGCGAATGACAACTTTGAGTTCACACTGTTTACACTCGCACCTCACAGTTTAACGATCAAAAACATCTAACAATAAAGATTGTATGAAATTTTACATTTTCCAGTACATTTTATAAGTTGGTTGCCTATAACTTTTTAGTTTGCACTTAGTACCCAGCTCTGATAATTTTCCTTTCCACTTCAGTATATATACTACTGCTATAATTTTTTTTCACGTATCCATATATAACCGTTTAGCAGATAGAGGGGGGGGGGGACGTTCTTCTAACAAAAATTTCGGAAACGGATCCCTAAATCGAAAAATGGTGTTCTCAACCTCACAATATTTTTTAAAAATCTTTTTAACGATACCCCACACGATGGGTAAGTAGAGAAAAATAAATTACCCCCCACTTTACTGTATGGGAGCTACCCAAAAAAAATTTTTTTTTCTAGATTTTTTTCTACGACTTTTTTGCCATGATTAATATACATACTCATACCAAATTACAGCTTTCTATTACATATAGTCTCTGAGTAAAACCGCGGACGGACAGACAGACAGACAGACAATGGCGAAACTATAAGGGTTCCTAGTTTACTACGGAACCCTAGAAACCAGACTGCCTTTTTGACAGTTTACATCCGCCGTATTATTTTTTGCTGTTGCTACTTGCGACAAAGCATATGACCCTCCGGGGAGGAATACGAATCTAATGTTACCTCACACCTCAAAATCAGCGTAACCGTTTTAGGCTACAGGAGTCAACAATTAAACAGATATACTTACATACATAGCGAGAAAAAAACAACCTGGGTGGGTCGGTCGTGTAACAAGCATATTTTTAACCGACTTCAAAAAAAGGAGGAGGTTTACATTTTGTCATAATGTTTTTTTTTATGTATGTTCACCGATTTCTCGAAGACGCCTGGACCGATTAATGAAATTCTTTTTTAGTTCGATAGGTAATACTTTACAGATGGTCCCATTAAATTTTTATTGAAAAAATACACAAAAACCAAAAAAATGTTTACAGGTATGCCGTTTGGAAAACCCTTATTTCCATTGTTTTCTTATGCTTATTAAAAAAAATTGATAGGGTTGAAGTCGGTTTTTGTTTTTTGTTAAAAATATCTTAAATTATATTCAACTAGATATAAGAAAGTCCTATGATTTTTTTTACAACTAACTGTTTCCTGGCCCCAAAGCTTTCAACTTAAAAGCATTTAAATTAAGTAAGGTACCTCGGAGATATTACATACAGTAACCACTTTCTTCAATAAAACACGATACGGTTAAAAGTTGAGTTACTTTTGACCTACTTTCTACGGGTTTCCTGTAAGTATTCTTTCTTCGTGCTCCCTGGCTCGAGTTTGTTATATGCAAGTATCTTGGTAATAACAGGTAGTCACTTATTGTCTTGGAATACTATAGGTAGTCGTTACCTGGCCTGCTTGGTGACATGGTTTGGGCTCATTGTGCGTGAGTAGAAGACTTCGTTTCATTTGGGTAGACCCATGTTTGCTAATTAGAAATAAAGCGAACATAGGTGAACATAGAATAATTCATATGATATTTAAAGGTACACGCTTTATATATCATGTGAATTCTTCTGCAGTCATCATCTTTTTAGCATTTTTTAGTTTGCCGTGTGGTTCCCGGCAGAATAGAATATATAGAACCACTCCAAGTCTTCCCGTGGATGTCGTAAAAGGCGACTTAGGAAAAACAAGCTAATCAAAGCTTATAAACATCAAAGAGACCTCTCCAACCCGTCTGGCCAGCGTGGATAGTATAGGCCAAATTAGAGAATTTGGCCTACACTATCCACGCTGGCCAGACGGGTTTCCACAACAACAACAAAAAATATGGCTCTGGTAGGTAGTAAAGAGAGGGTCGTGTTCCTGCTGTGGAGACTAAAAAAGACCTGATGAAGAAGAACATGACAATATTGTCATCTATATCAGTGTTCCGCAAACTTTTTGAGTTCCAGGTAGTACATCTAGGAAAACAAAATGTATTGGCAAAAATTAAAAATTTTGGGGTCGTACAAGATTCTTCTTCGCAATATGTATTTATTTATTCATTTATATGTACACAGAAAACAATATATATACAGAAAATGAGTAAGTACAAGGGAACTACTTATTCCTAAAGAAATTTCTTCCAGTAGCCCCGAGAGAGGAGAACTTAATAATAAAGACAGACTGGCGTGTGCATAAATAATAATTTTAATAACTTAAACACAATCATAGATAAATAACAATACACATATAAATCTTATGTTGCTTTCGTCTATTTTTGACTAGCAGTCTGCCCCGGCTTCGCCAGTGGTAAATACCTAGCCTATGGTGCTCAGGGATAACGTACCTATCCAACGGAGACAGAATATTTGAAATCGGTTTGGTTGTTCTTGAGATTAGCGCGTTCAACCAAACAAACTCTTCAGCTGTAGATAACAATTTTGGCTTTTTTCTTCTTCATTACTTTCACTTGAAAAACTTACACTACCGTTACTTACATATATATGTGTAAGTATAATTATTTTTCTTATCCTTACCTACTTACTAAAAATCCCAACTTCCCAACTCTAATATTATAAATACGAAAGTGAATTCTTATACTTGTTTGTTACCTCTTTATACGCTTTTCCTACTGAATCAATCTTCTTGAAATTTGGCATAAGCGTTGATAATGCTACGGAGAAGGACATAGGCCATCACGCTGGTGAAGCCGCGGGCAACAGCTAGTAAGTTTAAAAGACAACCTTATTTTTCCGAGGCACACCAAGTAATGACCACGGTACACCAGTGTGCCGCGGCACACACTTTGCGGAACACTGATCTACATATAATATTAAAAAGAGGAATGATTTGATTGTTTTTGTTTGCATTGAATAGGCTCCGAAAATACTAGACTAATTTTCAAAATTCTTTCACTTGTGGAAAGCTAATTTATCTGCGGGTGCCTTGGGCTATAATTTACGCGGACGTAGTCGCGGGAAAATTACTAGTTTGTTTTATTTAGTGAACGCCTTTCCCGTAAGGCCATATTAATAAACTGTTTTCGTAGTATATTTTTATCATCGAACATTAATCAGTAGCTCTGTGCTATCGCGAGGAAACCGCCATTACATTAATTATTCGATGTTTATTCCAATCTATTTCTGAACGTAAATGAACAATATAGGGAACGAGGAAACCATGCAACTTTACAACAACATTAATCGTGTTTGCCAATAGCCGTCTGCTGAATCAATATTTTTAACGTATTATTAGATATCTATATAATAAAACTACGCCTTTTATATGTGTTCGTATAATCGTATAATAGTAAATTTCAAAGGAGTTTAAACGGGTTGCTTACTTGACAACATTTTCTATTGTTAGTCGTGAACTTTCTAACAATTTAGTAATACCCATCCTTGAACAGTGAATTCTACGAACTCGTAAGTATTTTATTTTTAATTATCTTGCCATGTTTTTTATTTTTAATGTCTTGTACAATAAAGTGTACTTATTATAGAATTTGTTATCACTGAGCAGGTAAGTAATTAAGTACCTATCCATAAAAAATGTTTTATTCAAAGACGTTGAAATCTACTTATCTATAGACCTTAAGTTTGACGTATCTGAAATACCATACAGCTGTAATTCCATACTCGATTCTATGTATGATATTTCTGAATTCTGAGATATAAAACAATAACTGCCTTGATGACAATACCTATTAACACTACTTACTTAATTAGTAAAAGACTACCGATTAAAGTAGTACGAGTACTTATAAACAAGTGGTGCGTGTTTGACAAATATATCTACTCAATATACCCACTTATTTAAATGTATTTCGGGCCTCACAAGCAATTTGTATTGATTTTCCGTCATTTCATTTGTATTCAGTGGGCGAAATTGTCCGCACTTACAAAAATACATCAAGCGGATTTCCATAGGCTTTGCTCAAGTTCACGTCCTTACCCTTGTAATGGCCCTTTATTTGTCTAGTTGTCTCCAGACATCTTCGTTATGATTTAAAAAAATAAAAAGTAAAAATCATTGAAGTATAAGTGCTTACGTACTTATGGCGTAGTGAGTTCACACACTAGCGCCACCCAGCAATTAATTCTATAAGTAAATCATATCAAATTTAAAAAACCGGCCAAGTGCGTGTCGAGCCACGCGCAGTGTAGGGTTCTGTAGTTGCGAATGACAACTTTGAGTTCACACTGTTTACATTCGCACATCACAGTTTAACGACCAAAAACATGTAACAATGAAAATGTATGAAAATTTTACATTGTCCAGTACATTTTATAAGTTGGTTGCCTATAACTTTTTAGTGTGTACTTTGTACTCAGCCCTGATAGTTTTTCTTTTAACTTCAGTATATATATTACTGCTGTAATTTTTTTTACATGTCCATATATAACCGTTTAGTAGATAGAGAGACACTTACCTCTAACAAAAATTTTCACTTTAAAACCAAATATTTCGGAAACGGATCTCTAAATCGAAAAATGGTGTTCTCAACCTCACAATATTTTTTAAAGACCTATCTAACAATACCAAACACGATGGGTTTGTATAGAAAAAAAAATATTACTTCCTCTTTACTTGTATGGGAGCTAATCTAAAAAAAAATATTTTCAAGATTTTCTTCTACCACTTTTTGACATGATTAATATACATACCCAAACCGAATTTCAGCTTTCTAGTACTCATAGCCTTTGAGTAAAACCGCGGACGGACAGACAGACAGACAGACAGACATGGCGAAACTATAAGGGTTTCTAGTTTACTACGGAACCCTACGGTTGACTATACTACGTGGGTCTGACCATGGTATGAATGGTGAAGTAGATATCTATCTGAGAAATGTATGCTACGAAGTCTGTGTCGTATTACAATCAGCGCTGACACATTGTATGAGGTCACGATTACTCCGAAACAATCAACGTTTTATTGATGTTTCTTTTTTATTAGCTTCAAAATTGCAAGAGTTTTGAGTTTGCTTTTGGCTGTCTAATTACTACTTTTTGTTTAAAATAGTTATAAGTACAATAAATTCATCGTCTTGAGCTAAGGTCTTGAGCTGATTACTTTCCTGCATTAATGCTTGTTTTTTTTTTACTTTTGAAAGATTGCGTGAAATTTTTTATTTTCTATAATAATTTTATATATTATTAATTTCTGATTTTAAGCGTTCCGTACCCAAAGGGTCTCAACGTGATTCGATTATTAAGCCACTGATTTCCGTCTGTCAGAAGTCCGTATCTCTAACTATTGAACCAAAACAGATAAAATTGAAATTTTTACAGAATGTGTATAGATATCTATTGCCGATATACCAACAAATAATAAAAAAATAACTTAATTTGAAAAGGGCTAAGGGTAAGGCACCCTTTGTGTGCGATTCCGACTCCTTTTTATTCAAAAGCGAGCGGCAAAAAATGTATATTTTGTTTAAATTTTTAGATTGTAGTTATAAGGTTTCGTAATTGACATCGCGCATTCTTTTGATCAGGTGCTGGCGGATCAGCGTAATCTTTCCCGAATTATTTAGGCACTTTCATTGTAAACAAAGAAAGCAGAACATTAAAGCTTTCATTTTTCAAACGAGTAGAAGCCAGCTATGCAAGTTCTTTGCGCCTTTTGTTATTAGCAGTGCTTGCTTATTCTTAAACGTCCGAGGGGCTTTGTATCGAACCCCAACTTCAACTAGAAAATATGTTGTTATGTCTACAGACAATTTATAAATTGAAGGGACCAAAATATGAAACGACGATGTGAATTTCAAATTATGTATTTTGGTTTTCGTAGTTTGTTCAATGTAAGTAGGAAATGTCTAAAGCAGTCAAGGATAAAAAAGAAATGCGTCTATGATTAGTAACTACCTATCGCTAAAACGCAAACTGCTGGTTGTCACATAGTAAAGAGATGTTGTGTTTTGTTATTAAATTCATGTTATATTGGCTCGATTCATTTACTGGAATTATTTATAAGACTATACGTAAGACTATAATTAAAATAACATTTCTAAAAAAAGGTTATTGATAATTACTGATTGAGGGGAACAAAATAACACTTCTAGTGGTCATACAGGATACATGGCTTAATTAAGTAAATAAGTTATTTACCTACCTCTATTGGTCCATATAATAGTTTGGACATGGGCATGTGTGTCATGTGAAGAAAATTTCTTACGAACCATAGTTCTGAGTGCCTAAAACGCTGCCAATTATCCTATTCTGATGCATATTCAGTAAGTTTTTATAAAACTTAGCTTTTAGAATAAAATCTTAATTTTAAAGATGAAATCAGAATCCCTAATAAAATAAAGATACGCAAGAAAATAAGGTAAACAGGTTGCCAAGTTGGTCGAAACCACCCTGTATAATAAGAAAGGGTTTCGAATAACACTCATTAAAGAAAGAGACGAACACATAAATTTTCTTTGCTGAAGTTTAGTAGGTATATTTGGACAAAATAACCATTAGCATTGACATTGACGACGGTATGCCATGTGTACACTTGTCCGGCCTCGCGCCTGCCATAAAAATGCCAGCATCGTATCGCACGCGGCCAACATAGCGATAACATATTTATACGGGGCGTCTCGGGTGTCCCTGGAACCATCGTGACGTCACTTCTGTTACATACATGACTATTCATAGTACACAATTCATTTGAATGTTCAGAATAAATGTTTAAAGAGTTACTTTATTAGACTGGTCTCAAGATTTTATTGAGCCCACTTTTTAGACGACCCCCCAAAAAGGTGTGTATTGTTTTGCGAGTTCATGTAGGTATGTAGATATTTTTTTTAGCCTGCTTTTGTGTCCCTTTCTTTTCCCCACTGATCCCTATCCAATGCAGCTTGCTGCCAACCTTTCAAGAACCTATCGATTTCATCGCGCCATCTCGTCTTCGGTCTACCCCTACGCCTATGTCCATCAGGAATCCACATGGTCACTTTTCGGGCCTATCTATCTGTGTGCATGCGGCAAACATGCGGGCATGTTTGCCAGACTCAAATGGAACTGGGCCGGGGCCCAGTTCCATTTGAGTCTGGCCGACTTGACAACCCTGGTTTTGGAGCGTGGTTCGGTATTCCGCACCCTGTCTATTCTACGAACGCCAAGACATACTGCGTTCCAACGCCCGCCGGCAGACCTTGGGTCTGGACTTTTGGCCCTCAGTTAGAGACGACGTCTGTACACCATAGGT
The DNA here is from genome assembly GCA_963082605.1 of Rhodophaea formosa. Lineage (NCBI taxonomy): Eukaryota > Metazoa > Arthropoda > Insecta > Lepidoptera > Pyralidae > Rhodophaea > Rhodophaea formosa. Next base: position 13,415,278 of record OY720210.1, read on the forward strand.
GAGAATGGGCAGGATACACATGTCGAGGAGTTTGAGCTTTAGACACAATGGAAAATATGGCTAAATATGTTATGAGTTTCTTTATTAAACTATAACTTTGAAAAAAGCCTCAACTGATTTGGGGTATCGTTAGAATCCCCTTACACGCTCCTGAGTGACAAAGGCTATATTTTTAACCCCCTGAGTGACTCATGCTATTTTTTTGCTAAGGCGAATTATTCCCAATCATATTTTACTGAGGTAGATGGTATCCTAAATATGATACCTACTTAGCTAGGAATTATTCAGAAAATACTTATTAGGTGATAACTACTTATGTCCGATTTTTCACATAATACCTAAGTATAACATAAACATACATGTAAATACCTATAATTATAATTATCACTCTACACTATACATAAAAACTTCATTTATAACAAATTATGTCATATATATCTATATATATAAAACAAAGACTGGTTTGTTACAACACTTATAACTCGAGATCTGCTGAACCAATTTTCATGGTTATTGATTCGTTGGATTTGTCTCCGCCCCGAATAGCAGAATACATCTTAAAAACAATGAAAACTCGATATGTGTTATAAATACTTAATCATTGACTGTTAGGCGGTATGAAGTTCGCCGGGTCAGCTAGTAGTAAATAAAAATTGGTTTTCGTATGACTAAATAGTATTTAGATATATAAAGTGAGTAAAGTTTTGTAAGTAAGTAGTTTATCTAACAGTCAGAACAATTTATTCGGTCCTCAGATGTACGAGGGTCACTTGTACTTGTATGTTATTATAAATCACCCAAAAAGTTTGACGTACCACCGAGTTAGAGCAAAGATTGATTCGAACTTAATGTAATGTTAAAACTATCGGGATCAAACTTGTTAGGGATATCGTGACCCTTACCCGCAGTAGGTGAAAATGTGAAATAAACTGTTTGGGTCGACCTACTTTGTATAATCAGCTTGGATGGATTGGATGCTTCTGGAGCAGTGGCGGCTCGTGACTCAAAGACCTGGTGGTGCACATTATAAAACATGCCTAAACAATATGGATAATTCCTAACTGCAGAAATAATTCTCTTATTTAGACAGGCATTTTTTATTTACATATACAATGTATAATAATAAGATTGATAAGTAAAACTAAACATAAAAACAGCGAAAGTAAAACACGAACAAATACCAACGTAAGACAATTTACACGAAAACTACCTATTCCGAACATATCCGAACGTCGGCGTTCGTCCGGCGTCGGGCCCCGTGCGGCGCACGAGATTTCGCTAAACTTCCATACTAATCTTCCGTCTCACGCGCTAGGCGTTTCGTCGTCTTCTCCATAGTAGCTGTATGGGCTCGTTGCGAGCACTGGGAGCGGGCGCACGGCAAATTATTTTGTCAAACGAAATAAATACTTATTTTGTTAAAGACACGATTGATTATCATTTGACACAAAATTAATACCTTTTTACGTTAAACTGCTTATTATTTTTTTATATCAATGTTTTTTTTTTACTATATATTTAAGCTTAAACTGGTAGTGCACCGCACGAGTGCACTTAAGGGGGAGCCGCCACTGTTCTGGAGGTTGTTATTTCGCACCGGTGCCTTCACGAGAACTTGTTACGATCAATCGAAATTAAATTAAAAGTGGGAAGAGGAGTAATTAATATCGTTAAAACACTCATTAATTAACGGTCTAGAGTCGATAGCGATCTACTGGCTCGTTTTTAACAAAGAAAATTAATTAAACGAAAATTTATTAAGTACTGCATTTTAAAGTGTTTTCGCAAATCAGTAGCACGACTTTTACTTGATATAAGGTAATTTTACAGTTAAAGAATTTAATTATTATTGCTTCACAGTAAAGAAGTAAGTAAACCTAAAAACATTTAATTTCATAGAGGCAGTGGAAACAGTTTTAAAACATACCTAGTCGTATTTTAACATGGAATACCTACTACCTTGTTTAGTGGTGGTGAGTGTGTGGGTGTCGCGGGGCGCGGGCTACGGGGCGGGGGCCCGCCCGCGACATGAGGAGCGCGCGCGCCGCCCGCCCCGGCCGCCATGCAGCGCCTGCGCACCACCTTCAAACGCTCCAAAACACCTACGCCCGCCGACATGAAGACCCAGAGCAGCCTCGAAGTCCCGAAGCAGGTATGTCCACGCTTTTTTTCTTATCGTGTGTGGTAGATAATGACTTATGTTGATAATCTTTGCAAATTACGTACTTTTCATCATTATCATCACAGCCGTATAAAGTCCACTGCTGGACAGAAGTTTCTCCCAAAGATTTACATTAATGGAGGGGTTTTACCATACTCACCACGCTTGGCAAACGGGTTGGTGAGCGTAGTTTGTTTAACTTATAATGGTTCTGACGCTGCTGCCCATCGTAACTGTTTTTTTTAGGCGAGGGAAGGGTAGGAGTATGTAGGAGTAGGGAGAATGGTATAAAGGTAATTGGAATGCTCTTGCTGAATGGATTGGGGATGAAAAAGTAGCAGGTCGGGAGGCCGGGGGGCGCGCGTACCCGATGCCATACCCGCATAAGCATGCATAAGCCATCTCAAACCGAGATAGTCAACTAGTGTACAGGTTTCCTCACGTGTTTTTTTTTTAGAAGTGGCAAATGGTGGTACAGAAAATTGCTGTATATGAGTATTATTCAAACTCAGAGTTTCAAGTTTCACCGAGCGAGGTTTGAACCCACCTCTCATAGACCATTTGGCCACCACCGCTTCTGTTCCAAGCAGCTCGTCTATCTCAAAAGCAGCCGTATAGTTTACTGCAGGTTCTGGCAGAACTATAATTTATTTCATGGCTTGTTTTGCATTATTAACAACCTTTATAACAGCGCTTTATATAGACAGGCTGTATACTTACTTAGCTACTAAGTAAACATAAGAGGTATAGGTACACAGCCCTACACCAAATCATCACCAAAACATTCCTTGTACTCGCTTTAGCTAATCAAACGAGTACAAGGAAACTTATATTGGAAAAGCTTTCTCCTCAAATTCACCAATTGTTTGCAAAGTAGCAGAATAAAAACAGAACAAATACCAATTATGTACTACTATATAGAAAGTTATATTGAGTATGTGTTAGACAATAAACGATCTTAATACATCGTTACGGTTTCAGTTTCACTCGGCTGTCTCCAGCGCGATATGAGGTATTGAAAGCCTTCGCCGGGGATGAAAAGTTTCGCCCCATTTTCTTTGGCGCACGCTCGGCGCTGTTTGAATACGCGTGATGCATTCAATAGACCCGCTTTCATCGAAAACCATTTGCAGGTTTATATGCCAAATACGGCTCTTTGCCAATATTATTTTCTTTACACGTAGGTAGGTCGAAAATAGAAAAGATAGGACCCTCGTTAGTGATCTTTCAAGATTGAGAAAGTAAGTAAGTGGAGCAGGCTTTTCGACATCACCCACCAACTGACTCACTCATTTTATTTAATTAAATCCTTTGACTTTACTGCTAGATATGCAAAGAATTAAAGATAGGATGAAATATGGATAATAGCCTGCCTGAATGTGTTGTAGGTCCGGTCGGCGTCGTTCGATGAGATCCAGTTGGAGGCGGCGCGCGGCGCGGCCACCGGCCCGCTGCTGGCCGTGCCGCAGCCGGGCGCTCGGAGCCGCTCCTTCGACTCCGCCGGCTCCGACGACTCCGGCACTTACCTTGAGGTACTTACCTGTTTACTAACTATTAATTATATCATGCATATTGAACGTTTATTTTCAAAAGTTTTCTCACATCTTTTAATAAGTGTAGACAAGAAGGAACAATTCCTAAGCATACTTTGTTGAAAAGAAATACCACATCACATCTTGCTTGTCAAAAGTGAACAAAAGACATTTTTTGGTAGGTATACGTGTCTCACAAAACCGAAACTTATTTTTTTACTAAGTAATGAATTTTCTGGGTGTGACTGTTTCTTTGGAAAAGTTTCTAATAGGATATTTTGTTTTGCGATAGGTTCCAAAGTTATGGTCACGACGCCGATCTGGAAAAGGTACTCCGCCACCATGCGTTCACTGCCGACATATGGAGACATGGCTGGCTCGCCGCAGCGAAGAGCGGGTCACTCCGGAGCGACCGCTCGCGTCATCATCGGCGGAGGATGACGATGACGACGACGAAAGCGATGTAGAGTCTCCGAGGGTATTGCTCACTCTGCCACCACCAACCGGGACATTCAAGCCGGCTCCGCATCAATCGCCACCTCTGTCGCCGGGCGCACCGTCGTTTGAGCTTCAACCTCCCAGTGACGAGCCACCGGTACTACCTCAACGACGGAGATCCATATCTAGACAAGAGGCTTTTTTCGTGGAGCCCACGGGGAGTTCCCTAGAAAATGTAAGGGCGTCAGAAGAAGGCGCAGCAAGTACGGCAAGGGATACCCTCGTCTACGACATTTACTTAGCAGTCCCAGAGTTGAAACGTGACCGCGCGGCTTCAGTAGATTCGTGCTTTTCAAAAGTTTCGGGTGGTGCTCGAGCGGAAGAAATCAATGGCACTGGAAACAACTTGACTGTGCCGGGAACAGGACTGCGGTCGAGATCAGTGGATATCGTGCTGCCGACGGCAGAGCAGTCCCGCTACAAAGCGCTGGCGCTGACGTCATCGCAGGCCGCGCCGCCGCCAGCCGCGCAGCACGAAACGCCAGCAGAAGCGGTCCCGGCAACACCGCAGGCGACGCAACTCGAAATCAGGTCAGTCAAACATAATAAGAAAATTAAAAAGCTGTACTTACTTAATTAACAAGTAGTAAACAATCCCTTTTACGGCTTATTTTTGGCTACAGAAAGTTGAAAGCCCGAAATTTACAAATACACTGTTTTTGGTTTGTTTTATTTTAATTAATCAACCTCAATCTAATGTAAACATCTAGAGAAGAGTACAAATTTTTATTTCGACGTAATAGACTTTTTATTAAGTAAGTAAATAGGCGGTTTCCTCAAAAATGTAGGTGTGTACAATATTTATCAAGGAACTGCTTTATTAAATGCTATTTAAATGTCCTTAATTGACTGATGTGCAACAATCTGTAGTATCTTCTTACTCGTATTAGGTACTTTAGTACCTACATAAGGTTCCAAAGGAGTTCCAACTAATGCAACCAATAATATAATTTCAACCTCTTTAATCGCCTTTCAGTAGCTTACAAGGCTTTATTGCAGTAGTATTTTTCTGCGCTTAAGATCCTTGAACCAAGTTAAAAGTTTATGGATAATGGGTACCCACTATAACCCAGCGACCAGGGTTGAGGTAAGTACCCACATATAAACAATCGAAAAAGATCCCTTTGTGTAGCCATTTTTGTTTCTGCTTAATAAGTAGGTCTTCATATAAATTCTTTTCAAGGGATCTTTAGTACAAAAAAATTTTTATTCGCATAAATTTTAAACCCATCTGTTCATAAAAACCTGACCAACTGAAAAGTACTTCTCAAAGCAATTTTTTCACTCCATCTTACGTAGGTAAGATATTTAACTCAGTATCTCAAGCTTCCAAGCGCTTCGAGGTTGATACCATTGTTGCATTCGTTTAACTATGTCAGATGCCTTTAGACAGTTTAAAAAATCTAACGGCTGTGTTGGCCACAAACACATTCGATTTAATAAAGAAGTATCTGGTCCACCTGGAACCGTTTTAAAACTCGTAATGTTATTAAAATCATTTCGGAGAAAGAGAGCTGCGAGCGAAGGAAACTCAAACAATTGAGTTCATTCACTTCACGTAGCAAGCAATATATTTTAACATTTTAATAATAAAGCTTCTGTGCTTTTTATCACATAACGAAGTCATTATTAAAAATACATTTTGTTTAACCTTTAACTATTTAATGCCGAGAAAACTCTTCACGTCGCTGCCGGCGCTACGAGCTGCGAGCGACATTATATCAGTGTTTCTTTGCTAGTTACTGCGGTGAGTTAATTACGGAGCCAACGAATTGTTAATAACCTGGAAATCTCATAAGGCGGCTGCAAAAGACGTGTTGCGAGAAAGAATACTTATTATCGGGTTTTACTCCTTACGGGGTAGACAGAGCCTAAGGACATAAGATGCAAAGGCTACACACAAGGAAAAGTCAAAATAGTGATGTGCGACAGCCGCAACGCCTGATGACATGATTTCTTAAAGTTTCGCTCACTTTATTTAATTAAATCCTTTGACTTTACTGTCTGCACGGGAAAAGAAGAAGGAGAGAATATTTTGGTAGTACGAAACGTTACGTTAATTACGGAGCCCAGCGTATTGTTAATAACCTATGGAAATCTCATAAGGCGGCTGCAAAAGACGTGTTGCGAGAAAGAATACTTATTATCGGGTTTTACTCCTTACGGGGTAGACGGAGCCTAAGGACATAAGATGCAAAGGCTACACACAAGGAAGAGTCAATATAGTGATGGGGGACTAACCGCAACGCCTGATGACATGATTTCTTAAAGTTTCGCTCACTTTATTTAATTAAATCCTTTGACTTTACTGTCTGCACGGGAAGAGAAGCAGCTGGTACATTCTACTATTTCAAGGTTCCGTACCCAAGGGGTAAAAATGGAACACTATTTTTAAACCTATGATGTCCGTCCGTCTGTCACAATCATAGGGCAGGATCTACTGAACCGTAATAGGTAAGACACTTAAAATTTTTACAGAATGTGTACTTATATGCGGCCCCATATAAGTACATAAGTAACAACAAAATATAAAAAGTTATTTTTGCGTCTACCTAGACGATTTCAAAGTCAAACTACAAAGTATTTACAAACTACGAAGTAAGGAACAAGTTTTCATTTATTTTAGTAAGGAGCAAAAGCAACTAAACATTCGATCTATCGTTAGAAAATATGTGAAACTCGAAATTGAGTATTGTGCGAACATAACCCATTATAATATTTTTGTTTTATTTTTTATAGAATAATGTATATGTGTGTAATAATATGTCAATACTTCAGAAACATACATAGTTTATATTATTGCTCAAGGTCAATTTATTGAAAAAAAATATTTTTAGTCAAAAGCAGTTCGTTCCGGAACAGTTGTAAGCAAGGTCACTCTCAACAGTTCCCATCCCCATTTATTTCTTTGTTCGTTGGAGCCCCAGGTAAATCTTTGGTTACTGTTACACAAAAAAAAATAAGAAAAATATCACAAATAATGAAGAACAATAGTGTTTGATGTTGATGCCTATGCAAGAAAGAGTTTGGTAAATGAGGATGTTCTTAAATATGCGGCGGCAGCACTGAGACGTCTGGTCCCGTAAGCTGTGATTGGGCCACAATGTGTCAGTTGTTGTTGTTTTTTTTTGTTATGGCTTTCACGCATAACATATGTAGCCAGTATCAAGTAAGAAGTTTCCCGCGCTTTTTCGAGTTTTCTTGTTCTCAACGAAATGATGGTGTAAATTCATTTCGTTGATTCTATGGAGCCCCTGGCGACAATCCTTCACGAATCCCCTGATTTAATCATAGCCAACGGAGCAAGGCGGACAACCACCAGCCCGCTATGTAAATTTCACTTCAGGATGCACCATGACTATTTATTTTAGTTATTCCACACATTGTTCTTGAACACGGGCCTTTATAACACTATAAATTACACCGATTTCACATTATAAAGTCCACTAGAAACAATTTGCACAACAATCCAAAACAAACACCGTGTAGTCCGCTAAAATTCCCGCCAAGAACTCTTCAGTTGTTGTTGCTTGTCAAATATTATCCAATGACAGCATCTTATCGAAGTTGACGCCTCAGTGCTGCTATCTGGTGGTGAGCATTTCAGAAAACCCTCATTAACCTAACAAAAGAGGTCGCATGGTACAGGCTTTTTGTCAGTTGTTCTTGTTTATTTAAATTGTATTTTAGCTCCTACCTATCTACGAACGAACGTGTTTTTTGAGCGTTTTTGCAGTAAAATATTTTAGGGTAGTACGAAACCCTTTGTGTGTTAATTCAACCAACACACTTGTCCGGTTTTATTTCTTTTTGCAGACCCACAGTAAAAATAACATTGTAGATAATACAATGTTAGGTATATTTTCTGTCCTTCCAATCGGACCAACTAAATGGACCAATCGAAACAGATCAACAAAATTTTATCTGTGTCATTACACACATGCATATTAATCGTCTTTGGTTTAAGTCTACAAGATCCAAAAGCCACGTCGAGCGTGTTGGTGCATATTGTACATTTACTTAGACAAGTAGCATTATATTCTTTTTTTTTTAAACTTTAGCGCTTCAAAGACATATTCGTACTAAGTCCTGTTAATATTAATTTATTTATTTGAAAAAATAAAAACCTGATTTTCTTTTTGACAGTAATCGTCTGCCATCTGCCATGTTATTTTTCTGCTGACGTTACATACTCTACGACACTACAGAGAAAATATGAAGCTTATGACACCTCATACTTCAAAATCGGTCTAGCCGTTTAGGCTACAGAAAGGCACAATCGAACAGACATATGCACGTAAAACATTATCCTTCCTTCTGGGTGTTAAAAGTAGGTTTGCAAGCTGCAGCGTCTATTGACATGCTTGACACGATTCCTTAAATTTATAACTCCAATTAAATTAAGAAATAAGAGAAGGTAAATGCTTAAAAACGCTTTATAAAAAAGTCTTAGACAGTCTTAGTCTTAAACAGGATATAAAAGCCACTTAAGTTAGTTGCGTCATAACGAGTAAGTGTCGAATATTCTTTAATATTATAATTTACAGGCTTATTTCAGAAATAATCTAGATGTTCGGCTTTATAAAATTCTCCGCCATGTCACTTGTCTGCGTTCTAGGACGAGATAGAATTTTTAATGCTTAGGAATCTTAAAAATTCCTCGCTATTTCGCTCTAGCTAGCCTTGTTCGTTATTAAGAAGATTTTAAATGAAATAATACCTGAAAGACTGAGTTCACATTTCATGGAACTGTGCTATTGTTTGAAGTGAATTATTTTTTTTAATTTAATGGGTAATCGTCATACATAAATCACAAAACCCGCTGACACAGGTATAACCAATCACGTAGCTAACTTGTTCAAACTTTAGATATTGATTTTGGAATCATTTGCACGAAAATAAAGACATGAAAGCAAAAATAACTACTAACTAAACTAACCTATGAAAAGGTAACTAGCATGATAAAAGAAGACCGTAGTATGCAGCCGTAGAGACTTGCTACCGCAACTCATCCGTAGTTAATTTAGCACATAAGTACATCTATAGCAACCACCGTTCACCGCGAGTAACCGGACCACACCCGACTCACGTTAAAGCTCATTAGTTTCAGACAAGACAAGAAAGTACGTTTATTCTTCAAGCATCAAGTATTAACGACACGAAGTTTTCGAATCTAAATCTGTACGGGGTAAAGGAGCAAAAGTCAAATGATTAAAAAATAAGAATTTTACTTCTGGTCCTTTATCCCGGCCATGTGGTCTCAACGCCTTAATCGTACGATTTGTTCTCAGAGACTCGCATAGATAGCGCCACTCGAAACTACACAACATTGTATCTACCGTATTAAGAGAATATAAAAACATGATTCACAAAATATATCTTATTAAAAATCAAAACAATATTTTAGGCATAATATTTTAAAATGACACCGTATATTTAGTAAGTTAAAGGCTAACGCAGATTACCGCCATCTAGTATCGAGTAGCAAGCAACTCTCCTGCGCCATACATTCGCCTGCTTTTCGCAACCTTGATTTGGTCCAATATATTTGTATGAGGTGGGTAGTCTATTACGTTAGTATTATATTGTCTTTGCCCCGGCTATGAAGAAGTCAAAGAAGGATAATGATTTGGGCCGCTATGTATGTTCATTCGTATCCTTATAGGTATTCTCCGAAACTACTTGCTTTTTATGGCATAGCACGGCAAACGAGCAAGTGGGTCACCTGATGGTAAGTGATCACCACTGCCCATGGACTAATGCGACCAGTCGTGTGAGTCCACGGGTGACCAGTCCAGGGGTGTGACAAGAGCGTTGCCGGCCTTTTATTTTTCCCTCCCACGAGGGGGGATGTGCCTCCGGCTCTCTCACTCACCGAACAAAGCATATGTAGAAGCTGTAAAGCTACTACTCAAACGTCGATTTTCTGTGAGTGTTACTCAACATAATTTGACAGATGACATATCGTTGGAAGTGTCTTGATTGTCCGCTCGCTGGTTATAGCCTTTGTGACGTCACACTCAATATAACGCCCGCTTGAGTGCGCAGTCCGTATCTTTAAATATACCTATATATTTTTTTAAATAACCGCATAAAGAATCAAATGAAAGATTTTAAGTTAATCATTTTATACGAGTATAACATATTAAATTAACGTCAAAATTCAAAATGTGCTAGTTAAATATATCTACAATGTTTTCAGGATCTAGTCTTTTTTTTATTTAGTATACACTAAACATTTACTCGTAACCACGAAGGAAGTACATCCAAAGTCCAACTGACGATAAATTCATTAGATTTGACTAAACAGAGAAATAAATTCAAACTGAACAACTATTTATTTTTTTATTTTACGAGAAAATTCTGAAATATCGTAAGAAATTGTTGTTTTTACACAGACCAATATTAAACCTGCAAACACCTCGCAGGACTAGATAGATAACAACACAAAAAAGTTGCCAAGTGCGAGTCGGACTCGCTGATGTAGGGTTCCGTAGTATCAAGCATAGATAAGGGTATCCACTAAACGTACCGATTACCTACATCTAGCCGTAGTACCACTATCTTTAGTTGTGGTAGAGCCTCGCTAACGGCGAAAATCACTTTTGCTAGTAGCATGAATGGGCCGGCTCGTCCGGGGAAGTACCACACTCTCACAGAAAATCGACGTTTAAGTAGTAGTTTTACCGCTGCTATGCTTCGCTCGGTGAGTGAGAGAACCGGAGGCTCATCTCCCTCTCCCCTCTGGGTAGGGAAAAATAAAAGGCAGGCAACGCTCCTGTGACACCCCTGGTGTTGCAGTTGTCTATGGGCAGCGGTGATCACTTCCCATCATATAAAAAAAAATATCATTTTCGCAAGCAAATATTACCTGTTTTTCATAGTGTTTGTTTAATTATTTTAAAATTTTACCACTCCGTAAGTGTATCTTTTAAATGGTTTAAGGAAACTAATTGTCACTTTAGAGGCCTATCTATGGATTTGAAGATACCACGTTTAGGTTATTTAGGATTGGGGCGCCCCCTCAATCTTTTATTTTTGTATAAAAATTGTAACGCGGGTTACAGAATACATATCTATACATATAATAAAACAGTAAAAATATTTTGTGTGTACATTTAGTATTTTTGACTGAAATGGATAGAGGGACACTTAAAAAGTATAATAGAAAGCAAAAAAATTGTTGTCTGTTTGTTGTTCTGTCTGTCTGTCTGTCATCATCACGATTATCTCCGGAAGTATTGGACGGATTCGAATGAAACTTTTTTGCTATATAGCTATTAGGCCTGGGCAACATATAGGGTAGAAATTATTTTGGAAAATGGAACACTTGATGCAGCACCATAATGGTCCAGCTGAACTATAAGAAATATAAAAGTAGAGCGTTAGCAAAAGTTGTTGAGCGTGATGAGCATTTTTGTTGAGGTAAAAAAAATCCAAGATTTGGAACACCTCATGCAGAACCATAATGGTCCAGGTGAATTATAAGAAATATAAAAATGACGCCTTTGCAAAAGTTACTCAACCTGATGGGCATTTTTAGTTAAGGTATTTAAATTGAAGATTTAAAACACTTGACGCAGAACCATAATGGTCCAGGTAAACAATAGGAAATATAAAAATGACGCTGTAGCAAAAGTTGTTCAGCCTGATTAGTATTTTTTTGTTGAGGTATAAAAATGTAAGATTTAGAACATGTGATCTTCCAGCTAAAAGTCGGGGCACTAGGGAGATGAGATTAACTCTTTATTAAAAATAATTAGTGTTTCAGAGCATAACAAACCCGGAAAATTCTTGGTTATGTGGTAAAAACCAACCCAAAGAATAGTTCAAACATAATAAATAAAGTTTGTTTTTTTAAGACAAGGCATAATAAATAAACTCACAATAATCACGGTAAATATCCCCATATGTTCAATTCTAATGTTTACAAAATCTCTTAATACTATTGGTAGAGCCTTGTCATAATTATTTTTACCGTAACCATTTACTTACCAACTGATAATCAAAAACATGACGACCAACAACTACAGTGCAGCACAAAAATGAAATAAGAAATGTTCATTACATCAACCAGAACCCCACCTCGTAAACAAACATTTTCGCACAATGTAAATGAAATTGCCCGGTTGCCTATTGTGCTGCTCTTTTGAGCATAGAAAGGATATTAAAAATTAAAAAGATCGTTTTTCTTGCTCATGAATAGTAATTTTCCACTGCCATTGACTGAAATGAATAGGGTATTATAGGCGAATCCAATTTAATGTTTCAGTATCTTAATCTTATTTAGCTTTAGCTTGTTAATTAACACTCTATTATGAGAAATAAATTGTTTTTATAAGTCCTTAAAAACTATTTAAAATTATGTTTTTGTGTTTGAATGTTTATTTTACTCTTTATCATTTAATTTTTCGGTTTAGTGGTTAATTGATCTAGTAAGTTTTATGATTTAACCACAATAAAAATAAAAATAAATATTGGTAGGTTCAATAAAAGTAGTTGCTTTATTTTTTGTTGAAGAAATAACTAACAAAAAATACATACCTATTTTGCATACCGTTGTCTTCTTCCTCAATAATTTTACATTACGGTATATAATCATAGATTTAAATGAACAATAGGCGTTTAAAATAAGTTTAAATATAAAAGTTCCAATCACCATAAACGGGGGCTAGATTCCCCATATAAACCGCAGTAATGCGCCGTTAGCCCTCCACCATTCGCCCCGCCACTGAATTACGCGCAGTAAAATCCTTAATGACTGACTGGTCATCAATAACACCATCTTATTCAGCAGTACCTGCCTGCTTTTAGCCACTGACCTCTCTCTAAACTTCGCCTAATGTTGTTACTTTCACTTAATTAAGTACCTGAAACTGTTTGATTCTTAGTACAATTTACACAGAACAGGTCTCCACGTTGAATACATGTAGAAACGTCAAAATATACCTACTTCCTTTAGAACATAAGTAGCAAGGTGTGAGGCGTGAAACGCAATAAATAAATTGAAAATTGAAGGTCCATATTTTGAGTATGAATCTTGAAGTCAAGTCTCCATTTAAATTCAGATATTTATTTAGTTCCTGGGTTAGGTCCTTACATTCTCTTCCATTACAATAGGTCTTTTTTGTCTATCAAAAATAAATTGGGTATGAAATTTTGTTATTTTTACAGAATGTTGCATGAAAAAATATATTAAACTGAAAGTAGCAATATCAGTCAAATAACAACTATGATGATACAGATGTTCATGAGCGGAGATAATTACCAGGAGGGGTTTTGTATGCTCGTCACTCGTCTGCCCATAGAAGTATAACAAAAAACGTACCTACATATTATTATAAATTTATATTAGGGTTAGTAATTTTGAATCACAATAAGTTATGCAATACGTTGTACCTTACCATAATTAAAACTACATAAAGTAGTTTTAATCATACAACAAAGATATACACAAAATCAAAGCATTTATTTTTAGGTCAGAAAATAATAATCGTTGTTGGGAAATCTAGGTCAAATATATTACATAGCTGCCAATTAAGAATAGTTGTAGATACAGACTAACATCTAGTTCAGAGGTCTTGTATCTCCGTTTGGAAAAAGGGAGCAATACTATTAACCACTATTTGCACTTTTTGGCTAATAAAGTTGTAATTATTATTATATAATATTTAGCTTTACCAGTTTAAGTCACATTTGCGATAGGTACTGGTTTTCCTTTAATGGTTTATTTGTATTTAGAACCATTGGTAATCATGAAAAGAAAATATATTGTACAACTAGGAGTAGTTACCTAAAAAAGGAGTGGTCTTGTTTACAAAATAATTTTTATTATGAAATAACATCAAGTTCAATTCAAACCACCAACCACTTAAATATAAAGTTTTATTTTCTTCTAGTGGTTTATCTTCTAAATTTAGTTTTAGTTAATCTTGTTCTATAGTTATATTATAAAGAGGAAAGCTTTGATTATTTGTTTGATTGGAAACTACAGGAATTTTTTTTTCGCCCATAAAAAGCTAACTAATCTACGTATGACATTAGCTATAATTTACGCAAACTAAGCGGAGGCACAATTGCTAGATATACATAACATCGCTGCTCTGAATGTTGGGTTAAAAACTCTAAGTTAACGACTTGAGGTTTGATGGAGTTGATGATGGCCGACGTGCTCGGGAGTACTTCCAACTTTTTTATGACCCTCAACAGATCAACTAAGTTAACTACTTTAAAAAAATCACGTTGCTCTATACTTATTTATCTACACCATTTGTAAATGAAGTAAGTATATTTTGCTATTTATTTTTTATTAAATATAATTTAGTTAATTGATAAGTAGTCCATTACACAAAATGTCGACACTTAATATTTTTTCTAGTTAAAAATAATTATCAAAAAAATAATAGTCCATTGCACAAAATATTAATATTAAATTAAAACTCGGTGATAATATACGAAACTATGCGTTATTTTCTCTTAGAACTTTTTAAAATAAATCAATTAAAAAAAATAGTACAATATTTTAACAAAATCAGATATGTGCCTACGCTTGATAAGTACTTTAAAATATGTTTCCATATTCGTTGAAACTAAAAACACTTGCCGAATAAAAATGAAAAAAATACATGACCACAAGCACAAGTATTATTTTTTTCTTTACATTTCCACATTGTTTTGGCTATAGGGCACTTGTAGATAACAGGCTTCTTTTTGCGTGAAAAATCGATGTTTCAGCAGTCACTTTACCACTCGATGTGTTGAAAAGCAGTTATTTCAGTTTATATCAGGAAAAATTGTCGGTATAGGTATCGATTGTATTGTATTTTTTATAATTATAGTTACCTAATTATTATTTAGTTTATTCAAACTTATACAATTATTCTACCTTTCTATTTTATAATGCTTGAGTAAAATATAATTACAAAAAAGACAATTCTTTTCGTAGCACAAAGCATTCTTTTTCCATGGTTTTCTCAGCGAATTTTAATTCAAAAATGCGTTCTGATTGCTTGGCGAAAATTAGGGAAAGAGAAGCAAGCCCTCCGGTATTATGCGCTCTTGATTAAAGTTGGACGGGCAGTAAACGTGGAATCCTCGATGAAAATTGTTACAAGGTTCAATGAAGCAGACGGGCGAAATCCGCTGCCGAATTAAAATATGCCTTATTAATGAGAGGGTCCAGCCAATTAGTACTCCGACGTAATTGAACGCAGACCAATGGATGCAATATACGTTAAAAGTATTATGGTTATTGCAAATTAAGTTTCAGGTTATCTTTTATGATATCTACGGGACGAAATTGCTTAATTTACGTTTTGTAATCGTATGTTCTTAAGTGCATCTTTCTAGCTCTATTATGAAATACCTCAGATATCTAATGTAAAATGTGTCGTTTTAACATTGTATTGATGCCGGCAGAATATTGAAATTACTTACTCTTATTTCAATATTTTTAAGTAAAGTTTCTGTTTTACATGCTTAAACATGTAAATAAATTAAATATGCAAAATTGTTTACGTTACGGTATTAATGTGTCTTCTTTTAACAACTTCGCAGCAATGATGTCAGAAGGATATGCAAATTGACGTAACCTCCGTAGGGCTGAGTGAGTACGCCACGTGGAAGTTTTCCAAGCCAATAAGCCTTAAACGTCATAAAATTTACCAAATTCAGTTGAAGAAGCACATTAATTCCCGTTACGAAAACATCATAACTCGCAACTTTTATTGCCCATAACAACCAGCGGAAAAGTAAATCCATGTTCGTCGTTCAAAATTAAATGGCTTCTTAAAAGGATTTATGTGTAGATAAATTGTTGTGAATCTCTGTACCTGTAAATTTCAATTAAAATAATGTTTTAGCGTTATCCATAGCTTACACTCTTTCATTCATCATGTGCTGTCGTCTAGGCATATCCAGACTTTTAGATTACTTGATATTAAGAGGAAAGATTTATGAGTTTGTCAGAGTGTTTTAAATTAATAAACTCAAAAACGACTGGACTGATTTAAAACTTTGATCACCAATAGAAAGCTGAATTAACAGGAAGTAATAAAGAGATCATTTTATTTTAAAGAAAATTGAGAATTTGAAAGAAAATTTCATCCATGTAATCCAAGGTATTAAATTATTTTATAATTAAGTAAAGACTTGCATTGAAACATCAATATTGGGCGAGCGCTACGAAAACTATTAATGTCCTAATTCTTGGTCTTAACTTTTTATTATTACGACGTCTCTCATCTCGTCTCTATTTCATTGATAAGTTTCAACAAAATCCATGTACACAACAGTAATCTCCATACCTGAATACCTACAACCTACATTTACATCACAGAATTACACACTGCTTGAATAGCATTATTTAAATAATCAAAAAGCCTTTCGTATGTATGCCTTTTAAAATATTCAGATACATATTGTCTACATATAAATTTTATTGGGACAACGATCAAATATTTTTGGGTCCGACAGTTCCCCTCAGGGGTATTATAAAATGCGAATAGGATAACCGCTGATATTTATTTTATTCGGTAGTCCACGAGAAAAATATTGGGTGATGGTATGAACACTCATAACCTTCAAACGATCGAACCAGTCCGTCGAACAACTTTTCCTATGAGACCAATGCTGAGCAATAATAAATCGTCAATTTCATACAAATTGCCGAATCGGGTGAACACTTTTTAACCGAGGTTCTCAATTCGTCGGAATCATTCTTTTATGTATGTTCCCCGATTTCTCGAAGACGCCTAGACCTATTTAAGAGATTCTTTTTTTTGTTCAATAGGTAATATTTTACAGATGGTCCCATTAAATTTTTATCGAAATGTGTCGTATGCTTTTTGAATAAATACACAATTACCAAAAAAAATTATATAAGAATGCCGTTCGTTTTACACTGTATTTCCATTTTATTCTTATGCCTCTTCAAACAAATTGATAGGGTTGAAGTCGTTTTTGTATTTTGTTAAAAATATTTTAAATTATGTATGAAAATGTTAATTTTAATAGTTTCCAGTGTGCGTAGGAAAAGTTGTTCATTTTGTTGGGCTTGTTTGATGGTTTGAAGGATAAAAGTCTGTGTTCTTATTTTACTATAACAACGGTTTCTTAGTGCGGTAACATTTTATAAAGGTGTTCCGCGTTTATTTTTATCAAATTCTTTATTGTGACGTCTCGAAATAGACGCTTTCCCGAAGTGGTCGGTCACGCGCATACTTGTAGACTATTTATACCCTTTATCACTTGGCAGAGGTACAGCTTATGCGTATCCCTGTCGTTGGCGAGCCCCGCCCCCCGCGGTTACGCCCGTGCACTGTGTAAATCTTACCATTGTCACATGATAATCGTTTACATACATAATATAATAACAATACCCGTCCACGTGGAACAAGTTTCATCAACCTATGGAAAAAAACCGGCCAAGTGCGTGTCGGGCCACGCGCAGTATAGGGTTCCGTAGTTGTGAATGACAACTTTGAGTTCACACTGTTCACACTCGCACCTCACAGTTTTAACGACCAAAAACATCTAACACTGAAAATTGTATGAAATTTTACATTTTCGAGTACATTTTATAAGTTGGTTTCCTATAACTTTTTAGTTTGTACTTAGTACTCAGCTCTGATAGTTTTCCTCTTAACTTCAGTATATATACTACTGCTGTAATTTTTTCACGTATCCATATATAACCGTTTAGTAGATAGAGGGGGGGACACTTACCTCTAACAAAAATTTGCACTTTAAAACCAAATATTTCGGAAATGGATCCTTAAATCGAAAATGGTTTCCTCAACCTCATATTATTTTTTAAAGACCTATTCAACAATACCAAACACAATGGTATTGTATAGAAAAAAAAATATTATTCCCTCTTTACTTGTATATAGCTATACTAAAAAAAAACATTTTGCCGAAACTTTTTTCTACCACTTTGCTATGATTAATATACATACCCATACCAAATTACAGCTTTCTAGTACTTATAGTCTCTGAGTAAAACTGCGGACAGACAGACAAATAGACAGACATGGCGAAACTATAAGGGTTTCTAGTTTACTACGAAACCCTAAAAAGCAATCAATTTAATACAAGCATTTATGATGTAAAAAGGTTTATTTTGTTTATTTAAATTTCTGCTCATCATCATCATTATCAGGTCTCTTTTGTCTCCACTACAGGAGCATGATCCTCTTTGTACTACCAGAGCCATATATTAGCCAAAGGAATCAGAGGATTTGGTTTACACTCTCCACGCCGGCCAGACGGATTGGAGAGGTATCTTTAATATTGTAATCGGCGCTCTTCAGTCACGTAGGGACCAAACCAATCCTCAACAAAATCCTGGATTTCTTTTGGCGTATGCTTCTCGCCAGAGGTCGTTCCTAAACGCCAGTAGTTTTCGATTTTGCATATAAAAAAAAATAATAAGAAAGAAAAATATAACGTTCAAAAGGAGATACATGTGTCCAACTATGAATAAAACTCTTTAACTTTTTGACTTTAATAAGAAAGGGCATCGCACGTCCACGCTACAATTTTGTTGCTCACGCGCCGCTCGCGTCATAACGACACCGATTGACGTGTAGAGCCGTTCGTATCGATCACCGATATAGACGAGCATTATGTAGTCGTGATCTATTGTTACAGCGAACATGGGAGAAGCGCCAACTTCCGTCTCTTTTCAATTAGGTTCAGCGTTGTTATGTGAATTGGTTTTGTCAGTAGTTGGTAGGTGTTATCTATTTTTAAGTAATTCTATATTTATCACTTAAATCCACATTTCTCATCAAAGATAAAATAAGTTCAAAATACAAACAGTAAATAAAATCGCTTAAAAATCTACATTTAAGGTACAGGAGTAGTATATATAACGAAATTGAAAGGAAAACTATCAGAGCTGAGTACTAAGTATACAAACTAAAATGTTTTAGACTTTTTCATAAACCGCAAAAATAACTTTGTCATTAATACCTACAAACACTATGAAAAACAAAGTTATCTTTGCTGGCGAAAATTTATAGAGGCTTTTGACTAATCTAAGCTTGCTACTATGGACCCTTCATGGCCGAGCCCGACTCGCACTTGTTTATTTTTATTTTCCATTAGCCATTATTTTTTCCTGGCATGTATCTCTAATCTTGGTCATTTTTATCCAATGCTAGTCAAATGCTTGTTTACGGTTGTAAATTTACCCTCAAAAAGATATAAACATTATGGACCTATGTTTGGGACTCAACAAAAAATTTAACAAATACCGGCGGGCTGAACAGTTTTTTTTTTGCGAGTTCACAGCCATTTTGATACTGGTGGGCTAAGTTACCTCTTCAAGACCATGTCGCATCAAAACTTGCAACTAATATAATAAAATAGGTATTTAACTAATGACTGACGGAAGTATTAATCAAGAAGGTCCCAGGGATAAAACATAGTAAATACTTTTTTTAGCCTCCTAAACAATCTACATGCTAACACTCAACAAAATGGTTGGACACATTTTCAAGCTCCTCAATTATATAGAAAATTGTGTAATAGTACCATTGCCATAAGCGCAATTTTAAATATAGCTGTTAAACAAAGTTCTTCCGCTATGAGTGCAATTTAGCACGTTATGATGTCATGATTAATTTAGACCAAAAATGTTGGGAACTACCGAATTGCTCGTATACAGTAAGATTATATAGCGTGGAAATTGACTCTTGATATTCCCGAAAGGGGTGACTCAGCCCATTAATAAGATAAGCCAATAATCAGCCCATTAATAAGATACTTTTAAATGTGATTTGACGTGAAAAAGTGCCTGCAAGGGCCTATTTTCTGAATAAACGTTTTGAATCTTTGAATCTTTTGAATCATCAATATGAACAACTTGTTCTTTGAGATCAATGCTAGAAAATATTTTTTTAATTTTCTTCCAAAGCGTTCAGCCGTCCGAACAATTTGTATGGAAATGTCGAAAGTGCGTTTTTAGCTCCCAACACTGGTCCCATAGAAAAAGTAGTTCCCATTGACGGGCTGACTCACCCCTTTAAGGGAAGGCCGAAGGTCAATCTACATCAACGTAAAATACTTAAGTAAACATGTCCAAAATCTGCAAGTCAATAGCGATGGCCATGGGCATAATATATCACAGCCTGGAGCCGTAGTGGACGCGGCAATTAGTTATCCTGACAAGATAAGAGCCGCGCTGTACGATGAGAAAGAAACAAAACAAAGGAAAGTTTGCGCTCAAAAATGATATCCTTATTTCGTAATATAACTAACTTCCGCCCACATATTTTTCTCTACACGGGTAATTGTCACTAAATGTGTGGCATGTGCCGTGTGGTTCCCGGCAGAGTAGAATAGGACCACTCTTCCCTTCCCGTGGATGTCGTAGAAGGCGACTTAGAGAACACAAGATAAACAAAGCTTATATCAAAGAAACCTCTCCAACCCGTCTGGCCAGCGTGGAGAGTGAAGGCCAAATCGTCTGATTGCCCTGGCTAATACGGCTTTGGTAGTACAGAGAGGGTCGTGCTCCTGCAGTAGCACTAAAAAAGACCTGATGATGATTATTATTATGTGTGGCACTGCCCAATTTTTTAAATATCTTAAGTTGCTACCACAGCTAAAATACCTACCGTCTTGTTACTTTAGGGAAGTCAAGCATAATATTGTTTCAAAGACCCCTCTCTCAAATTTATTCATAAAACATTATTAAATAAATGGAGTGGTACATCGAATCATCAAATTCAAATTGCTCTGTTTGTTGGAAAATTATCAATTTCGTTACATTTCTTCATTTAGAATTTAGATTTACAAGCTATTACAATAGAAAAACTAAATACGTTCAAAAAATACTACTTCTACCTCTTTATATTAAGAAATAAGTTACGGGAAAAAAATTCCATGCGGGCGGGATTTGAACCAGCCGTCTTTGTTTGTTTTCTTTAACCATGCATGTTTCTTTAACTCAATATAATAAAAACTTAACTCAAAATTTCCCCTTGGTGTCCAATCTTGTTGAGGAATTTAAGTAAATTAAATTAAATTTTGAAGTGACGGTTTTTTTAAATAAGAAAGATGTGTGTGTGTTATTATACCTAATCAATAAACTTAAAAAACAACTGAACTGATTTTAAAAATTCTTTCACCAAAACAAATCTACATTATCAGTGAGTTTCATGACCAACAAATATGCATATGCAATCTTTTTGGTGAGTGAGCTATTCAAAGTTGAAGAGTGCATCAAAAAGTCACATCTTAAACATAAACATTCTTATCTTCGCCGATGAGTTGCCCGCAGTAAACGTCATCGTTAATCTCTTTATATCACGAGGACCATGATCCCTTTTAATTACCTGTGTTGAGAGCACATCGGCCCGCCCCCTACCACGTCACATTTGTTTGTTTGGGGATCTGCTGTGGAATATTCTGATATTGACATAGGATTGGGGATTGACCACCTAAGCCCAGTTTAACAAGTGTTAGCGACCTTGTTTGTTGGGTTTTCTTTGCTTTTGTGTAGGTATTAACTGGTGGCAATAAGGACATGAAAAATACACCTTTAGTATATTTTTTCATTTAATCCATCTATTAAGAAACCCATATGGTTAAATGAATACCAAAATTTATTGATTAGGGTGCTATGAATAAATGTATAAAGTAAATCGCATACCCAAATGATAGGAAAAAGCTTAAACTGAGTAAATCATTTTTTTTTATCTCTAAGGTTTAATAGAAATAAAAGGTTTTAAAAGAAAAGAGATTTTACAATTCCTACTTCATAAACATTCTAAAATATGAAATCTCTATTATGAATTACAGCATTACTATAAAAAATAATGTTAATAAATAACTACATACGGAGAAATGACACAGATTGAGCTAGCCTAGACCCGTGTTAAATTCTAGACTCGTGTTATGGCAAGAAGGTCATGGCATACTACTCATGGATACTATATTTTATAACAAATACATACTTAGATAAACATCCTATATCCAGGAAAATCTATAAAAATCATTTTCCATCTTAACCTGACCGGGAATCGAACCCTAAAGCCTCTCTGGTGTGACAGCTTCGTCGGTTTACACGTTTGTTTTTTAGTTTTCGGCAGTGTGATATAATCTTTGCTTACATGTTTACTTTAGGTTCATATGTTTAAATTGTATAGTAAAATAAGTAAATAGTATCATATTTTTTCTAAACTCTCTGGATTCGAGGCTAGACTAGAACGCCGTTTCGACTGACCCACCCAGAAGTCGGGTTTTGTTTTTAGTTCTCGCCTATGTATGTATGTAAGTATGTCTGTTCCATTCTTGCCTTCTGTAGCCTACCGTCAAAGGCTCGCTCAACACTTTTGTAAAAAAAATTGTTCTAGTACCCAGGATGGATAAGAAAAATTAATCGTATAGACTGTGGCGAAAGGATCTCTTCATCATCGTCCGCTTTCTATAACTACTGGGCATAAACCTCCCTTTGACTGCGCTATCCTTCTCTATCCCTAGCCTTCGCAATCCAGTTCTTTCCTCTCCTTTCTAAACAGATTACCGGTAAGGATATCTCTAACATAATAAAATTAACCAAAGTATAAATTGTTCCATCTAAGTGATATTATCATACATTGCTGCCAATGGTGTAAACAAAACATAGTCTGTATTTTATGAAGCATGTGTCAGACTGTGCCTACGTTTATTTGCAAGCTCCAGTGAGTTTAAATACTTTTTTAAGCACGTGTAGTTTCTTTAGAGCTTGTTTATTTGCGTAGGCTGGGGTACAAACTTACTTAAAATAAGTTCTTTTGTCTGATTAATAGTAAAAAAAATTACTGAATGGACACTTATCGAATATTGAAAAGTCACTGAGATGTGACAGGAAACAAATTTTGACAAGAAGTATTATTATCTACGTAGTCCTATGATAGAGTGATCCTAGAAGTAGATAGAGAAGTTAGGCGCATACTACACCGACAAGAGCTATAAAGCTCTTAAATAAGAAGAAGAAGTCCTAAGAGGCAAACCTGCAGTCAACAGTTAATTGATATTGTTAAAAATGGTAGGTTACAGTTTAAAAAAATCTAAACTTCTAAATGTATAAAACTAACAAAAAAAAGTCATTTGATTTCATGTGATGTCAATAATGCACAATACCTATAATCAAACATATTTATTTATATTTAACATAGGTACATACATTTAGGTATTGTCTATAACTGCCATCAAACATTGTTATGAAATCAAATATGACATTATTTTTTGCTCAAATTAGTGATTATACAGGAATATACAGTAACATCAATTTAACTAGTTAATTTATTCATTTAAGTTATTTCTTGAGCGGTTCTTAAAATGTGTAATTTTATTTTACTAAAGAGATTAAAATTATTTTGAATCATGGATAGAGTCTATATTTTACATTATAATTGCAATTATTTTAAATTATTTTTAAATGCAAAAAACCCATATAGGTATGTCGATATCTTTGAACATTAATTATTGCCATATTTGATTTTATAACAATGGTTAAATTCAGTAATAGAACAACATAGGCGAAAAAGCAAATATTAAATATATGAGAACCAATCGTATTTTTTCGTAGCTGCCTACGAGCGCTACGGCTACGAGTCCCATTCTTTATCTGCACGGACAGTCCTAATCTTCAAGGCTTATTCGTTGAATAACGACTCTAGCGTTTGTAATTTAAACGTACAAAGAACGTCACATTCGTTTCCGAATATTCATAAGATTAATGATTTAGTCCCTAGTGTAGCTATCGACCGGTGACGACTGCCTTGGATTAGTGTGCCTTTTTTTGAGTGGACTATGTTAGCTATATTATAGACGGACGAAATGTCACCTAACTCGTTCCATGTGAG
This sequence comes from Rhodophaea formosa, assembly GCA_963082605.1. Lineage (NCBI taxonomy): Eukaryota > Metazoa > Arthropoda > Insecta > Lepidoptera > Pyralidae > Rhodophaea > Rhodophaea formosa. The sequence goes on from OY720210.1 coordinate 13,439,328, forward strand.
CTTTTGCTACTTCACCGGACTTTTTGAGGTGAGTGCAGAATCCCTCAACCTGTAAGGGGAACGTCACCAAAGGGACCTCAGGTTGGAGTGACCTCGAACCTAAGCGTTGTTGCCTGTGTGGGCTAGGAGAGACAGCAAACTGTCATATACCTGATGGGCCGCGCTTTGCATGCATAACCTTAAGGGCGGAACTGAGAGTGCCTACTCGTACATTGACTATACATATATGTAGAAAACCTGGCCTCATATTTTACCGCAAGAAGTTCGACTTCCTTCTTAAGCTATGACAGATTAAGTAATCTGTAATTCTAAGTAGAATTAACTAGTTTACACTGCTAACCTATTGCAGTTTGGTTTCCGAACCTCTTAAATTTTATTTATGACTAGCTTTTGCCCGCTTCGCTCGCGTTAGTGTTGATTTCTCAGGAACAATACCTTCCTCCGGGATGAAAGGTAGCGCATGTCCTTTTCCGTACTCTAGTCAACGTGTATGCTAAATTTCATGATGATCAATTCAGTAGATATGGAGTGAAAGTGCAACAGACAAACTTACTTTCGTATTTATAATATTACAAACAAATAAGTTGGGATATAGAATAAGTTGGAGGACTCAAGCTATGAAATTGTATACTTGATATAATACCATGTCGTGCGTCACATCACGATCGAATCACGCGCTCAACTAATCTGTTGTCTATAGACAGACAAGACAATTTATTCTGGCAGCGACGTCGTGTCTCACGTCATAGGTTCCGCTCATCGTCAAGAGAATATACGAGAGACACGACCGATACAACTATTACACTAAATTACGACAGTGTTATGTCGTTCATTACAGGTCATTTGCAAGTCGTGAATTTGCGTCTGTTTTTGTAACTATAGCATTTTTAGGGTTCCGTAGCTGATTAGCAAAAATCGGAACCATTACTGATAATTTATGTCTGTCTCTCTGTACTCACAGTTTGCTCCAAAAATATTTAGACTAACCAGTTGCAACTTTGTAAGTAGAAATTTTCTGTAAACCACAACGATTTTATTTAATACAAATATTTTTTAAAGGCGCTCTCAGCAACAACCCCTAGATTGTTTGTTTAAATTTAATGTTTATTATTTATATGTGACGTTTATATTCGATTTAAAATTTAATTTTAATTGGTGTCCTCGAAAGACCAGCGTTGTGGTCAGAAGGCCACAATATTATGCTGAGAGGAGGCCATTTTGTTATAGGCACTAGGTAATATGTTATTTGCTGAAAAGTTATTATAATTATAAACCGTGTTTGTGATATATCAAATAAATAATTTTTCTATCTTTCTTTAAACATTTTTCTAGGGTGTGGCAGTTGTTAAAAATCTGTAAATGTTATTGTTTTCTCAAAACTCGGTGTCCTGGTTCCCTGGAATATTTTTTTCGATCTTATAAACATAGAAAAACGACGATATACCCTACACAAAGGTGTTAGTGGGATGGAGGCAAAGGTTCAGCCGGTCGGACCAAATTTGTGTTGGAATATCAATTTTTTTAAATTCCGTTCCCATTGGAAAATTTGTTCATATTGACGGGCTGGGTGGCCCATCGGGGATAAAACGGGGTTTTCCTTAAAATGTATAAAGAAAATAAGGCAACATACAAAATAAAGCACTAAAACGTCACAACTGTAGGTGCATACTTGAAACGCGCTGAGAGAGGAAGTGAGTTTAATAAGTAGATACCAATAGGATACTATTTAAAAACCATACAGACGAATTGAGAACTCCTCCTGTTTTGAATTCGGGTAAAAAGAAGCTCCATTTTCGAAATAATCAATACTATAATAATATTCTTTCTAATCTATATCTTCGCCTCAGTTTAACTTTGATACACGGCTTTATGTTGATCGCTGTTAACCCTTAAAAGGCTGATTTAGTACGTCGATATGAACCACTTTTCAATGCTGAAATCCCAAATATTACCTTATTACATTATTAAATTCTACTCCAATTTCCATGAAATTTGTAACTATATCTCCTAAATACAAATTTTCAAACACATATATTGTAGTTTTCTAAAATCCATCCCCAAATGTTGTAATATATGTAAAACTATGAGGATGGAAATAGGTTTTAGTCGTGATAACCGATATCCACGCGGGCGAAGCCGTAAGTGGAAGTCAGTTTAAAAAATAAAATCACAACTGTTTTTTTTTGACAGTTTACTTCCGCCATATTGTTTTTTTTGGTGACGTCTCATAGCCTATGACACTCCGAGAAAAATACGATTTCACACGTCAAAATCGGCCAAACAGTTTACAGGAAGCAACAATGGAACAAACATACATTCATAGATATTATACATACATACCGACCACGTGCGAAAAACATTAGGTACCTTCCTTTTGGGTGGGTCATCGGGTAAAAAGAAGATCGGTTTGTTTGTGAAACAATGTAACATCACAACAATGATCTAGTGAGCCACGTGTGCGGCTTGCGGCGTTTCTTCAAGGTGACAAGTTGGGTCTTTGTGCAAGCGTGGGACACTTGGAGCATTTCTATTTCGGCGCGAATGTCGCCCGAGACGCGCCGGCACGCGGCGGCGCCGGCCCGCGCCTGCGCCCGCGACCATTAGTTCACGCGTATGTTCCCCGAACCGAACACGTCTAAACAAACAGATACACTTACACAACAATAACCGCTTGGATACCCCGCCGTATGTCCACAAAACGAATCAAAATAGACTCGAGTGCTGTGGTGAAGTGAAGACCTGTGAAGTGATGCGTTATTGGTTCAATGTCAGTGCCTCGTACACACTGCAAAACGAAGGATATTTTTACGACTTCCCGACACATGCGGACCGTCATTTGATCTTTAATGTGCTTGCTGACTAGCCAAATGTTGTTTACAAGCGACACAAGTGGAGATTTTGAATAACATTAATCAGTTGATTTAAACAATTTATAACATTATTATCGTTGAGTTACTTAAGTATTTTTATAACATAGAACATTGAGGATTAAAGATATAGAAAGAAATACATATGATTTCGCAATTGAATATATACCTTTACATGTTATATTGCTTTATATTTGGATAGATACCTTCCTATTAAAGTTAATGTGTGACCCAATTCACTAATACACAACTCCTCAAATATGATGTCATATTTATGAATTTACCTGCCTATCAATGACAATTATGTTAAACATTAAATAAAGTTTCCTTTAAACAAATTAACTACCTACCACAAATAAGTACAAAATATAGAGCAGCCATATTAGTGTATAAACAAAACACGTTGAACAAACAAAGCGTTTTCCTCTTCATGAGTCATCCATGTAAAGGTTTAGCATCCCGTCGACTCGCTAGCCGTGTGCCTTCCACAGAGTATGTTACATTTAGTGATATCATCGCATAATACCGGCATTCAAAGTGTGCGCACAGATACCCATGTTTGCTCACTGATAATGTCGGGAGGACCCTGCGTGCGCACACCTCGCGCTCGCTTTGTATTCTTATCGTAAACGTCAGCCACGTGCTTTTACAAGTACTCTAAAGAAAAGAGTAACAGTGATTAAATAAACATTTCGTAACATGTAGAGTTCAGTAATTGAGAGTCGTTAGTGAGTGAAAATAGTGCAGTGTAAGTGTAACGCGCGGAGCGTTGTCCTATCGGCACGCCGATATGTTGTTGCATGGTGGCGGTGCAGTGAGAGGGCCTATACAACGGAGACGCTCAGGTCTCTGCGGAGTTCCATGCTGTCGTGGGGACGGGGCTCCGCGAGCAGCTCGGGACCCGCGCCCCTGGCGGCCCACTCGCACCCCGAGGCCCTCTCCAGCGGCGAGGAGGCCAGCGACCGCGAAGCAGAAGGCGCGATGCTCGCGAGCGCCGCCGCCGTGGCTCGAAGACGATACGCCGTAAGGGTCAAGAGGAAGTCCAAGATTACCTACAGAGTTCTCAGGTGTGTCTCTCACAAAATCTGCGTAATTTCTCCGAACCACGAATCGGTCGTGATTTTTTCAACGCGTGTATAGCAAACAAACAACATGAGCTAGGAAAGCATTGTGAATATTGAGTGAACTAATGGATTCGGTTCGGACGTCAGCGTCTATGCTCACCTTTAGAGCGTAACAAAATTTTAAAACCAATCTGGTTGTAGTGTAGTGAGTCGCTGCGAGTGCAATGCCAACAAGGGGCTCGACAAAGGCGGCCGAACGTTATTGTTAGTCGATTTGGGTCAATCAATGAACAACGGAACGCACAACGACGCGCCGGTAGATTTTAACTTTGAATGTTATTACGGCCTATCGGAACAGATAGTGTTCTATAAATGTTAAATGCACTAGGATCGAATTGACAGCTCCTATTAATAGATACATTCATTTAATATGGACAAATTAAGAGGAGGGTGGATCGGTTGACGTATTTGTAAGTGTATGGCCGGTGAATAAAGCAGTGCAAGTGGCCGGCATCCGGCAGACAGCAGCTGCTTAAAATTCCGGTCGTGTCCGCGGCGCGACGCCGCCGCAACAGGTAGAGTTGGTTCGCGACACACGCCCACACACGATAATGTGCGCTAGAAGAATTACGAGGATAGGTAAAATTTTCCTTTGAAATATTATATAAATTTTTTGTTGCCATAACTATTTAGATTTTGAGTAAGTGAACTACGTATTCTATAATTCATTATAATATAATGGTGAATGTGTGCAATCAATACCTACAATTGGCACTATGTTTATAATTTTTTTATCAGGTATGTATTTGTTTGTGACGTAGACGTATTTAAATGCTTATCATAGGGAACAATTAAAGAAAAACAGCAATAAAATTCAATTCATTCTTGCATTTTAATCAAAAGTAGGATAAGAGGTACACAATTTTTAATTAATATTTTTCATGAGCTTATTGTCAAATAAAGTTAGGTATTTCAACGATTGGCCATTTTTGACATTGTCAATAAAATTACAGCATAAATTTATAATTGGCTGCGATGAGGCGGCCCTTCAGAGACGTTCGTCTTACAACAGAAATAAATTGATTGAAAACGTTTCCGTTTACCGTCAACGGGTATTGACAAGCCATCTAAGTTGGGGTTAGTTCGCCGTTCACTTCCATCAGCCTAAACTTGGGTAATCGACCTCGCGACTGACTTATCGGTTATCAACGTGTTTGCTTATGATTAATTAGTTCAGCTTATGTGTCTTCTCCATGTCAGGAATCATATTATTCGGCGCCATATCGCAATAACTATGCATGGCTGATTTTCCTAGGGAAATTTAGCTTTTAGATATTGGGTAGAAATATTTCAATGGGTCCGTTAGTAAGAAAGCATTGGTTATGCATAATAAATATGGAGAATATGCTTTATCGCTTCGTATGACTTTAGAGTCAAACATACGGTATTGACAGTTTATGGGAGTACCTATCTGCAAATTAGTACCTTCTTCTATCAGCCGAATTACGATATGATCGATGTCAGCGACACGTTATCATAGAGTTTGCATATAATTAATTTGTTTAGTTACCGTATCTTCTACGGACCTTAATTTTAGTTTAGCTACAGATTGAAACTACTTATACGGTCCACGCCTCGCGAGTAAATTTTCAGATTATCGAATAGTCTTATTTCTTATTCTATATTTACCTGCTTCCTTAGGTTAAATAAGTATATATGTAGTTTCAGGTATGGTTTCACTTAGGTTTGCGTAGAGCTAGGCATAGTTATTGATTTATAAAATAGTTATCTGCTGGACGTTCGCTTCTCATTTTCTACGAAACTATTAACCAAATCTCTCTCTCAAATGCCACGTTGCTGTTTTGACACCGAGTTTGCTTATGAAGCAAACTCGGTGACACCTATAATTACAGTTAAGCTAACTTGTCTACTAAATCCGGGATTATAATAGCCACTTTCAGATCTTACTGATCCCGATGCCTTAGTTTTTTAGAGCACATAATTCTTGTGTTCAGCTAAATCTCTTATCTGATATGTAAGAACACACTTCATATTTAAGAGATTTAGAACAGTTCGTCATCATCATCCTCAGGTCTTTTTTAGTCTCCACTGCAGGAACATGAGTTGTGGTCTGTACTACCAGAGCCATATTTCAGCGAACAATCAAAGAATTTCGATTTGGTATCTTTGATGTTTATAAGCTTTGTTCAGCTTGTGTTTCCTAAGTCGGCTTCTACAACATCCACAAGAAGACTTGGAGTGGTCCTATTCTACTCAGGCGGGAACGCCACGGCAATTCACGAAATAATACGTCCACGTCCACTTTTACCCTTTACATGCATAAATTTGATTGAATATCTTCCTATGGTATGTTGGAGACCAGATATACATTTTATATTCTATCTCCCTTAGGCTATGTTACGGATAGAGCAAGCGTTCAAAGGTACCTATTATTAGAAAATGACAGTACTAAAATAGAGCCTACAAAACAGTCATCGCGGAAATCCCACCTGAATTCTATTTATGGAAATTTATAAATTTCAACTCCCAATATACTAATTGGCCGCTCAACCCACGTTTTCAACATGAAGTTAAATGGTTGATCGATTGCGGTTGCTTTTGGGACGGACACGGTATTGTTGCGGAGATTCAAACAAATACATCAATTTACTGGACCAATTAGTAGATCGCCAGAACCCCATTCAAGTTCAATTTATTAACCTGGGTATCAATTATTATTAATTGGACACTTTATTAAAACATTTAGTATGAATATTTAATAAATAGCGTTGTTAACATTTAAAATTAAAATAAGCACTATGTAATGTTCTGTTAAATGTACGTTGCAATGACTAAATAAATAAAGCTTTCTGCGAAAAACCATAACGATTTTCAAGAACTCGGTTTTTGTGTTCTGTGAGCGAACCAAATACCAAAGTATGATTAATTGATTTTAAATCTACAATTGTTTTTTACTTGTAACAATTTCTTCTAAGCTAAAGTTGAAGTAAGTCAACGTTAGATTGGAAAAAATGTTATGTAAATAACAAATGTGTAAAAACCACTACCACGGGTTGAAGAGATGCAAACGCTATTTTACTCATGAAAGAATAGTGTTTAATTCTTAAAGCCATTTTATATGATTTTAAAAGAGACACCTCTCAGCCTACAGCAGTCTGTGTAAAAGCGCTACATTACTTGAAAAGTTCGCACTCTCCTTTTATTTGTTTTGTTTTTTTTTTTTCCTTAAACGGACTCTATGTTGAGTTTATTTTTATAGAAACAACGTTACAATTTGTTTTGATGCACATTTCGTAAAAAGTAAATATTTCATTGATAGTGATTATTTTGTTGACTAATATATTAATGGGTATTTTCAAGTGAATGTATTTTTTTGAAACTAAAATTACAGGTCTATTAATGTTTCATTTTTGAGACAAACTTTTATTTTTTATGAGAGAATTTTTCTACCTATTTTGCAGTCAGTAAACAAAGGAGTTTACAGATAAAATATATTTATATACTTTATGCGTGGACTAAAGCTTAAACTCTATGTAATAAAAAATTATTAAATATAATAGATTAATAAGTATGTTATTAGCATATTGGTATTGAACGCAGTGAACTTTAATCAAGTGAAGTGAGTGCGGCGGCAACGAGCATGATTGGAAATCGCCTCTCGAAAGCATGGCCGTCCACACTGCCGCAGATTTTGTCGAATATTCGGGCATGGGCACTGAAGAGTGGATACTGCCACTTGATATAGGTACTCTCCTTAATTAATATTGTTGAAATTTAAAGTAAGGTATGTAAAAAATATTAAGTATGTATAATCTCATGGTTCCTTTTTATGTATGTTTGACGGCAAACGGGAAGTGGTCACCGTCGTCCGTGGACATCTGCAACACCGTATGAGGTTCACAGAAACACCATTCACCAAATTCAATTTATCAATAATTATCTATCATAATAATTATTTATCAAATAAATACGCACAAATCACACCGACAAAAATGCATCCTCACCTAAGATGGATGAAAATAAGGTATTTTTTACAGCCTACATAGATAACATATTTTACATGTGGCATTCTAGCTAACCTTATGTTATATTTAGAGAAAAATAAAAATGTATGCTCGTAAACACCCCTCGTGTTTGCATGAATACAGTTTAATTTTTATTGATATAAACCTTGTCTGATGCCGAAATAAAAACCGATGCCCGAAGGGAGAAAAGACTTAAAAATGGCATGGGCATATATCGAATACCGGCTATGTAATATAAGCAAAATTGCCAGCGTTTGGTTTATATAAAAAAAACCGGCCAAGTGCGTTTCGGGCCACGCGCAGTGTAGGGTTCCGTAGTTGCGAATGACAACTTTGAGTTCACACTGTTCACACTCGCACCTCACAGTTTAACGACCAAAAACCATCTAACAATGAAAATTATATGAAATTTTAAATTTTCGGGTACATTTTATAAGTTGGTTGCCTATAACTTTTTAGTTTGTACTTAGTACTCAGCTCTAATAGGTTTCCTTTCAACTTCAGTATATATACTACTGCTGTATTTTTTTTCACGTATCCATATAAATAACCGTTTAGCAGATAGAGGGAGGGGGGGGGACACTTACCTCTGACAAAAATTTGCACTTGAAAACCAAATATTTCGGAAACGGATCCCTAAATCGAAAAATGGTGTTCTCGACCTTACAATATTTCTTAAAGACCTATTTAACAATACCAAACACGATGGGTTTGTATAGAAAAAAAAAATTACTCCCTCTTTACTAGTAGGGGACCTACCCCAAAAAAATTTTTTTTTCAAAATTTTTTTCTACCACTTTTTTGGCATGAATAATATATATACCCATACCAATTACAGCTTTCTAGTACTTATAGTCTCTGAGTAAAACCGCGGACGGCCAGACAGACAGACATGGCGAAACTATAAGGGTTCCTAGTTTACTACGGAACCCTAAAAAAGGGTTAGTGTGACCAGAAAAAAATAATTTTTAATCTTCCTTAACCTCGCTTCATTCCAAATTCCATGATTCTAGGTCAACAGAAAGTACCCTATAGGTTTGATTCCCTTGCAATTGTGAGCAAATTCACAAAGTTGTAACATTAACGGTCATATAATTTGATTGCGTTTACTCAGAAGTTTGATATTTTCACAGATTTAAGAGACCGCAGACTGAAATACGTGATATTGTTATAAAGGTTTTTTTACTTTACCTACAGAAAGACAGACGGACAAACGAGCAACGTTGTACCAAATGCATTATTTCCATCTTATAGGCATTCAGCTTCCAATCTACAAAAAATGCTCCAAGACCTGAGCGCGGCAACCCTTGAGGTTGGACTGGCAATGAATCAGTCAAAGACCAAAGTCATGACAAACAGCACCAAAAATAAGATTGAAGTGAGTGGACAGGTTTTACAGTATGTTAAGGAATATATCTACCTGGGCCAAGTAGCATCCTTCAAAAAAAGGCAGGAACAAGAAATTGATCGTCATATCAATAATGCATTGAAGAGCTACTGGTCCATGAAGAAGTTAATAATAATAATAATATAATAATAATAATAATAATTCTTTTATTTCAGACAACTTATAGGTCCATAAAAAGTGTGTTAGTAACAATGAAACTTATAACTAGGTTAGCAAGACAATATGTAATAATGAAGGGTAGCCTTCCACTCACACTTAAAACAACAAAAAAAAGGCTCCTGGACGTCTGTATCCTGCCTATTCTGAGCTACGGTGCACAGACGTGAACTTTGACTGAAGCTCAAAAGTCCAAACTCAAGGATTGCCAAAGAGCAATGGAACGTAGCATTTTGGGCTTGCGCCTCATAGATAGAGTGCGCAACACTGAGCTGCGTTCTCAGACACAAATAGCAGATGTGGGGGCTGAGTCTGCCAGACTGAAGTGGAACTGGGCTGGACATGTCTGTCGAATGACACCTGAAAGATGGGCAAAATTGGCTACATTTTGGATGCCCGATGGTCGTCGCAGTAGAGGCAGACCAAGGTCGAGATGGCGGGACGACCTGGACAAATTTTCAAAAGACTGGCAAAATATCGCAGCAGACAGGAACGAGTGGAAAAATAAGGGGGAGGCCTTAGTCCAGCAGTGTGACAGTACACCTACAGGCTAATAAAAAAAAGTACCCGCATCACCATCCGAAAACATAAAAAAATCAGCGACACATTTGTTACATCAAAAATGACAGTTTATCGTAATATTATTTTTTTATGTTTACTAATATTATAAAGATTGTTTGCTTGTTTGCACTGAATAGGATCCGAAACAAATGGACCAATTTTTAAAATTCTTTCTCCGATAGAAAGTTAATTTACCCGCGGACGCCATAGGCTATAATTTACGCGGAAGAAGTCGCGGTAAAACAGCTAACTAGTACTAAAAAATTAATATTTGATACTGCGAAGGTTTCATTGTAAAAAGAATACTCTAATTACACTTATTCATTAGTTTTCTAACGTATCATAAGTACCTTTCTTTGGGTGTTAACGAATTTCTTATGACATCAATTTGTTTAATTTATTCTATGAATACAGATACATTATAATATAGCATACATATTGTATGATAATTCCAACTAGATGACTCATTACAGAGCACTGATGAACCTAGGCTGCCATAAGCCGCTCGTAACATGGATAGGCTATCAGACTGCAGTTAATAAGTACGTAATGAGATTAGCTGAATTTCAGATAAACAATGCGAGTGATAATTTAAAATTCACGTTCTCAACATAAAAATATACAACTTTTGTTCTGTGACCAAGTCTGAAATCGAGGAAAATAATGAGCTTTTCCATAGTTCGTTGAATACCTTCTGATCCAAAATGTTTGGAGCAGCTGATATTTTTCCTCGATTTCAGGCTTGTTCACAGAACAAAAGTTTTTTGTTTTAATGTTAAGTACGTGAATTTTAATTATCACTATCTTTCCGTAAGAATATTATAAACCTTTAGATACCGTTGAAATAGAAGTTATGCAAAGAGTCAAAAGACAGTAAAGCCTGAATGTGTTAGGTATATTAATTCAATTTGTCATTTTTACGTGTTCCTCAGAAAGCGTCTTGACAAATAGACCTTATACGGACCATCTTATAAAGCACTTAAATCAGAAATAACACCACTATTATTAGAATTTTCATCAAGTAAAATATCATCCTCATTGATAGCTTTCATTCCTTCGAAGGACTTGTAAAAGTTGACATTTATTTGGCTCTACGCTTGTATGCTGTGGGGTCTGTAGGTAGGTAAGTATCTTATGACTGCTATGTGATACTTGAATTATCATAGCAATAAACAGATACAAATACCATTTAAAAATAAGAGATTATATTTTAATTTAAATAAGAAAGTAGTAAAGGGTGGACATTACAAGTTTTTTTACTACTGAGGTGCACTCAACCCTTACAAAATACTTTGATACGTCTCAATTTTGCTGTATGAAGACTGAAAGCTTTATTTTTTTGAATATTCAATTACAAAATTAAGCAGAAAACTTTTGCTTCTTCAGAAAAGGACGATGACAAAAATAATTTTGGTGGCTTTGCTCCCGGCAATTTAAGTCTTTTGCTAAGTCACAAATTACTCTTTCAACTTAGGCTCGACATCCACAATCTCCTTAATTTGGCTTAAGCATGATATATTATACGCCTCAGAGTACGAACATCAATCTTTATCAACGGATTCTATACTAGTCAGTGTCGCTGCGGAGGTTGAAGCCATTTGTAGCGTGAAACATATCCATTCAGTAATACCTATAAATTTAATAGTTCATAAAATTCTTTTATACTTAGTAGATTTATTAACTGCATAACAAAATTTTAAATAAAAAGACTTCCCTAAATAAAATACGTAACTAAAACATCATACCTACCTATATCTAACTTAATGCTAAGAAAATTAACAGTAATAAAAATTAATAAATTATTAATCAATAATGCCACCAAAAATGGCAGTTGTTTTTTTTTAATAAACTATTTATATATGCAAAATCCTTTTCAGCGTAAGCGTAAGTAGAAACCTATACTTTAGTAGAAAATTTTACATATCATATATTAATCTGGCCTTTACTGGGATAGACCCCAAGCATCTCAACCAGGCTCATCGCTGTATTGTCGTTGCCACTTTATCCAAATGATTTTTAAGTGGCGTTATTTTGTTTGCCAAGTATTTATAAAAACCTGTTGCCAGTACTCATACTCTGTTCCTGGCTTCTCAACGATCTTACGGAGGATTCTAGTTTTTTGTTGAACGGAGGCTGCACCCTACGAAACCTCTAATTCCGTTCATTTTACCGCAATTCCCAAACGATCTAGTAGGGAAGGTTACTAAAGCTGGGGGTTGTAGGTTGTGCCCGCGGATCTCCCTTGTTGAGTATTTGTACTTCCGATCTCTTTTCAAACTCATATTTGTTTGATCGTCCTGGGCGGATTAATTTTGTATCTCTTGTCAGATTATTTTATTTTGATTTGTATCTACTATCAATCATTAACGTGATAAGAAAATATTTTTAGAAATATTGTCCACTTATTTGGGGTATAATGTTACGAACGGACAGACTGAAATATACGCAAAGATAAAAAAAGAACCAAAAAATATATACATACACTTACATGGATGCCGTTCGGTTCAAACTGCATTTTTAGATGGCTATGGAAGATGAATTTTGGTGTAAATTGAGGTTATAGGATTTTTAAATAATAAAAAATAGATTAGGCTTTCGTGGCGCAGTTGTTAACACGCCAGCCTTCGACACAAGGGGCACAGGTACCGGATTGGTTGGAATTCTGGCGCGGGAAAATACTTGTACTTGATTTCCGCAAATATTTGTCCGCATTTCTGAGATACTCAAGAAGGGTTGCCGTCGGGCAGACAGCCGTCTGTAAAAACTTTCGCCAAATTTTCGCTTTCGAGCTCCGTGGCGCAGCGGTCAACACGCTAGCCTGCGACACGGGGGTCCTGGGTTCGATCCCCGGTCAGGTCACTATGGAAAAAGATCTTTTTCATATTGACCTGGGTCTTGGATGTTTATCTATATAAGTATATATTATAAAATATAGTATCGTTGAGTTAGTATCCTGCGACACAAGTTCACAACTTACTGTGGGGCTAGCTCAATTTGTGTGATATGTCCCTATATATTTATATATTTATTTTATTTTATTTAAATTATCATAGAATAATCGTTGAACTAGTATCCTAGGCCCCAAGTTTACTTAGGTACTGTGAGGATAGCTCAATCGGTGCAATTTGTTCCGATATACATATGTATAAACTAAACTTTCGTAAATCAAGCCAAGTCGATGAGACCGTTACTTCTGTTTCATTGTAACTACTAAAATCCCACAAAAAATTATAAAATAAAATTATTTTGGAACAAAAGCGAATACTGGCTTTAGCCTTATACAAACCAGAACTAAAAAGTAGAATTTAAAATAGAATTTAAATTTAATGACTTAAAATCAATTAGCATTAATAGACAATCAACGAAATTATTGTAATAATCACATACATATTATTTATAACCAGAACATTATGGAGTCGGTGCCAGCTAAACCTTTCTCTGTCTCGTACTGTCCGAAGGTTTGTTGTGAAGACACGATCAAACAAACTATCTTCGTTATCTTGGCTGGCACGATACACGATCTTAAAAAGCCCAAAAACTATCATTTCAATATTTGTAATGAATGTTTCATGACTAAAATGTCACAGGTGCTTAAAGAAGTAAATCACAATTTTTATTTTAATCAACTGATTGTAACAAATAAGACTTATATCATGTTCAAAACTAAGATAAATAAATCTTATAAAACCGCATAATAATCTATTCAGTAATTTATTAAATAAGGCGTAACATACAGAAAGACAGACTGACAAAAAGTTAATAATCATTTTTCTCCTCCTTTTTAATGACACTATCAATTTTACAAAAATAATTTCATGCAAGTTACTGTTTTTTGTATGTAATTAAGCTTCAAGCTATTTTTTATATACTTAGGACACATGACAAGTGGTTACCAAAATAAATAATATATATATCTAACTTAATATTACAGCTAGTCAACAACTCAACAAACGTGTATACAGCAAGTTTCAATTTAAAACAGTTAAACTAAAAAGGTAGATAAAAAATATTTTCTTCTATTCATTCTTAAAATACAACTAGTTTTAGAAGGTTTGCTTTTAAACATGTTAGATTATGTATTCGTTATATTCTTATATCTGTATAAAGTTCATCAACTAATGTCAGTGTGGCCAACCACGGCGTGACCTCTCCAGACTGAACAGCTCTCAGGAGTTTGTGGTTTCTGTCTGCAGCAGAGCTCTCTGCGACATCCATTAGACGCGAAGTGGCACGTCCCAACTCGGGTCACCAACAAAACGGCATCCCCGCCAGGGCAATAAACACTTCGTTTACTTCACTTCATCTCGCAAAGTACACTTTTAATATACTTATAAGTAATTAACTCAACGTTAATTGTGACAAAGACCTCCATCGTTTTATTTTTGCAGTAAAATTTCATCTGTCAGTTTAAATTAATTATAAGGCCTTGGACGCCTTGCTGTATTTTTCTTTGTGTAAATCATTCTGTTCCCATTTTACCTGTGCCTGTTAATTTATAATTTTATTATCAATTAACCGCAGCAGCTGTAGAGAACTTTGTTGTTTCATAAAATGTTGTGAAGTGAATTGTTATAATATTTTCGGATTTAATTACTGTACCGTAACAAAGCCTTTGAAGTTGTCGGCAGGTAGAGTCAGCCTACCAAGAGAGTAAAAACAGTATTAAATATCAATTTTAATCGATAGCCTATGAAATGAATCTGTGATTCAATCAATAAATAAACAGACACTGGCTCCGCATATTTTTGACTACTTGGAGATTAAAAAAACATGTTTCTATCTTGAAACTCTAAGACTTTCTTACAAACTTGTTCCTTAGGGAACAAGCAAAAATCTCGTTTTAGTGCTCACTTACATTATAAAAAGAAGTTATGTGCAAAATTTCAGGTTTCTAGTCCACTTTCTAGTTTCGGATGGCGCTGAATGAATTTTTCAACGTTATGTTTTTTTTATATTTTGTTTCTTTTTTTTGTGACAAGTAACTCGTAAGTAAACTACAAGAAGCCAAGATTTACTTATGTGCATCTTGCGTGTAAATCAATTTACATAATTGCATGTGACAAAATAAATAACTCGTAATATGGTGGATTATCGAGTTCCTTGTGGTATTTTTCTTATTATAAGAATATAAGTATCCTGAATCGAATTCGTTAGCATACGCAAAAAAAATTACACGTAGAACATTTCTTGCGTCAACATTAAATCGCTTGTTGTGTATCGGTCTAAAGTCACTTGTTTTGCGTAAATTTCACCGACCGATTGATTTAATACTGTTTAAATGAATTAATTTTTCGGTGTTTTTGGAAATTTCGTCCTGTTTTAATTTTTGGTTTTTATCCGAAGTAATCCCTCTTTCAAAGCCTTTAAGGTAGTTATTGAGTTTTACTTAAATTTGAAAACTGTGCGATTTCAATTGACTCAAAAGTAGTCTTACTTAAATTACTTTCAATCATGGGTAAAGTCTATAAGTAAAAGGATGCCAATGAATTAAAAAAAAACACCTGTATATCGCATTTTATGAGATATTGCATTATCACAATAGATACTCAATATTATAGGTACTTACTCACATCAACTTTGAGCCCAATCTAATATAAAATGGTTTAAGTTCAGCTTTAAAGGATTAACACACACAGCCAGACGTTCAATAAAAGCTTGTAAACAACGTCAAATTGGTATGAATCTAGAATACAAATTTACATTCATCACTCCTTAGCAGTATTTGTTGGTGTTGTCGAGATAGTATTATAGTTAGAGCAATGTAGTTTTTGCATACATACGAGTACATTCTTATTATCACATCTTAAAATTCCTTAAAGGACAGAGCCTGAGGTCGTAAATTAAGTAAAAGCCACATTTAGCATGATAGCAGCAGAGTTTTGATTAACAAATATAATTCGCTCAAGTCGACACGCTACGAAGAAGAAGATTTTACATAGACGTAAAGCGTAAAGACATTAGACGATAGTTTGCTAGCCGCATCGCTAGTTAATGCAACTTGTTAATAACGGATTTTCGAGTCCCGAGACAGCCGCTCTGCGATCTTGGCATAGCTGCGGTCCACAGACTCGCCGAGGATTAATCATTTACATTCCTGGAATAACCTCAACTGAAACTATCTCATAAGATGTTATCCACAAATAAGTACCTGTATGATTTATACTTATACATATCATGACAAATCCACCCTATACAAATGCAAAAGAACTCTACATAACGTATTACCTTTTTCGCTTAAACCGCTAAAGTTAGCTGAACCAATTAAAATAAAAATTTGATTTTTAGATATTAAGTTAGGACACCATCAAAATAACATAAAGGTAGAATAGATTTTTAAATCGAAAATGATCTCTTAAGGTGGGTGAAAAGTGGTGGTCTGCAATAGAATAAGGAAAGTAAGATGTATAAAACTAAAGATAAACTTAAGACTCGCCAAAAAATTAATAGAGGTGTCTCATGACCAGAGGGCTGGCTTATATTTTGGCTATAAGATTAGCATTGCCATACAACGTGGCAATGCTGCCAGCCTTCTGGGCACGCTACCACGGGGCAACGAGCTGCCAGGCCTATTTTATTTGTAAATAGTAGTTTTAGTTTAACTTTTATTTTTTGCTGTTCTAATAAATAAAATTAAAGTGTAAAAAACTTAAGATGTATAAAGCTGGCGCTGGATGCAGGCCGCTTCCAACTGGTCATATTG
Source organism: Rhodophaea formosa (assembly GCA_963082605.1). Taxonomy (NCBI): domain Eukaryota; kingdom Metazoa; phylum Arthropoda; class Insecta; order Lepidoptera; family Pyralidae; genus Rhodophaea; species Rhodophaea formosa. The sequence goes on from OY720210.1 coordinate 13,456,130, forward strand.
GAAATCCTAAGGGGAGGCCTATGTCCAGGAGTGGACTTCTTGTGGCTGAGATGATGATGATGATATATAAAACTTATTCTACGCAAACGAAGCCGGAAAAAAGGCCTGCACCTTTTTTTTAACTCTTTCCTTGCCTGTTAAATCCAATTTCCCTATTTGTCACTCCAGCGTTTCCTTTGTGAGATAGATATTATGTAAAGCTTTTGGTTATTTTATGTGTTAAATGGATGAATAATTTATATTAAATGGGGACAGCACTGGAGCCCTGGACCTCGAAATAAATAAATTTCATGGAAATCAATTACCAATAAATTGCAATAATAATGTTTACGTGACTTTGCAGTGCATTTAGTAAGAATTGCTGCGGCGGATTACATTATAAAATAATTTCTTACAACTACCACTTACTAGCTCAAGACCGCTCGCGTAAATCTTTTCCAGGATGAAAGGTGGCCTACCTTCTCTGAATCCATGATATTGCGTATATGCGAATTTTTTTGATGATGTAGTTTTTAAAAAGTAACAAACAAACAAATAAGGAATCGAACACTCATTTTTGCATTTGTGATATTAGTACAGATTTGAGCTTCTTAAACTGGAAATGAGCATTTAGTAGACATATGATTATTTAATTCGCCAAATGGTTTTGATCTGACGAGATGTAAAAGATGAGCAGTGAATACATAAACTGCGGTAGGTCACCGTTTTTAGACGTTCATTGTCGTGACCTAATCGGTAACGCAGCAAGACGCTGAGAATATTATATTGCTAACTAAAACTACATGTTCTTTCCTAAAAACGATTTGCTTTGGAAATTAGATTTAGTAAAATTAAAGAGCAAACATTTGATGCGAGTCACGTTCCACACAATTAGAGTCCGCGCCGTGGCCGCGTGCACTAGGTACGTGTCCGCCGTGCTAAATTCTTCGCAGCTCGATATAAATTAGGTGATAATTGCTTCTCTACTACGCCTCTTTGTATTTGCCTTCCAATTTGATGGTGGACATTAGTCTAGAGTTAATCATTTTCCTTTCCTGATGCTTCCGATAATTACTACACAAATATTATGCTAGTATGCAAATAGGTACGGCCAAGACAGGTAGATACTTGCCTAAAATATTTTATTACTGAATTACCCGTATTAGGAGTAGGTACCAACAACATACCTTATAGCAAAATGTAATGTCTACTTTTTAGATACCTAAATTATCTAGGATTTCTGGTTTAATTCTTCTTTTCCTACGATAGCTTGTACCGTACAACAACGGAAACACTCACTCTCTCTCGTCTTGTGGGAATAACATTAATCAGTTTAAAACCGGGTATAAAGTCAAGCACTAAGGGAAATCGTAATATAAAAATTATCACTTAAGTCATAGATGATGCTGGCCTGAAGATGAACCGACAATTTCACAGTTAAAATTCGGTACAAACTCATTTTGTAACTTGGAAATAGCTTAGTTTTATTGTAAACCGTAAATAAAAAAAAAATATATCGGATAATAAAATCTGTGTGAAAGCATATTTTATATTGAGTTAAATCTAATTAATACGAAGAAAGTAAAAAAAAATGACACAGTTATTATGAAAAATCACTTACTTATTTATTAAATTAAGAAAACATTTTACAATCATAAGTACACTTTGAGGTTACTTTCAAATCAATCATCATGCATTTTCACAAAAAAATACAAATTTATAAAATTGGCTACACGGACACACAAATTCGAAAATATACTTTTTAAAATTTAATTATTATAACACAAATTTTGAGGTTACTATTAGGGTTTCTTTAAAAGAATGAATTTGTTACGAACGTTCAGGTTCATAAAGTTATATACTAAATACTTAGTTACATACGTAAAAAATTATTCGTATGTAAAAAGTATAATTTATGTTTCAAATTGTATTATTTTAAGTTCCTCACTATTTTCAAATAACAACTTTTAAGATTTATTTAAATAATAAGGAACATCGGAAAAAATTATTTAATAAATGCCGCTTTCGAGGAGATCATCCAAAGGTCAAAGTCGATTATGACTTAGTTCACTTTTAGTAGTAAGGCGAAATTTAATTTCCTAGACCTAAGTTAATCCATTGCTAGTCCAAACTAAGAAAGACTAGTAGACTGTTTTTTTACTCTGAAATCTTTTAACTATTGTATACCAACAGTACATACTTTAACGCTATACGATTCTTTTCCATATTTTAATTTCGTAGGGCGCAATGAGAAGAAACATTAATTAAAAAATTCAATGACTATTCATCTAAGTATGATTATATTTGAATATAAATTCTTCGCCTCATGGGCTACAGCCAGACCTTTATACACAACTACTAACTAGTGGAACTTAAATGATATTCGAATAGTATATTCGATGTGCTTATTCGAAATTTTCGAGAACGGTTATTACGGATCGTTAAATGTTTCTACAGAATTACTTAGAATTAGTCTCAAGTGCCAGACTTCTTGAGAAATTCTCAAGAATTATTGAAGGATTTTGCATGAATAATATATTATGGAGACGAAAAGTCTTAAGTTTAGGAATACTAGTGCGATTCCATCGAGCAAAGCAGCTAAAGGGGCTAGTTGATAAATTAGGAATTTCGCTGTTAAAGCTGAAGGCTGCTGCTTGTCTGGCCTATAGCGGTGACCCTGCTGCTCAATCAATTGGAATGAAAAGTCACCTATGACATTTCCATTACTTAAACGCTTAAAAGCCAATGAATTCCTTTAGAGGTTGGAATCGTATAATGGTCAAAGTTAAATGTAAGCTGAATAATGTGAGATCCCTTAATTTTTTACTTCTCTTTGACTCTAGGTAGTCTGGAGTATATTTTTTCAGCCATTGATCTGCATAAATGATGGTAAGATATTGTTTAAAACCTCATCCCTCGCCCTCGTGCGACAGTCACATTCCCTGCTGTGTAGGTAAGCCGAATGGCCGTCGGTTTTTTTTTTTGACCTATAAGAAACGGTTCCTGATTCAAACTCCGCCCAGCCCGACCTGTACTCACCCAATCTGTCTCAAATACAATGACCACTTACTACTTTCGATGAAAGAAAACATATTTAGGGAACCTGTACACTAAGGGATTGTTCGTGTGAGTTCATGTCAGTGTGTGAAATGGCAATGGCAAACTACTCCATAATTCCTGCCCCCCAGTCATTGGGTGCATTTCTTTGCACACAATTACACCGACAAGGAGCTAGCTCTTAAATATCAGAAAGAGAGTTCATTATTTTCATTTTTTAGAGTTCCGTAGTAGACAAGGAACCCTTATAGTTTCGCCATGTCTGTCTGTCTGTCCGTCCGCGGTTTTACTCAGAGACTATAAGTACTAGAAAGCTGTAATTTAGTATGGGTATGTATATAAATCATGGCAAAAAAGTGGTAGAAAAAAATCTTGAAAAAAAATTTTTTTAGGATAGCTCCCATACAAATAAAGTGGAGGAGTAATTTTTTTTCTCTACTTACCCGTCGTCTGGGGTATCGTTAAATAGGTCTTTCAAAAATATTGTGAGGTTGAGAACACCACTTTTCGATTTAGGGATCCGTTTCCGAAATATTTGTTAGACGTCAGTGTCCCCCCCCCCCCCCCCCTCTATCTACTAAACGGTTATATATGGTAACGTGAAAAAAATTACAGCAGTAGTAATATATATACTTACTGAAGTTGAAAGGAAAACTATCAAAGCTTAGTACTAAGTACAAACTCAAAAGTTATAGGCAACCAACTTATAAAATGTCCTCGAAAATGTAAAATTTCATACAATTTTGATTGTTTGATGTTTTTGGTCGGTAAACTGTAAGGTGCGAGTGTGAACTCAATTCAATCCCAAGGTTATAAAAGGTGTTTTATCAATCAATTAATTAAATATTTATTGCTTTCCATAATATTACAGGTCATAACTAAATACAAATTGTGGATAGTAAATAACATTCTACAGTGTAACATTATGGGCGTAGTATAGGCACCGCAATATGAGAGGTAGAGGGCTAATTTTAATAATATTTCCTTTAAACAACTTACTCATTCATAATTTATGATTTTATTATTTTAATTGAATATCCGTTCAAGTTAAATTATGTAAATTTTTACTTATAAGTATTTTGATTTTAGCTTAGTTTGTCCTGTAGGTATTTACTAACACTGTAATAACATTTCTCTAAATAGTATTTTTAAGTCCCGGGTGAATATTTTATCATTGCGTTTGCGTTCAGTTTTCAAGTGTAGAAGCAGATGATTATATATCTTTATTAACATTGCCAACGGGCCCGATGATTGCATTTTAAGTTGCGACGACGGGACCATTATTCATCAATTTAATACACCTTATGCAAAATGTATTGTAAAAAATTATAATAATGTAAATTTTTGGTTACAGGTAAGACACGCGAGTACTATGCAGTGCGGAAATACATAAATTTATCCGGTAACAACGTCCCAGGTAGTTCTTTTCATTTATTTTTCCGTACATTGTGGTTCATTTTTATGACCCTATAATTAGATCTCCGCTGCTTGAATAACCAAATAAAGGAGAATGGAACAAAAATATTGCAAACGGTCATTTAGTTTAGTGGTAGATTGTAAACCTAAATATTTAAGGCCAGTAAGTAAATTTACCTCTGAGGCATATACTAAAAAGGCAACAAGTAAGTATACGAAAATAGATATTATAATCGAGGCGTCTCTCCATTTCTGTAAGTGTGACAAGCAAAATGTTTAATAATAAAATTAGAAATTTGCTGTTTGAAGGTACAAACCAGTGACCAAAAATGTTTAGCTTTAGTAAACAAAATAAGGTTTTCAAAACGAGAATTCACCACTAATTCGACCGACCCTCAAAAGGTCCATAAGCCACGTAAATCAGATTCTCCTAGAAAAACATCAAAGCCGACCTACATAAGGGTATCCAGGACGACGAGATTATATCTCGAAATTTAGTAGCGGTAACGAGAAAGATCAAATTGCATTAAATTACCTATCCATAAAAAACAGCATACATAGTACGCACATACTCGTAGATTTCACATAACGTAGGCACCATGGAGGCAAACTATAGGTGTATAAATAATGTAATAAACCGTATTAAAATTAATTTTATTTAAATGTAGGTACAATTTTGCCCTGAAGCCAAAAACGAAAAAAATACGCCCAGCCGCCCAACTGATCGGTGATCAGATTAATATACATACATTTAAGGATCTCTTTGAATTCTGCTGTATATTAGCTAAGTATCAGAGCTCGAAGCCAATTATGACATAATATAATTATATACTTTGACTATATAAGAGTTTATACTATTCGTGCTGTGTTATGTATGACGTCTGATGTCGACCGAAAAATTACACAGTACTGGTGCAAAGCATCCTTTAGCATTATGCCACAGAAAGGTATATAAAGGGAATTATGATATAGCCTAAAAGCGAATGATCAAACTAGGGCGGCAAATCTGCACCTCCTCAACAGTATATGTCAGAATAACCCGTATGCTTTAAATTATAGGGACGCTCGTATATTAAGTAAACGAGATTGAAATTAATGATGATCATAAACATTGGGAAGCCTTTGGAGTTTGGAGTATGTTTTCTTCTTCGTTGTAAAGAACAAATCTAAAAATAAAATAACTACATCGTTTAATTAATTTTCGTTAAAGTATAAGTAAGTAGTGCCTAAGTTGAAGCAAACTGATGATTTGAATCAACAAACATACAAAAGGTAACATAATAAAAGTGGATACGTGAGTTAACAAACCCACTGTTCAAATAGCATTCGGCGATGGAGGCTCAGTAAATACAACAGAAACACGACATGCTTGTGTTCAATACGAACTACCATAGATTTAAAATACAAAACGGCCAAGTACAAGTCGAACTCGTGCACCAAGAGTTCCGTACCATAATGACCATTATCTATACAACATTAGACTATCGAGCAAAAACGGCAAAAAAAAAATTGTTTGTTGTAAAAAAATATTTTAAAAACTTCCTTTAAATATTTATTTTATTTTGATTTAATTACTTATTTTAAAATAGAATATTTCAAATATATAACAGAATTTTCTGTTAATATTTCAAGCGTGTACATGTTACTGTTATTGATATCTAGTAAAGAACGGCAAAAAAAACACGTTTATTGTATGGAAGCTCCCTTAGATATTAACTTTTTTCTGTTTGTAGCAGCATTTGTTGTCATAGCGGCAACAAGAATACAACATCTCTGAAAATTTCAACTCTCTAGCTATCACGGTTTAAGAGATACACCCGGTAACAGACAGACATACATCGATCGAAGTCTCGTGAATAGGGTCCCGTTTTAACCTTTTGGGTACGGAACTCTAAAAATACGTAGATATCTTTTTTATGTGGACCAGGATGTATTGATTCCCAGGCAGTGTCTAATTATTTGCTACCATGTGGTATTAGGTTTGTTTTACCCAAGTAGAATTACAAACATTGGTACATAATTACTTAATATCATGTCTTTATCCCTTAACCGAGTTTTACGGCATGCGCGGGAAGAAAGCAGCTGGTAAATTCTAACGTTTTTGCTTTTTTCCCATACCAACTTGAAGATTTGATTGATGATATATTACACCCGTAGGTACTTATATTATCTTTGACTGTACCTAATACGAGTAGCAAATAACATGTTTTAGGCAACATGGATTTTAAAGGTAGTCTGTTACAAACTATAGAATATAAAATAAATCATTTCTCTAAAATTACTCTAACATTTTGGATGTAGGGCTTACGCGCCCTTATAAATTCCATTTAGCTACGAGTAAATGTTATTTACATGAAAATTTATATACGCCGCAAAAAGGTTACCCATGGGGAGGTCCCTAAAACAATAGTAAACTACAAAGAGTTATTTTACATCTTATCGGAATCAAATTATTATTGCCCTGTTTTTAACTTTCAAATAATATCGTGATACAATGTAATAAATAATACAATAAAGTGTTTTACCTCGTTTTGTTTTATTTTTTTTCTATACAGTTCCTAACCTTTTTAAATTCTTAACAATAAGTAATATTACAGACTAATATTAAATATAAAGAGAGGTGTCTTTTGTAGGGATTTAATTATTGATAAAACATATTGCATAATGATTGCTGTATGTGGATATCAACTTCAAATTTGATATACCTAGTTTAAAACTCAATATTGCGCTTTTATATTTATTGCTGGATCAATACTGATTTCACTCATGCTCATTTTATCACAGACTTTATATGAGATTATGGCACGGCGCTGGTCATGATGCAAAACTATCTTTTTCAAATTGGCCACGGTCTTAGATGTTTATGTATATAAGTATATATTATAATATATGTTACTCGTATATATGTATAGTTTCGATACATTAGTATCCCACGAAACAAGTTCACAACTTACTTTAGGCCTAGCTTTATCTGTGAGATTCGTTCCTCCCTACATTATTTACTAGATTTCAGCCACGGCTCCGCTCGCGTTAGTGTCGATCCCTCGGGATCAGTACTTTCCTCCAGGATGAAAGATAGCCTATGTCCTTCTCCGTACTCCAGACAACGTAGGTATATGCAAAATTTCATGATTTGGCGGTTCGGAGATACGGCGTGAAAGCGTAACAAACAAACTCACTTCGCATTATAATATTAGTTTGGATGTATTATTTATATACCTACAAATAAACAGAAACCTTCTATACTTCACGCATAATTAGATAATTTTTGATTAGAATAAATTAACACCCTAGGGTAATAAATTATCACACTTTAAATATCTATTGAGAGTTCTCAACGATGTTACCATTTGCAATGATTATAGTTAGTCAAGACAACTAGTCGTTTTATTATGTAAATAAGTTGAAATTTTTAATTTAAAACTCAGACAGAGCACACCCGTAGGTACCCAATATTGTCTGTAATCAAGTCTGTCTGCATGCGACCGGTCGACTCTGCCTTTTTTTACCTTTATTGCTAAGGCAAGATCAAGTTTTACGATAAATAAAAATATAATACTCATACCTATGCGATACCTCTGATCAGTAACTACATACTACTAAGATATTTCAAACACGAAGCTAACAAACCTAAAGGAGCAATACTGGCAAGGTCATGAAACAATAAATGTTATGCCCATTTAAATCATCGTATGCTGATTTATCCAGTCGTTAGTGTGGGCGCGCTGAGCTCACAGGCCTCTTATTAGGCGCTGTGAGGTCTCATTGACTTGTCGATGGGCCCATGTGTTGTTTCCGCGAGCACGAGGCGCGACGTGCATCGCGCGTGCACTCCCTCGGCATCTCCGTTAGTGCTCATCCGTGCAGACTCCGCAGCCAGTCTGCCATGCCGCGCTAACCGCACTCTGGGTTAGTCACGACTCACTCTGCGACGGTCGCGCACCGAACTACTGTGATAAAAACCCCACAAACCTGATTGTTGTGATAAATATGTGATACTAACTACCGACATGGGATTCCTAGATGGTATTTCGTTTTCTGTGTTCAAGAAGTGCCCTAACCTCAATATAAAAAAGAGATGCCGCAAACGCTTCAGGTGAAAATATTATATTATGAAGATACAATTTTATTTACCACATTCTCGCAAATTGACGATGACTTATGTTATGTTATCATCGATATTATTGTAATACGTCCCGATTAGATAAGTAAGATCTTTCTACCTATCTCCATTCTTACAATTTTTATCATTCAGGTCAGTGATGCAGTTTGCGGTTGGAGATTTTATTACGTATTAGATACAATACTTACGATAAAAAATACTTGTATATTTACTTTCTATCTCACTTCACCTTTAGGCAGATATATTTACCTACCTTATCGAATCTTACCTGCACTAGTATGCAGCCGTAATAAATTTTCGCTTATCACAACATACTGGTTCTGATAACAGAGTACCTAGCTACCTACATAAGAACGTCAGTTTATTAGTTCTTAAGAATGAATCAACTAGCATTTAGGCAACCTGTTTGCCGGTGTTTTGTCACAGTTTGTATCGATTTACACCAGTAGTCTTCATGAAAATTTTAAAACGGTCGTTATAACCGCTGAGTCATATGAAAGCTTATTATTTGGTATCGATTCAGCCAATGTAAGAGACCTTGAACTCTAATTCCACCATGTAAAGTTATTATGTATTCATTTGTACTTCAAACGAGAGGTCGAACATACAATATGTGATTTGTTTTAATAGCGTTCCTGCGAACAAAACCTGTTTCGATCATCGGTACCTAATAGCACATAATTGTCGTCATCAAAGTCGAATTAAAAATGAACCGCATGGACGGTCGTTCAGAACACAGTATTGCACGTTCAACCGCAATGAACAGAATAAGTAATGGTCTGACCGTTTAATTCTTTCTCCGATGTCTTCATTCACAATCTTTTGGTTGCCGGTCCAGCAAGCGCGACAGCCTTGACTTTATCTTGTGACGATTGTTCAGATTTCATGTTAAAGTGAATCACAATAAAAACGTGCCCTGAATTATGCAATACGCGTTAACGGATTGTTGGCCATTGCTTACATCAAACCTTTTGTATGTTAATACTAAGGTGTTTAAAATTGCTAATGTCCCAAGAATCTGTTGTTGTCGTGACAATATTGAGAACACCTCTGTAAAATGTATGAGGTAGATAAATGTTATACAAAGCAATACGAGAATATATAACAATACCAATTAAACTAAACCCAAAAACTAATAAAAGCAAATGTCGCTAATGCACCATCTGATCTGATCTAATATAAGTAATATATGCATCAGTCTTCTTCAAGAAATTTTGAGTAAACAACAGAGGAAGCTATAGGTATAATTCTAGGGTGCGTATTATAAAATAGGAAATATTCATAACTATGCACACCTAAAATATTTAAGTCGGTAAGCAAGCAGACAGGCAGTAAGGCCACAGCTGCCATTGCGCTGATGGCGGAACCACGCTCCGTGACAGCTGCACGGATCAGTGGATTTACGCTGATTACACAAATATCACCTTTGTGATTGTTGAGCAGAGAGTTGACAGTACCATAACATAAACAAGTAATTTTTTAACAATAGTCACGATCATTTTGGGGCTCCCACACTTTAGACGGAAGGAAGGAAGTTGCTTGTCTCATTGCACTATGAGTTTTGCGATTGTTTACATCTGATACAAGACATCAAAACTGTCGAAATTGAGCTAATATAATTGCCAAATTACAAACACCTATATCAGGGCTAGGACCGTTATGGATTATCTCTCTGTCTCTCTATCATCTTAACGTTTTCCCGGTTGCATCCTTAGCTAATATGCTTGGGAGTCTGGAGTCTCCTTTCCCGTTTTTTCTTCCTTGGTCACTACAAGGAGACCATATTTATTGATAATATTTTGAAGGTAAAATATTTTTTTTTTTCGAATACAAAAAGGTAGTACATATATAAAATAATTTGTATAAATACTATACCATAACAATACTAGGTACACCTCGAATAAATAAGCTTCTAAATTGTACTACAAAATTCTTTAACACTACAAAGTTTAAACCACTATTGTTAGACGTTTCGAGCTATCACTGGGTGATTAAAGAAAACTATTCATAAACCTATGCTGGCAGAAAATACGCTTTGGTATCTTAAATTTATATTATGTGTTGATTACGTGCTTATACGATATTTATCATATAAGATGTAATTAAATTTGTGATAAAAAGAGTAAGTATACGAACTTTTATTAAGGCCCCACACTAGG